>OU611780.1:13762500-15012500 GCA_914767645.1 Hydraecia micacea
ATATAAAAAAATAATATATACCTAATTACAGTTCGAGGTGGAAACCAAAACTAAGTAGAAAAATTTACCATTGACGCTGCAGTAGGTCCTCCTGTGTTTAATCCCATTTTTATATTTGCTTACTCTCGCGTAAAGTAGTTTAAAAATCAACGTGAAATGGATTGCAGTTTTTGGTTTCTTGTCAGTTTGACTAGTGTTGTTACTCAGTCATTTGCTACATACTAGTACTTCTGTGATTAACGGTCAGGCACTCGATTGACCCGATCACAGAACATAATTATACAGGGTTATTTTTCAAAGACCAGCCAAATTTAAGGGTGCGGTACAGACCATCACAACTGAACAACTTTCTCCATGGGACCAATATCGTAATCGCGAATAAAAATTCAGCCGTCCCATACGTTTAAGTCGAGTACCTATTGAAGTTTTCTATGGGACAGTTGATAAATTTTTCGCGATTTCGATATTGGTCCCATAGAGAAAGTTCTTCAGTTTTATAGTCTGTAGGTACCACACCCTTAAATTTGGCTGGTCTTTGAAAAATAACCCTGTATACTCGTCCCGATTATGTAGTTCGAAAAGTTGAATATAAGATATCATATCTTATATCTTAGATTATGTACTACCTCCCTCCAGTACCTACCTCAAATTCATACCTAGCAGCTTCGTATATTTGAAACGCACACAAAAAAAATCGAAAGATCAAATCGAGAGAAAATTAACTCCAGACTTTATTTTATTTAGAGTAACGAGTTACATATAATCAAGCCGCAGCACTATCTGACACTGTCAGAAAGACAAGTGGCAAGACTGTCAAGTGACAACAACATTTCAATTTCATTAATTTATTTATTCCGTTTATTTCAAATTGCATGAAATTGATATTTCTGTTTTCCCGTGTGTAATTGAAGGATTTTAATGAACATGGAATCTTCAAGACGGTACAGCATTTACTCCAGGCAATGTTTGAGGACATTGTTCGCGTTTGGCTGTTGTGCACATGTAGAGATCTTGGACATGGTATCAAGATGAGAAGTGGAGCGACCTGCATAATTTTAGATGAAATACTACGCCCCTAAGACGACCCACTGACTCTTATTTACTTTTATGTCGTCTGACGTTGAAATTGATATCCTACATGAAGTAATAAAAATATTTTGAAAATTATGTGATTTTTGATTTAATAAACCGTTAACCGTACACTACCTAATTCCTACTATTTATTACTGAACAGTGCACTATTTTACTAAATTATAAAACCGAGACCGAACTACTCACTAAACGATAGCTCTTTTAGTTTGTTTTAGGGTGTGATCCAAAGAGTTTAATAATAATACGGGAGGTATGATCGTATTTCTCAGTAGGTATCCCGTTAGACGAAGTTTAACTATTATTACGGTACATACCACTATAATCACATCTAGGGAACATAAACATGCGGCTTTTAAGCCACTGTGACTGAATTAAAATTGTGCATTGAGTGAGTGGCGTGGGTAGCGTGTAGCTTCGCCCTTTCGATGCGGCTGGCTATAGTCCTGCGACATTCTGGAAGCGCGATGCCAGTCAGTGGATACAGCAATCGCAACGGGGTCGGTTTTAAGCAACCAGTAATAATCATTAATGTCTCATTTAGAGCTGTATCCACTAACTTAGCGTGGGCTGATTGGTCCCATACTGGACAGGCCTGCGGAGACACAAAGCGCCATTCCAGTTGTTCGCTGGACTTGAGCAGATGCGCCCCATCTGGTGGATGTTAGGCGACGGAGTAATGGATTTCTGGTAGGTATGCACTTTCTGTTTTTCGCAGTTTCTCCGGAAGTTAGGGGACCTATCCAAAGTGATGCCAAGATACTTTGGGTGAGTACTGTGGATGATTGGAACCCCTTGCCATGAGATATTCAGTGTTCGACCCGCTTTTCTGTTACGAAGGTGCAATGCGCAAGACTGCGTTTTAGAGGGATTTGGTTTCAGGGCGTTCTCAGCATAATAATGGCCGAGATCTGAGAGGGCGCTAGAAAGGTTGTTTTCAATCTCCTCAAAGTCATTGGCTTGGCAAGTTAATGCCAGGTCGTCTGCGTACAGAAAGCGGATTGTGTTTAGGCTCACCGGTTGACCATTAGTGTAGGTAGATGTTAAGCAGCATAGGGGTACACTGATTGCATTAGTTACTTAATTACTATGTGTGATCACTATTATTTTATTTTTAGTACTAGGTCAAATAAGAAAAACATTAATTCATAAATTCCCTTTATTTATTTCAAAAGGGTTATTTATTTCCTTCTTTATTCTCTTCTTCTTTTCGATATTCACTCTTCAAATATTTCGTGCTCGTCACACATCTACAAAATGAGAGCTTATAATAAAAATCAGTGTTGTATATTGCACAGAGTACTTTTTGATAGGTATATTGGGCACTGAATTACAAAACAATGTTGAATAAGTTGCTCTAGTAGTAACTTATTCAAGACGGGTTATTTTGACATTACAGGCGTTCAATTAGTCGTTTTGCTGCTGTCAATTAGCACGTCATGGTATGAAATTCTATACAAAAAACAAGGTGAACAGCAGTGAACAGTATTTGTAAACGTCAACGTAGCAGGCCTACTGCAGGCCTGCTAATATGACGTCATAGTACAAAAAAGCAATGCAGTTCAACTTCTGCCCTGCTATAAGAGCTGGTGGTAAGCCCCCTGGGGGCTTACCATGACCTTTTACAGAAACGTTCAATTTCCAGTCAGTTCAAATGCAGGCCTACTTCTGCCCTGCTAATAATCGTACTATGAGAGTAATAAAAGTTAACGACTATTGAACGAAGTTCACCAAAGTTGAATGGTAATGCTTGTCTGTGGTCTGCTTTAATGCCATTGTCTTTTTAATAGGCATCGTTCAAAAACTTAAATCTAAGTCTATTTTCATATTACCGGTTTTTTTTTAATAATAGAAACTTGATTTTCTTGGGTATATACATATTTTAACTATGATTATGTATAACAAGTTACCTTGATACATTATCTAAAAGCACTATAAAGCTCAATTTCACGGTCAAAACAACTTTGTATCTTTGAAAGACTCAACGTGATTTTGAACGTGTGTGGATAATTCATGCAACAATAAAAAAAAAAAATTGCGCGCCAAATAAATTATATTATACCTAAAAAAAATAACCGTATTATCATTTAAAATGATCGATTTTTTTAATAAAGTTTAACCGGGATCACGAAATCGTAATAAAAAGAAAATGTTTTGATAATGCACTCAATTGATTCAATATTCCAGATGTCGTCAGCGTAATAAATACGTGTATTGAAACGTATTTAACGACTTAATATATAAAAAAATAATATATACCTAATTACAGTTCGAGGTGGAAACCAAAACTAAGTAGAAAAATTTACCATTGACGCTGCAGTAGGTCCTCCTGTGTTTAATCCCATTTTTATATTTGCTTACTCTCGCGTAAAGTAGTTTAAAAATCATCGTGAAACGGATTGCAGTTTTTGGTTTCTTGTCAGTTTGACTAGTGTTGTTACTCAGTCATTTGCTACATACTTGTACTTCTGTGATTAACGGTCAGGCACTCGATTGACCGATCACAGAACATAATAAATACAGGGTTATAAATTTAAGGGTGCGGTACAGACCATCACAACATTCACAACTGAACAACTTTCTCCATGGGACCAATATCGTAATCGCGAATAAAAATTCAGCCGTCCCATACGTTTAAGTCGAGTACCTATTGAAGTTTTCTATGGGACAGTTGATAAATTTTTCGCGATTTCGATATTGGTCCCATAGAGAAAGTTGTTCAGTTTTATAGTCTGTACCACACCGGCTGGTCTTTGAAAAATAAGCCTGTATACTCGTCCCGATTATGTAGTTCGAAAAGTTGAATATAAGATATCATATCTTATATCTTAGATATGTACTACCTCCCTCCAGTACCTACCTCAAATTCAAACCTATACCCTAAATCATCAATTCAGATAATTTAAGTAAACAAAAAAATGTCACTGTCAAAATGACAGGACAGTGGTGCACAACAATTTAACATATTTTTTTTCTATCTTTTAATTACAGTTAACTATTTATATGAGCTATGCAAACAAAATACCGTAACTTCACACGATGATAATAAAGCACAATTAACAAACACGCAGCGAGTAGTATTATCGGGGAAAAGAAAACGAATGTATTGAAAAGACGCGACTTTGTAATTATGTCAAACGAAATTTGAAAATGTTGGGAACGCCTGTAGTGTTACCAGTATCATAAAATATTTTGTACCACAATATTTTCTTTTTTTAATAACTTTGTTTAACACCGAAAACTTATTAAAATTAACACGGTATGATATTTTTTAAATTATTATTTCTAAAATCAGTACTTAAAAGCAAGTCTAACCTTGTTTTCCGCTATTTTATGTGAATTACCACCAAGACGATATTTTTTTGATCTGTTATCACCTTTGTTTACATAAATTATCTGAATTGATGACTTAGGGTATAGCAGCTTCGTATATTTGAAACGCACACAAAGAAAATCGAAAGATCAAATCGAGAGAAAATTAACTCCAGACTTTATTTTATTTAGAGTAACGAGTTACATAATAATCAAGCCGCAGCACTATCTAACACTGTCAGAAAGACAAGTGTCAAGACTGTCAAGTGACAACAACATTTCAATTTCATTCATTCATTTATTCCGTTTATTTCGAATTGCATGAAATTGATATTTCTGTTTTCCCGTGTGTAATTGAAGGATTTTAATGAACATGGAATCTTCAAGACGGTACAGCATTTACTCCAGGCAATGTTTGAGGACATTGTTCGCGTTTGGCTGTTGTGCACATGTAGAGATCTTGGACATGGTATCAAGATGAGAAGTGGAGCGACCTGCATAATTTTAGATGAAATACTACGCCCCTAAGACGACCCACTGACTCTATTTACTTTTATGTCGTCTGACGTTGAAATTGATAGCCTACATGAAGTAATAAAAATATTTTGAAAATTATGTGATTTTTGATTTCATAAACCGTTAACCGTACACTAACTAATTCCTACTATTTATTACTGAACAGTGAACTATTGTACTAAATTATAAAACCGAGACCGAACTACTCACTAAACGATAGCTCTTTTAGTTTCAAAGAGTTTAATAATAATACGGGAGGTATGATCGTATTTCTCAGTAGGTATCAAAGAGTAAAGTAACTATAGGTAGGTATTCCCGTTAGACGAAGTTTAACTATTATTACGGTACCACTATAATCACATCTAGGGAACATAAACATGCGGCTTTTAAGCCACTGTGACTGAATTAAAATTGTGCATTGAGTGAGTGGCGTGGGTAGCGTGTAGCTTCGCCCTTTCGATGCGGCTGGCTATAGTCCTGCGAAATTCTGGAAGCGCGATGCCAGTCAGTGGATACAGCAATCGCAACGGGGTCGGTTTTAAGCAACCAGTAATAATCATTAATGTCTCATTTAGAGCTGTATCCACTAACTTAGCGTGGGCTGATTGGTCCCATACTGGACAGGCCTGCGGAGACACAAAGCGCCATTCCAGTTGTTCGCTGGACTTGAGCAGATGCGCCCCATCTGGTGGATGTTAGGCGACGGAGTAAGTGATTTCTGGTAGGTATGCACTTTCTGTTTTTCGCAGTTTCTCAGGAAGTTAGGGGACCTATCCAAAGTGATGCCAAGATACTTTGGGTGAGTACTGTGGATGATTGGAACCCCTTGCCATGAGATATTCAGTGTTCGACCCGCTTTTCTGTTACGAAGGTGCAATGCGCACAGCGCAAGACTGCGTTTTAGAGGGATTTGGTTTCAGGGCGTTCTCAGCATAATAATGGCCGAGATCTGAGAGGGCGCTAGAAAGGTTGTTTTCAATCTCCTCAAAGTCATTGGCTTGGCAAGTTAATGCCAGGTCGTCTGCGTACAGAAAGCGGATTGTGTTTAGGCTCACCGGTTGACCATTAGTGTAGGTAGATGTTAAACAGCATAGGGGCCAGTACACTGATTGCATATGTGTGATCACTATTATTTTATTTTTAGTACTAGGTCAAATGAGAAAAACATTAATTCATAAATTCCCTTTATTTATTTCAAAAGGGTTATTTATTTCCTTCTTTTTTCTCTTCTTCTTTTTTCTTTTCGATATTCACTCTTCAAATATTTCGTGCTCGTCACACATCTACAAAATTAGAGCTTATAATAAAAATCAGTGTTGTATATTGGGCACTGAATTACAAAACAATGTTGAATAAGTTGCTCTAGTAGTAACTTATTCAAGACGGGTTATTTTGACATTACAGGCGTTCAATTAGTCGTTTTGCTGCTGTCAATTAGCACGTCATGGTATGAAATTCTATACAAAAAATAAGGTGAACAGCAGTGAACAGTATTTGTAAACGTCAACGTAGCAGGCCTACTGCAGGCCTGCTAATATGACGTCATAGTACAAAAACGCAATGCAGTTCAACTTCTGCCCTGCTATAAGAGCTGGTGGTAAGCCCCCTGACCTCTACATATTTTAAACAAGTACTTGAATGGTCAGTGCGGTCGGCCAACAAAAAATTACAGATTTTGGCACATTTTATAGCGATTTCTTCGGGCTAGAAAAGCTTGCTGCACTGTAACATTTCAAAATTATTTTCAGGTCTCGAGAAATACTAATTATTATTGGTATTGCTTTAGAAAGGTGAGGATTCATGGAAGTTTTTAAAACTACTTTGCGGTCATTGCCGCCATTATTTTTATAAAGACTACCGTATCTAGCTAGAACGAATCTTGTCGAGTAAAAATTTTTCCTAAGTTTTAGTCATGGTGGCATGGTGGGTTTTGGTCATGTTTAGACTGACACAATTTTTTATCGATCGTAGACCATAATTTATGGAGGATGCGCTACCGGTAAGACGGGGTGAATAGGGATGCAGGGTGAATCGGGACGAAACTATAAAATGGATTTTAACGTTGATGTAATAAAGTTTATTGCCAACAAGGACACTTAATCGTTAATTATAATTTTTGGCAAAATAAAAACAATTATTTCAATGTTAAAAGCCATTTTAAAGTTTCATCCCGATTCACCCCTGCATCCCTATTCACCCCGTTTTACGGTATGCTAGGCCGCGAAATTAAAATTTTCTTACGTTTTTTGCAATTTGCAGGTCAATATGTTGAACCCCACCACCTACGGCAATTAACTTTAATTACATAGATGGTGTACACACGTGTCCGCAATGTGCGAGGATTTTCTCAAAAAAGATTGGCTACATAAGCCACATGCGAGCTCACGAATGACAACTACTGCGGAGTTGAAGCAATCGCCCTGGTCGAAAACGGTCGGATCGCATCATCATCATTATGTTGAACAAAATAATTATGATTCGCGAGCGTAACAAGTGTGAAGTGTGTATTTACAGAATTATAATAATTAAAATCATCAATAAAACCCTCTAAGTTCATATAATCTTATAAATTGATATTTCTGCAAATTGCAAAAAAACGTAAGTAAAATGTTTGTATTTTATAAGATGAACATAATAAAGAGTATTCTATTCTATAGGTACTCCGTCTCCCACTTGATTTTATTTCAGAACGCAACCATAAAAACCGTAATTGCACTTTTCGGAAGGTTTCGGTTTTATTCAAGAATTTAGTAGCAAAACTGCCAAAATCTTTTTGTTTCTTTCTATTCATTGATAAAATCAGCGAATAGAAAGAAATAGCATGACACATGAAGTTATCAACAAGGTACACGTAGCTGTCAAAATAAGTTCTTATCACTGACATTCATGTTTGACAGTTCTTTTATGTCCATATCGCCTCCCAGTGGCATTATACGCGTAAGTATTTTTTAAATCTTTAGTTTGTTTCTAAATCATGCCTAAATAATTAAAAAAAGTGATTGAATTTGGAGTAGGAACTGTTGTTCAACTTAAAATGTAAAGTATTTTTTGCGTATATGGTGTAAACATAATTTTAGAAGTTGTGTTTTAGCGGTCTCACATTTGTTGTTTTTAGGTTTAGCCGTAACTCATTTAAACGCAACGATGTCGGGAGGATTAGACATACTCGCCCTCAACGAGGAGGATGTCACCAAGATGCTGGCGGCAACGACCCATCTTGGGTCGGAAAATGTCAACTTCCAGGTGGGTACCGAACATGAAACATAACCTCAAAAGTAAAAAATAACATGCAAACATGATGAGCCAAGAATCCGTTCCATATATATTGTCTGAAAATATTGACGATCCATTCTCCCAACTGAGTTATCACCCTCTAATTACCAACATGTGTGTTATTTATGAACATGTAGTGATGAAGTTGATGGTTTTAGATGGAAACGTACGTGTACAAGCGCCGCGCTGATGGCACACACGTAATCAACCTGCGCCGTACTTGGGAGAAGCTGGTGCTAGCTGCCCGCGCCGTGGTTGCCATCGAGAACCCTGCAGACGTGTTCGTCATCTCGTCGCGTCCCTTCGGTCAGCGTGCTGTGCTCAAGTTCGCTGCACACACCGGAGCTACCCCCATTGCTGGGCGTTTCACTCCTGGTGCGTTCACTAACCAGGTAATTATCAGAATGATTAATAGAGATTTCTTAGACGAGATCACGAGAAAGTGAAGTGTTCCTAACTTTTTCAAAGTTATAAGTAATGTCTGTACAGTAACATTACTTACTGTTATTCTTTTTTATCCCTCAATCAATAAAAGAAGTAGTTATTATTGCAAATAACTCCTTCATGATGACAAATAAACTAAGGAACCACTGACTGCATTTTTGTAGTAATGATTATAAGATTTTTCTGATTGTTTAGAAAAATCAATCCAAACCTGAGTAATAAATAATATTACAGGGAAACTTTTTTCATTACTGTAATTTTTTTTTATCAACAGATCCAAGCTGCGTTCCGTGAGCCCCGTCTCTTGATTGTTCTGGATCCCGCTCAGGACCACCAGCCCATCACTGAGGCTTCCTATGTCAACATTCCAGTCATTGCCCTCTGCAACACTGACTCACCCCTGCGTTTCGTTGACATCGCCATCCCATGCAACACTAAGGTAAGCTAAACAGAACAACATTTGTATGAATCTATAATCAAACAAGTCTTTAAATGCTTCTAGGGATGTTGTTAGTTTAAGTACAGAGTTGGGTGTGTCAGTATAAATATAGGTTTGTATGAGATTATAACTGAACTGTGCTAATTTTCTGTCAGTACAGTAATCAGACATGTAGGCTGTTTAATGAGCTGCTGTTAGCAGTAAAATCAATATACAATTCAAAGCATCAACCATGACAAAGACAACCCCACTGACCCAAATATTTTTATTTAGACTAAAAAAATTTATATATGTATCAAATTCATTAATTTTATGTACTTAATTCTAAAAGTCTTTAGTGGTCTAATATTTATTATTTTCAATCAATCAATCAACTCGGCCTATTGCAGTCCACTGCTGGACATAGGCCTCACCCAGGCTGCACCACAACATCTTGTCCTCCGCTTTCCGCATCCAGTCTGTCCCAGACACCTTTAGTTTGTCCATCCATCTAGCTGGGGTTTATTATTTTAAAAACTAATAATCACATTTTGTTTATTCACAGTCCTCTCACTCCATTGGTCTGATGTGGTGGCTGTTGGCGCGCGAGGTCCTCAGACTGCGAGGTGTGCTCGCCCGTGACCAGCGTTGGGACGTGGTCGTCGACCTGTTCTTCTACCGCGATCCTGAAGAGAGTGAGAAGGAGGAGCAACAGGCTAAGGAGCAAGTTGTTGTAAGTATTACATTAAAAAAAGATAGTTATAAAGATATTTGAAGATATAACCACCCCAAATTGGAATGCAAAGGTGCATAAAAAGAAAAAAATTAAAAGAAAAATGAAGAAAATACATTCACTTAGTGCAGACTCAAAGGCTAAAGGCACACATTTTCTGCAAACGAAAAAAATTGGTTGTAAAATAAAACAATAATTATGCTGAAATGTGTTCCTCATGACTGCATCTAAAGTTAGTGCTTCACATTGTGCCAAAACTCTAAGTTAAAGGTCTAGTAACTGGGCTCAAATTCACAAACAGTTCTTATTGAATAAAAATGTAAAGTTAGTGTTATCTCTAATATTACTCTTGTTTAATATGAGTGTTATCTAATATTGCTGTTTTATATCTGCAGGCTGAAGTAGTTCTAATAACTACCAGCCAATCAGACTAAAATAATCATGGGCCAGTTTTCTTTGGACAGTAATAAATAATAAAACATGGAAATTTAGAAGTGACGACTTTACGAACACGAGTCTTATAAAACTTGATGTGCCACTATGGCTAGGCTGTATTTAATACCTATTTTATATTGAGTGCTACAAGGGTCTTCTGGCGCCTGAATGACATTGAGAAGGGGGCCTAAATTGGTAAACATTTTTGAAATTGTAACGACGAAACAAAGTGGCGGCGTTAGTTCCACTTATGGCCACGTGCCAAAAGAACCTGGTACCATTGCATGTAACCATGAAATCCATGACCTAATTCGCAAAATCAAACTTAACGACTTATTCATCCTAGGCCCCACCGCCACCCAAGCCTGAGGTGCCTGCACCCGTGCACGAGGACTGGAACGAGTCAGTGGAGCCTGTCACCTCATGGGCTGAGGACGCCGCGCCACCACCGGCCGCGACCTTCGGAGCTCCCCCCGCGCAGGAAGACTGGGCTGCTCAGGTATGTAGAGCATAGTTGGAATATTTTAATCTGAAATCGCTAATCTACCTTAAGCAAGTGTAGTGATCAATGCTGATCCCTTCACTGAATGAGTGTATGAGAAGAGGCCTTTGCTCTGCAGTGGGACAATAACTTAATAAAAATTAAAACATTAACCTCTTGGAACATTCATTATCTATTATTAGCAGCAGTCCACTGCTAGGCCTCTCCAGTCGTACGCCATTTTATTCAATCGAATTGGCCACGTTCAAATCCAGCTATCTCGCAAAAATCGCTTTCCGAATGGAACATTGTGTAGCAATCCCTGACTGTTATATATTATGGGTGCTGTTTTGAGAAGAAAATCTGGACTGCCATATTTTGTGAAGCAGTAGGGAATAAACATTGGGTTATGGCCGACATCGTTTTGTATGCTCGTATCTGATCGATTATCGTATCATGATACGCAATCCTTCCCGATGTTCAGTTTAGCATATTAGAACTCTTATTATGATAGCCTCTTATATGTTTTCTGAGTAAATATTTAACAAATCATGCTTGTTCTCAGGTCCAAGAGGAGTGGGGCACCACAGCTGCGGCTGCCGCCGCCGCCCCGGCTCCGGCTCCGGCCGCGCCGGCCCCGTCTTGGGGAGGCTCTGCCCAGGACTGGAGCGCTTCGTAAACGTTGCGTTTGCTTTGGTTAATATAACGTAAAACCAACCACATGTTTTATTTACTACTGAATACTGACCCTTTTTTGTAGACCTTCCCTAGAAAATATAGATTTGAAAGTAGATTGTAGCTGTATAGTAGTTGACTAATGTAGTATTTGCGAGTACTGAAATAGTAATAATTTAAAATTACGGGTTTCGGGTTTATTGCGAGTGTGAGTGATGCTGAGAAAGCTCACAGGTAGCTATTTGGTTTTTAGGAATGAAATTGTTATCTCTTAGCGAAAACGCATATTATGTAGCGATCAATAAACTATGTGAAGTAAAAGTTATAGAAAGACTACAGTACATAATATCCAACACCTATTTATTCATTTACAATTTGTTAAAAGGAACTAGACTATTTTCAACGTTTCCATACAAATGGACCCTATAAACACAAGTATATTTCTTGTTGCCTTGGTTAGTCAGCACGCGGAATACTAAACTCTTCCATTCAATTTGATTGTATGCTAATGGGTAGTATTGCTTCGGGGGACCTTCAGCTTGGTATTGTGCATCTGCTACTTTGACCCAAGTGTTGTTGGTAAGGATACCCTAGAAACAGTAAAGAGAAATTAAGACCTTGTTCATATTTGATATACACAATATAGAATCATACCTGAGTGAAAACGAAATAATAGTGCGGGCAGGCGATGCGACGGGGTAGGTCGGGGAAACATAAAAAATTACGTGATTGAAGTCGCGGGCAGAAGCCCGCGATTATTATGGGATAAAACAAAAACATATACTAGTAATGCAAAAAAGAAAAAGTAAGGACGCAAAATTATATAGTCTGTTGGACTAGAATACGTCAAAATGGTCACTTTACTTCACAGTATTTGTCAATGCAAAAGCATTGCTGAATAACAGAACTGAATTTGCATAAGTTCACATAACCGAGCCAGAGTTAAGACGGGAATAAGCAACATGACACGAATAACATAGCATCTCTGTTTCTAAAGTGGAATTGTCAATGCGCTTGTGGAAAACAATTTCACTGAAGAGCTTCCTAAGAAATTGAAATCGAGATATTCCATCTATGTATGTAACGATTTCAACAGATTCTGACTAGATATACGTGTTGATAAGATTGCATCGAATACATAAGAACCCAGGTAGTACATGTTTCATTATGAAAGGCGATGGACTCTAAATGGAAATGCAGACGTGTATGCCAGATTATAATAATGCTGACTGAGCTGCAATGTAGTATAATCATTTCACTATTTTCCAATATCTATTAGTGCGATGGTATCCGATTCGATTCTGAGAAATGACGGCCCGAAGTGCCCATAGTACCATTTGTATCGAGGGTCACGTGCACTAGATCCGTTTTCCATGATTCCATCCGTAGGTACGAATTTATAACATTTTCAATTCGGGTGGAACTCTTGAATTCGCAAACGCACTTACACTGACTGATTACATATTTTCTGTGTTGCTAGTTTTCACGCGGAGTCCTTGCTTTTTAGGGTACCTCATTGCGTTTTTTGCTCTGCGGTTCAAAAGACCGCGTCAAGCGGCAAAAATCAACTTTATATAAACATGTTTTTGGCGCTAGCAAAAAAACGATTTAAAACACTGCGATTCTTATTATGTCTAGATAAAGACGTAAAGAAAATTAACATCTTCAAATCAACGCTTTACTCGAGCGAAATCGCGAGTCACATTTAGTAATACATACATAAGTGAACCGCTATGCAGAATAGCAATTATGTTCAATGTGCTTCTATGATGTAGATATCACGTTTATTTTAGCATTGAGAGTTCAAAGCCGTAATCTCAGCTGTTTGACTACTTACGTATATTAGGAAATGCTTGGGCGCACTCCGGGCGGTGTCTGGGTGTATATGCTCGACTGTGATGTAACGCACCCTCTGCGTTTGTGGCAGTCGTATTATTATTTCGCCGTATGAACCACTGAAAATAATTGCTATGTTAGTAAGGGTTTGTTTGTAAAATATATTTTGTTTGAAGGACTGGTTGTTTTTGTGAATGAATGGTGATAAATAAACAGTGGCGGGGTTGGACCAATATTGGGTAGGCAGAGGGCAATTCTCACCACTCACATTATAATATTACTTATTACTTATTCGTAGACTTAAAGCCAATAAGAGTGTTCTAAAGGAATGGGCATGGGGCAGTAGAAAGTGTTCCAGGATTTGCAAAGCATTTTTCTGTTAGGTTATTGTGTGGGCTGAGGGCTAATCATAATTATGTTCTTTTGGATCATAGATCAGTAATAAGTTCATGATTTTCTCTTTGTAGCTTGCTCCGTGAACCTTATCCAAAGCTAAGTTTTTTACTACGATGCAATCTGTAGTGTCTACTGTACGATGTAAAACATGCCCATCATTCCTGATAAGTTGTAAAATAGCATTCAAATTATAGTTGCCCAAACTTCGATATCTATCCCCAAAGGCATTTACAATACACCAACTAAAACCAACGATCAAACGTTCCAAAACTAACTAAACTATACCGCTATACTACTATGTAGTATCTACTTCTAATCTGTGAAATTCGACTCACATGAAAGGCCAACAGTCGGACAGCGTAGGTCTTCGCAAGGCGAGCACAGTGTCGGGCGGTGGGGCATCGCGCCACAATGGCACGACCCCCCACAGGGCTACCCTACCACCCCACTCCGTTGTGTCACTACCCTTTGACGCCGTCGCACCTTCTATGTATCGTGTATCAATGTCCTTAGCCCCTGCAACTGTTGCCATTTGTTCTGAACGAATGAAACTTTGAGATTAGATTACAGAGAATCGGTCACGTTAGCTCAAAGGTAGCGTTGAACTTAGACGATTCGTTTGACGGGTAGTTTCGATTTTGTAGTGTAGCGACTTGCAGTTTAGAAGAGGTGTAGGTATGTATTTATTTAAATGGATAAACATACATATATTATAAATGCTATCTATACGCCATAATTTTTTAGATACATAAGTGTAATAAAACGGTAAATCTGAATAAATTTTCGTCTGAAATTCTTAAGATATATGTATCACTTTGCATTCTCTTTGTGCATAAATCCAACATTTATAGGAATGTATTTTAAGCACAGGGTTAATGAACGTTGCAACAACATTTTCGGCTTTACCAATAATGGAACTTGGCTCAGCTGATTACTGGCATTTGGTCGTTGATATATCGAATTATCGATATGCTAAGGTGGTTTCGGTTGTGTTTTCGATATTCTGTCTGTTCACAGCGGCCCATATTAATGAAATAGCTTCGAGTCTCCAAAGAGAACTTTAATGATCCAGGTAAATTAATGTGTAATGAATTAATAAGGTACATATGTTACCCGTCTTCGTACGCGATGCCAACATCATGGTCCGAGATCTGAGCGTGTTTCTGAAATTATACGTATTTTTCTATTAGTAGTACCTATTCTCTTTGTTTTGTATTTAGGTATTGTATCCTTCCCTCCTGTGCAATGACGTCCTCTCTTTCCTTTCTCAGCTAATTCTGCAATAGCTATCCATAGTATTCAACGGTTGACGTTTACCAGCTAATAATTATTGGGTTACCTACACAAGAATTTAATGGTTGAAACTTCCTGTGACCCAAGTGCTGGCTTTTACCTTGCCCAGAGGTCATGCCATACAACGTGGCAATGCCGCCAGTCTCTTGGGTACATTACCAGTCGACAGCGATGAGGAGGAATTTTTCAACGCTATGTTTTAGTTTGTTAACAGTTTTAGTTGGGTACGTATATTTTGGTATATTTTTATAGTATATTTTGTTAGTTAATTTAGTAGATATAAGATGTTCATCCAGGTATATATGTTTATCCTCTTTAATGAAGCCAATACTGGACATGTCGCTTATTTGGAGAAACTCGACGTAAATGTATTTTTTCCCAAAAATAAGTTAAATATGACAAAGCACTTAGAAAGCGTATTTACGTTAGGAAAACAAAGACTTAAAAAAAGTAGCAGTTACGTCGATGTTTCTCCAAATGAGCGATATAATAAAATCGGAGCAGAATTTAATGAAAAGACTTTTCTTATTTATTTATGGGGTTGCTACACTTGCTACTTCGTACTTCCTGTTTTCTGAATCCTTATCAATACCGATAGGAATACAAATAGGTATACCTATAGCGACAAACGTTCAAAGAACAGGTAAGGTAAGCCTTGAGATTCAAAGGAGAGGGAAGTCGTGTTCCCTTTCAAACGCACAAGGATTAAATTAAACAAATGAACTGTGTAGTTCATATCCGCGACTTTCTTTCTCGAACTTCCTAGGTTTTGTTTTGTGAAGCTTAAACACTGCAGTATGAATAATAAGGAGCGTCTGACACTGCGTGCAAGGATTCGTTCGCGAAATGCTGCGACTAGCAACTAATAATAAAGTTTTACTTCTCAGTTCTCACCACAATACAATCATAGGGTTGATTTTTGAAATATTTTGATGGTGATTCATGCACAGATTTTGAAAAAAATTAAGTCAGTATGAAAATGGGCAGGTTTTACAAAAACTTTTTTGATGCCAATCGATCCTGTTTCAATCTCATTTATGTTGTAAGGATCAAAAAACTATTGGACCAACTGAGGTTTGAGTACTAGAAAAGTCAGAAGTCGCAAAAAACTATTCCCATAATATTTCGTTGGAAATGACCAACCTCCTGTTTCACGAAGGATAGATTGGCAGAAAAAAAAAATCTAATTTCGAACTAATGCGCGTTATAATTTTATTTGTTTTGAGAACTAGGTAGATAGTTTTCGACGATTTATGACTTTTCTTATACCTACTCAAACCTCAGTTGGTCCGATATACTTTTTTGATCGTTATAAGAAACAGGATCGATTAGCATCAAAAAAGTTTTGGTGAAAACTGCCCATTTTTTTGCTGACGGTGAAATTTAAAAAAAAATCTAATCAAAATGTCTCAAACATCCACCCTCTATAAGTACATTTTTCAACGTATCACGAACAATACATAATAATTTTAATTGTGGTACCCCTTCACAGTCACAAAGCTCGGACGTAGGTTTGTAATGCTCGCTTTATTTGATAAGGACGTACCGATCAAATCACTATAAAAATTAACTAAATACGTTCGCAACAAAAAGAAGGTTTATTAAGTTATTAGTTAAGTAATGATTAACGACTGTGTAACCATACATTTTTGACGTTTAAACGTCACTTAGTTTATAAATAAACCCGTTGACGTTCAAATGTCTCTAACTTTACGCAACGTTTATAAATAAAGTGGTTTGTTTATCTTGCAATAAAAAAATCTCAAACACGGGAATACGCGTTTTCCAACGTTCACGAACGAATGCTCACGGTGCACACCGCGGTGTTGCGGTGGACTCGCATTTTTAGGTTTTTCTTGAAATAGGTGGGTTTCTGACAACAAATCTGTCTGACATAGACATTCCTGTGAAAATCCGACCGTCTATTTAGTGTTGAGAGTTATTCTACCTGAGAGTTTGTTCAGCTTTGGCGAGCTGTTCTGCTAAATATTTCATTCTGTTGCAGCATTGGAAGCTGACCGAAGAAGATGAGTCCGTATCGGCTGAAAAAGAGAGATATTGTTACTGACTTCGTTGACCATTGCAACTAGCAGCACATAGGCATTGCAAAAGTATAAGTTACAAGTCGATTTCTAATTTGACAAATCGAATCTTGAATGTCGGTCGCAAGTGTCCAGAGGCCAGCAGGCCTACCACAAGGTCTTAACGCGATCCATTTTAGGACCTAAACTGAACTGTTCTTCTAATTCGTACCATGACGTCAGTTTAACGATTCAGTTTAGGCCGTGTCATCTGCTGACAGCGATTGTCCCAAACTGAGTCACAAGTTTTGGTTTCATTCATACTTGTTTGGTACCATGACGTCCATAGAGCAGCTCAAGCGATGCAGTTTAGGAACCTAAACTGAAATGTCTTGCTTTTGAGTCGTTTTTAATTAGATCATGGTAGGCCACCAGGTTCTGCATTCATTGGAAGGAGGAGAAAAGACGATATTTTTGAGCTAGGTTCCTATACCTACGTTGACATAAGTAACTATTGCTTTTGTTTGGCATCCTTTAGTGCTATACTACATTAAGGGCTGATTTTTCAATAGCCAGATAGCTTTTAACTGAAGAATTGATTATTGGCGGTTTAACCTAATTATTTTCTGTACAAAAGCTGTCAAACCGCCATTTTAATTCCTAAGATAAAAGTCATCGGACGATAAAAAATTCGGCCCTTTGAAGAAAAGAAAATAACCTCCTCCTTTTTTTGAAGTCGGTTAAAAAGGGTCCATTAGGTCGATCAGTAGGATCCATTAGGTCATTAATAGGTTGAAATCAAGTTGACCTAGGTACCTACACCTACTCCATGTACCCTCTACGATGCACCCATGGCTATTGCTCATGGTAGGCGACATACATAATTAAAAACTTTTATAACTTTGCATTAATTACCGATAAGACTTGATGGATGGTAGAGGCCAGTTATTTTAATGGTAGGCAATTTACATGGAATTTGCTTGTACGTGGTTGTTTTACGGATAGGTATTTACGATATTTGGTGTTGTTATTGTTACTTAAGTTCATTAGGTTATACTTTTAGTCACATAAAATATCAAACATTCTCAGTTAAATAATGACTTGTATAATAAGATATAAGCAATTTTAAAGTTGATGTTTAAAAATGTTTTTTGTGAACTTTTTCCTCTACCTATAATAGTTTCCGATTTTTCCATTTCAACGAATCACTATATACGGTATGGATGTTCATGCACAGCAGTTTTCTACTGAGGAGATCCATTTTCAGCGTGGTCAACGATCTCTTTACTTATCTTTACCGAAAAACGACGTCTTTTTTTTTCTTCTTCTCCTTTAAACTGGCAAAATATTAACTAAAACTACACTGTCTTACCAAGCTTGGTACGACACCATGTAATTGGATTAAACGTCGTAAGGAACACAATTACTTAGCTACTTACGTAACGACATTATCTTGGTCCTATGTGTCAAGTCTTCCTCCGTCCTGTTAGTCTTCCATAGAGATACTGAAACTGAGTTAATTAAAGCGTGAGTTGTGATATTAATCATACAGATTAGATTATAACTATGTAATTATAGTATCAAGTTAATTAATGAGCTTAATTACTCGTCTCTAGATTTCTTGTTGAGGAATTTGTCGATACTAAGTCCTAAACAAGCATCCCCTTACTATCTATATATATAAAAGAAGAACTGACTGACTGACATATCAACGCACAGCCCAAACCGCTGGGTCTAGAGATTCCAAATTTGGCACGTACGTTCCTTATGAGGTCTAGGGGTGCACTAAGAAAGGATTTTTCAAAATTCATGAAATTTCACGCGGACGAAGTCGCGGGAAGAAGCTAGTACTAATATACGTATTATATCAGATGAATAGTTATACACCGATTTCTCTTTTTCAGTCGTTAGTAATTTGACGAAAGAAGAAGACAAAGTGTTGTATAACTATACAGATGCTATACAACGTTTATTAGTAAGGGGGCCAAGGGGGGTAATCTGGAGTATATCGATATAATTATAGAAAGTAGTAAGTTGAGGTAGATAATAGTAATTTGTAGAGATATAGAATAGTAAGAAAGAGAATAAAGAAAGAAAATACGTTTATTTGCGGTAAACATGACGCAGAGAAAGAACACAAATACTAAAAATAACAAGTAAGTAGGTATAATAGTAACAAGTATTTGTCTTATGGAAATACCAAAAAATGCTATAGGTAACACTTTATTTATCGTCTTTTATTTTAGTATAATGGACCTTAAAATGATAACTTGCGGCTGGTACAATTCGAGTATTTTTTATATACCTAGTATTTGGTATTCTGCTGGACATACTAAGAAGTTTGTCCTCTCAAACATGAAATATTTCCCATTGATTTTCAACACGTTGCCTGAGAACAATAGGTGATCGCCTTGTGACAATTTCCGATGACACCGCGGTCCTCTATTGATGCGGAGACCATAATACAGTGGCCTCAATGTTAGTTGACATTTTTCCACTTTAGCTGTGATGCCATATTATGATTTAAAAAAAAAAAAACAGGATATCCTGAGGGGTTTACCTAATTATTTTTTATGATCTTTTGTGGAATTAGTCGATAAAAACGTAGTTGTACAGTTCAAACATTTGGAACTAGATTTTTTAATCATAATAACGACTTTTTCAACTAACTTTTGGAAGCCATAGCAGGTATATTTGACCTACTGGAATGTACGAATCATTAAACCATAGAAAATATAGATTAATTAGTTTCAAGACTAACCTAAAATTCCCATCGCAGCAGCAAGTATCAAAAGAAACCAGACAGCTGTTTTCCTACAAGAATCGCTTTCGACCGACTTTTGTTTACATTTCCTTTGTCTCCTTTTATTGCTGCAACTGAACTTTTGTTCGACGTTATCTTCATACAGATATTCCCAGATGTTTGCCCGTAACGGATACGTGGATCGCATTTCCCACTTCGGCGGCGTCGCAAGTTTTTTAGATTTGCTTCTTTCGTAAACTTTTCCTGCGGAAATGTAAGGTAAATTATGGACCGGTGTAACTAGGCCAGTGTGTTTTTGATTTGTATGCAATTGCTGTTGTTATGACTTCAATGATTTATTGTTGAATATTAAATTCTACTAGGTAAACACAAATGTATCGTGCCCTTGAATCGGACTAGGTTAACAATCAGCACATTGCTTAGACTTCCTTATATCAATTTTGCAATTTGACTGTTTTTGGATGGAACAATGCTAATGAGCTCATCGTGGGTTTAGGAAAGCTGTTTCTGGTTCAAGTCAAAAGGCTAAAATATTGACGGAAAATCAGTTGACAACTTCTTCTGCTCAATCCATGTTCATTTAAAAAATGATAAAAACCCACTTCCCACCACATCACTTCTTAGGTATCCTTCATAATTATTTATAGTTCTTTGCTCTTGTTTCATGATTATTATTGCATAGATATATATACAAATAAATACCTATATGCTTTATTTAAGTACTTATGTATTTATTGCATATACAAAGTGTTAAAAAATTAACCTGACAAACTTTAAGAGGTGCTTTAGACCATCGAACTGAACAACTTTCACTATGGGACTAACTGAAATCACGAAAAATAAAATCAGCTGTTTCATACATTTTGGTCAAGTAGGTATTGAACTTTTGTATTAAACAGCTGATTTTTTTCGTGATTTCAGAGTTGGTCCCATAGTAAAAGTTGTTCAGTTCGATGGTTTAAAGCATCTCTTAAAGTTTGTCATTTTTTAACACCTTATATAAACGTTACACCATTGACTACGAGTACCTCCTGCTCTCCTTCTCCCTTTAAATCCATCCATAGGTTGCCTTTAAAAGATTGCTTTCAACAATTAGACCGCCCATTGTGTCACCCTATGTAAAATTTCTACATTTATATCTGTAATTTGTATGGAGTACATAATGAAGAGTAAGTATTCTATTCTAGAAAATTTAACGTTCGATCTTTAACGTTAAAGGTACGTTGTTAGTTGTTATATCTAAACCAATTTGTGTGATCTTGCCAAAGAAAATTGGACGTCTATAATAGTAAACTGTAAAGATGTTACTATAGTGAGGATAAAACATATTGAGCTGACATTTACTAATACGTTGATAGCGGTAGCTTTTATAGTAGACATGTAGTGATCTATTCGGTTCCGTTTCATTGCTTATTTTACGATTGCCACAGTCTAGTCGTAAGGGAGCGGGTATTTGGTACTTTAGAAGTCTGGCTAGTATAAGTACAAAAAATCATGGTTCTATTAAATATAAACAGTAAGACCTGCAGCAGTGTGAACCTAAAGCTAACTATTAAGCTTAGGTACCTACCCCACCTACTTCTGTCTACAGCGACAACAGATTGTTGCTCTGGCAAATTTAGCAATTTTCGTCTAGTTTTTAAAAGAGAACCTACCTTTTGAGTGTAAATATCATAACTTTCATATTTTAGTGTCCACCACGATTTGAAAGTCTACTATCTCGAGTATACCGACTATGTCTAAGCTTAATTTACGGCTGTCATTCATGGATCTTTAACAGTCATTACGGGTTGTCAGAGGCCCGAAAGTCGAAGAGTAGTTTTTCCAAATGGGTATCGTATTACCCAGTTACTGGATTGTGGTCGTTGTGGAGGTCAGAAAGGCAGTCGTTCTATGTAATATACTGGTATTTAACTGCATCCGGTTTGACTGGAAGCCGACCCCAACATATTTGGGAATAGGCTATAAGGCACACGATTATGATGGTTTAAGCTTAAGTATTATGTAGGTCTCCGGCGCGATCTCATGGTGGCATGGAGAGAGCGACTATCGCAACCCAGCGCAGGGCACGCCACGATAGTGGCGATAAGACCCCTCTTTGAGGAGTGGCTAGAGAGGCGTCACGGCGTTCTCACCTACCGCCTGACGCAGGTCCTCACCGGACACGGATGTTTCGGGAGGTTCCTGCACATCATCAGGCGGGAGGAGACGCCCGGGTGTCACCAATGCGAGGATCGCCCAGAGGACACGGTGGAGCATACGGTGGAGGTCTGCCCCGCTTGGGCGGAGCACCGCCGTGTCCTCGTAGAGGCGATCGGCAACGGCGGCGACCTCTCGCGTCCGGCCCTGGTTCAAGCCATGGTCCGGGCCGAGAGGGAGTGGGAGGCGGTCACCTCCTTCTGCGAAGCAGTCATGCTAGCGAAGGAGGTGGCGGGACGGCTCAGGGAGAGAGCCGCACGCCTCAGCCGCCGCGGGAGACGCTACGGGCGTCGGGAGCCGCGTGACGACTCCCGGCCACCGTAGGCGCGGGCCTGCGGACGGAGAGTAATGGGTAGCTCTCTGTCCGATCAGGACCAGGCCCGTGCCGGACGGCGTGTATGTGTTCCACGCGCGCCTCAAAGAGATGTCAGCATTAAGGAAGGGGCCCGCCAGGGCCGAAGCCTGCCGGGGTAGCGGGATCGTCCGAAAGGGTTACCGCTGCCCCGGACCATAAAGGGCTAAGGAAGGAACACGGGTGGGTTTTAGTCAGTAAGAGTCTGACACTCCCTTCCGCTCCACCCAGAGCGGGAGGAGTCATTAGATGATTTCCCATCCAAAAAAAAAAAAAAAAAAGTATATGTAGGTACCTACTTAGGTATATGCGTGTTAAAAGTTCACGAGAGAAATAGCCATAGAGTGATTGTAAATGTATGTCTTCATAATGATGGTTGACCCAATTCGTGCTAACCCTTAGCCTCATTAAAACTTCCCATATACATTAATTTGAGATTTAGGTACTTACGTATGTTGGTTGACCATCGTTGTAGTGTTCCCTTGGGAGCTTATGTTCCATTTACTTTTGCCGCTTATATAAGTTATGGTTTTGTTTTAATAGCTTATTGCACATACTTTCCTAACAAATGATATTGGATATGATTATACCCTCAAGGGACAAACTGTCCACTATTTATGAACTAATAGGGTTCTAAAAACTATCAATTTGATTGGAAGCTAATGAAGGTATGAACGTAGGTATAACTTTATTTAAAGGTTACAAGCGCCATGGTGACCTATTTCGTTTCGTTGGCTTTTGCAATTTGTGCTGACAGAGCAGTCTAAGTCCACGTTTATCTTTTCTCCTCGAATGTAAGTAGTTTTTTTTTACTAAGTAATTAGAAATACTTATAAAAACTGGTAGGTAGGTACCTATGTTTGTTTTGATTATCCCACGTAGATAGGTACTCATCACGTGGTAAATTTGTAATAGAATTTAGATTATTAAATACTACGTACTAAAACGTTGCTTTAATTTGAACGTTCATGGATGCCTCATTTCATAAACCAGCTTTTCATTGAAGTATACCTATTCGTTTTTATTAGACAAAAAATAACGCGTTAGTAACCCTAACAAACATCACAAGTTTCACAATTCAGAACTCTCCAGTGACGTTTTTCTACCTAGAATTTTGCAGTTTTCAAGCTAAAGTGGCCTTAATTAGACAGTAAAAGATAATTCGTCTGATATTTAGCGCTGGCCGAGCTTCATTGCTCGGAGAGGCAGGTGGCACGCTCCAATTGCATTACGAAGTGAAATCGGACGAGCCAAATCCGTTTTTGGGTTGCACTGATTATAGTAATACGGACTTCATTAACTCGGTATTCAATGGAAAAGTTTGACAGTGTTTTGTTACCTACTGTTAATTTCTGTTTGTTATGCTACTGGAAGCTGGAACATTATTTGATACGATGTGGAACTAAGCGAAAGAGTTTAGGTACAGACGCCAGCACATCAACCTACTACAATCTGTCAGATTTCTGTAATAGATTTTCAACTTTATCGCTAAAGCATAAGGTTCAATGTTGATTGGGAAAATTTGACAGTTAGGTGTAGGTTGATGTGCTGGCGTCTGTACCTAAGTATATTATGAATATTTCAGCTACCGTGATCAAGTGATGAATGAAAACACAATCTGATTCCTCTTTATGGTGATTGTTAATTTATGTGTAGATATACTACGTGCCAACTCACCTACGTTATAACTTGCAAAAATATGAGTCGCGTGTTAAAAATCGTACCTACACCTACGTTCGAAATTATACCTGCCTACAAATATTTATCCGCGCTATTGTATCATTGTTATAAAATTAATGTAGGTTACATGGTAACAGATTATTTAATGTACTGGAGGGAAGGCGTAATGATTCGATTGTTCATTACTTATAGCTGTGCTGTACGGTTAGACTGGAGACCGACCCCAACGTAGATCATTTTGACAGTTCAATACCATTCATTGCGTTATTTAGGTACCTATGTTGTTGAGCAGACGACTTTTTCATGAAGCAATGGATTAGCAATATCCTTCAAAATTATTCAGATTGAGATTGATAGTGTTACGCAATTAGGGTGCAGGTCATGGTCTACTCATGTGCAAAATGTCATCCAAATCCGTTTAGTCAAACAAACATAAAAAAACTAATATTTTCTCTTTATAATATTAGTTTAGACATAATACGAAGATGTAGGTAATACTTACAGGTTTTTTTTTGTTCTAGCCAGTGGGTAGGCACCCGTAAAAAAACATCGTAAAATACAATTCAAAGAGAAAAACACTGAAAGACTCAATTTACTCAAACAACATCTCAATTTTAAAGAAAATAAATTAAAGGCAAATGATGATAGGTATCGGTTTGCCTACTTAACTCGTATAGGTATACGTAAGGTGTCTGAAATCGTGCTCGTATCACGTACGAATAAAACTAAAACAAACAGTCTATACGAAATGCTGTGAAAACAAGAAAATAATACTGAGACAGGAAAAATCTCTGGAATATGAGTTCAATTTCGTTGGGCATTTAGGTCAACTGGGGGTTGCAAACCATCAAAAAAACCATATTGTTTCATTATAATAAGTATATGTTTATATAGGTAGCTACGTATGTTTCAGCCGAGCGGACTAAAATGGTGTTCAGTTTAAAGGGGTTATGTATGTACGTGCGGTCACCCTTATTGTGTGCGGAAAACTCGAGGATGAAATGAAAACTGTTTTTCAGAATAACATACTGGATTTGGAACGTAGGTATATGTCCATAACAAAAAGTATAAAGGTATACTGTATCTAGAGATAAAAAAATGTCTCAAGAGATGCCAAGACTGACTAGGAATGGAATTTTACCTGGCGTGGCTTAAGTTTATTATGAGGTAATTGAAAAATTGACTAGGTAATGTGTGCATCGCAAAACTTGCTGTTTTCAATCCCCAGTTTAAAATGGAGATTGAAATAAAAACGAAAAAAGATAAAATTCATGTTGTAAAGCAAAATATCATATTTAAAGTCTCCACTTTATATATACTTATTTAATATTTATACAGCCAGAAGGCGTCGCGATGGAGCCCATAGAAGATGGCGAGCCGAGCTAGAGACAACAAACGACCAGTAGTGGTACACTTTAGCCCTGGATTGAAAGAGCTGGAAGTCGTGGAAAGAGGTCTTTGCCCAGCAGTGGGATGATGCAGGCTAACTGTAACATTTAAGTATAGGATATTTTTATTGTAAGCCATACAATATGTCTATCCCGAGCCGTTGTAGGTAATTATTGGGTTTTCCTATTTTGGTGGGAATCGTAAGGATAGAGAACGATTCATTTATACCTATTATCACCATTTTTTTGTGATGCCAGTCTGAATTAGGCCAGTCTGATCCCCAAATCGGATTCACCACTAATTTACTTAGGTCCCAATTAGGTGCCACTAGAGAATCAGATTTAGGGTACCTACATATTGGGTCGGAGTATCTTGTGAATATGTAATGTTTTCAAGATTTTTTTCACTTCATGAAACTAACTGGTGTGGTTTAGGAGATATTTAGATTTCTTTAGGCCCTTTTGCAAGTCGCTTTTTTATATTGCTCGTCAGTGTAGTTACCCCTTTCTAATCGAGCTAGAGCAGCTTAAATGGACGAGAGCAGTACGCGCTAATGTCTGTCCTTTCATGCTTTGTAGCAATAAATTATGTCCTTTTCTTTCTGTTTTCGTCAAATAACGATATGTAATTTTTCTTATAGGTAGGGATAGGTAGGAAGGGCTTGGATATTCCAATGGTGTGCACAAGTCTTTTGATAGTGGAGCTATGCCAATACTTTTATTCAAAGAGCTCATGTAGAGGCTATGTAGCCCTACCTTTATTATTAGTACAGGCCGGTCATAATTGAGGGCGTGTTCCATTCGAACGTTCAAGTGTGTGTAAAATATTTTTATGGTGTATTTTTGTTTAGTAGAGTCAGTGCTAGTTTTAACATGATAATGTAAAGTCCGCCTGAAAATATACGCTTATATTATTGCAAAGCTCTCATCTTAGCTAGACCCCCCACAGTACCTACTGTTAGTTTAGGACATGTGTGTTTGAAACATAATTATATACCTACCTACTCAGTTTTGAGATTGGTCTAATTAAGTAGTATTTAGTTATGTAGGTACCTACGTTGAGGTTGCGTGGAGTTGTCATGGAGGTGATTACTTATGTGTGTTTATAGGTATATAGCGACACAAATAGATAGGTGTCGATGTGATATGTAGACCTTGGTACGTACAAATTAAAACGTAGGCATTCCATTATTCAAGAAGAAGTAGGCACAGACTAGGTGTAGGTATGTAGGTACCTACCTACATTATATTTCCGTGTGGGAGTTGAGTCGCCCAAGACCTTGTAATTTTTATTGTAGCTGCCGTACCTAAACGTAGGTAAATGTTGAATTGAAAAATTCCTTATAGGTACCTACCTACTACGATTTTCTCATTGCATTAAGTTTTGATTGACTTTCACCGATGTAATCGTAAATGCTCTAGTAACTAAGCGAGCGTAATCATTGATTGAACTTCAAATTATTTTCGTTTTATTTATTTCATTCAAAGGTCACGCAGACTATGCTTTAGAGAATACCTACCTACTTGACTATGAGGCTATGAGTAGAGTTATATAATATTAGAAACTACACGGCTGCACGGCTAATCAAAATAGAAAATGAATGCAAATAAGTGCATTAATCTGACGGTTAGCAGTCCAGTCATAAACGCGCCCTAGGCTCTATTGATTCGATTTCAAAGTGATTTCTGGCAATGCATAATGTAAGTACAGACGCCAGCACATCAACCTACTACAATCTGTCAGATTTCTGTAATAGATTTTCAACTTTATTACTAAAGGATAAGGTTCAATGTTGATTGGGAAAATTTGACAGTTAGGTGTAGGTTGATGTGCTGGCGTCTGTACTTGGATTGAAGTTATCTTGTTAATTCGTGAAATCATGACCCCTAACGCTCGCCCTGGTGTGCGCCTCTTTAGTTTGTAGGTAGGCACTCATTTATAATTTACGCATTCACTGCTAGGCTACTTTCTATGCTAGACTGATGCTGCTAGAATAAATTCTTGATTGAATTATTCATAAAACTAAAACCTAAATTGTCTCTGTTTTAGAACTATGAGGCAAGGACAACATTTTACTGCCTAGTTTAATGATCGCATTCATTGCGTGCGTTCATAGCAGTAGAAGATTGAAAATATACTTATTATTAAGTAAGGACTTAAACGTTTGAATTCTGAATCTAAAATTTAATTAAAATATGCTTGTACTTATTTGTATTTTTATTACTGGCTGGTTAGATAAGAGAAATTGAATAAGTAAGTTATAAGCTTTTTGACATTTTTAATAGCAGCTAGAGACCTAGTGCAAAATAAACTTTCAACTTTACTTAATAAGAAAAGTAGATATCTATTTCTAGTCTAAGCTTTTCATAGGAATTATGAGCAATAAGGATAAATTGCCATTTATGCCATAAAATTATCTTACCTGACGAGCACCATGGTGGAATAATATTTTTTTCCGATATTCCGCTACTATCACAACTCTCACAAGCTTTTCTATACGCGCTTCTAGTAACGATTACCATTTATGCGTATTGAGTTTTAATTATTATTTACAGAATAAATCTTTGATATTTATCTTGGCGCGCGACCAACTCGATGTTGTTTTTTTTGACACTTTGTGGTACCAGGTCATAGACAAAGTTTTCCCACCAATTTAGCCATAGGTTATCTGGAAAAGGCAAAGGACGATCCCCAAACAGTGAGTTTACGGGTCGTTCTGGCTATTATCTGTCAGAGTCGTACTTACACGTTTACTGGCATTTTTAATTCCGTGCAAGTGTCTGGCAATTTATTTTGAATTGAAGTATTATTTTATTCTACTTAGTAGGTACTTACCTAAAAAAAGTATTATAGATTCAGTAATTAGGTAGTTTAATGTCGGTAAGTTACGGTTTTAATAAAATAGATGTAGTTTGCAACGATAATCGTTTTAGGTACATGAACACAAAAGTACCTATAGTCAAACTATACTTAATTAATTAATTAGGTCAAAAGTATAGTCAAACTATTAATATACCTACTTAATTAATTAATTAGGTCATTGAACTTTTTTTCAAGGCCTATTTCCGTATTATTCTAACAATTAATAAAGCTCTACAAAAAGAAGACAAATAGGTAATATTTAAACAAGATAATGTTTTAAGTACAAAGGTCATACGACTTTAGTTAATTCTGCCGTAAAAATATAAGAATCACACAAAACACTCATTACTTGCTCTAAAAATGAAATGACCTGACCCCTTGTACCGTTGCTTTAAATTACACAGAGATAATTATCTGTTCCCGCATATTATATCTTGAAATTCAAATTTCATGGGCGAGGTTTTAAACTAGAAGAATTATTTGATGCGGAACAGTCCGTGAGCTATGTTTGTGTTACTGGTTGTTGTTATTGTTGCGTCGCGGGCTTGTGCTCAGGACCAGTCTCTGAGCACGGTGCCTCCGTCGAAGTCACTACCAATGCCGTTCCTGGACTTGTTCACTAGTGCATCCAATTATTATTCGGAACCTATACGGAAGACGTATTCTGACCCACCGCACTATGTGTCGTGTCCAAAACCCGATACTCTGTCAACTTTTGCGAACATACTCGGCAGTGCTGCTAAGATAATGTTCTCAGCTGCTCTCATTGCGTTCCTAAAAGTGATTATAGGGAAATTGCTCCTCCTACCAGTCGTGTTTATACTATTTGTTAAAATTGGATTCAAAGCGTTCCTGCTCTGGCCGATGATATCGAAAATGATGAAATACTTCAAGAAGAAAAAGAAGAAAGGCCTCAAATCGAGAATGATCACGGATTGCTCCCAGAGGTTCGCCTGTGTGATTCAAAGATCCGCTACGGCTAGTTGGGCTAGTTACATGGGAGCAACTGCCACCGTTTTCTTAATTGACGACCTCGAAGAAGATAGTTCTTTTGCCAAAAGCATGCTTAGTATTTTATCCGACGATAAAATTGCTCAGTGTATGTCACTGGACTGTAGTTCCGGAATCGATATAAGCTGACATCTTAATGTTTACTAACATTCAAGTATGTAGGACAATGCAGTTGCTTCATTCACAACGTGACCCAGATATTGTGTGGCTAACATGAACTGCCAACTTGCAAATTGATGTTTCACTAATTTATAAGTAAGTGTATTTAGGTAACTGTACATATTTGTTTTAATTACTTAGTCACAATGAGTCAAGTGTGTGTTACATTTCCGTTGCTCGTGTTATTTTCGATTCGATTAGTTTATGGGTTTCCGGGTGACAATGTAATGTTAATGCCTCCATTCGAGGTGCGGAATGTGGACCCGTACCTGACACACCTGTCACAACCGAATACGTTCCAGTTTCAAGCAAATAGAAATAAACCGCAGCAAGTACTTAAAACTAACGTCATGCAGAAGAGGCAACCGCAAGATCGTGTTACGGAGCAGCCAAGCGACCAAAACATGATTTTTGGTGAATTTATGGAAGCTTTGAATGAAGTTTCTCAGCAGTCTCAACATAGGGAAGAAGAGTTACAGCGGCTCCGGACGGCTGTATCAACTGGGCGTAATAATAACCAGGCTTATCCCACCCTTCCTCGGCCGATGGGGGGATACTCAAGACCAAACTACGCACCTCCGGGGACCTACCACGAGCCTGCTGCCCCCGCTCCGCTCATACTGCCGTCATCAGCTCAACCGAAAATTTCCTTACTGAAGCCTGACTTCTCCAGCCTGACGCCAACGGTGACTACAAAGGCTTCCAGCAAATTCAGCGGTCTGATCGGCCTGATCTTTTCACTTCTGAGCGGTAGCTCGTCGGGTTTTTCGCAAACGTCTGGATTAAAGGACCTCCTTATTGAGGGAATTATAAAACCAATCCTCGTCGCAAAAGGAGGTATAAAAGCGTTGATTAGTAAATTGTCTATCCCTGTAATAGCTTTGTTGTTGATAAATATAGAAGTGTTGATAACTGTTTGGTGGTTGTGGGAGGAGTGTCCTAAATATTTGCCTGAGCCTGCTCCTTATACACCAACTTATTCCAAGCCGGCTTCAGCGCCTTCTTATAATAGTAATAATAACTATAATTCTTATAGATAAGTGTATTTATGACGGACATTATCCCAGTTATGTATATTTTATAGCTTTTCAATAAGATTATGGCAGTGCTAGTATGTATTGTGTCAAAGTGTGTTGTTGTAAGACTGAATGTAAAAAGGAAAATATTATAATATGTTATTTTGTAATTGTTTGATTTTTATTTGATACCATGTAGGTCTTCCTTTAGATTTCAAGAGCCTGTAATGAGGACAACGCAAATTTAATAAAAGACGAAGGAAAGCGTTTGATAAGTAATAAGTAATAGGTAATATCAGCTTATAAATGTCCCACTGCTGGGAAAACACAAACACAAACAAATGTTGTTTTAACTAAGTACCTAATACACACATAATAACTGTGCAAACATAACCACATAAACAATTACCTACTGTACAATAAATGCTGTGATAAATGATTTTCAGCCGGGCAGTAGATTAAATAAAACTATTTGAATAATGTTGGCCTGGCTTTATATTGATCACTACAGTTAATATCATAATTAAACTGTAGTCAAACAGAATAAAGTTAAATTAATGATTTGCAGTGGAAACGTTTGCTGATCAGCCACCCATTTGGGCGATCATCACAGCAATGAAATCATCATCATATTTTATTTAATATTCAATCAATATTGCTTTTAATCTTTTATACTGCAACCGATTTTTATAAAGGTAGGTAATCTAATTTCAGTATTGCCTATGCTGTAGAAACTCGTGGATAAGTAAGTAAGTACAGACGCCAGCACATCAAGCTACCCGAAACTGTCAAATTTTCCCAATCAACTTTGAACCTTATGCTTTAGCAATAAAGTTGAAAATCTATTAAAGAAATTTGACAGTTTGTAGTAAGTAGTTGATGTTGCAGCTGGCGTTGGCCTGATTGCGTAACACACAATCAATCACAATCTGAATAATTTTGAAGGATATTGTTAATCCACTGCTTCACATATTCGAAAAATGTGTCAACTCAACAACGTTAATAACGCAATGAATGTTGTTGAACTGTCAAAATTAAACCCACTGCTACTGATAGTGTGTTACGTAATTACCCCGCTAGTTTCGGTCATAAAGTGTGCAGATGGGTAATGCTGTTAGGTGTCAGGTGTCTTCATTCGTTACCCAGTCATGTCCTATTACCCGTAATTGGGTCGTGAAGGACAGAACACTATTGTGACCGTCTTATTTGATAAACGGACTCGTGGGAACAGTTTATCGAATCTTTTGTCACAATTTGGTTGTCTGGATTGAATTAAGTCTATTATCACAAGAAAAAGAGTAGACTTAGGGTTGATTTTTCAATAGTCAATCTGAAGAAAAGAAGTTTCACATATTTTCTATACATAATCAGTCAAACCGAAATGGATATTCCTCAGATAAAACTTCTGACTATTGAAAAAGCAACCCTTAGGAATTTAAAATTATACCGCTGCAAATAGTTATGTTAGTGTAGGGACCTCTTTGTAGTTTGTCAGGTTGTTTTGGAAAATGGGGATCAAAAATTAATCTGCCTAGCCTTCCCGACTTTGTTGTGGTCGTCTTCCAGTCTAACCGGATGCAGCTGAATCTCAATCAGCTTATAATGTTCCCACTGAACACAAGCTTCCTCTTTGTGAGAGGGAGTGGGATATAATCCACCACGCGGGCCCAGTGCGGGTTGGAGGATGTCACATGTCTTCAAATTTTCGGTTCTAGGACATGCCGGTTACCTCACGATGTTTTCCTTCACCGTTTTGAGAGCAGTGATGATGAAATAATTTACCCAAAGTAAAGTTCCTGCTTGAGTTCGAGCCCACGACCTACAGGCGTAAGTCGCGGCCGTTACCACAGGGCCACCACTGTTCACACCAGCTAAATACCAGTATTTTACATGAAGCGACTGCCTATCTGACCTCCACAACCCAGTTATTGGGTAACACGATGCCCTTTGGTAAGACTGGTTGTCAGACTTTTGACTTAGGTTGTTACAGAAAATGGGAATCATGTCATAATATGTCACCCTGTTTGGTAAAGGGTAGAGGGCTATGGGCTATGGATGCAGTATTGATAGTAGGTAACTACCTAAGTATAATACCTATCTCTATCAGCTTCCATGAATTGTCAGTGCACAACAAACTTGAGGAGGGAGGTGATAAAAATCTCACAGTAATAGGGTGATAAAACTTTGATGCCCGTCGGCACTAAACCTAGGCATTGACCAAACTGGCAGTAAAAAGTTAGCCTTTCCTAATTCCAAAGTGTTAAACGAGCTTTAGGAGCCACTTATTTCCATTCCGTAGATGTTAGGTAGGTTTTTGTAAGTAGTTCATGGTTGCGTCTTGCCTTAAATCAGCATTTTTAATAAGAATTGGCCTAGTAAGCACGGGCAATAGTATCAATTTATCACTAAGTCAATTTTGATCGTAATCATTTGCGTGGGAAAATAAAAATTCTAAAAATGATCGCTGCCAGAGCAGACTGTCCCTTTCAGGGACACTGGGTGGGGACAGCCCTAGGTCTGAATTTATCATTTTATTCCTGTTTTGAAAACTAACAAAAATAACCTATTTACATAAGCATTATTGTTACTAACACCAAAATACTAACAAAATTATGGACCTAGTCTAAAATAAAGTTTTATTTAATTTTAATTTAATTTAATAAACTGTTAACTACATTCCACGGGTTTCCCGATAATTAACATGGATGATTAACATGAAATTAATGTAATTATTGTTAATTATATTATGTTTTGATGGGTTAATTATGTACCTATTACGAGATTGCGAGTTCAACCAAAGTAATTTTTAATGGTCTAAAACTAGAGTTTCCTAAGACTGCGGTTTGCCGCCACATACTGTCCGCTTTTTCCCGTTTAGTGACGTCACTGAAATGTTATATGAAAAGTACTAAGTTGACGCTTGAGAGCGCTTTTTGACACCGTAAGGCTCAAATCACACCGTAAGGGCTCAAATCACACCGTAAGCACCGCAAGTATCACTCTGTTTTTTACATTTCTATGGTATCACTTGAGAAACTTGAAAAGGTTGCGCGTCCGCTAGCGGCACCGCGAGCACTTCGACGACTCAAGTTTCTCAAGCGATATTATGTATTATAGTAATGAAGATAAAGTTTAAAATTATATGACATAGGAACTGCTCGCCGCTTCGCTGCCATCTCGGTGTGATTTGAACCAAACCCCGCTGCCATCATTTTCATGATGGCCGGTACTGCGTCTGTTATATGACGGCCACTGCTGCGGGGTAATTGTGTAACACACTATCAATAGCAATGGGTTTCATTTTGACAGTTCAACAACATTCAATGCGTTATTTACGTTGTTGAGCAGACACAGTTTTCGAACATATGAATTAATGGATTAGCAATATCCTTCAAAATTATTCAGATTGAGATTGATAGTGTGTTATGCAATTAGGGTAGGTAGGTACTGGTTCTTACATACTTTTGACTCACTGACATAGCTACGGCCATAGAAATGTAAAAAATAGGGTACGGCGAAGGAAAACAGTTGGTGGAAAACGGATTGATGATCACAGTTAGGTATTTATGGTGTAGCCAATAAGCACTCAGTGTTATGCTGCTGCCTATTTATTTGACATAATAATTTCGTAATAAGTACTTATGTGGTGCCTTTTTCGACATGTTTGTGAAGAGACAAGGATGCTTATTTTCTGCTTTGAGCCACCGCACTTAAACAAGTTTATTAGGCAGTAACAACCTATCCATTCAGGTCTGAGGAAAATTTCTAAACTAAATGATGCTACCTTCCACACAAAAGGACTGAAATGGAGATAGGCTGGTCATTATTATTATATGCTCCGCGATAAGAACAATAAGTGGTCTAAAGCTATAAGAATACAGAAGTACAGGAAGATCGTAAACGCTGGGACGATGAGATAGTTGAAATATTTACATAGCTATTTACAAACATTCGACTCCAACTCGCTTCCGTATCGAAAATGACACAATTTTGGTTACCTGATTTGCCTTGCCCCCGACAGCAATTAGCGGTCGTCTATTTAATTGAAACTTAAAAGGGTCGGGTTTTAGATTTGTGAACAGCGTTCGTCCTTCGATAACATGATTGGTGTTCGATTCGGTACGGAAGCGTATCGAATGATTGTAAATATCTATGCTGGTGCCTTGTGGGCTAGAGACACACGAGACCGGGACGAATGGAGGAGCTTGGGGGAGGTTAATGCGTCGAACGACGCGCTGAATGACGAGGGCACCGAAGTGTAATAATGTTTTTGCCTAATTTTGTTTAAACTTACTGTAATTCGTTTTAGTTTATTAGATAAAGACTTTATTACAACCCTTCAGCCAAGCATAGTAAAATGCGAAAATGAAAAAGAACAGACAACTCAATAAAGTATTTAATGTCGTTACAATCGTGAGGAGGGTAACGAGTTTGCGTGTGAGTTCATTAATACCCTCCCGTTACCCTTGCGTCCACGTCCGAGCCACGTTCATTAACATTATCTAATTGTCTGGACGATTGTTTGATCGTGCCATTTTCTATTCCCATGCTTCTGGCTGTCGTTTTTGCTTGACCGCTGGATAGTTCGTCACTAGATGAACGCAATTTATGGATATTTTTGGACATCGGCAATTTGCAGTTCATATTGAATGAGTTTATTGTTAGGTAGTTATTTTTTCATCTCTTTCTCTCTCTCTCTCTCTCATCTACCTACTTATTATTACTAAAGAAAATTCTTAAATTTCCATTCGCTCACTGACAGACAACGCACAGCCTAAAGCGCTGGGTCAAAAGCATGAAATTTTGCACAAGAGTTCCTTTTGTAAAGAAGGAGTGAAAAAAAAGACAGGAAAGAAAAAAAGGAAAAAGAATTAAAAATGAAAGAAAGAAAAGAAATGAAAGGACTGGTTTTTGAAAATACATTCCGCGAAGGGGTTAAATAGGGGTTGACAGTTTGTATGGAAGTCCGACATTTTGTCGATGGGAAATCCCATCGGGCACACGGCTTGTTTAAAAATAACTCGGACCGCCATCAATAAATTACTGTTATTCCAAACTTCCGCTTAAAAACATTTTAATACATCGTTCCTTACATACCATCACGTTTTATGGCGTTCAGTACGAGATGTTTTCCATTTTATCTAAAGTACCTAATCTTCATAAATGTGGGCAATATTTAACAGATTATCCGCCATTTAGGCACGAAGCGAAAGCATGAACCAATCACGATTATTACGCATGAATTATGGCCAATAGCCGTCAGTTTTGTGGGATGGGAACGCTGATTTTCTAACACTTTTAGGGGCCAGACGGTGATCGATCTTCCGTTGATGGTTGGGGACACAATTTTATAGTGATAATTAGTTACCTACCTACTCTTTATTGTATTATATCTATCTATATAAATAAAAATTAAATGTTCTTCAGTTATAGGCCTGTGTCCCAGCAGTGGGAGGGAACATTATAGGGTGATTGTGCATAGCCCGAATACGGTTTTTAGGGAAAGGTAAATTTAAGTTTCCCGGAAAATTCGGGAAAAATATAAGTGCTTTTTTCTATGGGATTTTTGTATCGTCTTTATACAATATATTATTGGTCAGTGAGCCCCAAACACAGATAGGTAATATAATACTACGCCTAAAACTAGACTGTGAGTTTGTGTCAAAAAAAAGGGTGTCTGTAAAAGACGGCTTTTGTTATCGCTAAAAGCCGTCTTTTACAGACACCCTTTTTTTTTTTTTTGGATGGGAAATCATCTAATGACTCCTCCCGCTCTGGGTGGAGCGGAAGGGGGTGTCAGACTCTTACTGACTAAAACCCACCCGTGTTCCTTCTTTAGCCCTTTCCTTAGCCCTGGGCGTTATTTTACTTTATCCTTTACCTATGCGGTAAAAAAGGCTTTTCCTACATCTAGATCATACCTATACGAGTATCGTTACTTATCTGGGCGTACCTACCCGACTCGTTCAGTCGTAGATCACATCTAGGTATCGCTGCTTTCTGTTAAGAGCGGACCTAATCTTTTATATATAATATAAAATTCAAAGTCCTGACTGACTGATATATCAACGCACAGCCTAAACCGCTGGTCCTAGAGACATGAAATATGGAGGTGAATGGGGGAAGGGTGAAATTTCACGCGGACGAAGTCGCGGGCAGAAGCTAGTTACTAATATTATAAAGCTGAATTATAAAGTTGATTAAAAGCGGCCAAGTCCTAGTCGGACTCGCACACGAAGGGTTCCGTACCACCATTTAACACTACTTACATATTTTTTCAAACACGTTTCTTGTTTATTAAAAACTAGCAGCGCCCCGCGGTTTCATCCGCATAAGTTTCGATCCCGTGGGAATATCAGGATAAAAACTATCCTATGTCCTTTCGACTCAAACTATCTCTACCAATCTAAGTAAATCGGTTCAGCGGTTTAAGTGTGAAGAGGTAACAGACAGATATACAGACACACTTTCGCATTTATAATATTAAGTAACAATGGATTTCAAGTGTCTACCTTTTACGGTTTAAAAGGTACATCCTGAGACGGACGGACGGACAGCTGAGCCTTAGTAATAGGCGTTGGCATCCATCGGGAACTAAACCTTAAATAGTATTTAAAAGATGTACATGTTTAATTGATTCCCAGTTTACTTGTTACAAATAAATAACTACAGTTCGGCCGTCGAGAGAATGCGTTCCTGACACGTCAGTGCGACAATACTCGTAGCTAATAAAGATCAAATTCGCAAAACACGTATTCGGTTGTATGAAACTGACAGGTGTCAAGAACACATTCTATCTACGCCCGGACTGTAGTAGGTATCATTTCTCGGTAACTGCATAGGCTATCATAGTTATCTTCGCTATAATTGACGTTCTACTCTGCCGTCATAAGGAAAAAGGGCATAACTAAATTTTTTTCCGAAATTGAGTTTTATACATATTCGGAATCAGAAAAAAAAGGCCCAAAATTTCGGAAAAAATTTTAGTTATGCCCTTTTTCCTTATGACGGCAGTACTAAACTACCGGCGGTTAATACTTAGTTGAGCAAGTGGTATTAGTGCTCAAGTTTTACTAGTTATATGTTACTAGCTTCTGCCCGCGACTCCGTCCGCGTGAAATTTCTTGTTCCACCGATCCATCCCGTCGCATCGCATCGCCTGCCCGCGCTATTACTTCGTTTTCGCTTAGCGTTCTTTCTGACTTTTTTTTTTGCTCAGCTCCTAAGGTGATGTCAAGTAGCCTATAGCCTTCCTCACGAATTGGGCTACCAAATGCAAAAACAATTTTTTGAATCCGACCGGTAGTTCCAGAGATTAGTGCGTTCAAACAAACAAACAAACTCTTTAGCTTAGATTTAGGTCGATTATCGAAGGCTGGAGCAACTTCTAGGATAATCCAATATGGATAATGTTTGTTAATCGGTAGATAAGTAAAAGCGTAGACATTGTATTAAGTACTTGTATATTTGCCTATAACTAAACGAGTAACGTAAACGAGGCAAAAAGAGTGCTACCGAGTAGAGCGGCAAGAGAGTAAAATGTTCGAAGTAAAATGTAAGAACGCTCGGCTGATAGGGCACTCTCTCGCCACTCTACTCGGCAGGTGTAATCAGGGTATAAGGATTGTAGCAGGTGGCGTTATGTAGTTTCTACCTACCTACTATGGGGGTACCCGTGGGAAGAAGGCGTGAGTTATGTATGTATGTAAATAAACATCAACATTTGAATATTCCAACTACGAACATAATTATTCGGCTTATTATTTTAATTAATTAATTAATGTGGCACTCGTGTACGGTCGCATACCAACTACCCACTATTCAGGATGCCGATTCAAAAGCATAATATTATTATGAGTGGGAGTATAAACGACCTATATGCACGATGTGTTTATAACATACAATTATGAAATGTGCTTTACTATGTATGTTACTGTTAAACCTTGAATAAAGGTGAATGCTAGCTTTCTATTCGTAGCTCTGAATATTTAAAAAAATACAATATGAGGAGAAGGATCTTCAAGTTTTGAGTGTATTTAAAAAGTCTTCAGTTGACGATGGCTTATCTTCCCCAGAAGTAGTCTCAGTCGGCTTTCCTCCTACCAAAATTACTGATTGGCTAATATTATTTTCCATCGCTAGAGCTGCTCTCACAGTTAGCCAGAGTTTTACCTGGTGGCGTATGATTGTCTGATTGATCTTAAAAAATCGGGAACTGTAGTATAGTAGTTTACTATAGACTACAGTGGGATTTGACAAAAACCAACAATAATAGTGTTTCTGAGTTAAAACATTATCGTGGGGTCGGAGGACCCCCGTCAGGAACGAAGTTAATAAGAAGCCAATAGTGAGGTCAAAATGAAAATCGAAGATGACGACTCCGAAAATTTTAAAGAGACGAAAACTATTGAAATGTTTGCAGTGGATATCTTGGATTTTCATATTGACCACACTATCGGCTTTAGTAAGTACCCTGGAAAACCATAAAAACAACACCAATGACGGGAAAAATTTAAATTTTCGCAGCCGCTATCTTGGATTTTCATTTTGACCTGACTATTGGCTTCAGATCACAGATCCTCGAAACCATGAAAACTATCTCTCGCTCTCTGTCTCTTTATATTATTTAAAATAAAAAGTCGCATGGAGGCCCATAACGCTTTTTCGTTACGTGACGATTTTTGCCGGTTTACTCCTACTGCAAGCTGCGTTAAAGAACTTCGTTCCAAAAACTACCAGCTTCTTTTGACGAACGCAATCAACAATCAACTCACTGCTGTACAGAGGTCTCACGAATTCACGATTCAATAACTAAACAACAACGCTCATGGAAACGTTTGCTCCTTGTTTTGACTATTCTAGAGTTTCCTACGTAATTGTTCGGGCAATCTCAGCAACACAATACGTAAACGTTTGCGTGACGTAGCGTTACCGTTCCCAACCATGGGATATTCGTTTTCCCATTGTTTGTGTTAAGGTATCAACGGTAAAGTACCCCGCAAGGTAACGGAGTTGTCTTATAAATCGTTCAACAGCTCTTATTAAGTATTCTTTTGCGGAATTGGGTTGTTGTTTCGGTTTATAAAGAGGCAATTATGCTTTGAGACATGTATGTACGAGATTATAAGGTACCTATATATACCTGTTTCGTTGGTTGAATGGTCCGGAGTCCTAGGTTTGATTCCCAGGTCGGGAAAAGTGTTATTGAGTTTTTCCATCAGGAATATGTCAGAAGCAGCCCCCGGAGTCTGGATTTGTGCCCGGCTGATGAAAATAGGCTCGCTCCCTATTACATAGGACTATACATAACTGGTGAAATGTGGGTTACTAATAGGCACACCTCTGCCTAACCTTTGGGGTTTACAAGCGTGATATTATGTTATGGTATTCCTATAAAAAAGTGTAACTTCTCGGGAGGTGTTTATATTTCTAAGTTTACTGTTTATTCTTTGTCTAACACCAACGTGTGTGTGTGTCACCCACTTCTCTATTACAAAGAAAAAAAGAATTGTGTTGCCTACAATAAAAAATAAGGATAAGAATTTTCTTTATCGCCCAGTTTTCCCAGCGTATTGGATTGTACGGTGTCCGCTTAGTCGAAACGTCATTTACTTGCTTACCACCAGATTCGTTCAGTCTATTTTGGCTATTTAGGTTCTCGATGAGGAATCCCGTATATCAATACAAAATCATTCTTTCATTCATATTATATCGATGGCCCTAATTCTAGGCACCATCAAATATGACGATGATAAAGAAAATGACAATATTTTTCAAAAATGACACGTTTCTCTGATACCTACAGATTACCTATCCAGTCACAATAAAAACACACACTCCCCCTACATCGTGCGATAATCAAAAGCTTATCGCACAATCATCATCCCTAGAAACATCCACCTAGAACAAGCAACACTTAATTTATCCTCGTAATAGCAACAATTGACAACTGTAGGTTCAGAACGTGACGCGAATAACTAGGTATAGATACAGCGGCTTACGAATAACATAGTTAGGTCTTGCCTACTTAATTTAGTCAGTTTCCCCTCCGACGAGTCAGTCCGACGTTTCTCGTTTTCCGACGTCAATTCTGACTTCTGAGATGCGTGTTATCCTTAACATATACTGAATAAAACATACCCAGTTTGCATGACAAGTGAAGCCGAGTGATGGCAATGTGAATGGTGTAGGTACGACGCACCTTCGTTATGTCGACTGTGTCCCCACACAAATTTTCTTCATTCGGTTTATAGGTAGATAAAGTTTGGCTTTCCACTTACGTAAAACTCATTTATATTTCCTTTATTTCGACTTTTTTAATGATAAAGTAATTCAAAGATTACGTGTATATCAGTTCATCATCATTTCCTCGGAAAGATGTCCACTGCTGGACATAGGGTTCTCGGCTTCCCCCAAGCACCGCCACTTCTCGCATATCAGTTCACATAAAAATATTACATTTTAAGCGTTAATTAATCTCCTTTGTGCGAATATCGACATTGCTCGTGAAACCTCTGAAACTGCTTTCATAATAATCGAAGCGTTCTACTTATATAAAATTGGGTCAATATTCGCGTACAAACAGAGAGGGAGCGCGAAAAGTTTATCCTAAACAGTAATGTCACGAAATTGGTTCTTAACCTATTTTGCTAGTGAGTCTACAGCTCCTAAGGACTGCGACACAGCCGTTTGTGACCATTTGATAATGTAAAAAGATTGTAAGAAAATTAGCTGGATGAAAGGTCATGCCGTGGGCGATTTCTTTATCTCTACATTTTCCTAATTTAATTGATATCTAAAGGAGACAGTTTGTTCTTTTCAGCTTCTTTTCTCGTTTCGTCTTTAAATAACCTCATGTTTATTGTTATAATGTCTCAAAACGTAATGAATACCTACATAGTTAACGTCTGCGTTTGCTTTTTATGCCTTTCAAACATAAATCGTGCAGGTCATTTAGACGTAAGCACTCTGAAAACGAACGCTCTTTTTTACGAGGTACGAGCTTATTCAGAAATTGGGGATCGGGGTTATTTCAATAAAATCGGATCAAATTAAGGTTTCGTGTGAACAGGATACTGAAAATAAAGTAGGCTACAGGCGACGGTCGTTCGTTTTGCAATCGAGTGTTTGTGTCGGTGCGGCGTGAAGTGTGTTGCGTGGCGCAGCGCGGGCTGCGCGGCGGCGCTCGGCGTCGATAGCGCACCGGCCTGACGTCGCCGCGCTCCCCGATCCCCGCGCGCCCGCGCCCCCGCCCCGCACCCGCCAGCGGCGCACGTCACACTCGACACCCGCGACACCCTCGGCACCCGAGCCGAGCCGCGCCGACCACCACAACGCGACGCGCACCATCACCCCCGTGACTGTTTACTGTGAACCCCATCAAGACATAGCCCCAGGAACCACCCAGTGTCGCGATCTGTGCAAAATCAGTATCTGGTGAAAACAAACACATCACAAGGCATTAGCGCAGGCGCGCCGCAAGCGGACATGATGAGAGCGGCCATCTTGGCCGAGGACGCACTTTCGCCTCGCCCCAGCTTCAAAGCTCGTTTCGAAAGCTCCATATAAGCCGTAAGAAACAAGCGATGCGTCTTGAAGCAGGATCCGCGGCGTGCGCCCTCTGAGGCCGCCCCGCGCCGCTATCGATCCGGTAGCGTCATGGCGCCCGCGGAGTGAATGCGGACATCGGGACAGCGCCGCAGCCCCGGAACGCGAGCGGAGCGCCCGCCCAGTGATAGTGCTAGAGTGGTCGCGCGGCATGTGAGACAGAGTGTTGGCGTGGTTGGGAGGGCGCGCGGGCGGCGGCGGGCCCGGCTGACCGCGCGCCATGGGCGAGGAGTACGCGCGCTCACCGTGCGAACGTTTCCCGGCGACGGGCGCGTTCAGCGTGGCGCCGCCAGAGAGGCTCAGCCCGCCGCCGCCCGCGCCGCTGCCGGATCGGTTCTCAGCGTCCCCGCGGCGGGTGCGCCGCTGTGCGGAGGCGGAGCGCGCGCGGCGGCCGCGCTATGTGCCGCCGGCAGCGCACGTGCCCGTGGAGCGCTACGTGCCACGGCCACCAGCGCCGCTGCGGCCTCCGCCCCCTGTGTACTGCGGGCTGGCGTGCAGGCCACCACCACCAGCGCCGCGCAAGTGCTGCGGGCCAGCGTGCCGCGAGGACATCGCAGGGTCGCCGCCGCCGTCCCGCTACGTGGAGTACGTGGGTGCGGCGGCCGCGCGGCGCCTGGCCTGCACGCCACCGCCGCCGCCGCCACCCGCGCTGCAGCTGCCCTGCGAGCCGCAGGAGCCTCCGTGTTGCGTGCAGGCTCGCAGACGACCACAACCACCACATGATTGGTAAGTACCTTGCCAGAATGAAAACACGATAACATGACCATTTTAGAGTAAAGTCCGATACGAAAATGTTTACTTAAGTACCCTATACATACCATCCATCAGAATCTCTGACTACCTTCTTTTCACCAAATTATCTGACGTACCATCCATGTGACCTTAATATTGATCTATTTGCTAATAGAAATAACAAATCAGGTGACATTCACAAACTTGTAATTAACTAGATGCGCAATAGATCTCGCACACTGCGTAGCTCGAATATGTGAGAGTCATATAAAATAAAGCGTTTTTAATAATTCGATGATGATAGCGGGAGCCGGGCCGCTATAATTGGTTAATATTTTGTGGATGATGCCGATAACGTGTGATTGATGGCGGCTGGCTAACGATCGACGTTTGTGAGCTACTCACATGTACGCACTGATTAGCTCCTCGCCAATGTTCGGCATTTCACTAAATATTGGGCGAACATTTCGAAATCTCCGAGTATATCGCATCTGTTGGCTTATATTGCTGTACCTATTTCTTTGTAGGTAGTTTTCGGTCCCTTTATATCTCTCGAACCTTTGATGTCGCGGACCAATCTTTCATTAAGAAAAGCTAGCGTTTTCTCAATCTATAACTTTTGTGACGTTATTTCTTCGTTCTTTTCATATTCCTACGAACGATGAAAACATAGTAGGTACGTATTTCGTTTTTGACAATTAAATTCACAGTCAGACAATAACTGACCACTAAAATAGTGGTCAGTGTGTCAGAGCAATGGTTTTATAGTGAAACGCAAAATGATTTTAGTCTGCATTAAGCTCTTGGAATTGTACCAAAATTGGTTAGTGTCCTACATAGTTCAGTTTTGCATTATTGCATCGTAAATCCTAGTCGCTTTGATAGTGATTACATAGGCTACTTTTGTGAAATTTTCTTTAGACTATTATTGGTGGTTCAGTACGATATGTTCCGTTTTGGCATTGACTGTGCTTATGTATCCAACATAAGCACGTTGTATTACTTTGTGGTTCTGTAGACAAACGATGGCAAAAACGGAACCCTTCTAATTTTACCATCTTAAGTTGCTTTTCTTTACGCTCAGGCATCCCCTCCAGTAGGCCCTTTTACGAGTATATGGGACTGTCAACATGTGTGACGTGCACTATAGGTACCTACACCACTACCCAACACTTCTTTCTTCTTCTTTACGCTATTATTTACAATTATAGTAAAGTGCAAAATAACATTTACGAGTTTAGGTAGAGCTGAAAAATGTATCAGTAGCTTAAGCGAAAATGTAGCATGTAAATACTCGCTATTATGAAAATCCGGAATGGAAAATTTCACTTTGGCAATATGTTCACCTTCATCTATTGTCGTTCGTATAGATTCATTTCGTTAGTCTACAGAGGGAGGATATATTAATACCTGTCTGGTTCGAAACGCGTAGGTACAGATTTTAATTAAAATATCAGCGAATGCCATAGTTAATAGTTAAGGACTCTTAATGAGAAACATTAATTTTCTATTACTAACTAAAAAGTTTCGATTTGAGTGGCTGTAAAGACTTTTATAGATACAAATCTAGGAAGGTATTTTATTTTCTTCATTCAACTGTAGGCTTTGTTGTATCGTCCAATAAAGAATACTCATAGGAACCCTGTTACGAAACTTAGACATTAAATTATTATTCTCTGTTCATAAGTGCTTTTTATTTTCAAGAGGTCTTCTTGAAAATCTCTCAACAATGTAATTTAATGTGAAACTTTTTTCATATAAACTTTAATTTTAAGGCTAGCCTGGCGCACCTAAAGCTTGAAGAGGCGTAGTGTTACCAACTCCTAATTTAATTTGTTTACTTTAGGTCGATTCAATATTTGCACTTTTATTGAATGAAATGGAATATTATGATGATATCATAATAAATTCTAAGAATAAAAAATCGGTCACGTGCGAGTCGGACTCGCGCACCGAGCATTCCGTACAAATTTGTAGGTATGTAAATAGTTTATCACGAGTTTTTTTTTATTGTAATGTAACTACAAATTTACGATTTTCGGATCTTTTCTTTTACTTGTGCTACATGACATTGCTTCTTGCCAAATTTCATGATTCTAAGTCAACGGGAAGTACCCTATAGGTTTTGATTCCGGAATATAAACGCCCGTATCTTTTGATTGCGTTGACTTAGAAGTTTGATTTTTTCTTTGCTTTAAGGGATTGCAGCCCTAAGTATTTGATATTAATTTAAACTTGATAACTCCACGCGTTCCTGAGAAAAAGGTTCTTCACAGACGGACAACGAAGTGATCTTATAAGGGTTCCGTTTTTCCTTTTGAGGTACGGAACCCTAAAAAGGATAACATTTTCTTTAATTTTAGATAGGTATGTGTAACCTATGTGTACCTAACTTTTTCTTGGATGGCAACTTTATATCGCAAGCGATAACGCTTTTTTTTGCCTGTAGGTAGTTGTAATTTTAGTGTGTGACGTAAGTGACAGTCAACATCTAAAATAGTGAGTAATGTAATTAACACAGAAAGCGAGTGTATCTGTACTCTAATACCTACTTAAAAATATATGTACTTATATCAATGTTATCCTCACAAAGTGGACCTTGTGAGTTGTGATTATCTTGAAGATACCTTTCACACATTACCAACACATGTTTTATAAAATATAACAGTAGTTGTGTACATTGTATCTGTAAATAATCGAAGTATATTTACAAGAAAAGTAAAATACAGGTAAGTAGATACGCTGTGTTATCACTACGTAGAAGTAGATAATCGCGATAAGATTCGGGCGTGTCATCATATCGCGTATCGTTGCTCCAGTAACAATTAGACAGACATGCCATTTGCATTAGCCAAGTGAACTGTGTTCTCTTTGTGAAAAATTTGACTGTGGTCTGTCTGTGAGTGACTCGAAAAAATGTCTCGTGAATAGTGGGGGTTCGCATTTTCTCTCTACGTCTGTGAAGGATCTCTATGGATAAAAAGTAAGTGAATTATTATGATGTGTATGTGGTGTTCTCAGTGTTTTTGTATACGTTTACAAAGCCGAGTCATCAAAAATGAGCTGTCTGTCAAAAACATAACCTCTTCATTATTTAAGTCTATGGTCAAATGATGTTTCGTTTTTGGTGGAATTATACCTAGTTTTTAGTCTAGTTTGTGGAAAATAGAGTAAGGTCTGATTTTTCAATCGACAGATAATTTTTATTCGTGAAATAAAAAGTACGTCAGACAGTTTTTGTATGGAAGAACTGTCAAAAATTCAAAATTATTCCTCCGAAAAAATTATTTGGGGTTGGAAAAAACAGCCCTAACCTAGATTATAGCAAATTAGTTGCCACAGACAGAGTTCAAATAACTCGTGCACCTATACTTATAGAATGTCGAGTTGGATAGTTTAGGGATACTTTTGGTTGATTTCTTTGAAGGCTTGACGTTCTATTACTCTGGGGAAATTGGTTTAGGATAACATAATCAGCTACCAAAATTCAAATCGAGTAAATCAGTATATATTTTGTAGAACTCAGCTAGGTAAAGACACAGATCAATAATTCTGTAGGTAAAGCAGTTCGGTAAACATACAACGTGCCTACTAGGTAAGGCTGGAGGGCCGGAGTTGTTGGAAAAAAGTTTAGTGTTTATACAGCGTGTATCAGAAATGTGTGCTGATATTTAAGGGTGTGGTACAGATCATCAAACAGAACAACTTAATGAAATCTATGTATGTGCATAATAAAAATGAAATATTGTTCATTGGTAAGCGCATCACTTGAGAACAGCTGGACCGATAATTATGGCTATTTTTATTTTAAGATGTTCGTTAGGTTTCTATAGAAAGCAAAACTTGAAAAGTTTTCCGGAAAACCTTCAAATTCGGTAAACTGGACGTTTTATGGCATGAATTATTGAAATTTGGACAGGACAGCGTCAGTCGAGTCAGCTAGTAATAAATAACAGCTGCCCCATACATTTGTGTCGAGTAGGTGTTGAAGTTATGTATAGCTGTTTATTTTTTTTTACGTGATCACGATATTGGTCTCATGGAGAAAGTTTGAACAATTTGATAGTCTGTACCAGACCCTCAAATATGACTACGTATTTCTGATTATGTGCTGTATTTAGCTCAAAAATGCCCATGTTTGGGCTTCGTTATAGCGTTTAGTGGATAAAATTTAATCTGAACTGACCCCTTTTAGTTCGGTAGATACTTACGTGGAGCCCGAAGAGGACTGTTTGCTGATACAGCATTTTTATATTACAGCATATTGAATTCGGTTTGCCTACTTAGCAAAAATTTAGCAAAATATGTAAACAAATACTTAGTATCTTTTACAGAATGTTATGATAGAATTTTACATACCTACATAATTATTTATTTATTTATAATGTTATTTAGTGCAACGTTGTTTTTGAGGGATTCGCATAGAAACGGGTTATCTCGTTAAATGATACGGAATTTAATTATGATTGTCTTTAAATTGTTTAGATAGCGAGTGAGTGATATCCTGAAAGAAACCGATATTCTGCACTGATAAGTGGCCTGCTAATCAAAATAATTTCCAAGGGGTTTATTTATAACCGTTGCTTAAAGTTAAGTAAAGATTAGCGACTGTTTAACTAAACATTTTTGACGTTTAAACGGTTCTTAACTTTATAAATAAAGGGGTAAATAGGTAGGGTTTCATAAATTTGAGTGCAAAAACACATAACAAACTGGACAGATCCACTGAAATCTGTGTGGTTCTTTCCTCAAAAGGCCATGACAAAAAATACAAAACAAAAACAAATGGAAGTGGTAATAGTAAAGAAATAAATAATAAATAAATTAATCTGCATCATTTGCCTAGCTTTTTCTCAACTATGTTAGGGTCGGCTTCCAGTTTAACCGGACGCAACTGAATACCAGTATTTTACATGAAGCGACTGCCTCCACAACTCAGTTAGTGTAATACGATACCCCTTGGTAAGACTGGTTGTCAGACTTTCGGGCCTGAAGTATGTTACTTACATAGACACATAACAGACGCCATGTCATATTAGTAGGGTAATATTGGGCATTCTATGCCACTGTCGGCAAGTAGCTCGGCTAGTGCGCCTCGCTACGCGCCAGTGGCATAGTATGCCCAATATTGAACGATCGACTCGACTGAAGAGTAAATTACTGTACTCACCTAGAGATCCTGCAAGATATACCACTGGCCGCCAGTAGCTGGGCGAGTTCGCCTTGCTACATGATTGTAGCGTAGAAAACCGAATAATGAACGATCGCCTCCATACCTATTACTACACTCAACCAATGATCTTGCGAGTCTGTAATCGTTCTAACGATCGCTCTATCGCGAAAAAGATTGCGGTACTGTTTTAGTTTATAAATATTAATGTAACAAATACATTTACTCATTGCCAATCAGTTTGTTTCCAAGTGTAATCATGAAGTTTGTAAAGCAACCACAATCGCTGCATGTTAAAACAATCTGCGAGGATGTTTGCAAGACTAGTTTTCGTCATGGAGAATTGTTACCTAACTCAGTTCGATGTATCATTTGCGGACCATCCAATTGTGGAAAAACCAATTTATTGATTGGTCTTCTCATACACGAAAATGGATTAAGATTTGAAAATGTTTATGTTTATTCGAAAACTCTTTACCAACCCAAATACATTTTTTTAGAAAAAGTTTTACAACGAGTGCCAGGTATTTCACTCCAGAAATATCATGGAAATGAGGAAGTGCTAAGAGTTCAAGACGCTAAACCTAACTCTGTGATAATATTTGATGATGTTGCTTGCGAAAATCAAGATAGCATGCGTGATTATTTCGCAATGGGAAGACACAAGTTCATTGATTGTTTTTATCTAAATCAAACTTATAGTAAAATCCCTAAGCAGTTAGTAAGAGACAACGCGAACTTAATCATACTTTTTAAACAAGATGACATTAATTTGCGTCATATTTATGAAGAACATGTCAACACTGATATGACATGGACTGAATTTCGTGAAATGTGTTCCAAAATATGGAATGAGCCCTTCAATTATGTAGTAATTAATAAAGATTGTTCAAAAAATAAAGGATGTTACAGAAACAAATTTGACACCTTTGTAGTCTTTGATTAAGAATATGGTTATTTAAGTTCGTTACCTTCGTGATATTATTATTCTTCAGACAACGCTTAATCAATCACTATCGGTTCGTTTTTCTGCAATGGAAAAATCACTAAAAAGACAAATAGTAGTTGCTGTCGACGCTGTTAAGAAAAAAGTACGAAAAATGAGAGATGTTGAGATTAACAATCAGCAAACACTGGAATCAGTTTTCAAGCCTGTAACAGCACTGCGATTCTGTAACCATCTCGCCGTGAAAACTTAGGCGAAGTGAGCGTGGAGTGAGCTGTCAGTGTCATTCCACCTGATACTAGGGATTGACCAAGCAAACATTTATAATCATAATCGAGATTTTAATAATATTTTTTATGTTAATTCTATTGAAAATTTTATATAATTTCAAAGCTAGTATTTTAGTTGTCAAAACACTATTATTTCATGGGGGTTTTAAATAAAATAGCAGCACAGAAACTTAATGTTTTTTTTTTTTTATTTTTTTCCTAGACTGACTAGTCAATATAGCCTGAGGCGTGAGCGCGTCACGCACTAACAGTAAATAAAATCTGTGGTGTCTGGGAGAAACCTGTTAAGTCCAAAAACGTATTTTTTCAGTATAAGACTTTTAAGGTTCAAGTTTCATTTATAAATCAGTTAGGTAAAGTAGAAAAAGCCAACCACCGCTACGATTCTCCCACTCCTATGATAGTTACACTTATCAGCAATACACCAAAATAAAATATGATTTTTTTTTTAATAACAACATAGTACCAAACTAAAAAATTACGAAAATGGATTCACGTTTAAGACAGCTAGACTAATGAAAATACGCATCGACATTGTTTGTTAGTATGAGCGATTTTAGATCGAGTCTAGTAAAGACTAACAACGCTAATCTATTCAATTAGAAGAGATAGCCTAGTGTGTCAAGTCACCGAGTGCTAACGGTGTGCCTTGCTGATGCGTGACGGACCATGGTTAGACTTTAACCCCACTTTGTGTGGCGTGATCACTTCACTAGAACTAGTTACTAGTTAGATTGGAAGCCGACCCCAACATTGTTGGGACGCCTTATAAGTTAAATAAGTAAGAACAAATCTCCAATGTGATAATGACAGTGACTAACGCGCAAGCGCGGCGTGATCACTTCACGCGACCCATGACATTAAATGTCATGGGTCGCGTGAAGTGATCACTTCACGCGACCCATGACATTTAATGGCGTGAATCAGGTGAAGTGATCACTTCACGCGACCCATGACATTTAATGGCGTGAATCGGGGGTGAAGTGATAAGATCACGCTGCGCTTGCGCGTTAGTCACTGTCATTACCACATTGGAGATTTGTTCTTACTTATTTAACTTGTAAGGCGTCCCAACAATGTTGGGGTCGGCTTCCAGTCTAACCGGATGCAGCTGAATACCAGTATTTTACATGGAGCGACTGCCTATCTGACCTCCACAACCCAGTTACTGGGTAATACGATACCCCTTGGTAAGACTGGTTGTCAGACTTTCGGGCTTCTGACTACCCGTAACGACTGTCAAAGATCCATGAATGACAGCCGGGACCAACGGCTTAACGTGCTTTCCGAGGCACGGAGGGGTCTCAGTATGTAAAGATGGTCACCCATCCTCAGACCAACCGCGGCAAGCGTAGCTTAACCTGATTGTTCGATCTGTGCGGCTGTTATTATTTAGCCACAGACCCCTCTACGCGTGCAAATATATTATTGTAAATAGATACCTACTTAGGTAACTCGCCGATGCCACTATTAAAAGAACATTAATCAAATAATATTACAAAATTCAACGGTTCAATCGACACTCGCTCAGCTCGCAATCAGTGTCTCCCGTAAAAATAACTAAGACCCGTATTTTTTATGCTAGTAACTCTTAAATGAAGAAGTGGTTGGTGGCAACCCTACGCCGAAGTGATGTTGCTATGGGTTACGAGATTCTTGGAAGTGAACTCGTAATTCACTTCCAAGAATTACTACATTCCGAATTGCACTGTAATCGTTTACAGCTTGCTTACACTTTGACCTCAATTATTCTGTATGGTATAAATTACCTATTATTCCCCGCATAATCTTACCACGCCGTACGGTTGTCAAACGTGGTATTTTGACAGTTCAAACCGGTTTCGTTCATTAAATTGTGTCATAGAGAATACGTAAATAGCAGATATGTCGTGATTACATAGGTAAGGAATTGATGTGGTTTCGAAGTAAAGAATCATTAAGTGGGTCATATTGAATTAGGGCCCTTTTTCCGAATGAGCGTGAGCGCGATAACGATGTCCCGTAAGTCGACATAGATGACGTCATGGCATGCGCCATCTTCCGAGAACGGCGACCATGCCCTAAATTAATAATTATCACCGCGGGCGCTGTCACAAATGAATGACAGCCTGTTGTGCTGTTTTGTTTTGTGTCGCATCATAATATATTGCCTTTAAACTAACGTGGCATTTTTTAAATCGTGCTTCCGCCAGTACAGTCGCCACCTTAACAAAGATGAAGAAATTCGTGGTGCATACACAAATAAATACTATAATCCAACCATCCAACCATTAGTACCTATTCAAGTGAATATAGTTTAGCTGCCATAATAGTGATTTATCTAAATCGGAACGCTAATTACTTATGTGAGCGCTGTGCCGAGCCATAACTCCCGCCGCGCATGCGCGTTAGGTATCAAACAAATTTTTTTTAATATCCAAGTGAGCGCTGTCGGTGATGATGGCTTAATTCGGAACGAGCCAGAATTCACGCGCATGCGCGGCGTGAGACTCACGCCGTGAGTCACGCCGCGCATGCGCGTTAGACGCAAATCATCTAACAGGTCGAGGCTAAAAAACATAAAATTTGGGGACTTCGAACATTCACACTCCACCACATGGGGAGTGAATAATACATCATTTAATTTTATTTGACGAATTCATCCATTGTCCAAATAAGTAGTGGTAATGAATTTTTTTGATATCTAATGTCGAAGTTTCGCGCCAATCGTGCGTGTTTACATTTTTACTTTTCACAAATTTCACACACACACATGTAGATAAGATTTAAAATGAGACAAATATTATTGAAAATATTATGAACGACACGAAAATGCCCAAATCTTAACGTAATATTAAAACACAGGTCCAATAACACTTATTATTCATTACCACTACCTACTCAATTTGTGTTCAAAATCGCCGTCCATTATTGTTTTTTTTTATCGTAATGATGTGCGAAAGCGATAATGCTAAACGATTTTTTTTTTATTTCGATTGACTCGGGTCATGGACCTATAAAAAAAGGCGGACGGAACTTCACTAAGAAACAACTGAAGCACCAAAATGGCGGAGGCGTAACTGTGTGTGCGTGTGTAAAGGGATGCCAGATGAAGGAAAATTTTACCCATTTTTAAACAATATTTCAATAAGATCTCCCTTGGGTTTTATTACAAGTTTTTGTGACGGATATTGTTAAAGAAAAGGTAAAATAAATAAAACACATTGAAAATAAAAATATTTACAACTTATTTAATAGGTACTTCTATACATATAATAAAATTGTAGAAAAGTGGTGTCTGTACAATGGAAATATATAAAAAAAAAGTAGCAGGGGTTGTTATTATATCGATGCCGAACCCGAATTTGTAATTACATTTTTTTTTGTCTGTTTGTCTGTTTGTCGGTTTATCTGTTTGTCTGTGTGTTTGTGCACGCTAATATCAGAAACGGCTTATTCGATTTAGATGCGGTTTTCACTAATATATTATAGTAAGCTTCACTTAACAGTTAGTGTTTATTTCATGTCAATCGGTTCATAAATAAAAAAGTTATGTCAATTTAAAGAATCACGGCGAACATTAATTGTTAAGGTATTCTATCAGAGTACGTACACACCTCGCGCCTGCGCGTCCGTGGCTATATAAAGCCAGAGTCATGGAAGAAGGAGAATCTACAAGCTACCCAGTAGAATTTTTAGAATCCCTCAATGCTCCTGGACTACCAGCACATAAAATAAAATTAAAAGTAGGCGTACCCATAATGCTTCTTAGAAATTTAAGCCCCCCAATATTTTGTTGGATTCCAATTATTTTCATTTCTACACTCCCTTATTATTTTTATCCAATCATTTTTCCATACTTCATTTGCTGAGGGAAATCTGTAAAATGTAGAACAATACATAATAACGATAAAAATAGTAACATAAAAATATAACTCTCCCACATTTAAAATAATTTTCAAATTGAAATAGTTGCAACACTGATTGATTTCGTGATTTATTCAATTCATTGACGTAAAATCGATAAATAAGCTTATAAATGACATGCTTACCTATGAAAAGTGATCCCCTGGCTTTTTTTACTTGAACCACTATGGTTTCGACAACTTTTTACAACACATGACGGCATCCTTTGAGTTTTAGTAGTAAAATAACACACGGGCGTCCTGCGGAGTACTTCGGAGCGTAATGGCCGACGGCAGACCGACTATGGTGTGAATGTGTGCGTGCTGGCTTGTCTATATTAGCGCGCTGACCGACTTAGGGTGCTTCAGTTATTGTTAAAGGAGACGGCGTCCGCCTTTTTTTATAGGTCCATGACTCGGGTAATTAATATGTCGAATATCGGAAATCGATACTCGGAAATTGAAATAAAATTATTTTAAACATTAAAAACAATAAGCATTGTTAATAATAATGACTTATGCTTTTTAATGTAATTTTAATAGTTTTTTGGACATTATATTGAAACTGAGTCAATACCTGAGGAGGACCTTTGACCATAGTCATTTATTGAACTTCGCGCCGAATTGTTTCTATATTTGAATATTTATCTTCGGAATGCGCTCGCCGCTTAATTTTTTTTTATTTATTGTACAATTATTTATTTTTGATACTTTCTAATAGTTTGCTACAGAATGCCCAGTATACATTTTTTTAGGTAGGCTTAGCAAAAGATAGGGAATGATGATTATTAATTGTATAAATTGGGTATTCCGCAATCACTTTACATTTCAATATGTTTTGTTAGTTGTATGAGCTTGTTAGTTTTTGTTTCTATTAGTTTACTTGAGTAATAAATTGTTTTTTTTTGTGGTAGGTTACCAAAGAAATTTAAAAAACTGACCATGTTTATATCGGACCTCGCACAGTCGGCACATTGAAAGGTTCCGTAGTTGGGTTGAATATTTACGCATGCAAAATGCACATAATTAATTTGATCAACTGCAAATATGTTTGTATTTCATAAACTCATCATTCATAAGTTCATAACGTACCCATAAATTAAAGTGCCGACCAGAAAAGAAAAGTACTGTTTTCTTATGGGGAATAACATCTTGAGCATTTCTTACTATTACAGCGAAAGTCTGCAATTAACCCCTTGGCTGCTACTTGAGATTGAAAATGCCAAAAATCTTATTTTTATAACAACTGTTTTAAGCATAACTTTTAAAAAATACCAACTTTAAATTGAATACAACATCCCGAACATGTTTTGACTACCTATGACCAAATGTAAGTAGGTATGTACCTACGCAATATCAATATACTCGTACTGCGTAGGTACACACTTACATTTGGTCATAAAAAAGTTAAGCAAATCTCTCAATAGAGATTTGCTTAACTTTTTTTTGTTATTATAAAAATATATTTATGACCCTCACGACAAGCCTTTTCATTTGATATATCACACGATACCTACAGTAAGCAAAGCTTTTTTAAATTTTCTATGTGACCCCAAAAAGTAAACCCATAACCCGACATTTAATGTCGTGAATCGGGTAAAGTGATCGCGCCACTCAAACTATGTGGGATTAAATTCTATGGTCCGTCAGCCAGCCACGCCGTTAGCACTCGATAACTTAACACAATTATCTCTTCTAATAGAATAGATTGGGTTACCAACGCTGAACATCGTCGCAGTCTTTTCTAGACTTGATCTACAATCGCTCATAATAACAAACAAATAATGTCGATGCGTATTTTCAGTAGTCTAGCTGTCTTAAACGTGAATGTTTTATTTTATTTACTGTTCGTGCGTGACGCGCTCGCGCCTCAGGCCATAATTATAAGGACTAGTCTAGGGAAAAAAATATATAAAAAAACAACATTGAGTTTCTGACTAAGATTCTGTTTTGCTATTTAATTTTAAAACCCCACAAAATATTAATGTTTTGATCACTAAAATACTAGCTTTGAAATTATATAAAATTTTCAATAGAATTAACATAAAAAATATGATTAAAATCTCGATTATGATTATAAATGTTTGCTTGGTCAATCCCTAGCATCAGTGGGATGACACTGACAGCTCACTCCACGCAAGTTTTCACGGTGAGATTTTTACAGAATCGACATGCAGAACCACTCAACCAGATTGCTAATGTCAGTAAACAGACTTCTTTCCTGTGTCCTACAAAAAATGAAGAACTTCCGTTTATTAATAAAACTTTGCAGAATGAGCAAGCCAATGATAACAAAGACAATACAGACAAATATGAATCTGATGTCGAAAGTGACTCTTCATATAAATCATTCGTTGAAAACAACCCAGGTCGTGACACGTCATCCTGGTCAGTATCCTCAGAAGCACTGTCAGATATTCCATTCGGTGTCAGAGTAGAGAACGGGAAATTGATGTTAGGCTCTGCTCGTATAACGATCAGCGATGAGTATATCACTGTAGCTGGACGCAAATACCGAAATACGTCTGGTTTGAAGCAGTTGTTACTGAAGAAGAACGTAGATTTAAGCATGGTTACAGAGAGTGACATGCAGCATTATAAGTCAATGCTACTTGATACAAACGCACATCGACGAGACTATGAGCCGGATAAACCAATAAAAAGTAATAAAGGTCAAAAGTATATGCAAGTTATTAAGCCTATTTTTAAACTACAAAGTACAATTCAGACCCCTCAATCGAAGGGAAACGGGCTACCCTTGACAAAAATGTGGAAGAAAAATGTCGATTTTGTATATTGGGACGATCCAAATGAATTGGTGGATAGGTTAAAATTATTAATTGCATCTCGAGATGCTGGTAACACAGGATTAGATAATGAAATTGTATCTATCATTGAAGAATTACGTGAAAGTAAAATTATAAATAAATAAATATTTTAAAATGTGTTTATTTTATTATCAGCCTCCCATTACAATACACCTTAAACATGAACGTAGACAAATTCGGACACTACATTCATAAAAGAATGCGTTTATCAGAGTTATTTGAATTTAATGAGAATGCATTGTTAAAATCAGAAAACGGAGATTTTGATTTAAAAACATCAAGACTGAGAGGAATTAGATCTCCAGTAGAAGCAGACGATGCTGTGAACAAGGATTATGTAGATCGATTGAATGCTAATATGTTAAATGAATTTAATAATCTGGCTGTGAACAAGGATTATGTAGATCGATTGAATGCTAATATGTTAAAAGAATTTAATAACATGATTGGTTCATTGCGTTCTCAAATCATAAAAGACGCAAAGGGTACAATTCAGGCTACTTTAAAAGCAAGGATACCTGAAGTTTCAACTCATTTACAAGATAAGTTTTATACTAAAGCAGAGGTAGATAAATTACTTCAAAAAACTCAGTAATGGCAAAACAGCAAATTGTTAATGAAATACACAAAGCAGCACGAAGAAATTTCCTTAGACGTCCTGTCATTCTAAAGGGAATTGATGACTTGTGGCAAGCTGATCTGATGGACATGCAAAACCTAAAGAAATATAATAAAGGTTACAATTACATTTTAGTGGTGATTGACTGCTTCTCAAAGTATGCTTGGACAGAACCATTAAAAACAAAAAATAAACTTGATGTTACTCGTGCATTTCAACAAATATTGATTAACAGCAAACGTAAACCTGTTAATTTACAAACGGATATGGGAACAGAGTTTTATAACAACTCATTTCAGATGCTTATGAAGTCATACAATATTAACCATTACTCATCATTTTCTACCAAAAAAGCTTCGATTGTAGAGCGGCTGATTAAAACTATTAAAAATAAATTATATAAATACTTTAGTCTGAATGGAAACTATAAATGGTTAGGTTTACCGTTACAAGTTACATTAAATATATATAACAACACAAAACATCGAACAATTAAATTTAAACCAATCGAAGTGAATAAATCTAGTGAGGCAGTTATAGAAGAAAATATAAAAAAATCATTTAAACATGCACCTATTCGTAGAAAACCTAAGTTCAAAGTGGGTGATTTTGTTCGGATTAGTAAATACAAACACCAGTTTGAGAAAGGTTATACACCTAATTGGTCAACTGAAATATTTGCCATAAAAAAGATTAATTTTACTATACCTGTAACGTATCATTTAGAAGATCAGCGAAAGCAAGCTATTTTGGGAACCTTTTACGAGCAAGAACTTCAAAAATCAAAATATCCTGGTGTTTATTTGATAGAAAGAGTTTTAAAAAGAAAAGGATCAAAAATTTTCGTGAAATGGTTGGGTCTAAACAACGAAGAAAACAGTTGGATTAACAAAACTGCAATCGTAGGTTAAAATAATATTAATATAAACATTATTTTTGCACTATTTCCATCATTACAATTCGGACAATGCAAGGTGGTGAACTGGTTAATACATTAATTAATAATCTACCCTTCGAACTTCATTTGCCTGGTTATAATTATTGCGGACCAGGAACAAAACTCGAGAAACGATTACAACGAGGTGATCGCGGTGTGAATAAGCTAGACGAAGCTTGTATGCATCACGACATTGCCTACGCAAACCATACAGACTTACCCAATCGCCACAAAGCCGATTTACAACTACTAAATATGGCTAAACAAAGATCGAAGTCGAAAGATGCTGGAAAAGGTGAAAAACTGAGTTCATGGATAGTGAGCAAAGTTATGAAAGCCAAACTGAAATCTGGTTCCGGCGTTAAAACGTTTAAAAGTTTCGTGTCAAAAATAAGATCAACGATCAAGAAACTGAACCCAAAGGATAGCAAAACATTAATCAACGTTGCTTACGCAGCGGCAAAGAAAATATTTCCAAAAATCTCAAAAATTCGAGCACCGCGAGTGATACCGTTACCAAAGACAGGAGGAATTCTACCTTTAATCCCAATTTTTGCTGGTTTATCGGCTTTAGGTACTTTAGCTGGTGGTGCGGCGGGTATTGCTAAAACTGTTAATGATTACAAAGCTAGTCAGCAAAATTTGCAAGAAACAGTACGACACAATAAGGCTATGGAGTCTTTAAAGTTAGGCAAGGGTTTATACATTAAGTCACATAAAAATGGTAAAGGTTTATTTATAAAATCTTCAAAAAACTAAGAAATAAGCTACCTAATCGTCCTCTAACTAATATAGATATCCAAAAGGATGCACGTAACATCCCCTACTTTCGAGGGGTCTACATGAAGGATCAATTACCAAGGATGCCAAAACGGATTGAATGTGGTGTCGTTAACTTGGATAGTTATAAGAACGTTGGAACACATTGGGTAGCTTATGTTAAAGTTAACAATTATTGTGAATATTTTGATAGCTTTGGGGATTTGAAACCTCCATTGGAACTAATGCGATATTTTAAGAAATGTAATGTTTTTTATAACTATACTAGATATCAGAAATTTAACACAGAAAACTGTGGACACTTATGTTTAGAATATCTAAGGACTTTTTGGAATAAAAACGTATAAAAATTATGATTTTCTTTTATTTCAACCATTTGCAAGATGTCACTCACATTGTCAATAACTGGAAACTCGTCAACTTTATCTACGTACTATCCTAACACCTTGCAACTAAATGAACAGTATGAGTGTGCTTTATTGCATTTCTCTACATTTAATTCTATTCCAAACATTGACAAAACGAATAATAAGTTCTATTATGGCTCTAACGAAGTTATTGAAATACCAGAAGGCACCTACGAATTGCAAGATATTAATGATTACCTAAAATCTAAAATTAAAGATGCATCAATCAAACTGCAGTGCAATAACAATACATTAAAAACTACTGTATTCTGTACAAAAAACATAAATTTTAGTAAAGAAGATACTATCAGAAATTTATTAGGTTTTAATAAGCAGATCTTGGAACCAAATAAATGGCATGTGTCTCAGTTTCCAGTCAACATTTTACCTACGACAGTGATCAGGATCGAATGTGATATCGTAAGCGGCTCGTACACAAATGGAAAACCGAGTCACATAATTCACGAATTCGCACTTAATGTACCTCCTGGCTATAGGATTATAGAAATTCCGAAAAACGCAATATACTTTCCAATTAACCAAAACAACATAAGCTGCATACATATCCGGTTGATAGATATAAATAACCGCTTAATAAATCTACGTGGTGAAGAAGTGCAGCTGTATTTGCATTTTAGAAGAAAAACATGATTGACTACAATAAATATGTGCATCAACAAATTCAAAATATCAGTCCCGCTCAAGCATCCAACCAAATAAGAGCTCGCCGTAAGAAGAAAATAAAATTAACCAAAGACAACAAGGCATTTCTCAAAGTGATCGGTTTGCTAAAATGAATATCTTAGACGTTTTATCCGCTCCGACTTATGATACTACGGTTGAAGGAATAGAATTTCATTCTTACAAGCCCTACGTAACTAGTTTCAATAGAAACGATGAAATTCGCATACCTATTAACCAACAGGACCTGTACATCCTTCCATCAGCGAGTACCTTGTATTTGGAAGGATCCGTTATCGTTAGCAAAAAGGACCTGAAAGATAAAGCCACTAGTGTTCAATTCACGAATAATGCTCTACTCTACTTGTTTCAAGACATAAGGTACGAGCTAAATGGAGTGGAAATTGATAGAATAAAAAATGCTGGCGTAACTACCACCATGAAATCGTTAATATCAATGAATGAGAATGAATCAAAGACATCGAATGCATGGGGCTGGAATATCGATGGTACAAAAAACATTAACGGAGGTAATTTTTCTGCTTCTATACCACTCCGTAACATCATCGGTTTCGCAGAGGATTTCAAGAAAGTCGTGATAAATAGCAGGCACGAACTGATATTGCTACGAAGTAACACTAACCTGAATGCTGTAAAACTTAACACCGGTGAAATTGTAGAAGACGTTCAGATAAATAAAATCATTTGGCGCGTACCGCACGTTAAAGTGTCTGACAAAGAGAAAATAAATTTGCTGAAACTATTAGAAAAAGATCGACCACTCCAGCTGATATTCAGAAATTGGGATCTGTACGAATATCCAGCTTTACCTAAAACTACAAAACATACTTGGTCAATCAAAACATCCTCGCAAATAGAGAAACCGAGATACATTATTATGGGACTACAGACAAATAGAAAAAACAATGGCAGTTCTGATATGTCTCAGTTCGATCACTGTCATGTTCGTGATGTTAGAGTGTACCTCAACTCTACTTACTTCCCGTATGAAAACCTAAACGTGAGTTTCGCAAATAACAGAATCGCTTTATTATACGAGCAATACGTCAGATTTCAACAGTCTTATTACGGGCGTCGACCGGAGCCCTTATTAAGTGAAAAACAATTTAAAGATTTGGCACCACTATTTGTCATCGATTGCTCTAGACAAGCTGATAATGTAAAGACAGGCCCTGTTGTAGACGTAAGAGTGGAAATTGAGAGTGATTCGGAAATACCAGATCAAACTTCTGCGTATTGTCTTATATTGAACGACTGTATTATTGAATATAAACCTTTAAGTAATACTGTGAGGAAAATATCATGAATCCGAATACTGTCATAGTAGATGTTCAAGGGTTTAAAGACCTGTACAATAATTTTATAATAAAAGAGTTAGCTTTTGCTACCCGTGATTATACCCAAACATTTTTAATAAAACCACCATACTTGTTTAAACACTTAACAAGTGATGAAAAGAGGCAAGTTAAATGGCTGGAAAGAAACAGAGGTATTTATTGGAACGAAGGGTATATCGACTATAGAGAATTTCGTCGTATAATCGTTCCCTATCTAGAAAATAAGGAAATCGTTGTTAATGGTTTGGAGAAAGTAAAATGGATAAAGGAACTTTGTGAGAACTGTAAAGTATCAGACCTTGGTACCGAAAAATGTCCTAACTTCTTTATTTTACATAAAATATACTGTGAAGAAAGAACTAATTTAAATTGTAATAAACATTTAAAGCATTGTGCTCTTAAAAATGTGTTATGTATAAGAAAGTATTTAGAGTTATAAATGTGTACCTACTTATAAGGTTATTGGTTTCATAAATAAAAAATAATTTGTATAGTAAAACTGCTTTTATTTTGTTAAACACCCAACACATCTTCAAATAAAACAACGTAATAAGTACTAAGAATTTACCTAAACAACTGCTTACGCAAACAGCTAAGTACTAAAAATCGCTATCTATTAAAGATTTAGATATTTTTTTAACTAAAGATTCAGTTTCCTCCATAACATTGTCGATAGCGTCTTTAACAATGTATTGAGCACTTATAATAACGTTCTCACTGTCACTGTCACTGTCACTGGTTTGCGGATTGTTATTGCACAGATCTACGACTGATATTTTAATTAATTTGATCCCTCGTCGCTGTAATCGACTCATCACAAAAGATTTAGTTGGATTTTGCTTCTTCGACTTTTCCCTGCATCGTTGTTTGGATTTCTTTTCTTTCGTCACTTGTTTGCTGTGCTCGGGTTCGTTGTGAAGCGTTTCGGAGAATACTTCATAAGGATTTTGAGCGTACTGGCTAAACATAATCTCTGATTCTGTAATCTGGAACAAAAATAGACACTCATTAAGTTTAAACTTAAACGTAGATGTTGATATCGTGATGCATAAACGAATTGTCTGCGGGTTAAAATATTCATAGCAGATTCACTAATAACTGTGACCAAAATTGCTGCGAATTCAATCGCTAGTTACTTAACAATATAAAAATAAATTAAGAAACTCACCGATGACATGCCCGCAAAAAGTACGACGCTGTGTGCTTAGTACAAGTACTCAAGATGAGTATTATTTCGTAAATGGCAAAAAAAGTAATAAAACCATCGCAACAATTCACAATTTATAAATGAAACGTTTGTTTTTTATTATAATGTTAACTAAGCATTTGTGAGGGCAATGCACTGTTGTGTGTTTGTATGATCAGCGTTATGCAATTGACGCAAACATGGCTCTTCGAAATTTGTATAACCAGTCTTATTGTATTACGTACAAAATACATTTTACTTCTGACAAATGAAGGATTCAAGATTCAACATGCACATGTTGAAAATTGAATCTTGGTCGGGTTTCATTTTATTTAACCAACTACAAAAAGGAGGATGATGTTTTAAAACATAAATTAAACAATTAGTCATAATCATTCACATTTTATTTACATTTTTACATTAACTTAGGTTTATAAAACTATGAATTATATTTATCATACATTAAAAAGTTACCTAGGTATATTTTTAAGAACTATATTAAGATTATATTACACAGGTTTTATAAATTGCAATTGAACTCTATTACTAATTAGCTTAATCTTATAATTCATTTTCGCTCTTTAAAATAAGTGAGTGACCCCAGGCTCGCGTTGATATTCGATCTACAGATATTGACCGTTTATCATCATTTCGAGATAAGGCAATTTTGTTGACACTCTTAGTAAATATTTCGTGCTTTATGGATTTAAACATAATATTTTTTCTACGAATAATTCCACCATCTAATAAAATATTTTCATAATCTGATATATTTAAGTCTCTTACTACACTTGATTTTACTCCTTTTGCTTTTTTAATGATTTTATCGACTGTTTTTATTGAGTAAAGTTTTGATCTCAAACCAACAAAATCTGAGATATATTTTCCTCCCATTTCGTCTTTGAACAAACCTGGAACTTTTTTGTTCATAATTGGTATGTTAAAATCATTTTTATCATCATAGTTACTGGTGTCAAAATATTGCAAAAAATTATACTTCAAGTCACGATAAAAATCAAACGTGGATATTTTATAGACAAACGAATCGGTATCTGTATAACACAGCTGCACTCGGTCTTCATAAAAAGGTTTTATAATATTGTAATGAAAGTCATACATATGTGTCTTAGAAAGTTCTAATACAGTGAATCCAATATAAATAGGTTTATCTAAAATAATTTGGTCAGGTTTCATTTGTATTGCAACTAAGTTTTCAGTTAGAATAGAAGCGCTATGGAAATAGGGGTTGGCTACAAGTCTCTCGGAGGATATAAATTTTTTAGTTCGGTTAGATTGATCGCACCATTGATTAAATAAATGAACGGTTACTCTATTTTCAGTATTTTCTAATGTCTTACCAAAAACACTGTTGTTTAACAACTTAAAAAAGTCTTGTTCGAATGAACTTTTTGCCTTTTGTCTTAATCGAGTGTTTAATTCTATGTACTGTTTTAAATAGGGACTTTGTCTAAAAGTAATAGCTTTATGAACTTTACGTAATATTAAACCATGTTCTAAACACTTTTTTAAATGAACGTAATGTATTACGTAGTTGTACTTATTATGCAAATTTGCAACTAGTTTCTTCGTTTTACCTCCTGGAGGTATACATTTCTCAGGACAAAATGGTAAATCATTGTGGTGTTTGTGTAAATGTTCAGGATAAAAAAGATCGACTTCTAATATAAAGCCCCACTCAGAGTTATCCTCGACATTTTCAACACGAAAATTAGTTATTTCATTTTCATCAAGAAATCTAAAACTAGAATATGGTAAATACTGACACATGCTAAAGCCGTATAGGTTATTACAGTCTAGATACACTATGAAACTCTGAGGCTGTGATGCATTATGTTCTGGCATGTATTTGTGATTTGCTTTTGCATACCGATGGGAACACATGCATAAACCCCCTCGTATACCGCTTTGAATCATTCTGACGATAGCTAAATCCGAAATCAGTTCTAACTGAACACCTGTTTTTAGCAACATTGCATCGAACGATAAACTGGGTGCAGTTATGTAAAAGGCAGGATCGAGTTTGTAATATTGTTTACATGTTTTCCGAAACTTTTGAAATATGTCTGTCAACAAAAGCACGTCTGTTTTTAAGTATAGATCTGTATATTCGCCTAGGTCATTAATATTGAATTCAGCCCAAACGTTCTGAGCATGACTATAATCTTCATCGCTAATACCTTCGTTAGTCAAAGAATTATGGAAATAATATTTAGATGGTAATGACTTTTGTTCGTAACATTTCCAATCTTTCATATAGTCATACGGGTACACACCTTTACGAGTCAGCAAACTAAATTGTGTTTCATCAGTAAAAAATGATTTAAGGTTAACAAAGTCGTCTACTTGCAATGTTTTAGCAAGTTTGTCTAAACTAGTTCCTAAAAAGTTGAAGGAATCTAAAAACCTTATTTGTATAAACTCGTTATCAGCAATAGGAATAAACTTTGTAAACGCTATATATTTTTCCTTAGTCTTGGGTATTATTTTAATTTGTCCTGGAATTTCGCCTAACTTTTTAATAAATAAATGACAATCGTATCCGGATAAGTTGTGAAAAAATATTGGGATGAATTTTGGTACTTTGTGTTGTAGGTTGCAGTGTCGATGTGCTGCACCTCGGTACCGGCCTGTAATATGACAGTGATCCCTTACTCTATCAGTCAACAGTAAATTTTCACAAAGGTAGCACTTAACAGCGCGTTTGAAATCAAGAGCATCTATTTCTGTGAATATCATAGGCTCGCTTTTAGTTAGAATTTTGTGTATTTCTTTAACATCTTCAGTCAGTAAATGTATAAATTTTGAAACACAATCTTTTCCGCGATAACTTCTATAGCCGCCAACCCTATCGTTAAATGATGACACTACATTATAGGCGAACGCGGCCGCCACGTGACGATGTGAGTATGACGTGTTAGTGGTGTTGAATTCATCGCCGGAAATCGGTTCGAGTATCGTTTCGAAATCGGCATATATGACGAAAGGAATGTTTTGTTTTCTATCATAATTTTTGAATTTTAAAAATGTTCCTTTTTCTGGTAATACTGTGGCAATCCCTCCACACAGATGAGATTCAATTCGGCTGCGCGTTGGAAAAAACAATAAGCACGTTTCGCAAAAGTAAAGTTTACCATGATGTTTGGTTATCTGATTTCTGACTAGACGAGGCAAATCATTGATAAGACAATAATGAGTATTAGTATTATTCTCTAAGAATAATAGATGGATGCTCTTAGATTTATGATTCGATGTTGAATACAAAGGTCCAATGATAGTCTTATCATTTTTTAAACCATACACGTAAATATTCAAAAACGGATTATTCTTCTCAAAGACAGCTATGTCCGAAAATGTTATCGGAAATGTCAAACCATCAACATTCAAAACATCCTGAAAGTAGGGATAAGATGAAACTCTGTCGGGATGTTGGTTGGTGGGGTACAGAGCCGCCACTACGCACCATAAAAAGCAATACTCATCATTGTTACGAATATTCAAACAAGCTTTTTTATTTTTTATACATTTTGGTAAGGTTATAAATTTAGATCCGCCGAGAGGTTGATATTTGTTAATATTTATTTCTACATGGGAATTGCTCGAAAATGTCCAACCACTATCTCTCTCCTGAAACTCTTCAATTTTCTTTAACAGTAAATTAACCGTTGCTTTATACATTGAATCAAAATCGTAATTAAAATTAATAATAATGTTTTTTGTGGCGAAAGATTTCATTTCCTTTTGATCATTTTTAAACATAAGAAAAAAAGAAAAAAGTTCGAAATTTATTTTCACAGCTGTATGTTTCAATAATGATCGGTTTATTAGAGTTTTAACTTGTTCACTAATATTAATGAGAAACATTTCAGGAAAATTATTTATTTGTTTACCAGTTGCAATGATCTTGTAACTAACGATTCGTTTTTTAAATGCAGAATTAATAATTGCGACATTGTCAAAAACAGTGGTCGCACTATTGTTTTTATGAACATTACTACGTAAATGACCAGACCATCGGCGATTATCTACAAATAAGTTGCAAACCGAACAGTGGGGCATTATTTTACTAATTGAAATTAATTATCTCCCAATACAGACGCTAAACTCGCAATGAAACGATCTTACCCACGTATACCGACTAATGAACAATCGAAGTAAGTGTAGTGTGTCAGAATTATCAAATTGTTTAATCTGGACCAGGTCTGCATACGTCTTCAAGTTTAATGATTAGGTACTTATTCATCAACCAGTGCATCTGATTAGGTATCAATGAGTTTCTGAAAAAAAAGAAAGATCGTTTAGTACCTATTTTCAGTGAAAATCGACAACATTTTAAACGAAAATACGAAACATATTCAATAATTACCTTCTTGCAAATTACTTAATGTTGTACATAAATGTTCCAATTTTATGTAGTTCAAATGTGAGGGTGTATTCAGATCACCATACTAAACGTCAGGTACCTTCGGGTATTATAAGACTGTAGTTATTTCGACATTCGCTGTGAATCCATATATTTTTTAAATGATTAAAGGATGTACACTCCGTCACGCGTCGTAGCTTTGAGATAATGACAAATTAATTTTTAGTTTTTTGACTTTTAAACGTTACTAACAAAGTATTCGTTACGCTACCTAGTCATACGATCAATTCCCGAAAAAATCAATAAAATATTTGGTTGAAATAATTGTTATTGCGTAAAACATTACACGTGTAACCTTGTTTCTTTTTTTTCGTCAGCTAAGTTGCATTCGCAACAGTAAGCTATTTCAGTCAAGGTTGCTACGCATACATATTAAGGTATGGATAAGTATCAGAAACTAGGTACACTATCACAAAATAAATAAAATGTAGTATATAGGTTTCTAAACTTAAGAAGAGAATTAAAAATTAAGTTCATTTAAAATTTGTCACTGTTACAAGTTAACTTATTTCCTGTACCTACTTCACTCGAGCAGAAAAGTATCATAACAAGTAAAACTTGGATGTATAACATGATAAATACTAATCTTATTATTGTCTCTAGATTGCTAAATAATTAAATTACTTGCAAGAATATTCCCTATTAGCGTTGTTGATAACTTATCTACTGGTTAAAGTTTTGTCAACCCTAAGTCGTTTCGCAGTGTCGTCAAATCGATGCTACCTGAAACATCCTTAGTCTTCACTTTTTGATCAAGTATAATGCGTCTAAGGAAAAAAGTTGTTTTACACAACATTATATGAACGGTTGCAGTCATTTTTAACATAGTGAATTATCGTACGTTTTCCGATTTATAAGCTACACGTTTTCGAAGTACTCGGTACAAACTAACTGAAGTCTACAAGTGTGGAAGTAATCTTCAAGAAATGTTCTGCGATCCTGCTGCGTTATCCTATAAATATCAGTGTTGATAACTAACCGCTGCCTGCTGCCGTCAGTCACTACGCCTGCTAGCCTGCCATATCGACTGTACATAATTGGAAAATGTAAGTATAAAACATTCCACTCGGTACATAGTTCAGAGATCTGACCCGATGTACTAATTGTAATCATTATGTTTGACTATTATTTTGTTGTATCTTTATTTCAGGTCTGAGTCTGAGTGCGAGTACTTTCAACAAGCTCCGATCACCGATCAGAAAACCAAACCCGGCCGCAAACCGTCTGCAGACAACAATAGGAAACGCAAGTCGCACCCATCATCAACGAATTTAATTCGTACGAGGTAAACAAACTATTCAATAATTTAGTTCGCTATACCAGTTAAAAATTATCAGTCATTTTTATTCGTACGTCTCTCATGTTCTGCAAGTACCTATACCTATTTTGACTGAGTGTGTATTTTTTTCCTGTGTGTGTCTAAACGGTAAATGTACCCTGTGTGTGTATGATGAACTAATAGAAGCTTTCGTTGTTGTTTCAGTAAAAAAACCAATACTGATAATGATGTATTCGATATCAGTAACAACTACGGGTCTGACACCGTGCCAAAAGAAGATTCATCGAGTACATGTCTATCATCATTCTTCGTTAACCGAGTCGCCAACGGCTGCGAGCGGCGCGCAGCGAGCATCGACGGAGAGTACTACATCGACTGCAAGGTGTACAAGGCTGACGACGCACGCCACACCGACTCGCTGGAGCTGTGGAAGAAGGCGCTTGTGCGACTCAAGTTCCAGACCGACGCGGATTCGTCTCAGTGGCGAAAACTACAAGAGTTCGTGCGCTCGGTAGATACTTTATTCCTAGAAAAACCAATGTTTTACGAAAAATAAACCTAATATAATATGTACCTTGTTTATTATGCAGATCCACTTCAAAGCAGTGAGTTAAGTCGTTTCTAATATTGAAACGCATGTCAAAAACACCAAGTCGTTTCGATCCACGAAGCGCATTACAAAAACCAACAAGTCGTTTCTAATATTGAGACGCATGTCAAAAACACCAAGTCGTTTCGATCCACGAAGCGCATTACAAAAACCAACAAGTCGTTTCTAATATTGAGACGCATGTCAAAAACACCAAGTCGTTTCGATCCACGAAGCGCATTACAAAAACCAACAAGTCGTTTCTAATATTGAGACGCATGTCAAAAACACCAAGTCGTTTCGATCCACGAAGCGCATTACAAAAACCAACAAGTCGTTTCTAATATTGAGACGCATGTCAAAAACACCAAGTCGTTTCGATCCACGAAGCGCATTACAAAAACCAACAAGTCGTTTCTAATATTGAGACGCATGTCAAAAACACCAAGTCGTTTCGATTCACGAAGCGCATTACAAAAACCAAGAAGTCGTTTCTAATAATGAAACGCATGTCAAAAACACCAAGTCGTTTCGATCCACGAAGCGCATGTCAAAAACACCAAGTCGTTTCTAATACTGAAACGCATGTCAAAAACACCAAGTCGTTTCGATCCACGAAGCGCATGTCAAAAACACCAAGTCGTTTCTAATACTGAAATGCATGACCAAATCATCAAGTCGTTTCTTATTCTGAAACGCATATCAAAAACACCAAGTCGTTTCAACCCACGAAGCGCATTACAAAAACCAACAAGTCGTTTCTAATACTGAAACGCATGTCAAAAACACCAAGTCGTTTCGATCCACGAAGCGCATTACAAAAACCAACAAGTCGTTTCTAATAATGAAACGCATGTCAAAAACACCAAGTCGTTTCGATCCACGAAGCGCATTACAAAAACCAAATCAACAAGTCGTTTCTAACCACGAAACGCATTTCAAAAATGACTAAACTAAATCTTAATCATTGATCGTGTGGATAGTTGTCACCACTGTCCGAAGCGAAGCAAACTCGCCTAGCTACTGGCAGCCAGTCGTATAACTCGCATGATCTTTGTATGAGTACAGTAATACCAGTCGATTCTAATATTGAACGTGCCAAATTCATCAAGTCGTTTCCATTGCTGAAGCGCATTACAAAAACCAAATCAACAAGTCGTTTCCACCGTTGAAGCGCATATCAAAATCATAAAGTCGTTTCTAACCACGAAACGCATTTCAAAAATGACTAAATTAAATCTTAATCATTGATCGTGTGGATAGTTGTCACCACTGTCCGAAGCGAAGCAAACTCGCCTAGCTACTGGCGGCCAGTCGTATAACTAGCATGATCTTTGTATGAGTACAGTAATACCAGTCGATTCTAATACCGAACGTGCCAAATTCATCAAGTCGTTTCCATTGCTGAAGCGCATTACAAAAACCAACAAGTCGTTTCTAATATTGCGACGCATGTCAAAAAACACAATGTCGTTTCTAATACTGAAATGCATGACCAAATCATCAAGTCGTTTTTTATATTGAAACGCATATCAAAAACACCAAGTCGTTTCGACCCACGAAGCGCATTACAAAAACCAACAAGTCGTTTCTAATATTGAGACGCATGTCAAAAACACCAAGCCGTTTCCACTCAGGAAGCGCATTACAAAAAACCAAGTCATTTCTAATACTGAAATGCATGACCAAATCATCAAGTCGTTTCCATTGTTGAAGCGCATTACAAAAAAACCAACAAGTCGTTTCTAATACTGAAATGCATGACCAAATCAGCAAGTCGTTTCCACCGTTGAAGCGCATATCAAAATCATAAAGTCGTTTCTAACCACGAAACGCATTTCAAAAATTACTAAATTAAATCTTAATCATTGATCGTGTGGATAGTTGTCACCACTGTCCGAAGCGAAGCAAACTCGCCTAGCTACTGGCGGCCAGTCGTATAACTCGCATGATCTTTGTATGAGTACAGTAATACCAGTCGATTCTAATATTGAACGTGCCAAATTCATCAAGTCGTTTCCATTGCTGAAGCGCATTACAAAAACCAAATCAGCAAGTCGTTTCCACCGTTGAAGCGCATATCAAAATCATAAAGTCGTTTCTAACCACGAAACGCATTTCAAAAATTACTAAATTAAATCTTAATCATTGATCGTGTGGATAGTTGTCACCACTGTCCGAAGCGAAGCAAACTCGCCTAGCTACTGGCGGCCAGTTGTATAAATCGCATGATCTTTGTATGAGTACAGTAATACCAGTCGATTCTAATACCGAACGTGCCAAATTCATCAAGTCGTTTCCATTGCTGAAGCGCATTTCAAAAACCAACAAGTCGTTTCCACCATTTGAAGCGCATATCACTAATCATCAAGTCGTTTCTAACAACGAAACGCATGTCAAAATGATCCATACCATCGTCCGCAGTGAGGTGCACTCGCCCAGCTACTGGCGGCCAGTGCTATAACTTACATGATGTCCAGGTGAGTACAGTAATATACTACACAGTCGAGTCGATCGTTCAATATTGGGCATACTATGCCACTGGCGCGTAGCGAGGCGCACTAGCCGAGCTACTTGCCGACAGTGGCATAGAATGCCCAATATTACCCTACTCATATTTTCTTGAGCCCTTCTTTTGTTCATTATACTCGTACTTGCTCTATTTTATATGCTTCGCGGATTCATATTTTTTTCTCGAGTATGAACTGAACAATTTAATTGAAATTGCTATATTTTACAGTAAGGCCGTCGAGAGAATGCGTTCTTGACACCCATCAGTTTCATACAAACGAAAACGTGTTTTGCGAATTTGACCTTTATTAGTTACAAGAATTGTCTCACTGACAGGGGTAATTGCGTAATACATTATCAGTAGCAATGGGTTTCATTTTGACAGTTCAACAACATTCATTGCGCTATTTACGTTGTTCAGCAGTCACATTTTTCGAACATATGAAGCAACGGGTTAGCAATATCATTCAAAATTATTCAGATTGAGATTGATAGTGTTTTACGCAGTTAGGGTGCAGGAACGTATTCTGTGGACGGCCGGATTATAGAATTGTGTTGAGCGATTATGTGCATAACGAAGAAGGTATGTGTGTCTCGTTATTATCAGCCATATTTTAACTACTGTGGGCGAACTATGGGTATAGTGTTGGTTATTGCGCAATAGAAAAACGGTTTGCAGTTCAAATCAGATTATAATTTTACGAACAATTTAATCCCACACTATAGCTACACAATACAACCAGACACGGAACGCGGGACAGTTTCTGAGCATATGTTGTTCGTATGATGTCCAGTCTCCAAGAGAGCCGCTCCGCTCCACCTCGCTGCACGCTCTCTTTTACTCCCCACGAACTCAGGCTAAACTCTGTCAAGCGCCACCAGATGGCGCTGGCGTTCCGAATAGTCAAAACGAATGACCGGATGCGACATACACAATTGTTTATTGTGGCTGTACTTCGGTTAGTTTATAAACAGTTTAATACGTTCTCTTTCTTCCACACACATTTTATTGAAACTTGCGGATTTATTTTATAGGCCGACCGTTTAACTGAGACTTTGCCTGAAGTAGCTGCGCGGTGCGGGAGGCGAGGGGGGTGATAGTTGTCACAAGTTGACGAATCACTGAGCTCTCGCATCACGTCACCACACCCCTCCCGCACCGCGTTGCTATCTCAGGCAACGTCTCAGTTAAGCGGTCGGCCTATAAATCTAACGACACAAAAAGAAACGGTATTAATAATTTACGTTTTAAAATGTTTTATTGACATAAAAAAAAGTGTTACATTTTCAATTAGCCCTTGAAATTCAAATTGACTTAGGTACCTACGTTTTTGCAATTTGCAGGTCAATGTCAGGTTGGTGTTGAATAAACGCCCTCTTAAAGCACTGACTCATGAGCTAGGTGGTACCGGTGTTACAGGAGTCAGTGCCTTCACCAATTTTTGGAACTTTAAAAATACTATTAAAATAACGCAAAATTAGGGTATTTTTCTTGGCATTACATCTGTTTGCAATATCCTCTTAATTTAACATCTAGGAATAGAATTTAGTTTATCAGACCGTCTACCCATTTAAAGGCAGACTTTGTGTCCAAACCTTTTGTGTCCCTTTTCTAGAAACCTATAAAGTGCTTATCACAGTTTTCCTTTAAAGCGAAAACGATTCTGGGATGTATTGTGTAGCTAAACGTGTATTAAGGGCTGTCACGGCTTTGATTGTTCTTTTCGTTTAATATTTATGTCTGTTGTGATTGTCCATGGAGTTTCTTGCCCGTTCTGCTCCATAGGAACCTACGTGCACTTCTTTCTACATTGTAATTTCAACATAAATGATGTAACCAATCATTAACATTTCAGCCGAAAGACCTCCACTGCTAGACATAGGCCTCCCCCAAGCATCGCCACTTCGACCGGTTGTGTGCTTATCGAATCCAGCGGTAACCATGAATACTTTGTAGCAATATTTTTATTTAAAAGAGTGTCCATGGAGTTTCTTGCCCGCTCATCTATCTCCATAGGAGCATAATACGCTTTGGAATGGGCACTAGCTTCATCTTTCTGACTGACCGACCCCTTCCCAATTCAAAAGTGCGTTGAAATAAATGCTTTATGTTTGAGTTTGAGACGTGAATAAGTTTTTTTTTTCAGCCAGGCTAGGCTTTGCTCCAAGACTACTTTCCAGGCGTATGTAGGTATACGACAGTAAATTTGCATTAGGTCGTGTTTTACGATAATTTAAAAAAGAAAGTTGCTATTTATGTATATTTTCTCCGTCGTGTTTTTCTCCGTTCAACTCGATCGTTAATTCTTTAAGTGCTTGCATGCGTAAGTTACCTTACGAACGAACATTGGATCTTGTAGGCAGAATTCCTAAGAAATTATATAGAAATAGGGACTTACATACAACTACTCTATAGATGTATAGAGTGCTATATATACGTACCTATGTATGTATGTTTAGGTATGTGTGTACAAGTTTCTCAAAGAAATAATCTCTCAAAGACATCGAAGGAAACAACTTTAGCAATATCTGCGACCCTTTCAAGTGTAACTACGCATCGTCTCGTAGGCAACCCTGCGAACGCAACATAAAAAAATATACAAATGATTTTACGAACAACGGCAGGGCTAGCAAAGGTAAAAGAAATTATCCTAAGTAAGGAAGCAAGGTACGTGATTTATTGATAACCTCACTGGAAATGTGGGGCTGGGCAAAACAAGCGAATAAGGAAGATAAATGAATTACTTTCATTTCCAAAGATCCATTTGCGCTAAACCCTGTTTTTTTAGTGTGATAGATCGCGTTCGGCTCTCTGATAGTTGTTGTTTATCTACATTAGTGTACTTAACATCATGTATTGAGGGCTAGGTATGTACAATCTAGGGACATAAGTCGAGTAGCACGGGTAGGGTTGTTTTGCTGTGAACGCGCAGTACAAGCCGTACCCGTACCTAATATGTATGTATAAGTGTATTAACACAGTACGCACACCTCAGAATTTATACACTGGTGTCGAGCGAAACAAAAACATATCACTTTCTAATTACGTATGACCTTGGGCGGTTCATAGGATTGCTAAAATTGATAGCGTTTTAATAAGTTCAAATAGCTCATAGTGTAACGTATAGGATAAAGAAACACTAGGTTCTAGGTTCTAATCTCGATATGGGATTTTTTTTTCTTTTCAACAATTTTATCTTCACCTGTTCTTTTATTATTCGATAAATTAATAAACGAGAATAATAATGTAATAATTGTTTTTATTATTATATAGTTAGTGAAATATGGGGTTAAGAATAAAAATCTTTTATAACTGATTACAAAATGTTTATTCGTTATAATTTTATAAAGTATAAATAAACTTCTAGTTTAGGACTTATTGTGGTTATAGCTTAAGTATTCATTTTCATTACGAAAAGAAGATTGAAACTAAACCTCAAAATAATCCTTATTACGAATATGCTACAATATAATTTTATTATTATTTACTATTTTTTATTTAATATAAGTACTTATATTTTTTTATTTTCTAATTCCTTGCTTTCCATCGCTGTATCGCAAAATATAAACGTTCTTGTTTATGATTTTCAATCAACTATGGTTTTTGAGCTGGTTTTTGTTTGCACGGCGAACGGTTCGTAAAGACGTGTCGAATAATAATTCGGCAAAATATCTCGTTGGTATATAACCAGTCGCTTTCGACTGGCAAGGCTACCCTCTTCCTTATTTAGTGACCCTCCGTCTCACAGAAGGTAATTTCTCTAAAACAAAAAAGAAGTACTGTTAGGCTACTAGCAAAATACGAATAAGTATTACCTATGATTTAGAAACAAAATTATAATGAAAAAAGAAATGCATAGATAATCATCACTTAAAATCTAGGACTTCGAAATTATAATTTTTTTATCTATTTAGACCTTATAATACGTTTCAAAAAATAACTACAATCAAATCAGCCTATTATGTTCCTTCTGCTGGGACACAGGGTCCACTCTGTGAGAGGGAGTGGGCCGTAATCCACCACGCGGGTTCAGTGCGGGTTGGTAGATGTCACATGTCTTAAATTGTTTGGTTCTAGGACATGCCTGTTTCCTCACAATTTTTTCCTTCACCGCTTTGAGAGCAGTGGTGATGAAATAACACACTAACAGTAGCAATGGCTACAATATAGTATATATAACATATTGACTGTAAAACTCAGTACCCTACCTTTAACCGTAGTTGGGTAAAAATATATATACGATAATCTTAAACGTTTGATACAAACCCAAGGCTCTATCATCCGCAGACGGGCAGTTTCATTAACATAAAGAGCCTTCCATCATTACCGTGATCATTAAGTCGGACTATGACATAAACGATACTGCACCCGGACGTTGACAAATTACTCCAACGTTTGGGTAGCCATCACTGGATTGATCTTAGTTACTTGTTATATATGGTGGCTTTTCAGAGCATTTACTTTAGACTGAGTTTGAAAAACGTAACTTTATTATGGGACCTACACACTACTAGAAGTAACAGACAGTCCGAGGATGACGAGACAGCGGCACATTTGCTTCTAAACTGCCCGGTGGTCGCCACGTACAGGGCAAAGTACTTCGGTAACCCAGGTACCCTCTGTCAGACGGTCAGTAACATCAAGGCGTTGCTGGCCTTCCTTGAGGAGCTGGGGTCGATCGAATAATCGAATATCTCACCCGTACGCAAAATATGCGCATTGACGTGGAGCTGCGGATACCAGCCCGTCGTATTACCTATGGGACCTACAGTTATCATTAACCCTACAGTCGATCTACTTACTGACAGTACTTACGATCAGCACTTACGATCTACTTCTTGACAGTAGGGTTTCCCTTTGCATGCTCACGGTTGTGCGGTTTTTAATTTCTTACGTGATTATAGTATCGTGGACGTCCATCCCCATAAAATGTATGGAAATTCGTGCACGAAATAGTGTTGTTGTGGACGGAAATTTAAAAGACACTTCAGATATTTATATAGATAAACCATTTATTTAGTGCACATAAAAGACATGCATACAAGCACAATTCAATGCTAATTACATGCATAAAAACAAGGAATGAATGAATATATATAAACAACAACATACAAAAATGAAATGAAATGACACTATGAAGACATATGACACTTTGAATCAAAATAACGAAAATACAAAGTACGGTGTGCGTCTCAAGGTTGCACCAAATGGGAGTCCAGCTCAGCACGTGTCAGGCAAATGTACCTGACGCTGATATTCTGCTGGATCCCTGCAGTAACATAAGGACGTCGAGCAGACGAGATAGACTAGACTAACTAGACTTCACATATTTCCATACATTTTAAAATACTTTCCTGCATTATCGTGATGCCGTTGACGTCCACAATAATATGGTCAGGTTAGAAATTATAAGAGCATACATTTAGCATCGCTATCTATTGCTAGCTTTGACAGTCGTTACGGATAGTCAGAAGCCCTAAAGTCTGACAATCAGTCTTACCAAGGGATATCATATTACAATATACACAATACTCCTTATTGTGTTACCCAGTACTGGGTTCTGGAGGGCGGATATAATAAAATTGGTAGTCGATTGGAGTGGTGCTCTATAGAGTGGAAGCCGTCCCTAACATAGTTGGGATATCTAAGGCTAAGCATGATGGCGGTGAAAAGGATGAGATTTGTTTTTTTAATTCGGCTTAAAGAATTTTATTTTTCAAAAATAACAAGCATAGTTCACTTAAATATGAGAAACTTAAAACAACAGATAATAATATTCTTAAGTATTACTATTTGCCGTTCGATCTATCGAATTATAATACAGAGTTACTATTCTTATCGTTGGTTAGCCAAAAACTTATTGTAAAGCTGAGCTCCCTCAAACTGTATACCGGTAAGACGGGGTGAATCGGGAAGAAACTTTAAAATGGATTTTAACGTTGATGTAATAAAGTTTATTGCCAACAAGGACTCTTAATCGTTAATTATAATATAATAAACACATTAGAGTCCTTTTTGGCAAAAAAAAAAAACAATTATTTCAATGTTAAAATCCATTTCAAAGTTTCGTCCCGATTCACCTCTGCTTCCCTATTCACCCCGTTTTACGGTAGTTTTCCTTCCGTACAAAGTTCTAATAGAGCACAGTTCTATACAATGTGTTTAAAAGTGATTTGTGAATGTATTTTGTTTCATATTTTTTTTTTATTATAAGATTCATGTTTGGTATGTTTATAACTTGTAGAGGTTAAACAGTTTAGTTTTAGCTTAAATTTCTTTCGTAGGTGTTAAGTAATCGTAGTTAAACAGAACTTTGATTGCTTTGTTTTGCGTTACTTGTAGGTCACGGAGATGTGTATTATATAATTACCGATCACTATAAGCAAACATGAGATTGTCTGCAGATTTACTGATTATGAGACTTGATGACCCTTTTAGAATCGGACACAATTTACTTACTTTCTTTAATAGTCTTTCGTGGATGAATACCCACTTATCTAGTAATTTCTCTCGACATAGATTATTTATTGAACGTTGCTTTATATCTTCGTCATTACTGATTGACGTGTATACTACGTATTAAATCCGAAAGTAGCTCTTATTACGTACCTATAGGTAAATCGACCTACATACATACGAGTATGTACTATCTACATTATGTACTTACTCGAACAAGAACGTGACAAGAATGGAACATATAAACGGACAAAATAATTTTCTTTCGCTTAGCTCTCTCATATTATTATTGAGTGAATATTTTATAGCGGCATGGGGAATCGTTCTGTATTGGTTTTATATTAGGTATACATGTATATAAATATTCCGTTAAGCCCTTTTTTTGTATTTTGGTATATAGCCTATTTTCTACCAATTTTGTCAAATGTTAAATAATTCTTTAAGTTTAATAATAATTAATTTATTTTCACTTCAAGACACAAACATGAGTGTAACCCTGGCTCTTGTACTAGGAGTTCCTATGTCACAAGAGCCAGAATCATTGTGTGCTTAAATATAAAAAACACTTTATACATCAATTTATACATACATTTTCGAGTCGATTCGACTTTTAAGACTCGGAAAACTATGAATTAACATACTTTGAAATATTGCAGAACATTAAAACCAAAAGAATCTGCTCTGATTACAGATTTGCTCAGATTTAAGAATAACGAAAAGAAATATTTTTGCAACGATATATAGTTTGTGAAGGTCGTTTTAAACATAATATTGGTAAGGTTAAAAACTTCTCTTGTGAGGCAAAAATCAATTATGGTGTCTTTGCTTAACATGTTTAAGTACATATTCTGATTGTTTGTTATTGACCTGTAATTTCATTTAATTCTAAAGGTTCTCCCGAAATTCCAATTACTAAGAAAGTTTTCTGTTCACAAATATTTTATGAAGAAGTTTTATATCTAAACATACTTTCTATTGCAGGTATTATCACTATTTACAATGGTATGTTGAACATTTGTACAATATGAGCTTTTTAGTCCCTTGGGGCATAATTAATGGTTGAAGGGTTTTTGATGAATATCACATCAAACAATCCGTCATGATACTTAAGCAGGTCTTTCAAACTTTCGACTTTAGAATTTGTCATGAAACCTTTTCTTTTTACAGTAAAATACACCTAAGAGTAGTATAAATAATCATCTGCCTAGCCTTTTCCCAACTATGTTGAGGTCGGCTTCCAGTCTAACCGGATGCAGCTGAATACCAGTATTTTACATGGAGCGACTGCCTATCTGACCTCCACAACCCAGTTATTGGGTAATACTGGTTGGACTTGGTAAGACTGGTTGTCAGACTTTCGGGTTTCTGACGACTCGTAACGACTGTCAAAGATCCACGAATGACAGCCGGGACCAACGGCTTAACGTGCATTCCGAGGCACGGAGGGGTCTCGGTATGTAAAGATGGTCACCCATCCACAGACCAACCGCGGCAAGCGTAGCTTAACCTGATCGATCGACCTGTGCGGCTATTATTATTTAGCCACGGGCCCCTCAGTAGTATAAATAAGGCAGATGAAAATAAATTCTAGTCAAAGTACTTTTACAATTACTTGGCGAAAATCAATGGGAGAGGTGAAGTCTTGTGGCAGTGGTTTCGAATTTATTATTGGCAACTTTAATCAGCTGTTAGGTTTATGAACTAGCAGATGTTATGGATCAAACATTTTACTGTTAAAATTTTACTAACTGAAACAGATAATTTTGAATCTTTAAAAAAATGCAAGCTAACGATGTTGACAAGTGTACATTCTTTATCCAATACCCTGCATTATTTTTTGATGTTGTGTGTTTCTCAACCAGTTACAGCATCTATATTTAAAAACCATGATGAAATGCCATCAGGACAAGGGAAAAATCTACGACTCTCGCATTCCCCTTAAACTGAAGGGGAACATACCTATATAAAACAATGGTTAGATCTGCTGTCTTGAAGAATGTTGGACCACAAAAGGGATGAATTTAAGGCAATTGCATGCAACTGAGATGAGAATTCTAAGAGTGATATGTGGTGTTACACGAATGGATAGAATAAGTAATGAGTACATAAGAGGAAGTCTGAAAATGGCACCGGTAACTGAAAAGTTATGCGGAAATCGGTTGTCATACAAGTAGTAGGGCATGTAATGCGGAGGAATGAGGAAAATATCGTGAGGAATGTTTTGAGTAGGGGAATACCAAAAAAACAATGGATGGACTGTGTGAAAGATGATATGACTTAAAAAGGGGTGACTACCGAGATGACGACTAATAGAGAAGTATGAAAGAAAAAGATATATAAGATTGGGATAAAGGCAGGAGATAATTGTGATGAGTTTGGAGAAAAGTGTGGAGTGAGTGGAGAAAGTCGGATTAGTTACACCATTTAACTCAAGAACGGATGGACCGATTTTTATGATCCTTGATTGGTTGGATTTGTCTCCGCCTCTAATAGCAGAATAAGTATTAAAACATGGGAAAAATTTACGAAAAAAATTATAACGAGATAAATATTTTTCTCATACATTTTGTATGGAACAGCTGATGATTGATTGATATTTAAAAACCACAAGTAATTAGTAGCAGTTTTTTTTTTGTTCTGCATAGTCCGTTTGATAGCCAAGTATACCTACACACTTTATTTATAAAGGTAAACCGAACATATTTTTCAGTAATCGATACTGCATTGCGCGCTTCTACTGAACAAAATATCGAGCCAAATGAGTTAATGACTCGATCGTTTGTCAAGCTCCGACCAGCATTTAACTTAATGACATTCAAGGATGCCGATTTTACAGTAAATTTATGATAGAGAATTAAAACCGAAATTGAATAGAGGTTGTTCGGTGCAGAATTTCTGATAAATATAGTTGCTGGAAAGTTAGTGATTGTTAGCTCATTAATTGTTCTGTTAGGTATCTCTATTATACCTTGGTGTCTATGGTGACTGAGGTATTACCTAACTATTTATCTCCGCTATCTTTCATTCGATCTTCATTCTCAATAAAATCACACGGATTATTTATTACTATTACTATTGACTTGGCTAAGTAATATCAGCCGCACGGGTCGATCGATCAGATTAAGCTACGCTTGCCGCGGTTGGTCCGTGGATGGGTGACCATCTTTACATACCAAGACTCATCCGTGCCTCGGAAAGCACGTTAAGCCGTTGGTCTCGGCTGTCATTCGTGGATCTTTAACAGTCGTTACGGGTTGTCAGAAGCCCAAAAGTCTGACAACCAGTCTTACCAAGGGATATCATATTACTCAATAACTGGTTGTGGAGGTCAGATAGGCAGTCGCTCCTTGTAAAATACTGGTACTCAGCTGCATCCGGTTAGACTGGAAGCCGACCCCAACATAGTTGGGAAAAGGCTAGGCAGATGATGATTATTATAGTTTAATAGACACTTTTTGTTTCTGAAAGAGCGGAGTCTCCTAATACAGGCATATTTTGCTTAAAAGGAAGCTTCTATCTCAAATTTGTTGTACAGACGCCAGCACATCAACCTACCCGAAACTGTCAGATTTTCCCAATCAATTTTAAACTTTATGCTTTAGCAATAAAGTTGAAATTTCATTAAAGAAATTTGACAGATTGTAGTAGGTTGATGTGCTGGCGTCTGTACAAATAAACATTTTTTTTTTTCTATCACGTGGGTATAGATTTATTCACACATTCATTTATTTAGGTCAAAATTTATGTAATTTCTTAACAATTACCTTTCTAAATAAGCAAATTGCTTTATAGTAGGTACAGCTATAGTGGACGACATACCTTATCCAAATTTCTTAATTTTATCAGTAGGTAAGCGAGATACCACATACTTTTTAAGATTCCTCAGCCTGTCTTTTGATAAATTAACTTTGATATATATAGCCTTGAGCCTTGGAGACGTCTTTGTTGCTCTTTCCTGCTTATCTCCCTTAGGGTCGAGGTTCCTCTGACCTTAGAGGACGAGCCCTCCCAACCTTGTTTACTTAAAAGCTTTCCTTCGTACGGGATCGTTTTCCTTCATACGAGATCGTTTCCGAGTTCGTGCGACAGGTAACTCTTAGCTAAAGTGCCAGTACTGGAGTTTGCTTTTTAAGGAGACTGTTATGATGGCTGGGTTTTGTTTTATGTTTACTGTTGTAAATATGGAAGGATCTATTTAAGCGTGAATATAAGGTCGTTCAGTCGCAGAATGTACCTTTCGCAAAATGCACCTTTCTCAAAACGTACCTTTCTTAAAATGCACCTTTCTCATAATGCACGTTTCTCATAATGCACCTTTCGATTCTTGCAATGATGTGTATGTTTTGTAAAGATATGCCATTTATCCGTCATTTGTTTTAGGAATCTTATTCGAGAACTGACTCAACTCAATCATTGAGTTGTATCGAACTTTCAAGTGGTTTCAATGAAGCAATCTATATTTTAGTATTTCAATTGTAAACACAGTTAAAAGTTCAGATCCCTAGGACCTCGGCCCAAACTTTTAATTCACAATTTTGTTACTTTCATTCTGCATTTGAAATTAAATAAAAAAAAAAATAAACAAGTCTAGTTTAAAAGAAGTTTGTTATACGAAATTGAAAGCCAACGAACGACTCTAAGCTTTATTTATGTGACAATAAACTGTTTGACACAAAACATTCGCTGGACTAATTAAAACGGCCGATCCATTTTCGTATTCAAATACTCTATGTAGTTAATTAACGCATTTGTTCACGAAATTGGTTTCATCAGTAATGAGAGCTCCGTTTGAAGACATCTTGCATTTTTAATGTCAGTTTATATAATTTTTTGGTACCCTTTGATTATTTCCCCTCCCTTTTTTATATACTTGTACATATTACTCGTATTATGTAAATATTATCTTGGAAATTTAAATAAATTTTCTTTAACACGTATATTTTAATTTTCATTACGGTTAGAGCCTTTTCGATTATGTATTTTATGTGTTTTACTGCTCCATAAGGATTCACCGAATATCAAATTCTGTCTTTTTTTTAAACAAGTACATGTGATAGTTGCATTTACCAGTATGTAAGCTTATATCAAAGTTATTTCCGAAATTAAATCTGATCTTGAAGTGATCGCAGTAAAAGCTAGCTAGACTAGCAGTAATGTTGTAAACTACTTAATGCACTTTCAATAAATTTTAAACTCGGTCATTGTCTGCAATATGAAGCACATTTTAAGTGAATGTATTAAACTAGGCACTTGTATCAACAGCGGTAAAATTCCCCATTTACTTTCCGGTAAATGTTTTTAATTAAAGTCGATGCAATGATTGTTTCAATTTGCACTCAGTCAGTTTTACTGTTTCGTTCGCCAGTAAGACCCAATTAAATCGTTCCGACGTTTGATCGGGTGCAGGTCGTTCGGTTCAGATCAATTGATTGGAACCCTTGGTGCTATTGGTCGATTGTGCTGATTGCTCGTCGTCTTCACTTGTTTTTAAAACAAAAGCTACTGCGTTATTAACTTCTTCGACGTTAAAGATGTTATTGGAACGAGAGTTTGCTTCCTGTTATCAAGATATATAGGTATATAGTTATTTTTTTTTGTATAAAGATCGATTGAGGACTAAAGGTGACTTTATATTGTATTGTAATGCATATTATATGAGTTGAATATATTCTTCTTCAAGGATTTTGGCGTGACTTTCAGGCTTTTAAGCGAATTCAATTTAGGAGATTTACTTGTGACTAGCTGTGCCCGCGACTTCGTTCTCGTGGATGTCAGAAAACAATCATGTGTCGCTTAGGAAAGTTCTACAATACCTTTGCATGACATGGCAGTGCTACTTGGGTGTGCACCTGCCGTACCTACTCAATAAATCAACTGCCCGTCTGGCGGAGTATGCTGAAGCGTTATCATGGTAAAGAAGGTAAAAAAAAATCGAGAAAAAAGGATTGAAACTATGAAAGTTTCATGATCTTAAAACCTTATGTAACTAAGAAAATGCTTATCTGTAAACTTCGTTAGAGAGGTTGCTTGCCCCTCAAAAGAGCTCTTACATAAAGTTGCCCATGTGAAAAGCAACCCATTTACTCTGGTTATATTCGACACCGGCCGCCCTCGAAAACTACGAAGATGACAAAAATGAAAAAAAAAACTTTGCAACCACCATCTTGGATTTTCATTTTGAACTCACTATCGGCTTCAGCACCCTCTGAAACCATGAAAACGACTACCAAGACGAAAAAAAATAAAATTTTTGCAACCGCCATCTTGGATTTTCTTTTTGACCTCACTATTTGCTTTAGTACCTTCGAAAACCATGTAAAATATCTGTCTCTTTCTATTACATAAATTAAAAGTCGCACGGAGGGGGCATAACGCTTTTTCGTTACGTGACGATTTCTCCCATTTTACTCCTACCGCAAGCTCCGTAAAGAACTTCTAACCGCGAATCAGAACATACTTAGTGGTTAACTCAAAACGCGCTCTGCATTATTCAACTTTCTTAAATCAATCATAATTGTCTAACATTGCATTCTTTATCACTCAGAACACCACATCAATTATTATTATCTTACATTATCCTCACTTTTTATTTGAAATTCTTTTAGCGCCACTAATCAACCGTCAATGGAAAGCGATTTTTATAACATTATAATCATTATCATTACTTTTTGAAATGACACAGACATTATTATGTGTCTGTGTTATTTCTTCATAAAGGTAACCCTTTATGACGTCATTATTCGCATAATAACGTTATTTATATCACAATATGTTTTCGTTAGTACTATATCGCGCCAATAGATGTCGTTACGTGTTTCCACATTACGTAATTAAAAGTTTTTCTAGATTACTTAAATTGATTATAAAACTTTTGATAGAGTGAAGCGATTGCGATGAAAACTAATCACTACTCCGAGTTCTACACTATATTTGATAAAAATATAAAAATTAACCTTAATGGTTTGGTACTTTTTACGTGGAACCTGTTCCAACAGTTAATCTCTCACATCCAAACAGCCAAACAGAAAAATTCCAAAAATTACTTAAAAAAATTGATGAAATGGCATCTGTTGGTTATCCTTTAACACATCAGCTATTTTTTTGGAAATATTTTCAATATACAGAAACGCCACGTCTACATATTTGTATGTACTTATAAGAAGATATAGGTACTCTGTATTGGTGTAAAATAGAAGATATTCAAGATCATTGAACTCTGCGTGTTGTTATCTGTCGTTGAATATTATCATGACTGATATGCGCTGACTTGAGGTCTTACGATGGATGACGTAATTTCTTTGAAGTACTTATTTTAAAACTTCAACAATTTTATCAAGATTCATGAAAAAAAAAGATGAAACCTAGATAATTGCAGTACCAATGAACAAATGACCCAGTGTTAAGTAATAAATCGCGCTACGATAATCACCTAATCCATCCATCCACCATTAATTATTCCATAGTGACGTCAAATTTATTCATTTTTTACCCGTTGCGTGGGGACCATGATTAATATTCGTAATATCTGACGATCTTTACGCCCATTAATTTATCAAAGAAACTGAGTGTATCTCGAGTGAGTCTTAACAACGCGATATTGCAGGAATCCTTTTCAATTCGTAGCCATTTTGGTTCGACGTCATTCATTTCAAAAATCGAGCTAGCTCTGACATTTGTAATTAGAACAGTCGGAACAGTTGAAGGTTATTTTATGATGGTTGTACGTGCAGTAGTGCTATTCTGTAAAAATCTCACCGTGATAACTTGGGTGAAGTGAGCTTAAAGTGAGCTGTCATTAGTGTCAATCCCTAGCATTAGATGGAATGACAGCTCACTTCACCTAACTTCTCACGGTGAGATTCTAACAGAATCGACCGGCAGGACTATTAAAACTTATTTATTGTATCAATGTCAAAATCACACTGACCCGTTTTCTAGTTATTATAAGGTTGTTGCTAGGTTGCTGCTACTGACAAGTCTGTCAAAATCATGGTGATCTTTATTTTCGTTACTATAAGGTTGCTATTGGGTTGCTGTGCTGCTGTATGTCAGAGGTAAAATAACTGTGTATGGGCTGTATAATTGGGATGTACACAATCAAATGGTTGAAGTTGGCGTATTTTGTATGAAGAAAGTTTAATGTAAGTAATCAAACAGTGCCAATGAGTTTAAAGTATTAATAGAAAGTGGTTACTTTCAGCTTATACAGGGTGTCCGGTAATTAATGGATAATCTCTTCAGGGGTCATTGTACTTATCATTATGAGCAACTATTACTATGGGACCAAACCTGAAATCGCGAAAAAAGAATCAGCAGTTTCCTACATTTTGACGAATTATGCGTACATAAATGTAGGGAACAGTTGATTTTTTTCGCGTTTCATGTTTGGTCCCGTAGTAAAAGTTGTTCATAATAATAAGTAGGTACAATGACCCCCAATTAATTACCGGACACCCTGTATATTATTTGTGATTGCAACATATATTTAAAAAATAAAAGATAAATTTACTGTTTATGTCATGTTTTGTAGTCAGTTGATGGCTAGAATTGAACGTATTTTGACGTCCATTGATGCATTTCCATACAATTCTGATTAAACTTTACAAACGAAATGAACAAGCGACGTTGAAGTGTGGCCAGCGTCCATTGTGTACAAGATCGAATAATGAATAAAGCAGAGAGCATGTTTTTCTTTTTTTTTTCTTTTGTGATTTGCTGGCAATGGTACCTATCTAACTATTTTATTTTACTGGGTTCAGTTTTACAGCTCTTTTTACGACATTCAAGTACTATAGATTGAAGCTGAAAGCTTTGTGGCTAATGGCTCTGGATGCAATTCAGATCGGAATTTGATTTTATGCGAATACTATTTCTCGCTAAATATTTTTCAATTAGTTTTTTATATAAAGCTAAAAGTTTGACGTGTTTGTGGACTGAATGGAAAATAGGTAAGTAATATTATGAGATTAAAATGCTTATGCTAATGCTTAAAATGAGCTTAATAAGAGTCTGGGGAAACTAAGTTTAATTATAATGTTGTCTAGCCAAAAGGCTCGCGACGATAGGTCGTGGTGGAGCAAATGAAAATATAGTGGACTATAACGAAAATTATATACAACGGTCGGTTAAACATGAAAGTAAGAAACAAAGATGAATTTAAACGCGCAAGCGCATCCGGCTCGAAGGACCAATGATCGCGACGATAGGTCGTGGTGGAGCAAATGAAAATATAGTGGACTGTATAACATGAACTATAATGGACTATAACGAAAATTAAATACAACGGTCGGTTAAACATGAAAGTAAGAAACAAAGATGAATTTAAACGCGCAAGCGCAGCCGTGCTTGAAGGCGTGCAACAGCTGACTGGTCGTCGCGGTGTGTCGCGGGGGCCCGCGCTCGGCCGGCGGCCGGCTGACCGCCCGCTGTCCCCGCTCCCCTCGTTCACTGCCGCCAGCACGCGGCGATGTTGAGTGCAGCGATCTCAACACTTCACATACCTAAAATTAATTTTGGATTATCATACAATTTTTGAAGCAATATTAATAGGTTTATATACTGAAAGGATACCGAAGTTAATGAGAAAAGTTCAGATAACGTTATGAATATTTTAGTGGAAATTTATTTTGGTACAGAAAATCCTGAGTTATCAAGTTTTGGGTAATTCAAATACTTTGGACAGACATCAAGCACATCAAGCTACCCGAAACTGTCAAATTTTCCCAATAAACTTTGAACCTTATGCTTTACTAGAGTACTATTTAGACTTCAGAAAAAAAAAACTATAAAGTGATAAATAACTTTAATTTCAGAAGTCGGTGTCAAAAAACGAAAATGCGGAACCAACGACACCGACTTCCGAAATTAAAGTTATCATCTGAAAAGAACGTCTAAAAAAATGCTGTTGTTAAAGGAATTGAAGATACCTATCCCTGTAAGCCAGAGTACAAAAAAATATAGGATTCTATTAGACATTTTTTAACAATACCTACCAACAATTCCTTTAATGTAGCAAAAAAGACGGCACCCTAATTGCGTAATGTATCATTTTGTAGGATATTGCTAATCCATTGCTTTATAATGTTCGAAAAATTTACCTGCTCAACAACGTAAATAACGCAAAAAATGTTGTTGAACTGTCAAAATGAAAGCCTTTCTTACGTAATTAATTCGCTGATTAAAATCAGTGCTCTTTCGGTCGTGACGTATTTTTACACAAGGGTTGTTCGGGGACAAAAAGTCTCGTCTATTCCCCAGATACCAAATAACAGGGGACAGACCGAATTTCTAAGATTCTTGACAGATGTTAGGAACAATATAACTGAAGTGGAAACCAGGAGTTTTAGAATTCACCAACAATTTATCATCTCAAAATAATAGGCCTTTTTGTAGGCGATTTATAATAGGTCATTTTGTTTGCCCTTTGAAGTTTCGTCGCCGAAGAATAAATGTAATTGCAGTACTTCATTTAATGGTTGTTTAATTGTCCTAATGTCATTGTTGAAGTTTTTTTTGGAATAATTTATTCATTGGCCTGTGTAATTAATGTTCAGGTAATTTACATGTTTTGATGGTCTGTAGAAGCTTCCATTATGTTTTAACTTGTAGTAATTGCTGCTGTTATTATCGTGGTGTTGTATTTTACTTGTGATTATTATTGATGTCTGTTACTACGTATTATTTTACCGATGGAAGAATAATAGGAGCTGTCAACATTTTTGAAGACCAGTGGTGGCCTAGTGGAAACGGCCATGACTTTGGGTTCGAGTTGGAGGTCCTAGGTGCGAACCCGGGCAGGCACTTTACTTAGTATATATTTTTTTAACACCACTGCTCTCAAAACGGAAAGTCGTGAGGAAACCAGCATGTCCTAGAACCTAAAAGTCGAAGACATATTGTGACATCTAACAACCCGCACTGGGCCCACGTGGTGGATTACAGCCCACTCCCTCTCACAGGGAGTAGGCCTGTGTCCCGGCTATGGGAACATTATAGGCCGATTATGCTTATGCCACATTTTACTCTATGTTAAAAGAATTTAATTAAAGACAATGACGGTGCAAGGGCGTTTTATCAGAGTTAGACGATCATTTTCGGGGTCAACATACAATCTTAATCATGAGTTCTTTACACAGTGCTCGCTTGCAGTTTGGATTAATTATGTAATGTGTTTATTAGAATAGAATAGAATACTCTTTATTATGTACACCATATAAATTACAGACATAAATATAGAAACTAAGTATTATGTATGTTTGTGTTGTATTATGTTATTATGTAGGTATCTATTCATAAATGTCGATATTTTTCATCTAGAAGCGCCAATTCTAATCAATATCCAGACTTCACCATGTAGGTTATTTGTATCATTGCGGTTTGAGCCTAGGACGTTGGCGCGATACCAAATTATGGTGCCCTAAAATTGGCAGCTGTCTGAACGAGTAATGATGGCACTTAGTTTGCTATTGTTACGACTTTTTAACCGACTTCAAAAAAGGAGGTTCTGTATTCGACCCGTATGTATGTATGTCCGCGATTTTCTCAAAAACTAATGAACCAATATTGATAACTCTTTCATTAATGTGATCTACATACTTTCAGGAAGGTTTTACTATATAATACATTATGTAATTATTCTTATGTACGATGTTATATGCATAAATGTACTGCACCTCCGGCATTTCTACGCGAATTTTTGTTGATTCTTCTAGTCGGTGTCTTCAATCTCCTTTTTGAAGTCGGCTAAAAAACGAAAATGCGGAACCAACGACGCCGACTTCCGATATTAAAGTTATTTATCACTGTAGTTTTTTTTTTGAAGTCGGTTGTTTTTTTTTTGTAAAAAAGTTTTTTAACATAATAATCTTTACGCCCTTTAACCTATAGGTACCTAACTACCTACTAGGCTTTTTCCAACAATGTTTGCATTGGTATCTCAACTGGAAACCGACCTATGGAAAATTCTAGATTTATTGTTGTCACACACGTAACGTTAATTTTGCACACTAAAATAACTATCTATACACAATAGGTACATAACTGAAGCCCGAACAACGTTACAACACTATAAAAACTACAGTTACATAAACATAAAGAATATTTAGTACAAAGTGCTCCCAGGTACCAGGAGAGCAGTAATCTACGGGAGGTAACTCAAACAGAATTATGAATGCATTGCGCAATATACAGGCTGCTTCATTTAGATACTCGCTCGCCGTGTGACGAAAGTGCTACTGCCAAGTATGCGGTGGGCGACACGGTGAAACGGTGCTATACTTTGAGGGTGCATTTATTCCTTCATAGATAGTGGAGTTAAGATTTCGTTTGTGCTGACCTCTTTCGCAGTCTCTACGAATAGAATTTGGTGACGGTGGTTATGCTTTAAAATTTTAGATTGATAGTGTTTTTTAATCATCTTGCTATTTTTAAGCAGAGATCTCTTTTATAAAGCCTCGGTACTTATTTAGTATTGTCTCTAGGCATAGGTTAAAAGGTACAGACGCACATCAAGTTACCCGAAACTGACTTTTCCCAATCAACTTTGAACCTACCGCTTTAGCTATAAAGTTGAAAATCTATTAAAGAAATTTGACAGATTGTAGTAGCTTGATGTGCTTACATTCACCTTAGAAATCGATCCATACATTAGACAATGAACGGGTAAGTCAGTTTCAAAATACATGATTAATAACCGTTTCTTTCTAGACTAAATCTTGGCGAGGGTGTGGTTACACCGTGTAATATTTTACAACTAGCTTCTGTCCGCGACTTCGTCCACGTGAAATTTCTTGTTCCCCCGTCCCACCCCGTGCGTCGCATCGCATCGCCCGCCCGCGCTGTTACTACGATTTCGCTTAGCATTATTCCTGCATTTTTTTTTGCTTGGCTCCTAACGGTCGTAGCGTAAATATAATTAGCCCATAACCTTCCTCAATAATTGGGTTATCAAATGCAAAAATATTTTTTTAAATCCAACTGGCGTTTACATTTACCAAAGAATAAATCACTCTTAGGACCACTCTTGTGTCTAGATGAATCAGACCGGAATAAATCATAAAAAGGCCCACTGAAAATAAAAAGACAATTGTTAGGCCTTTAAACGTTCTAGATTCTACACATCAGTGGCGTCGCCGAGTAGAGCCATACTGCCAAATGTAAACAGTCCGCTACCGAGGTCTCACTTACAGAAATTGTCCTACTACATATTTGGTCACTGGGGGGTACAAGGGGGACACGCGGGGATACTACCCCAACCCCGAGCTGTCTTTCAAAGCTGTCAATGTCAAAGGCGATGTACCACTTACGCCGAATAGAGTAGATATTGTCACTGATAATAATACCGTGGGTAATGGGTACTTATAGAGCGGGCACACTTATTTGGGAGTGTGGTGAAATAGAAATCTAATTTGAAATGTTGGCCCAGGACCAGTACCTGCCTACATTTCGTTATTTTCTGAATGAGCAGTGTCTTCACGACACGTACATTGTGTTTTTGTATAGGTACTTACCTGTGATTCTAAACATAATTTTTCAAAAATTATGATTAGTTCTATGTCTTTAAAAACGAACGGCAAATGATTTCATAATTTTGTTCCTTCTACGCACAAAGAAACCCATAACATCATTAAATGAGTTTTATTTATATTGTATGAATATAAACATAACTTATTTTTTTGGAATGTTTTAATGGAAAGTTTTAATGGAATTTCCTCTCAACATTGTTATTAAATTGTTCGTATGAAAACGACGACTGTTTTCATTTCGCGAATATAACAAGTTGCCTTTGGCTACGATGTGCGGCTAAAGAAAATATAACATTAGATACGTTATGATAGTTTTTCTTTCTGTATAAAATGGTGCAATACATACATAATTATATGCATGTTAATCGAACTTCTAATAATAATCCCCATTTTGCGCTCCAAAAATATTATTGAACATTAATTTGATGATGTGCCTCTTTTGAGAACATCAAAAAGTTCCTATTTTAGGGTCCCAATAATACCTCTTGTCCTAACTTGGATGTATTGCTCGCCGGCCGTTGCCGCGGCATCGCTTTGCTCGCTCGGCTCGCGCGCGTTTGGTCACAGTTCTAACCTACTCCATTTGGCCAAAGTGCCTTAGCTTAGTTACTGCGGCAAATCCAGAAAAAAGAAAAAAATAATAAAGAAAAGAGAAAAAGCCAGAAAGTTAAAAAAGAGGCTCAATTTAATAAAAAAAGTATGCATCATTAGAAGCGCAAAAGTTTTTAGAGGTTCATTAATTTAAAAAAGCGTCCATCATTAGAAGTTTAATAAGTTTTTAGAGGATCGGTTAAATATTACCCAATATATAAAACCTAAGGTATGAAATACATAATTATATTGTTTGAGACACAATATAATAGGACTCAGGTACTTTTAACCTTTCAATAAGAATGCATTTTAAATTGTTTGATCGAATAAATATTTCAAATCAAAAGTTATCCCTGTTGACAATTTAAATCCCCTGAGGACTTACATATTAATCTTATGTGATGATATTTATTTTATAAATGCATGCAGCTTTTCTGTTAGATTCTATGATTCTTTTTTATTTCATAGTTAGGCTGCCTTTCCACAAGAGAAGGACGAGGATGCGTAGCGAGGGATGAGTGTAAAACTAACCAATAACAACGCTAACTTAGTTCAAGCTATAATAAAAATGAAGCGATGTTATTGGTTGGTTTCGCACACATCTCTCGCTATGCATCCTCGCTCATATCTGGTGGAAAGGCAGCATTAACCACACAGTAGGTGCGGGGCAGTGTGTGCCCAGAATTTAGCTACGAGCTTGGCACCTTCAAGTAGCGACTATCAACTCCTGTAGCGTACAGACAACATGACACGTTGGACAAGATATTAATGGCCCCATTTTTAGTGGGACAGCACCACATTTACATCCGTGAATCTCCATTTATATAGTAGGTAAATTGAAATAGCCTCCACTTTGCTGGCTACCTAATATTTTTATAACGCCATGAGCTATGTGAAGTATGAGAAAAGAAGGACCTCACTTCCATATCCGTATTGGTAAATAGAATTTTAACAGAAAACTGCTGTATGTATATATATACATACCTATACCTACATACATAATATTTTGGCATCGAAATTTAAATAATAATGTTATATAAGTAATATTAAATTGTAATTTCTGTAAACTTAGCGGTGTGAACTTCTGGTTGTTTGTTACACTTAGTTACATATAATTTACTTGTATAGTAATCTGTGGAAACTGTTTCTGGATTGTGTTGATCTAATTGTATACTTATGTTTGTTATTGCATCTGTTTGTTTCCCAAATAAAATAAAATAAATACATATATACTACCCACACTATTGAAGTCCAGCACTCCACTTGTGTAACACACTTTCAAACACAACCTGAAGGATCTTGAAGGAAATTCCTAATACATTGCTTCATGTGTTTGAAAAATTCGTCTGTTCGACAACATAAATAACGTGCATATTGCTGAATTATTGAAATGCACAACGTGTTTCGCATTTTCACTATCTATATTTATAGGTAGATAACCTATATGCTAATAATAAAGCTGAAGAGTGTTCTTTATTTGTTTGAACGCGCTAAACAGTAGAACTACCAGTTTTATTAGAAAAAATATTTTTGCAGTTTATAACCCAACTCTTGGGAACGGTTAAAGGATTAAAGGTTACTTATTTAACATCACGCTACGATCAGTAGGAGTCGAGGACAAAGAAAAAAAAGGCAGAAAGAACGCTAAGCGAACGTAATAGCGCGGGCGGGCGATGCGATGGGACGCGATGGAACGTGGGCCGCAATTTCACGCGGACGAAGTCCCGCGCAGAAGCTAGTAAAAGATACAGAAATGGAGAGTTTTTAATGTATATTTTCTTCACACATCGATCCGAGCTACGGGCTAAGTCTATCGATGACTACTTGCTTTGATGTCCCCATTGTTTACGAATGAAATGATGTTCGTTGAAGTGTGACAAATAGGGGTCATTGTGTAGGTGCTATTGAATTGTTTACTTGAATTGTTGTATTCAATTGTGTATTAAGAGCCCGCACTGGCTGGGAAAGGTCAAATGGTCTGTTTTGTAAGCTCAGAGGACTAAGTTGTTTGTCATGGGTTAGTGAAAGGCACACCGCAGGTTGGCTGACCGCAGAAGGGAAAAACATGGAGAACTTAGCACCCATATCGTTAAATGTATGCGTAACAAAGTTTTATTGTACTTGTATTACTTTATATAAAAATATAGCAGTGTTAATAATCTCAGATAATTTACTTTCCTTTGCCACTTAATAAGTTATCTACTTAAGGGCTGTTTCCATCGCCAGATAACTTTTATCCAAGGAATAAAGTTAACGTTTGTCGGTTTTTGTATGAAATAACTGTCAAATTTCTAAGTTATTCCTCGTATAAAGTTATCAGATGATTTTGAGTGACCATTTGTAACAAAGGTCCTAATAAGTTTTTGGTTGTAATGGAATTTAAACTTTGTAAAGTATGACATTCAGTTTTATATTCCATGACATGAAAATTATCCCAAATTCTTAATTCAAATATAGAAAAATGTAAATGCTGCAGTATACATTATGGTCATTGATTGTCTATCCACACGATTCAGTCGCATGAATCGTAGTCTTTCTTTAGGACCCATATATATATATGAACAACAATGTACAGTATTTTTATTTCATGAAGCAATGCGCGCTTTACTTATGGTTATCAACAAAAACACGCTGTGAATGTGTGCACGATGACTAGTAGCGTCAGCATATAACACACACACACATACATACACACACACTTCCGACTTCGCCATTGTTCTCGGACGGTACCGAGAGCTCCTGCGCTTACACACACATTCACAGCGTGTTTGTGTTGATAACCACAAGTAAAGCGCGAGTCGCTTCTTGAGACTTATCTCACGAAGCGACGCGCGCTATAATATTATTTATGTACAAATTCATATCACGCAATTCATCTGTTTGACAGTTTTGTATGGAGATTCGTAAAATGGTCCACAAAATATGAATTGCTTTAATGTCAAATAACATAATGAATTGTCAGTTTGTGACCATTTTACGACTTTTATTATGATTCATAATGTTATCCTTTTATGATTCTGCCAAAGTGACCTTTTTAGGCCCCCAGGTCAGGGTGCGTCCGAAGTACAGACACCAGCACATCAAGCTACCCGAAACTGTCAAATTTTCCCAATCAACTTTGAACCTTATGCTTTAGCGATAAAGTTGAAAATCTATTAAAGAAATTTGACAGATTGTAGTAGCTTGATGTGCTGGCGTCTGTACATATATTTAAGTATTGTCAATCACTCGCGGAGGCTATTCAATGGCCTGAAGAACATACGAGCTTTAAACCTTAGTTTAGAAAGTACCTCAGATCAATAGTTGTCTCAAATGGCTACCTTTGTATTCTATTAATAAATTAATTTCATTGAATGCACCATCAAAGGGCAGGTGTACATCAGAGCAGCCATTCAAGTTCTTGTATCGGATTAGTGCAAGCTAGGGACTTAGAGCCTTATGACAATGGCGATATGAAGTTACAGCTCAAGTTTTCATCGAATTTCAGACTGTTATCTGTATTGCAGTAATTTTATGAACGAGGGAAAGTTTATCGTGTGTCTTGTATTTATCTAGTTTCATAAGTCCCTTTTTTATCGTTGATTATAAGGCAGTTGTATTATTTAATATTGTAGTGTATGAAAGTAAATCTATTGCTATTTACATAATGGTTGCTATTGAAATTCACTCTCAATCAGTCATTTGATGCTATTGACAGCTCACTTCACATTAATTTTCACGATATGACCGTGACTACTAATGTTTTTACAGAATAGATCTGCTGAGTGTAGGTACAATTAAACATGTTTGCAAGACGAGAATTACCCCTTTTTCATTGTTCTTTAAGTATCTCTTTCCTCAGAAAATCTCACAGGAAGGTTAGGTTAGACTGTAATGTTTTATCGTCACCATAAAATCTTTCCAGATTCCACAATCTTACTATTTGCAGAACAAGGCAATGTTTACTCTTTATTTATAACAATAATTCGGTTTGAATCCCAATTTTATTGTGTACGTACCCTTCTACTAGTCTAGACTCTGTTTGTTTTTAGGATTGAGATAGTTTGCTAGTATAATTAGGTAACAAAGCAAGAAAAGAAAAAAAAAAGTTTTGTAAATACTGTTAAGTTTTGAAGTTTTCTATGTGTACTTGTTCTTATTGTTGGATAACGAGAATTTAGCTGATTCTGCCTCTTCCTAGTAGTGCAAGGGGCAGTGATGATCGGTCTGTAGCTAGCGTACTTTAGAAGCACTTAATGGTTTATATTGAGATATCGTTAAACAGTAAATATCAGCTCAATTGGGTATGATGCCCATGGAGATTTTAGCCCCATCCAGCTGACTATCCATAGCAGAAGTAATTTTGAAAGCAATTTACATACCTACCTAAATATATTTCTCTAATTCGTTTGATTGTTAGAAACTGATTATTAAATACTGTCTAAGTATTTTTGATTAGTTTTGAGAATTATATTTCTTTCTTTATGCTTCATGCTTTTTAGAACTCCACGTTATTACATACATATTTTTTATTTACCTTTAAAGTAAGGATCTTAAGAATGTCGGGATCGTTGCTATGAGATAAGGGTTTTTCTTTACCCTTTGTTGTTTAGAAATTAGAGGGTATATTTTTGTGATCATAGGTCACTGAACCCTTGCAAGAGGTGAATTATTCTGATAGTGGACAAAACTGTAGTATCTATAATAAGTACCTACCTAAGAATATTCACCAAATTTTTATCTTAAATAATAATAATGCCCACTTAATAACGAAAATGAACCACAGATTCTTGAGATCCTTTGATATGCTGTGGCATGTTGACTTTTCAAACCTAACGTTTTGCAAACAAAAGTCGACATGACTAAATAATGCAATACAGTTTACAAAAAAAGAATTATTATCCTATAATGTCCCCACTGCTGGGACACAGGCCTCCCCTAGTGGGACGTAATCCACCACGCGGCCCCAGTGCGGGTTGGTAGATGTCACATGTCTTCGATTTTTTGGTTCTAGGATATGCCGTTTTCCTAACGATGTTACCCTTCACCGTTTTGAGAGCAGTGGTGAAGAACACAAAGTAAACGCCTGCCTGGGTTTGAACCCACGATCTATAACTCGTAAGTCGGGGCCACTACCACTGAGCCACCACTGCTCTAATGTTTAAAATGATTTACAATACCTAATCGAGTTTGTGAAAAACCTAAACTTCCACTCAAAACCGTGTAAAAAGTCACAGTCTTGGATAGGATTGGCACATAACACGGTGTAATGGCATAAAAGGGATTATCCCCAGCATAAGCTGCAAAATAAGCGAGCAGTGGTGGCCAAGTGGTAACAGCCGCGACTTACGAGTTATAGGTTGTAGGTTCAAATCCAGACAAGCGCTTTACTTTGTGTAAATTATTTCATCACCACTGCTCTCAAAACGGTGAAGGAAAACATCGTGAGGAAACCGGCATGTCCTAGAACCAAAAATTCGAAGACATGTGACATCTGCCAACCCGCACTGGGCCCGCGTGGTGGATTACGGCCCACTCTCTCTCACTGAGAGGAGGCCTGTGTCCCAGCAGTGGGAACATTATAGGCTGATTATGTTATGTTGTTATGTAAGCTGCAAAATAAGCTCAACACAACATCTGAGCACACTTCGGTTTCCATTGTCCTTTATGCAAATCTACAAGAGTAAATGATAAACTATATTTTACGACTCCCCAGATGCGCATAGAAAATTTTATTCCAGAGCTACAACTTTAATTTTAACGCTAACCGCATCTGTAGTTAAAATATGAACTATAGTTCACTTAACGCTGTAGGTAAGCGTAAAGAATCCTAGTTCTTAGTCAACTTTCTACATTATTTCTAGGCATTGCGTTGAATATTGAAATGAATAGCGCAAGTTCCCAGACGAACTCGGAACTCGAATAATAAGAACCTGTGCTAAGAAAGTAGTATTGCATTAAGTAAAACACCCGGTATCCGCTTGAAACTTCCGTGTGCAATATGGAACGTCGACGTACTTCTTTGACCGTTTAATTTCAGTTCTTGACTTTTATACGAACAGTTTACCAATATAGCGTAGTTCTGAATTTTGCATATAAAGTGAGAAGTTGATGAGAATTCTTGAGAAATTATCGCCAGTTTAAGAGAGATGATTCTCTTAACCTAATGTCTCAACAGATGGTCTTCTTGTGAGGAGTCTAGTCAGAATTAGCTGTTTACGTATCTATGTACTAACTGAAACGTTGCAGCATTGGATGAAGTCGACGATGGAAAAAGGTTGTAAGTACTTAAAAGTATAACAAGTGTCTCTCAGACGTGCTTGAAAAAAATATAATAGCACTTGTGATACTTGGAGCGAATATGTTGTTCTCGCACCGTGGCTTCTGGACCTAATAATGCAATGATATCATTTGGGACTGCTCACTCCGCGGAAACAAGATTTTCATTAATCTGAATTCTGCAGCACTCAACTAGGACACGTTTTGTTTGATTATATTAAAAATATATTCCATCCTAAAATATTGATATTGGATGTAGGTATTCATATAAAATTCAATTTACAAAAATAATATGAAAACGATTGACGTCACGTTATCGAGAGCTAAACATGAAACTTCAAATGGAAATTTTAATTAACTTGTGATGTTCGCATTTCACAACATGCGAGGTATCATTTCCTTTTGTCACTCAAACTGTTTAAAAGATTTAAAATGTGTTGTGCACCAAATTCGTTGTCGTCAACGAGAAACTCGGTTTCGGGTCGAGTATTCTGACCGACCCAGTTGTTAGGTGCAAGCCTGCAACGTCGATATGCTGTCACAGCACACATCCAACCACTTTAAATTTGCACAGGTACCTTATCCCGACCACATAAAGTATAAAATGGCTTGACAACAATTTGTGTACTTTTATATTGACGTGGTAGTACGTGTCGCGTGCCCGTTTGAACTTAAATTGACGCTTACATTGCATTTTTATTTATTTCTGTACACAGTGTTGCTTTGCTCATAAAAATTGCAGTCGCAGTGTTGTATGACCTTATAACCTTATTTTTTATCGTACCTACATGCAATGCTTTTAATATTTTACACCGATTTGTTCCTGCTCAGAAGTAATTTCTGTTCGGTGTGAATTAATAAAAGTTGCTTTTTTAAATGTCACAGATTCTACCTTTGATGTATTTTTTTCTTTGTTATCGCACAATAAAGGCAAAGATAGGCCTTGAAGTTTTTCACTAGCTAAAGTAACCTACACCCCCAATATATCCATTTACGATAAAATAAAACGTTTTTAAATAAAAACATCACATTCATTGTAAAACGTTGTTAATGTCTAAACTTTATGGGGAACAGATTAGGTATAAATTAAATAAAGAACTTGATTGATTGCACAATGAACAAAGGTACCTACCAGGTTGTAGGTACCTTTGCGAACTTTTGTCAGTACTATGAAATAATGTACGTAGAACATGGCGGCCAAGCGGCCAAACTGAACCAGAACTGGCTTTAAATACGCCTCTATCGCTAAACCTCAAAAACGTAGCTCGGCTTAATTTAAAATCACTCAAGGGTGTCGGGAAGGCAGGGTGCATGCTATCTGCGGAGATCACGATAGGCCGCGTTCAGACTTGGCACGGACTTGGCCGCTTCCCAGCAGTCTTGGCAGCCAAATGCGGGGTTCCGTCTTAGCAGATACCGCTTTACCGAAATATTAAAAGTAATAAGCCGTAAGTTTGTGTTGTTTGCTATTGATTGTGTTTTGTTTTTGTTTTTGGCGTTTGGTCTACCGAAACGTGTAGCAGTGGCGAAGGTACCATACAACTCGATTCCCGCCGGCTTCCCTTCGAAAATTCAGAGCATAACCACTCTATAGTCAATTTATCATTGTAATTTTCTTTTGGTATTTTTTTTTGCTCCGGCGTACCTCTGTCATAAATTCACCCTTCGCCACTGGCGTGTAGGAAAGGAAAAATACTAATCATGCTAGTACTGCACTTACAAGGACGGAACTGACAGTAATCGGAACTAACGACCAGCTTTTTTTTTAGGGTTCCGTACCTCAGAAGGAAAAACGAAACCCGTATAAGATCACTTCGTTGTCCGTCTGTCTGTCTGTCCTTCAAAACCTATATGGTACTTCCCGTTGACCTAGAACCATGAAATTTGGCAAGAAGCAATGACATTTAGCACAAGTAATGTTTACCCGTGATAAACTATTTACATATCTACAAATTTGTACGGAACCCTCGGTGCGCGAGTCCGACTCGCACTTGTTCGATTTCTTTAATACAATTTCATAAATGTTTACCAACAAAGCCCCATATCAATGTCATTCAATCGCCAAAAGCGTAATTAAGGTTAGCCGAACGTATTAGATTCTCTAGCTAAATAGCGAGGCAAATAACAGTCTTAAAATGTCCAGTACTCATTCACAACCCGACCGACACTTTACATAATCGTCGATTGCAGCCCAATCGCTGCAAATGATTACACATTACCGACTTAGGCGCGGAATTCAACATCCGCTGTTTTGTCGGTACCTATGCAAATTACTAATTGCTAGGGCGATTCACACTGCGATACAAACGCTTAAACCAGTGCGTGGATAATCGACTTAGTGATTTGAAATCGTGCAATCGTGAATCGTTTTATTTACTTGAATAAGAATGATCTGTGGTTACGATTAACCGGTCAAAGCTCCGCGCGTCGCCTATCGGTGACGACGAAACAATAGAAAATCAATTGTGTCTCATTAGCGGAGCTTGGCAGATGCGACCTGGGAAATAATGATGCTGCAGTTAGGGCAATGCTAAATTGACATGATAAAATACCGTTGCGTCTTGTAAAACAGATGTAAGCGGATAGATAATCATGTATCTGAGACACGTTTTTTTATTTGCTATTCGAATACCTACCAAATGCCGATATCACGTACCGATACAAAGATTGGTTCAGACAAGTGTCGAGCGCAGTTACCTATTTCGTGAAACAAACATTGCTACTTCTGCCGATTTATTCAGTAAAAGTCTCATCGTGAAAACTTAGGTGAAGTGAGCTGTCATTCCATGATGTAACGCATGTTTTCTCACAACTTGTTTTTTTTTTTTGTGATTGATGCGTCATGTTTGTGTTTGATGCGTCATGTTTGTGTTTGATGCGTCATGTTTGTGTTTGATGCGTCATGTTTGCCGCAAATAAACGTATTTTCTTTCTTTCCACCTGCCGATCTATTCTTCTAATAAAAACTCGCCGTGAAAACTTAGGTGAAGTTAGCTGTCAACAGTGGCAATCCTCTAGGGTTTGACCCTGTTGACAATGATGGTGAAGTGAGCTCAGCCGCTCAATTCTGTAAAACTCTCACCGTGAAAACTTAGGTGAAGTGAGCTGTCAATAGTGTCAATCCCTAGCATCAGGTGGAACGACAGCTCACTTTAAGCTCACTTCACCTAAGTTATCACGGTGATCTTTTTACAGAATAGCACCGCTGTTCACCTAAGTTTTCACGGTGAGATTTTTACAGAATTGACTAAGACTAAAGTGACTCAACCACCCCGCCACTCGTAAAGCCACACACAAAAGTTATAAACAATAAAAGATTACATACCTGCATCATTTATGAGGCTAGTCCTTCAAACAGTAGAATTGAATGAACTGATACAATATGCATGTAACCACGTTTACCGCACTGAGTTTACAGATTATGAAGTACCTACCAATTCAGACACCGAAGTACTAAGTTCTCAGAAACTTATTACCATTACAAACCTAAGTTAAAGTACATTAATTATGTACTAGGCTAAGTATCGAAAAGTGAACGTTGAAAGAAAACCTGTACTTTGACTTTTGGCTTTTGAAGTTGAGCGTTTAGTCTCGTTGATATTGTAAGGTTTTGTTTATATAATCCATTTGGGTTTTATAAGGCTGGTATCGTGGTTCACAGTAACTTGATTGTGGAGCTCAGTCGCTCCATGTAAAATACTGGTAAGTATTCAGCTGCATCTGGTTAGACTGGAAGCCGACCCCAACATAGTTGGGAAAAGCTGTGAATTGCGACGCTTCATTATTAGGATTAGAGGATTAAAAGTACCCTATGTGTTAGTCTAAGTGTCTGTGTGCCAAATTTCATCCAAACACACTCAGCCGTTTTTTACAACGAACATATACTCGTACATCCAGACAAACAGACAAAAAATCAATAAAACATGTTTTCGTCATCAGACTCGGGAATGAGTCTCAGAAGAGTCACCTCGTAGCGATTACTTTTTTTTAAAGTATCAATGTACAGTTTTGACTTCGTTACTATTTTATTAAATATAGAATTTGTAGATTGTTGTATTAGTTCATTGATCTGAGCGTGGGATCTTGGTTTAGAACGTGGGGTCGGGCTAACTATTATTATAATAATAATCAGCCTTTAAAGTTCCCACTGCTGGGACACAGGCCTCCTCTCAGTGAGAGGGAGTGGGCCATAATCCACCACGCGGGCGCAGTGCGGGTTGGTAGATGTAACGTCTTCGAATTTTTTGGTTCCAGGACATGCCAGTTTCCTCACGATGTTTTCCTTCACCGTTTTGAGAGCCAGTGGTGATGAAATAATTTACACAAAGTAAAGCGTCTGACTGGGTTCGAACCTACGACCTACAAAACTATTATTGAGTTTTTCCTGGTAAAACATTAACAACCGCTCAGGACTATATTACTAACATAATAAACAACAACTTTTGTTCTATGACTTTTATTAATTCATCAGATTTTAATTCACCAGACTTTCATACAAAATAAAAATATTTCAATTCAACGAATTGAAATATTCGATTTTCTGTTACAAACTCTACGCGAAGCAAAAGAAAGCAGTAGCTAAGTGAACAAACTGTCGTGTCGAGTACACAATTCAGCGGAGGGGAGCGGGGGTTAGATAGAACAACGAAATCTTGAAGGTTTGTTCTTGGTAAATGTACCTATTATCTTTTGTAAAAAATCATAGAGCAAAAGTTGTTGTTTATAATGTTAATAATCCAGTCCTGCAAGGTTGTTAGTGTTTTACAAATAACCCTGTATACATGTACATATTATTTCGTTTATTTATCTATATACATATTAAATTACATTTTTAAATATTTCTTAAAATATAAAAACATATATATGTACATATTATTATTATGATTTTAAGTCTGTTAGCGTATCTACCTATATATATTATGCAAATATTGTCATATAACATTATTTTCCAACGAGATAATATTGTACGACAGAATGTGGCGTGCAATATTATGACAGTTAACGTAGCTTGGCTCTGTACATTCTATTGACCATCACGACTAATTACGGCAGTTTAGCTGGCCTGTCCATTATCTGCCTAACAGCTATTAGTATTTACCTAACATCACATTTAGTATTCTATGTGTATGTTAGTCTCTATGTGTTGCAATTCTGATAAAGAATAGAATGAGCTCCCGATACCGATCGGGATAAAAGCTTCTAATTTAAGATCTTTTGCACTGTTTTTCACTAATCCGTTTTTATTTTTTTATCACTAATAATATAGCATAGCATAATCAGCCTATACAGTTCCCACTGCTGAGACACAGACCTCCTCTCAGTGAGAGGGCACGTGGACCCAGTGCGGGTTGGTAGATGTCACATGTCATGTCTTCGAATTTATGGTTCTAGACACGCAAGTTTCGGTTTACATTTCATTACTAATAAGATAAAGTTTTACATAAATCTATTTAGTTTCTTGTACAAGCAGACTGGAGATCTCAGATCACTTTTTTCGTGGAAAATTAAAAACATCAAATAGAATAAAACGAACAAAGCCGTGGGCACAGCTAGTGTTGAATATTTCAGCATATTTTCACCTTCACTTACTTAACATAAAAAAAAAATGCTAACCACACGTTAATGAACTTAAACTTGGAAGAGGTAAACTATGATAAGAACTTTATAATAGGTTTCTGAACTTATATTGCTGGATTAAGCTTAACTACTTACCTCCCGAAGCGTATTTTGCTAAGTTAAACAAGAATTTGAAAGTATATATTCTAGTAAATAGTTTGTATGTGTAATTATAGGTTTATAACCTATTTGTGTACTTATTGAAATGATTTTATTTAACCCACAGAACAGATAAAATACTATGTAGTATGTATATTATATTTACATAATTTAAAAAGCTAACAGTCTTAAAATAATAATAATATCTACAGGTATATAAAAAGGAGGGGGAAATAATAATAATAATTTATGTACCTAGTTTTAATAGTTTTTATCATTGTTCCTTTCAACCAAAGCACCTACCATGTAATCTCTACACAACCCTTGGTTAACTGGTAGAGAATGCCTAAGGCATTAAGTTCGCCTTTGTACATTTTTTGTGTGCGAAAAGTTTAAATAAATAAATATGAATGATATACAACGTCTATCAGAAATGTGTGGCCATATTTAAGGGTGAGTAAGTAGGTACTGAAGTTGTGTTATTATTATTTTTTCGCGATTACGATGCTCCTACCATGGAGCAAGTTGTTCAGGTTGATGGTATGTAACACACCTTTAAATATTACCAGTCTATTCTGTAAAAATCTCACCTTAAACACTTAGATGAAGTGAGCTTGACGTGAGCTGTTTAGGGTGGAAATACTATTACGCCGACGTCGGTCGCGTACCGATTTATATGGACTCGCGCTCGCTGACCGCCGGTGCTACACTATACACGTCCATTTATCGTCAGTCTTGGTACGCGTGACCGACGGTACGCGACCGACGTCAGCGTAAGAGGAATTCAGGCCTAAATAGTGTTATTCCCTAGCATCAGGGGGGATTGATAACTCACTTCATGCTCCCTTCACCTTATAAGTTTTCACAGTGAGATTTTTTACAGAATAGATCGCCAGGTATTTCTGAAATACGCTGTATGGGTTAGACAAGAATATATTCGAGTTAAGATTAAAAACGTGACAGCTGTTGAGCCACAGTGGAAATGTTCTAGAAAATTAGAACATGTATCGTGGCGGTTTCGGTTTTACTTTATTGTAGTACCTACTGAATTTTATCATCATCTTCCTGAGAGCTAGAGCAGTGGCCCAGTGGTATAGGCGCCGACTTACGATTTGTAGGTCGTGAGTTCGAACCTAGGTAGGCGCTTTACTATTTGTAAATTATTTCATCACCACTGCTCTCAAAACGGTAAAGGAAAATATTGCGAGGAAACCAGCATGTCCTAGAACCAAAAAATCTAAGACAATTGACATCTACCAACCCGCAGTGGGCCCGCGTGGTGGATTACGGCCCACTCCCTCTCACAGAGAGGAGGCCTGTGTCCCAGCAGTGGGATAGGTTGACAGTGGTAGCCTTAACATCATTTACCTGTAAAAAAGGACTGTTCCTTTTATAGCTATTTTGGTCCTCCTCAACTCGTTTGAATATTATAGGGGCAATACCTACGTACATATGTACTTAACTGGTTATCATATACCTATTGATAATGTCAAATGAGACAAGAAATTCCCTCAAGGCCTAATCAGGGTAAAACGAAGGTCGTGCCTCCAAAACAAACACGTGTATGTTAAATTTGTTCATATGTTCTTACCACGTGCCTAAAATAAGCGTGTACAAAATTAAAATTTTTAACCATATCATAAAAACTATACTTACTGTAATGAAAAAATATGAAATGATGTTATGAAATGATGTTTATTTCTGTAAGCTTTTACACGTATTTTTTTTTTGTAAAATAGTTTCAATTACTTACATTTCTTAGCTGTGTTTGATCCCTGAGAAAAAAACGCTGAAAAAAACCACATTAATTACGTTAGATAATATAATATATTATGTTTAACATGAGTAAGACATCCTAGGGCTTAAACCTCAATCTTGGCAACGATTTAGATAATTTATTTGTCAAACATGCGTTTACATACAAATCAAGCTTGCAAGATCTTAAATATAGGTAACAAGTCCGTACATGTTTTGCCTGACGAGGCGCACAATTTTTTTTTACAATCTAATAATTACTTCAATAAACCATAGACTAAAGGCTGGTTCACTAACATTCATTATAAAATTTTACATTTTAAATGTATTTAATTTTTTTTTGTAAATATACCATCGTCGTGCTAGTAATCCGTCACTGTTTACAATGTAGCCTATATCCGCCATTGTGCACGAGAACATAAGCCTGCCTGTGCAATTGTGCATGTATGTAGGTACAGTCAACAAAAGGGATAAGTATGCAGAATCGTCGGATATACCTAGTTGAAGTTTAGTAAGAAACCGATGGATGTTCTCGAATAAAATTTAATTTTATTAATAGAAAAAGAAACAGCTCATTTATCAAGTTAAATTTCAGTCGACAACATCCATCGGTTTCTTACTAAACTTCAACTATATCCGACGATCGTGCATACTTATCTTTTTTGTTGACTGTACATAAGTGTGCAGTGAAAAGAGCACCAACATCCGATTACGAGCTGAAGTGCGACGCACGTACAAAGTTGTACATAACATCACGCTTGTACCTATTATTCTCTAAAGGGGTAGGCGGATGTGCATATGCATGTCACACTCACATTTCACTAGTTATGTTAAAGTTGCACGTTAGAGGGGATATTATTATAATTAATTTTTCTCAAACATGCTTGGAAATTTGAGCATTATTTTGACAACCTTCATCGAGATAAATCGAAATTGCTGTACTGGCCAAATACATGCGAGCAGCGGCCGGCAAAAGTTGTATGAAAATCCATATCTGTCGTGGTTTAGCGGCCAAATAAATGACATAGTAAACTCATATCTGTCGTGTAATTTAAAAATGGAACGATCTTTTACTCCAAAACATGGCAACCAAGAAGGTAACTTATCAAAGGTTTTATTTAAATTTCAAACTGGCTTGCAAATAGAAAGCTGTTTATTGAAAAAAAAAACAAATGAACACTTTAACGCGGGAAAAATTATTGTTGTTCGTTGTTCGTCATTGATTTTGAAAAGTAATTGTATTGGACAAAAAAGATCTGCCTAGGTACTACTTAGTGACAAAAAAGATCTGCCTAGGTACTACTTAGTTTTAATTTCCGCGCATTATTTGATAAAAGTACTATACAAGGCTTGGCCGCAACTAGGCTTGATGGACTTACGTATGTGTGCCTCGGCTTCGCCTCGGCCCACATTTACACGTTCGTCCATCAATGCCTCTTTTGCTAGCCGTTGCAGTAATATACTAATAACTACTGGTATTTGGCTGCATCTAGTTCCAGTTTTCCAGCTGACTGGAAGCCGGCCCAAATATGTTTGGGATAAGGCTAGGCAGATGAGCCAGAAATGTTAGAGGGTATATTATTTCTATAGCATGATCATAATCAGCCGTTAATGTTCCCACTGCTGGGACACAGGCCTCCTCTATGTGAGAGGGCGTGGGCCGTAAACCATAATCACGTGTCTTCGAATTTTTGTTCTAGGACATGCCGGTTTCCACACGATATTTTCCATCACCGATTTATTGCCATAAATTGGGCCCTAATCCATACTTCGGGCTGCTACTGAGAAATACCATATACAAAACCCGTTAACTCCTCGCTCGACTTGGGAATTTAATCTTGGTCCCATGGACCCCATGTCGCCCTAACTAGAGCAATAAAGCAATTAAAGTTGTAAAAAAAGTGTTTATTTGTGTTCCCTAACTAATGTTAAAAAGACGGAACTCTTATATATCCTTTTATTCTTCCTTTGTCTACTTGTCAAGACCCTCTTCTTAGACAGTGACCGGCCATTTTGAATTAAAACAAAAAAAAACACAGTTCGGTTACATATGTTTTTAACTCTACCACCACAAATAAAAAGTGACGTTATATTTTAAACGCTTGAACAGCTAAATCTGACAGATACGCGAGCACCGACTAATATTTCACCTCCTAAAAGTTTGAATGAATGTGACTCGTACCAGGTTTTATGTAACATTGTAGTTTTTAACCCCCGACGGAAAAAGAGTGATTTTATAATTTTTTAACGTGTGTATATGTGAGTCTGTCTGCGGCATCGCAACTTCCAAAACGGCTGAACTGATTTTGATTATTTTTGTTTTGTTTGAAAGGTGGCTTCATTGAGAGTGAGAAGATTATTAGCTCTTTTCTAGTTGATGAATGGATGTGAGCAACTTCCACAGGTCTGATCGAGTTGATATGAGGTATTCTGTTATTTCAACGATATTAGAATAAAGACCTTGAACAGATGCTGCAGCATCACCTGGAGTTTGCACGATATCCAACTCTCTCACCAACTTACAGCAGACTTTTCGTGTTTAGGTTCATTGAATGGTTTCATTGAATAGGTTATAGATATATAGATGGTGATCAGGATCTGGTGATGGAGTAGGAAAGAGAAATGAGGATAAATTAGTAATTCGCTTCACTGTGGGAAAAATACGTTGCGCAGATTTCGTCGAGGCACGTGTCGATTGTAGTGTGTCTACTAGTAAAATATAAAGTTTAAAATGCAGGAAATGAAAGTTAAATTATGAAAAAACTGATAACCCCGACACAAACAATATCCTTTAAAAAGTAAAAAAAAACATGTATTGGCCATTTTAATTTTAATATAAGTTGTAGGTAATATTTTGATCCAAACGACCTTGCGTCGGGTACCGGCTAATGAAAACGCCAAACAGACGAGGCTTAGATATATACTTAGCAATAATTATTAATGTACCTATGCTATTGTAGAAAGCGTAGTTAAAGAAAGAAAGAAAACACATTTATTTAGCACAGAATAATAGACACAATACACACTCCAGACATACATACATCAGACAAAAACAAATAAAAAGTGTAAAGTCCGAAGAAATTAAGAAAGAAATTTGCCGTGCCTCACGGCTGCGCAAAGAAGGCCCAGTTCAGCAAAAATGCCAGACAACTAGTGCGTGATGCTGGTTTTCAACTGGACCTGATTGACTGTGACGGATGTAAATTAGTTTTATACTGCAACGTGACGTGTGTATGTATACTTAAATAAATAAATAAAACAAATTTGTGTTAGCCACAAGCCCCCTCAACAATAGTTAGGTGAAGCACCAAAATAGAGCTGATGTTACAGAATTCTGATAGATTTTCTAGGCTCAACAAATAATAGACAGAGTTGAATACACTTCGCACATTGGTCTATTGCTATACAATTCTCTCCAAAGTGATTGGTTGCCCATCAATGGACGTCAGTGGACACCAATAGTCCATTGTGTATAGGCCACATGACTATCGATTCAACACACGATATTTTAACCTGTCCTATACGGAAAATGTATGAAAAGAAAATGTGATATTTTTAGACGGAGTGGTGTATAGCTGTTGTAAATTATTATTCACCATCTTTTGCCAACGGCTTCGCCCGTCTGAGGGTCGAAAATTATCCCACGGGATCAAAATATGTCGTAAGCCAACTCATGGTCTACCCGTGTGCCGAATTTCATCTAAATCCGTTCAGCCGTTTTTGATTGATAGAGTAACAAACATCCAATCATACAATCTTTCACAAATATCGATACTAATAATAATACTACTTCTTGGGAAAGCTATTTAACATCACGCTACGACTGTAAGGAGACGAGAAAAAAGGAAAAAGCCGAAGGAAAAAGCCGGAAAGAACGTTAAGCGAAAGCGAAGTAATAGCGCGGGCGATGGGATGCGATGCGGTGGGTCTACGCCCGAAATTTCACGCGAACGAAGACATGGGCAGAAGCTACTACCTAATATTATATAGTAAGATGTTTTAAATAGATTATTAATAAAATATAATTTTAAAATGTGCTTAATTTCATATCTTCCATACTAAAAAATTAAATACTATTTAAAAACTATATCCCCTTACTAATAAACGTTGTATAGCGTCTGTATAGTTATACAACGCTTTGTCTTCTTCTTTCGAAAGTCAAATTACTGACGACTGAACGAGAGAAATCAGTGTGTAACTATTCATCTGATATAATACGTTTATTAGTAAGGTGGTTTTAGAATATTAAGTTTTCCACGTTTCGAGGATAACAACATCTACTAATATAAATCCCTAAATCTTTTCCAAAAACATCTGTCTTCCCTATTATACAAAAGACACACAAAACCACACCTACACAAAACCGCACCCTATAAGGAAAACAGCGAAGAAAAATTATCCTTTTTATTTTCGAGATTTGACAGCTAAAGGTTGACAGGTAGACTTACCTACACAGAAAAAAAGCCCAGGGATTAAATTAGTTATATCAAATACATAGAAAGCTATTTTTGTCTTTTAATCACGAGGATAAAAAAAAACATAAAGAATCCTAATAACAAATCTTCTGATATTAGGTATAACTTTTTCTACAATCAAATAAAAAGAAGGTTCTCAAGTTATTAAGATGTTGATATTGATCCTTACATCTTTCTGTAATCCGTTGTGAACCAGCGGGGTAATTGCGTAGCAATGGCTTTCATTTTGACAGTTCAACAACTTTCATTGCGTTATTTACGTTGTTGAGCAGACAAATGTTTCGAATATATGAAGCAATGGATTATCAATACCCTTCAAAATGATTCAGATTAAGATTGATAGTGTGTTACGCAATTAGGTGACCTAAATTATAACTGTATGCTATCTTTAATAAAAACGATACTAAGCCCTTTAATATGTCGCCTTTTTATCCTTATTGGCCTACGAATAATTATTCGTAGTTATTGGCGTAACACCGTGAATAAACAATCATTTTCAGAGTTATTATAAAAGTAGGTAGGTATTGGCACCTAAAGGAACTGGAATGATTTTAAAACCCTCCCTCTGCCTTCAAAGCAAGAGTGAATAGGCATCTTCTGGGCACGCTCGTTCCATTGTAGACCTCATTCATCGCTTTCCTTCAGGCGTGTTCGAGGTCAGGAGCAGGCCGATCCAGCACGATAAAAAAAAGTAGCAATCTGATTTGTCACGTCCAATAATGCAGTACTGCGACCTTTCAATGAAACGTATTTTACTTACCTACACGCAATATATACCACACATAAATTATATACCTTACCTTATAAGGAAAAATATAAAAGAAAAGTGATACTTTTTATTCTGAGAACTCTACAGCTAAATCAGACTCCGAGACTACGAGCAAATATTTCAGCCAGAAATAACAGCCAAGAGTTATGGAAAATGTATGCAGCTCCCCCAATGCATGGTTACGGCTTAATGTCTTTAGTTATAGTCAGTGTGCCGCTGCTTTATTGTAACGGCGATCCCCCACTTCGGGTTAATCAAAGTAATTGTTTTGTTCGTTATCTGTTCTCGGGCGATAAATTGGAGGGTTGTTTTTGATGTTTAGTGAATGAAATCTGATTAGTTGAACTGTGTTACTGAGATTTTGATTTGTTGTGTTATAGGGGTGGTGAGGGGTAGGGTGCAAAAGGTGGTAGTAAAAAGAAGTTTTTATCCTTATATTTTTGCCTTATTAGCGTCGATAGGTACGTGACGTGCTTTGTAAAACTAATGTGCTGAATAATCCATTACAAATTAAGGTATGCACGGCTACACATTAAGTTATACATAGCATTATAAGCTGACTTCTGATTGTACGAAGTCAGCTGAAACTGGAAATGTATAGCTTGATGTGTCGCCGTGTGTATATTTTCAAAATGGCCACAAAACTTTTTAAACCGTAATAACTCTTCAGTATATAGATTATCCCTAAAAATAACTCTTTAAAGCTTAAAAATATAAACAACCTGTAAATTCAACCCTCCATTTAAAAAGTGCATCAAAAGTTATGCTCGTAAATCTGCGAAACTATCTGATCCCAGCACGTGGCGACCAGGTCGTTACGAAACTGATAATTAATCACGAAGACATAAAGTTTTCCACCCCTAACGGGCTTGTTTTCAAGCCGACGAACTAAATACGACTAAATTGAGTTTTGATTAAGCTAAAACGGGCCTGAATCCAGTGCGTAACCGCTGGCAATGGCACGTTGGGCGCCACTTGTAAGTATTATGCTGATTACACTGTAATTTTAATATGTAATCAAGTTACAAATTAATTCTTATGTGAGCCGAGCTTTAGGTGTAATTAACTTTATCCATCAATGTTTTGCTTGTGTAATTTCACGCCTAGATTTTCGTAGTGAGGATGAAATTCGATGATCGCGATGCTTGACGATTCGAAATAAATGCGAAGTTGTTTTCGTTTACGAAAATGTTTGTTTAATCTTTATGTTTTTTCGTGAATTTTATATTCAAGTACCAAAGGCATCTAGGAACCTTTTTGGATTTGATTATACCAACTATGTGTTGAAGAAGTGTCATATTATTATATCAACCTGAAAAGCTACTCGTAACGATAGAATAGAATACTATTTATTATGTACACCATATAAATTACAGACATAAATGTAGAAATTTTACAATGGGTGACACAATGGGCGGTCTTATCGCTAAGAGCGATCTTTTAAAGACAACCTTTGGATGGATTAAAAAGGGGAAGGACAGACAAATATTGTAGGTAATCTGTGGTTATTATTAAACCATTTACACAATACAATAAATACATACATAAAGTATATTATACAAATCTAAATAGATATACATATATAATAGTAAACATGAAACAGGAACAAAGAAAATATAATGATGATGTTTAAGGAGAGAGGAAGTGCTTTTTTATCATAATTTTAAAAGTGAACAAAGATTGAGCACGCCTTACCGACACGGGCAAGTCATTCCATAACCGTACTGCTTGAATAGTAAAAGATTTGTCATAGAAACTGGTGGAATCAGGTTTTCCGATGACCTCAGATATATATGTTATGTGTGTCATGAAGGAACTTGAAACGTTCTTTAAGATAAGTGGGGGTTTTAGGATTTCGAAGAAAAAACGTCATAACATGCTAAAACGGACTTACAAAATATTGGAATTGAATATGGGTTGCTAGATAGGTAACTAACTAGATAGCAAGTATAACTATACCTGCTATCTATTTATAATAGAAAAACTTATACACTTTCTTCGAAATGAAATTCGTAACTAGACCAAAAGGTTCAAAATAGTTTGAAACTTTCCGTCTAACGTAACTAAGCGACAAACCAGTTTTCTTTTACCCAAACTTTTTTGATTTCGTTCGTTTCCCTGCTATAAAGTTTACACAGTGCGATGAAATAAAATACAAGGATTATACACATCTGTGCTTACTTGTTTCTGTTGTACACCGAGCCACACAAGTTTCGATCACGTACAAAGTGCGATCGAGTACAAACTAAACGGCTTCTTGCGAGTTATACAGTTCTTCAATCTGTGAGGAGCGTGCGATAACGCGTTTCATGTTCAACGCGGAAAGTTCATTTTACTTTGATGTTTGCTTTATTCAGTTCTGCTGAAGCTGAAACAGTAATTTTGTAATTTAGATATGAGTTGACTTAGCGTGTTAGGTTTGTGTACTATTTAGTACTCTACGCCACTATTATGTAAAAAATATTATTATTATGTAAAAAGTCGACAAACTTGTTTAGGAAGCAGCTGATCTAGATCAGGATTTCTAGGCAAGACAGCTGTTACCTAAAAATATTCTGAATCCCACAAGAAAAACAAACCCTAAAACAGAATACAAAAGTTAGATGTTATATTATCAGCATTCCGATATGACGTAACAGCGTAAGTTCTGAAACTTTCAGCAGAGAGGCGTTGAACACCTAATGGAGTGATATCTATTATATTCCGGATTCATTGAAGCGGATAAGTCAAAATTATGGATATTTTTGCAAGATCATTTAGTACTACGTAACTTTGCAAATAAAATAGAAGTTTTTCAGTTATTTAAATTATAATCTTTATTAAATTATCTTTTAGAATAAGGTAAATTAATGTCATCATTGTCTCCGTATAATTTAATTTGTCCTGCGAAACCTTTTATAGAGGAACATAATTACGAATACTTAAATTAATTCTGAATCTGGACCCGCTTTAAGAATGAAAATGTTCCACTTTGAAAATGTACCCAGTAACAAATAAATGAAATACTCCCAAGGCTTCTGATACACGTGTCTATATTGTAAACCAACATTGACACGTGTATCAAAAATCCTTAAGAAACGGTTTTCTAAGAATACCTTTTATACCTACCCGTTATGGGCTCTTCAAATGTCATAGGTATCGTTATATACATTATCCCGAAAATGTCCATTGCTATAAACCTTTCCGCAGATGGCTACAACTAACGACCCGAGGCGAATATTCCATTATCACCGCGTTTACCAGGTGGATTTGTGATCGCAGTTTGGTGTTATTAATACGCAGGTTGATATTGCCCGAAACGCCGCGTTTTACGAGACCCATGGGAGGCGCTCCCGTACCCACAAGCCGAACTATACGCGGCCTGAAATATAATTTTCTATGGAATTAATTTCATACGCGTCGTGTTTTTACATCATTTCTCGGGGTGCGGGCATCAATCACTCAGCGGGTAACAGCGTTACGTCACCGCTAATTGTGATCCCGTTCCTCCGAAACGAATGGTTATCGGCACTCGTCCGCAATCGATCGTCCTCGCCGCTCGCGACTCGCTTTTCTTCTCACTTTGTTAGCTTTACATTGAAGTACGAATTCCCTTGGAGCTGTCGATAGGTGGTATAAACGCGGCGATAGGAGAGTTGCGATGCCGATGCCGGCGCGCTGTTGAAGTGCGGTAGGGTTGTGGGTGAGGGACCTACGGGAAAGTAGGTCGGGCTGGCGACTCCCCCCCCCCCCGCCCTGCCTCTCTCTCCCGTCTCACCCCGGTGTTGTCGCTTTCACTGCGTCCGCTCGGGATAAAGCCTAATTTTATTGCGTTGCGTTCGATCGTGTCTTTTACTTGCGGTTGGTTGTTTGATATTAATGAATCGGATGATCTAATGCGTGTGGTTTCGTACTGTTTTCTCATTTGTTTTCGCTAGTTAGTGGCCAGTAACCTACATATACCGGTTCATGCTGGTAAATATAATTTCAGAGAACAGAGGAATGCTATTTTTGGATCATCCGAGACCTTTTTTAATTATGGTAGCGTCGATGTCTAAACTAATTAGATGCGGTTGTATTTCAGTATACAGGGTGGATTTTTGAGACGGGCAGTAAGGACAGGTAGGTACTTTAACCGGTGTAGCTACAGGAAAACGGTCTTAGGAGACTATATAACCTTAACATTTTGAGAAATTTAGATCGGCATTCACAGATCTTGAAAAAAAATTAAAGTTAGCAAGAAAATGGGCAATTTTCCCCTGCTTTTTATAAATGATAAATAATTTATTTCTGTAAGTAGGTTTGTAAAAACACTTTTACACGTCAATCATATTTTTTTTAAGCTAGATGAGGTCGGCGTTTCCTATCTGACTACTCTGAGAAGAAAGGCCGAAACAAACTCAGAGGTCACAGTCTCTTTTAAAGTCCAGACAAAATCTTGGTCAGATCATATCATGTATAAGAATCAAAAAACTATCGGATTAACTTAGGCTGGAGTAATAGAAAAGAGGTGCTGCACAGTATCTTATCGTATCCTCCCGTACCATCAAGCGAGCCATTAACTACTAACAGAAACTTACAGAACCTCATTACGCGGTAGTTTTCGTTATAATGTTTACCTGTGGTTTCTCTGTATACCTACGTTCAACGCTTGTATGTTACTGCAAATAGGAGTATGCATTAACCTATACATATACACTATGAGCTGAAAGAATGCGTCCACACTGTTTTCAATGGCCTGCTTTTTAAATGTCGCAGTTTTCTGCAGTCATGAATCACGCGTTGACAAGAACCGTGGGAGCTTGCCTGCGTCATAAATTGGTAGTAGTCAGGTATAGTCGCATGATAAATTCGTGGCCACCGTGCTTTTTTGCTGATCTAGGCATGAAATTTTTATGGCTAGAAAATCTCACGACTTTTTTCTCGTTTTAATATGTCCTGTGATAGGTGCTCGTATATTTCATTCTGACGTTTTCCTATCCGTTCTTACGCGACTACGCGCTCATTTTTCTAAACTTCGTGCTCAAGATTGCAATATCTAACTAGATAGTGTGATATTGCATTGAGGAGCGCGAGAATTTCCCCCGAGCGGTGTAATGACACTTTTATCAAAGGCGTTTTTCGTGCTCTAAAAGATAAATGATATTGATGTGATAAATGATGGAGGTGAAAGCTGTTGGCGTTAATATACTTTTGTATAAAATGAAACATCATCATAAGAATACGTTATCGAGATCAGTTATGAATAGAAATCTGAACAACATTGAATCAGCTACCGTAGAAAAAAAAAGATCGATTTTGAGTTGGCATAATTTTAACGATGCTAAGTTACATTAATGAAATTAGGATGACGCGTCATGAATTTAACGATATTAAATGTCGTAAGTCGTACGGATTGACAGCGTGGGTAATTATGAACCTCGTTATGCAAAAGTGGACTTAATCAATCAATCAATTGAGCTTATCGCTGTCCGAGTTTGGACGCAGGTTGGTCCTTAATAAGGGTGCTTAATGCCCATGGATCAAGCGGTTACAGAGCTTTATTATTGGCTTGTATAAAAGTTTTATTAAAAGCCAGCCTTATTTACTTTAAAGGCAAGCAGTCTTTTGGACACGCTAATGGTGTTACTAATATTTTGTAAAAATATAATTTTAAAGAATGTCAATGGAGTTTCTTGACCATTTTTCTCCATAGGAACATAACACGCTTTTGAATGGGCAACTAGCTTCATCATTCTGAATGACGACTCCTTTAACAAATTGCAAGTAAATGGTTTAATTGAAATAACTGCTTTGAGTTTGAGCTACCAGACAATGCTCTCTTTTAGTTTAGGCATTTTTCTCTTCTTTTTTATATTTTTGGTACAAATTTAGCAAGTCTAAGACCTTGCGGTTACTTCCACTCAAACCGAATTTTTATTGATGACTGACGCCGACTCATTTGACACATTTTACGACTAGATTTTTATCGTCATACTTTACTTACAGCGTGATTATATTCAACCCTATTGCAGACCAAGGAAAGTTTTTGGTTTTACTCCTCAGTTTATGGTTTACAGAATCTAACGTTAGATTTTGATAAAGATTTCTCGTTTTCCTGTTGGGTTAATGTGAATCAAAAGTTATGATCTCACGAAAAGTGAAAATGGAAAGAATAATTTTACATTTGATTTGTTCAAAAAATCGGGAATTCTATGTTCTTCGGCTATACAGTTTTATTTATTAACGAAGCTACATGGATTCCTATCACAGAGGGCTTAAAGGAAGATATTACGTTAGGAAGAAAAAATAATTAAAAAGCGTTTTTTATGCCCAGTAAGTATTGTCGCGTCGTTAAAAATGAAATGTGTTTCCTTTAACATGGTTGCAAAGTGCTATTAAATTTATACGAGAGAGTGTTTCGATGGTCCATATAGCTTTGTAACGACTTCCTTTGATGCTCACTTGTATAGTACTATAAGTTTGTGATTTTACATTGTGTTGTAAAAAGTTCAGACGTTACACAGTATGTCGTGCCAAAATGTACGATGAACGACTTACGACCCTCCCCTTATTGGCCAAGCGCCCTTTTATTTTGCAATAATAACCAATATTTTCGTCTAGACTCGCTTTGAAATTTCTTCAAAGAGGGAACTACGAATATGGCTAATCCTATAAGCAAGTACCTAACAGAAACTAGAACGCCAGACGAAACAACAAAGAGGCCATTTACTTTTTACAGAATTAAAAAAAAGGCCGTAGGTACGTGAAATTTACTGAGTCTACTTTATCAATTTTATTTATGGTACACTTGATATATAATTTTACTGAATTAAAAAAAGAGCGGAGAGCATTCTGCCTCCCCGCGGCGTGACATGGGGTATAAATCGTGCGCTGTATCCCCGCGCCCGCGTCCGCCATTTTAAATAGGCGTCATTCAACTCATTTGACGTGTAATTATTTTCATTTCGCAGCTCGGTTTCCGAACGTGACCCTTGCGACCGTTTCAACGACATTTTCGTCAGTGGCAAACCTAATTTATGTTTTGTTCTTTTAATTATTTCGAATTTTTCTTGCCTGCCGGCGGTCTCCTAGATCTTTTTATAGCTAACATTTGTTAGGTTGGATGTCGTTAAGATACTGCTGTGCAAAGCCGGAAGCCCCTTTTGTTCCACTTATCAGTACAATGGGACTAGGTTAATTACGTCGTATTTATTGATGGGGACATAAATATGTTTGAGGACACGAGGGGTTTTGTTTGGACACTCTTATGTTAAACCAGTGTATTGAAATTCTATCGTTTGATTAGTATGTAATGATATCAAACTATGTATGATACCTAACATATTAAAACCTATCTTACTACTGATAATGAAGCTAAAGAGTTTGTTTGTTTTAACGCGCTAACCTCAGGAACTACCATTCCGATTAAAAAAATATTTTTGCATTTATTAGCCTAATTCTTGAGGAAGGAAACTTAACATCTCGCTTGGACCCTTAGGAGTTGAGCAAAAACAAAAAAAAAAAACTCGGAAAGAACGCTGAGCGAAAATGAAGTAATAGCGTGAGCAGGCGATGCGATGCGATGGGGAAATTTCACGCAGACGAAGTTGCGGGCAGAAGCTAGCGTATGATAAAATTGTAAAATCCATTTTACCCCTGAAACCTGATTCCTGGGAATCCTATCTTCCAGATTTATCAACAGTTATGGCAGATGTCTTATGATTGCAGATACCATAAATCGCTACCACCTAGATCCCTTCAAGCATTTTACAGTTCACGTATGCTTCAGTCAGATTTCCTTCAAGTTTACGACTTCTAGACTTATTCAAAGCGTTGAGAAATCGATACGTATTTTATAGCCGTCTTATCTTATAACTCAAGGGAATGGCATTTTTAAGGCTAAGAACACGATTACATTAAGCGCCTGCGACTTTGAAACAGAACTAACTTTGAATTTTGAATTCAAACAAGGAATTTTAGTCCCGTTATAAATGACGACGGTTAGCGTGCTGTGGTTTAACGGATTTTAGGATGTAGTAGGTACTTTTAAAATAGTGTGAATTCAAAATTGACTGTTATTCCGTCTGTAAGAGACGGTTTTCTGATCGGCAAAAGCTGCTTTAGACCATATAAATCAGCACCGTTCTTACACCTTTCGTAAAGGTTTTTAGGTAGGTACTGATTGTGCCTAAGTGACCTCATTGACGTCTAAAAGTGCCTCGTTTGCTGTTTCCAGCTCATTTGTTGACTTCAATGTATTTACATATACCTCACTACCTGCTGTATCATCCTGAACAGTTCATTTAATATTTTTTTGTGTAGGCGTCGTCAACTGTCGTGAACTGTCGTCAACTGTCGGTAAAGGAAAATATCGGGAGAAATTCTGGACTTTATTGGCCGGTATAGTGAGCAAGTGACAAGTACAGTCAGCAACAAAAGTCGATTAACACTTTTTTTTTGATCTTAGTTATTGGGCAAAATGTTTGTTCAAAATTGCAGCAGAAGTACAGACGCCAGCACATCAAGTTACTAAAATCTGTCAAATTTCTTTAATAGATTTTCAACTTTAGTGCTAAAGCATAAGGTTCAAAGTTGATTGGGAAAATTTGACAGTTTCGGGTAGCTTGATGGCGTCTGTACAATTTTTAGAATATAAACTATTATGTGAAAAGCTGAAAAGCAGTTTATTGAAAAAAAAATTGTTGTCAATTGAATAACTTGTAAAAATGACAGTGTTAAGTGACTTATGTGAGTTATGGTACAGAACAATTCAGTCTGAACCACCAAGGATTCCCTGGTTCTCTGAGGTACAGATGAATAGACGATTGTTGGTAACAAGCATGCGTCTGCGATCCGGACACATTCCATTGAATGCGTTCGGGCATCTTATGAAGGTTGTTGATACTCCAAACTGTTTGACTTGTAATACGAGGGAGGACACCTACCACGCTTTGGTGGAGTGTGCTCGGGTTGGGACAGATCGGAGAACTTTGGAATCAGAAGCGGGACTTAGATTGAGGGATGTTGGCATGTGTAATGTGATCTTGTCTAAACCTACATCCAAATTAGCTATAAAGTTATATAACTTGATTGTTAAATTAATTAAGTTAAGATCCTAGTTGTTAAATAATTCCTATTTATTTTGTAAAACTACGAGGCTGGCATAATCGCTCCGCGATTAAAGCCTTTTTTCTAAATAAAGATTAAAAAAAAAAAAAATGACAGTGTTAAGTGACTTTTGCTGCTGACCGTACCTACCGGGTGGCAGAGAAATTGACGTGCGAATTGTAACAATGAATTCAGCACATGATTCTAAACCACCTAGCGTTGAATGATGGTTTTGATGGCAGTAAAGCATAGCATTTTATCAGCCGCTTTTCCTTGCACGATCGTAAAAAGAGACTTAAGGAAAGGGTTACAGCCACACTATTCTGCACTACATAGTACGTTTACATACTTTTAGTCCACCGCAGCTTTAAGCGTTTTCACGATCTTGGATCGACCTGGGTGTGAATCGGTAATAAAGTGTTTTGGATTCTGGTAAGTGAGATCTGGCTTACAGATCAATTCTATGTTCAAATTGACAGTTCTTTTGGTGATAAGTACTTAGGTAGTTCTAGAAGTAATTAATTTTTTCTAGTCATAACCAACTTGTTAACACAGGACTCTTCGAGAAAAACCTGCGGGGTAATCGCGTAACACACTATCTGTAACAATGGCTTTTATTTTGACAGTTCAACAACATTCATTGCGTTATTTACGTTGTTGAGCAGGCAAATTTTTCGAACATATATGAAGCAATGGATTAGCAATATCCTTCAAAATGGTTTAGATTGAGTTGATAGTGTTTTACGCAATTACAATTAGGGTGCTGCTTTTACCAATATAAATAAGAAGATAGAACAGCATAATTCACCCCCGGTCCATGCTTGAGGTATAAAGGCCTAAAACAACAAAATAATGATGAATAAAAAAAAAGTTTTTATGCAGTTTCGAAGCCATACTGGCCATAATTTTAGTGTCATCATTGTTCCGAATTTAAACGACTATTAAAAAAAATATAAACTTCTATAAAAAGTGCAAGGTGGCTCGATTTAAGAGTCCGGGAGAGTATATTGTTTACTTGTTATTTTTGTTATCATTTGCGCCTTAGTGTCTGAAATAGCCCAGAACCAAAACGATGGCAGTGTTATTGAAATAATGACCTTCCTCGAGGTTAGCCAGGTCAAATACGTACCAACAAAATTTAATTCCATATTTGGGCCCTAATAACGTCTTCATTGATCATGTTCAACAAATAAGCTAGCCCTAATATGTTCTAAACACCGACCAATCGAGCAAGATCTAATTCTAGGTCATCATGTGGCAAGAACTATACTCAGAAATTCAATGAACAATGTATTACGGTAATGGTGGCTAAGCGAGGGACCGAGGGGAACGAACTAGGACAGTTTTTGTGCACTTTCTAACTCTACCGACTAAGTACTACGTAATACGTGTTTTGTGACAAAGGTATGTGGAGTAATGTCAATGTAGGAGAGTATTTTTGTGCTTGGTGAGTATGTTATGATTACTTTCGCAAGCGGTTGGTCGACTCTTCACGTGACTAGAGTCTTGGTCTTGGCCCATCTTTAGACCAAAGAATCAGCAGTTCGATCTAACGTGGCAAAGCTGCCAGCCATTTTGCGTACTTTTCCCATTGACAGCTATGCAGGCGAATTTTTTGATGCCCAATGAGTTCTTCCCTTTTTTATTATATGACTAGCAGCGCCCCGCGGTTTCACCTACCATAAGTTTCGAAAGACACGTGGCGCCATCTATTATTATAATAACGTTATTGTTGTTTTCCTCGGGAGCAGCACTTTTTTACGGGATGAAAGGTACTCTATGTCCGTTTCTGTACACCTGACAACGTATATGCAAAATTTCAGAATGATCGGTTCAGTGGTTTAGGCGTGAACAGATAACAAACATACAAACAAACTTACTTTCGCATTTATAATATTAGTCAGGATTGTACATATCAGTGTGTTAGCCTGTATTATAGTGTATTTAAGATCTTTCGCAAGTAATATGAGGATAGCCACGGGACCAACAATAATTATTTTATAGTTTATTTTAATTATGTTAGAACATCTTTGCCCCGAATTCGGCAGGACACGGCTTTTGCATGTTTAGGTATAGAGATAGGCATAACCTACATAACATAATCCCCATAGCCTTGAACATCCGTTGACTAGGGATTTAGTTTAACAACGAACTTTGTTATCTTACTGCCACAACTTATAAGCCCAAACACTATGTATATCCAAAATTGGTTGGCAGTCCAGAGTTCAACCAACTTACTACAGAATATTATGTGTGTTGAAATTGTGGTCTAATATTTTATTTAATGTAATTACGTCATGCGATCATTTACAATCCATCATTATTTGGTCGTTGGTCGATTGCTACAATATTGTAAACTAATTTATTATTGTTGGACATTTAGAGTAGGAATCAAAGAGGCGTGCTATGGAGCGGGCTATGCTCGGAGTTTCTTTGAAGGATAACATCAGGAATGAAGTTATCGGGACAGGAACCGGATTGACCGACATAGCTTGCAGAGTAAGCAAACGAAGTGGCAGTGGGAGATAAGTCCTAGAGTGGAGACCGCGTATTGGCAAGCGTAGTGTGAGCTAAATGGACGGCGACCTCAAGAAGGTAGCTGGGACAGATTGGATACAGAAGGTGAAGGACAGGGTCTTGTAGCGCAGCCTGGGGGAGGCCTATGTCCAGCAGTGGGCGATGATAGGCTGAGTTGAGTTGATCAAAGTGTCACGTCTATAATATCTTGGTCATTTTCATTTTGTACGTACAATTTAGTTATTTAATGGTATGGTTATGTTTTTGTAGTTTGTTGGCACCGTAAAAATAGACAAAAGTCTCTCCTATATCCGTCTGCATTTCAGTTTTTTTAGCAGGTCTTCCTAAAATGGGGCACACATTTGCTGAAATTCTCGAAACATATTTTTTACGAGTTTTCAGCAAAAGCCACAGCGGTTTTTGAATTTTCCGGAAACGTAATATTTTAAAATAACTCCTTAGTTCTTTGTATACATTCAAAAGCTTTTTGATAAAAATGTGCAAAAAAATTAAACTAACACAGACACTCTCAGACGTCTGATGTATTTAAATTACTAGCAACCCCTGCATCCCACAGTTTTTACGACTTTGCTAAACATAAAGATTTCTGTATTATGTGTCAGTTTAAAATTAATATATTGTACACATATACCTTCCAGAATAAATTCTCTAAATGATGTTGTAAACAGCATAAATGTCCGTTGCCTGGTTCAGAAGAACAACTCGGTCAAACAGACATACCTACACGAAAAGCGACTTTAATTTATAATATGTATAAATATAGAAGCACTGTATACACTAACTTTTATTTTAGCCTTTCGTTCCGGAACTCAAACAAAAAGTTACTTATGACGAATTACAAAAACGGCCTTTGACGGTCAATTCCCAGAAGACTTCCAACAAAGTCACTTCCGCCCCTGATTATTAAAATCTCAGGTTTTTACGAAGTTTTCATTTCTGGCCGCTCCTAATGGAAACGACCTAGTTTTGCCATCTATAAATTATGAAAATATTTTATTAAAAGTTGACTTTTGGAAGGAAGTGAGTTTGTTAGAATATTTTCAAGGATTACTTTTAATTAGAGACTTTATAACATTTTTACGAACGTACCTACCTGTAAGAACTACATACTCGGCATACTCCAATCAACTAATAATATGATCACAGTCTTCTGCACCTGCAGTGCTACAGTACAGTGCCCTCCAAAAGTTAGTTGACATTTTTCCATTTCGGCTGTGTGTGACGCCACATTATTATTTAAAATAAAAAAAATAATCTCCAAAGGGATTACTTGATTATTTTTAATGACAAGTCAAAGATAGTTGAATTAATCAATAAAAAGTTATAGCAGTTCAAACATTTGGATCACTAGAATTTTAAATCATTGGTGTGAAAAGCTGAAGTGGAAAAATATCAACAAAATTTTGGAGGCCTCTGTATATTAGAGATAGTGATGACAATAGTCTGTTCTTCAGATGGGAACAAAATCGCAACGCGTGTGGATGTTGATCGTGGTCGGTGGCGGTGGTGATTAGGTACTATTAGGCAGAAGCAAATCGTTGAAACAACAGTCCGATCGTTTTGTGTATGTGCTCGCAACCGGTCTGGCTGATGATCATGATCATTTGTATCAGATTCGTCTATTCAATTTAATTCTCCATACCTTAAGCCCACGTTTGCACGGACGTAAAAATATCGCGGCGGGATTTTATCGTGCACTGGATTTTCAAATCTCGGTGTTGGGCCAAGCGTTGAAAATCCAACAGAGCGCATACCAGCGTGTTAAAAAAAACACACCGTTGGATTTTCAACAATCAATGCGTTAAAAATCCAGTGCGCGAAGAAAGATCGCCGCGGGTAAAACGCGCCCGTGCGAATTTGGGCTAAGTTGCATTTGACAACTCATTCATGGGATGAGGGTGAATCGATAAAGTTTTATCACAACCAATACCAAATTTCCTTAAATTCTATGCACCGAAAGTATCGAAAAGAACGCAAAGTGCCGACGAAGTTATCGGATACCGATGATCGTGTAATTAGCTCTCAACGCGATTATAGCGATTCCACCGTTACCATGCAGTATTTACTAACAGGATGGTTTCAGGAATGGCTGCCGACGACAACAGCTGATTTTATACTCAAACGTTTACGGGAATGTAAGCTTAGACGTAACATCCATATCAATATTATAAATTCGAAAGTAACTCTGTCTGTCTGCTTGTCTGTCTGTATGTTACCTTTTCACGCCTAAACCACTGAACGGATTTTGATAAAATTTGGCAGAGAGATAGATTGCATCCCGAGGAAGGACATAGGGTAGTTTTTATCCCGATATTCCTACGGGATCGACACTTATGCGGGTGAAACCGCGGGGCGCAGCTAGTATTAAATATGTTAACCTTTAAATATGTGTAGGTGTTAAGTTTATGTAGGTACTTAGGTACCTGGTATTTGGCGACATATTTAATCTTGTGTTATTCTATACAGGGTGTATCAGGTGTGGTCAAAATTAAGGGTGTGGTACAGACCATCAAACTGAACAACTTTCTCTATAGGATCAATATCGTAATCGCGAAAAATTAATGAGTCGTCTCATGCATTTGGTTTGAGTAGGTATCGAAGTTTTGCATGGGAATATTGATTATTTTATAAGATTTTGATTTTTTGTGAGTAAGATGTTGGTCCCATGGGGAAAGTTGTTCAGTTTGATGGACAGTACCACACCCTTAATATTGGCCACACATTTCTGATACAACCAGTCATCATCTGCCTACCCTTTTCCCAACTATGTATGTTGGGGTCGGCTTCCAGTCTAACCGGATGCAGCTGAATACCCGTATTTTATATGGAGCGACTGCCTGTCTGACATCCACAACCCAGTTACTAGGTAATACGATACCCCTTGGTAAGACTGGTTGTCAGAATTTCGGGCTACTGATGACCCGTAACGACTGTCAAAAATCCATGAATGACAGCCGGGACCAACGAGACACGGAGGGGTCTTGGTATGTGAAGATGGTCCCACGGACCAACCGCGGCAAGCGTAGCTTAACCTGATCGATCGACCCGTGCTGCTCTCATTACTTAGCAACAAGTCCCTCTTTCTGATACAGCCAGTATGTAGTATTATTCTGTAAGGTTCAAATAGTAAAAATGGATGATATCCGAAAGAGGTCTTGGACCAGGAGGCCAATTCTTGTACAGACGCCAGCACATCAACCTACCCGAAACTGTCAAATTTACCCAATCAACTTTGAACCTTATGCTTTAGTGATAAAGTTGAAAATCTATTAAAGAAATTTGACAGATTGTAGTAAGTTGATGTGCTGGCGTCTGTACTTAAAAGTCCTTTCACAGTTATTTTATCTCTGATTTCGCATTATAGTCCAAATCACGGTGATCTTTGTTCTCGTCACAATAAGGTTGCTGTTAGGTTGATGCTGTCAAAGGTCAAATAACTGGGAACGGATTATAATCAAGTTGCAATCTCATCTCAGCGGCAATGACAGATTGAGACAAAGATTTGTATGCGAACGTTCTTAAAAATACGGGAATTCCGGACCCTAGGTTGATGCTGTCAAAGGACAAATAACTGGGAACGGACTATAATCAAGTCGGACGCAATCTCATCTCAGTGACAATCACTGTCAAAAACTTGGGAAAATGTATGAAAATTAGAGGTTTTATTGACAGATTGAGATAAAGATTTGAATGCGAACGTTCTTGGGAATTCCGGACCCTCTGTTAATATCGTTATTGAATGTTGCTGAATTATAAATATAATAGAAGAAAAAGTGCTCTTCTCAAGTCCTTTTCCGGCCTAAAACCGTTCAAGATTAATGAAGCGATTAAAATTCTAGTCTTAACTTCCACATAAAATATTCCCTTTGGAAATATTTTCGGGAACTAATATTGGAGTTTAGAGGTAATAGCTAAAAGGGTCTTCATTAACACATTCTTAAACAACATTGTTGGGATGTTTTGAGGGCAAAGTAATGTGTTCATCTCAATGAAAATATTTGTTTTGGAAATAAGTAGGCTTAAGGTGAATGCGCAGTGGTAGACCGCGAAATTCAAAATTTCTTACGTTTTTTGCAATTTGCAGGTCAGTGTCAGGTTGTATCTTGGTCAAAATTTGATTCGCGACTATAACAAGTACGTATTTATAGAATTATAGTCATTAGAATCATTAATACACCTTTCGAAGTTTTTTTTTTTTTGATTATTATTATTTTTATTTACAAATCAAAATATTTACAATATTTAAAAGCGGTCTTAAAATAATAATATGTACAAGTATATAAAAAGGGAGGGGAAATAATCAAAGGGCATCAAAAAATTCGTCCGCATCGCTGTCAATAGGAAACGTGCCCAAAAGGCTGGCAGCATTGCCACGTTGTATTGCCTACTTTCGAAGTTAGATTTGTACCATTAAGCACTTTCCCATAAGAGATTTGTTGTTATGGTACAAATCTAACTAAGAATGATGTATTAATGATTCTAATGATTATAATTCTGTAAATACGTACCTGTTATAGTCGCGAATCAAATTTTGATCAAAATAAAACCTGACACTGACCTGAAAATTGCAAAAAACGTAAGAAAAATTGAATTTCGCGAGCTACCACTGGGCATTCACCTCAAGGCGAGTCTGGACTACGGATGACTATGTGTCATGTACACATACCGATAGAACAAAATTAAAATGCATGCGAGGACTTTTATATTGTGGATGTCCATAGACAGCTGCCATGATTTACCACCATAAAAACACACGCCGCACACGAAGTGTTGAGTACCTACCATCGTACAATATTCAACACGTTTCGACCTTTGGACCCCTATATTTTGTACTTCTTTATTTTAATTTTATAATTTGTTGTTATAGCGGTAATAGAAATACACATTCTGTGAAAATTTCAACTATCTACCTGTCTACCTGGCAGACGGACAGCGGAGGCTTAGTAATAGGGTTCCGTTGGCACTTTGGGTACGGAACTCTAAAAACTAGGCCATTTGACGAGCATTAAGCACATATTCCTTCAGTCAGCATTCAACATTAGGTACCTAATCTTTTATTCCCCAAATAAGTGAACAAAACTTGGCAATAAATCTACGAAAACCAAGACAAAGTAGGCAAAATTCAGTCACCCGAGTGTCACATCCACGCATAACGATGCCCAATCACATAAGATGGTCACGCTCCACTACGCTCTCCTAATGACTCCATTACGAGGCTACGATCGGCGACCAGTCGTGTTGCGATTAGTCGTAATTGCTAGTTGTGCTATACACCTACCGAATTTTCTCGAGACAGATTTTCAAGCACTAAAAGATTAAGTTTAATTCTCCTAAAAGTTATTCATGTCGTAAAACAAGGTTGAGTATTTGAGTAATTTCTAAGTGATTTAACCGAATTTATCACCATTTTGATTAGCTTTTCGGAGACTTGACAGTGGAATTTGAAAAGTTATTATGGTTTTACTACGTTTTTGTGTGATAGAGGTTAAAATTGCTGCGATTTTTCAACTCTTTCGGTTGATGCGACTTTCATTTTTTTTTGTATTTTTTTTCTCTCCGTCTGTGAAGTTGCAGATCTTGAGCCAAGAGTTTGTTGCACTCGTTCACCTACGAGTACCTATGTTAAAAGGTAGCCTGCGTTATGATTTCAATTTGATTTATTACACGTAGGTACAAACATATATAGTCGAGTAAATAAAAATTGGTTTGAGTAGAACTCTATACGAAATTATTAATTATAATGCTGATTTATTCCGGTCTGATACCCTGAAGCCCCCCTCCACCCCCCCTCGATCCCTTGCTAGTTCGTCTTCTGTTTTAAACTTTGTCTTATTCTTATCCATATATTATTATATGGTATAATATATATTATTATACCATGGTCTTATCCACTATAAGCTTTCTCATCCGGTCTGATACCCTGAAGCCCCCCTCCACCCCCCCTCGATCCCTTGCTAGTTCGTCTTCTGTTTTAAACTTTGTCTTATATTATCCATATATTATTATATGGTATAATATATATTATTATACCATGGTCTTATCCACTATAAGCTTTCTCATTCGCTCGGTTCCTATAAAAAAAAAAAAATCGTTTTTATTAGCAATTGGTAGTATTTTTATTGCCAAAGTGGGCATATAAATAGATTCATAAGCTAATTTTACCTGTGATAGCTACTTCCATATGACGGTCTATTATGCAAAGCTATGAGGTCTTTACTTTATTATTGGTAAAGATACAAAAGACTTACTCGTACATAACATAAAATAACATAATCAGCCTATAATGTTCCTACTGCTGGGACACAGGCCTCCTCTCAGTGAGAGGGAGTGGGCCGTAATCCACCACGCGGGCCCAGTGCGGGTTGGCAGATGTCACATGTCTTCGAATTTTTGGTTCTAGGACATGCCGGTTTCCTCACGATGTTTTCCTTCTACCGTTTTGAGAGCAGTGGTGATGAAATAATTTACACAAAGTAAAGCGCCTGTCTGGATTCGAACCTACGACCTACTACTCGTAAGTCGCGGCCGTTACCACTTAGCCACCACTGCTCTTACAAGAGACTTAATTTTAACCAATAACGGTCCGTAAATTATAGGAATCGGCCATAAAATGAAACTTCAGCTCTAATGTACTCGTACTCTACAGCAAACTTCTTCAGAAAAACTATTATTTTTTCCAACAAAACAAACTCCTAAACACACCGCTGTATATTCATTGTCATTCCGCCATTGAAACGTATGACTCACTTAGACAGCAAACATGAACTTTAAAACTGTCACATTACATAAAAGCTTGCTAGCTCGACAAAGTAGATCTTGTGCAACTGTTACTGCGAAAAATGGAGTCATGTACATTGAATACCGACGACGTTATATACCTAGATGTATGCATATAGCGTCTTCACTTGTTTTTCTCAGTGGGGTAGTTAGGTGGCAGGGTGCAGGGCGCATTGACCCCCACTATGCGAGAGGAGCTACCTACTCCAGTTGAATTCGAAAGTATTTTCTCAACGGACCGTGAGCGAACATATTATTATCAAGCATCTGTTGTTGTTTTCTTTTGCAATTTGCTTTTACAGGTTGTTACGTCATGTCATGTGGGTTTAGATGTTTGTTAAATTAAAATGGAGTACGGCGACATGTTGTGTAAGAGTTTTATAATTTTGTTGTTGAATTTTAGCTTTAGTTATTGTGTCAGACATGAGTGGGTTTTGTTGATAAAAATGTTGTTGACTTCGAAGTGTAGCGGAAATTAAGCGTTTTTTAAATTGTTTTTTTTCTGAGCTGTAGACTAACTATTATACTAACATAGGTACCTACCTACCTACTAAGTATAATACTTAGGCCCTTTCTACACGGCTTGGTATCTGTATAAACCGCGCCGTAGAAAAAACGTGTCCGTCAACCAGCTTCCGTAGTGATCGATACAACACTGACGACCGTGCCACACTGCGAATAAACCGTAGTTTTTCACGGCAAGAAAAACATGTGTGTGCAAACGGCCTTAGTAGGTATCTAAATTAAACATCAGAGTTAGGTACCCACTCAAATATTTAGCTTTAAACTGTCCAAAAATTAATTTAAACAGTTTGACAGTTAGTTAAACTATAAATTAGAAACGTTGAAAAGTACTTAAAATGTTTCATTTGAAATTTAGACATACTTTGATAATGCTAAATGAATACCTACCCAGATATTTAGTGCCCCAGCGATTGTAATGAAGTTTTCTCAGAAACATTGTATTATTACATGAGGAATTTAGTTAACTTGTATTGTTTTTCATTTCTATTTTTTCAAGAGAAATTAAATGTTTAAATTAATACTTTTAATAATGTACCTACTTTGAATTGGTTAATGAAAAGTTTTAAGTACGGGATTCGTGAAAAATAATTTTATTTGCACTTTCAAAAGATTTAATAATAGGTACAGACGCCAGCTGACATCAAGCTACAAATTAAAATCAAATTTATTTAATAGATTTTCAACTTTATCGCTAAAGCATAAGGTTTAGAGTTGATTGGGAAAATTTTACAGTTTCGGGTAGCTTGATGTGCTGGCGTCTGTACATAGAAAAGCTCGTTCTTCCGAAAAAAAAAAATCTGTTATCGAAGTGTGTAGTGTGTGTGTATTTTCTCTTTTATTTGATTAGACTAGGTTCTCAAACTCAAACTCAAAGCACTTATTTCAATTAAACCATTTACAGGCAGTTTTCAATTGTAAAGGAGTTGGTCAGTCAAAAATATAAGTTGAAGTTGTCCGTAACATCCCAGCGCTTTTTTTTTTTTTGTTTATTTGAAATGGACTTGCTCTTGACTCTAGTCTAGGTCAAAGGTGACAAAGACAAAGTCGACGATGGTCGACGAGCGCTGATTTGCTGGATTCGTTTTCTCCTTTACCGATATTTTTTCTCCTGACAGTTCATTTTGTTTATATGTATGTAATATCTATCTATGTATTACTATTATTATTCTTGTATTTTATAGTTATTTCTTAGCTATTTATTCCGATGTTGTACCTGCCATGTTTTATCTTTGCATCACACTAAGCAAGTCCTAAGGTTGACTGGTAGAAAATGCCTCAGGCATTAGGTAAGTCCGCCTTTGTACAGATTTTTTTTACTTGTGCATAATGTTTTAATAAATAAATAAATATGAAGCTAGTTGCCCATTCCAAAGCGTAGTAGTTAACCTATGGGGAAGAACGGACAAGAAACTCCATGGATACTCTTTTAAATTATATTGTTACAAAAATATCAGTTACATCATTAATATTTATAATTACCTATATAATATATGAGAACGTTGTAAAAAAGAAGTAGGTGCTTACTCGTAAAAACCGTCCAGAGTACTGTAAATAGAAACAAACAAAAAAACAATTCAAAAATAAAATAATAAAATTTTCTTCCTCCACTAGGTACCTACCTGTAAATACCGTCTTATTGAAGACACTGACATGTAATTTATTACAAATAATTAGCTATGTCAAGACAGTTATATCTATTTTTACCTAGTCTACAATATTAGGTCCTAAGGATGCCGATATACAATATTTTCACCTTGTCGGTTTTCGTGTCGGTAGATGACAGTAAATACCTATTTTCCAGCTCAGAATATTCCAGTTACCCTTGAACGACGTTACAAGTCTGTCAACACATATTTAGATTTTATTTATTAAATAGCGACCTGCTCAAACTTTGCACGGCATAAATATCGGGATTACTGTTATATATCTAAGTTAAATATATTGTATTATATACATAAACTTTTCGGAATAAATTCTCTAAATGATCGTGAAACCGCATCAACATTGATTGTGTAAGAAAAAGATCTAAGTGATGGATCACACAGACGGACATGAAAAGCGACATAAGCGAACTACTCCTGCTTCACACAGGTGCAAAGTACTGATGTCGTGACATGTCAAAACATCGAGATTTATAAGCTACATCTAAGTTAAATTTTGATGTATTATACACACAAAGCTTCCGAAATCAATTCTATAAATGATGGTAAAAACCGCCTTAAAGTCATTGTAGGTCACACAACCAGACACGAAAAGCGACATCGTTTTGTACTATTTACTTATCTAAATATTCTGACGTCTATTCTCAATGCTTATTATTATCATTAAATTAATGTAAAGCAGAATCCATTAGGAAGATATAAAAATACAATAGACGGATCCCAATTTTCCTTTCCCCAAGATAATATACATTTTTATTATCTTTGACAGCTTTTAGTAAAAGAAAATGTATTTGAAAAGACGTTATTAATACAAGTTTCTTCTAAGAAGTTTTCTAGTAAATGGCCATTCCCAATGATTGCCTCTGTAACTATTGGCGTTTTTGCCGCAAAGTGAATTTTTCTTTCGTTAGTTGAGAGTTTTCTCTTTACTTTTAAAACGATTGGGCCTGCTATTAACTTATCATTCTTCGTTAGTGTAGAGAGAAGTTGTAATTCAGAACATTTTAAAACTTATATAGTGTCTTACATAATCAGCCTATAATGTTCCCATTGCTGGGACACAGGCCTCCTATCTGTGAGAGGGAGCGGTCTGTAATCAATCACGTGGGCCCGGTGCGGGTTGGTAGATGTCAGTTATGTCTTTAAGTTTTTAGTTCTAGGATATGCCGGTTTCCTCACGATGTTTTCCTTCACCAATTTGAGAACAGTGGTAATGAAATATTTTACACAAAGTAAGGCGCCTGCCTGGGTTCGAACCATACCATAACATAAAACTCGGAAGTTGCAGACTTATGTAAATATGTATTTATACATAATTTATCAGTCAGTCATGCGGTGAGGGGAAACATCTGAGGAAACCGGCATGACCTGGGACCAAAAATTCAAAGATATGACTTGACATCCACCAACCCGCGCTGGGGCTTCGTGGTGGCTTACGTAATTACGGTCCACTCCCTCTCATAGGGAGGAGGCCGGTGTCCCAGCAGAGGGAACTTTATGGGCTGGTTATACTCCTGCATAAACAGTGTTTTTATCTAACGAAGACGAGTAGCTTCAGCACATAACACACACCCTTCCGACTTCGCCATTGTCTTGGACGGTACCGAGAGCTGCGCTTACACACACATTCATAGAATGTTTGTACACTTGGGAACTACAAGTACCTAAAGCGCGCCTCGCTGCGTGAGATAAAAATCCCTACCTACCTAAGTTTATAGTGGACCTTATGGCTAATGGGTTGAGTCGATTCTTTTATGGTTTTTTTTTTTCAATGTTGTAATTAGATCTCCAACGACAATTTGAGTTCTCGGCAGTCGACGAAAAAAAAAAGTCCGTAGCGACCTTTTTAGCACCAGACTCGTTGAGAAGATATCGGAAAATAAAGCATAAATAAAATAATAAATCCTGAAAGGTAAGTACCTATTGTTAATGTCCTAGAAAAGGCGATAAGAAACGCAGGTCACGTTAAGTTTAGGCTTTACCTTTGGGTGTTGCTTTTTCATTATGTATTCTGCACCTACACTTCACCGCTAACAGTAAAAAGCTAAAAGAAATCTGAAAAGGTTCCCTTTTAATAAATAATACATTTATTAATTTATTTGCTTAGAAAACTATGGTCCATATTATTTTAGGTTACAAAAAACTATGTTAGTGTGTTACAATCATAACTCAGAAATAAGCTCAAAGTAAGTGAAGTTATTTTCTTTGTCAATCAAAATTATTGTGCCCTCACATGGTCTTCCTACGCCTAATGAGGTATCCATAATATTATGTACTTATAAGTCCCATGCAAGCACCTATAGTATACTATACACCAGTGATTAGCCCAAATCAAATGCCTGATCTCCACACAGAACTATCTGTATCCTGATACGAGTTGAATTCAAACCGTAAAATTCGATAATTCTCCGAGCTATGTCCAACGTTTTGATTGGCTCATAGTGCAAGCCAATCGAATCACAGAACACACAGCCTGTGTCGCAAGTCTGAACTGACCTAACCTATAATTCAATTCAGTTGACTCAATTAACACTGTCTTACGAACGAAGTACATTACACTAATAGTAATAATTAAAATCAATGGTTCTTTTCTATTCCAACTAATTTAGTTAATTGAGCTAAAATTATGAAGCACTAGCGTTAAGTAAAATAAGTGTTTCATTCTTAAATTGAGCTGAATCACTCTCTAATTTCATTTATGTTTTCGTTGCTGCCATGTAATGGTTCAAAGTAATATAAAAGTTGTTATCATCTGGAATCTGGATATAAGTAACTTTAATGGCTGGACAGACAGTCTAGTTTCTCTCATCAAGGATCTTCTTAATAAATCCATTACCCTGTTTGACTTTCATTTTGTCGCTTTTTCTTGGTTAGATATACAGGATGGCAGGGACATCGCGCAAACTGAAACCATGAATTCATCACATGATTATAAACCCCTAGCTTAGAATTTTATCCTCGAATAATTTAAATGAATAAATTTATGCCAAACAGCATTTTTTAATTTAATAACCTACGAAAAGTTTCAACGCAGAATCATGTACTGTATCCATGGTAAGTTGCGCGTCTATGTCCTTGTCATCCTGTATATACAGTCAGAGAAATGTCAAATTACGTCACACACTACGTCAATTTGCCGAGTTATAACCATTTCATGCAGCTGTCAAAGAATGACAGTTGTTATTTGAATATACAGACAATTTAAGTTCTCTGACTTTATTACATATACCTTATTTACGACTTTTCGTTCTACCTTTCTTTCTTTTTCCAGATAGATTTACAATACAGAAAATAATATACAGGGTCAAATTAAATTAGATAGCGAAACTCTGCAGAAGTGATGGGAATCGGGTCTGTATAATTATGTCGTTTTACTGCTTTGTTTGTTACTAGCTACGCCCCGCGGTTTCACCCGCATAAGTCTGGATCCCGTGGGAATATCGGGGTCAAAAGGATGTCCACATCCGCTCAGCAGTTTTAGCGTGAAACCGTAACAAACACACACACACACACAAATCTAATCTTTACTGTTTATAATATTAGTTTAGATTAAGATTAAATTCTTTTAACAGTCATTATTCCATGAAAAACGAACTGAAAACTCTTTAATTTACAGAATTACAAAGGGTGAGTTAAAATTTGAGTCATTTTTCAACAATGTGTTATTTGAAAAGCAACAGAGAACAAAATTTACTCTGTATGTATAATTGATTGTTATCGAGAGTACATTTTGTACGCAGACTTGTAAACAACCCGAGTGAAACAATACAAGTTTCACTCATTGAGATGACTCGGAGTCGAGATGAGTTCGTAATTACATAAGTAGCTACGACCTATCTACATTAGGACGATGTTTCTCGAAGTTTCCTTTCGCGAATTTACTCTTCTGTCCATATATACATTTGTACATACCTATATTATTTACTGCTCCAATTTGGTCGTGAGTCCCTAAAGAATAGAATTTATCTACTTCGGTTAATAATAAATTAAGTATCTATCTAATATTTGATAAACAGTCATAAATATCTGATTGGATTTGGATTTGAGCGATAGGCCAAGAAGTATGTATATGTATGTATAGTTATGTCTTGTCATTTTAACGTTCATCACAATGATTCTATTTTTTTTATTTGTAATGAACTTGCTCTTGACTCTAGTCTAGGTCAAAGGTGACAGACAAAGTCGACGATGGAGCGAGCTTATCCAGAAGAAGCCTGTTCACTCTCACTTGAAGAGATTTGGGTTGTTTGTATGTGCTCGGAAAAACAGACGCAGGTAGAGAGTTCCACTCTTTTGCTGTGCGCATTTTAAAAAAACAATAGACTATTTTAATTTAGTTATCGATTATATTTGAAGTAGCTAAATAATACTATTGATGAAGCTGTGCTTTTAAAAAATTACAGCAATTTCTTCTACTATTCCGTTATTTATTGACTTCGTGACTGCGAACCAAGCCGCCTACAAAGTGTTGTAAGTTTGTGACTATTGTTTTTTTTTACCTCTGATTTTTCATCACTGTTAAAACTAAAGTGATCTTTATTGTGTTGGTAATAAGGTTGCTATTGTGTTGCTAACATGGCCAAGTCTGTCAAAATTCACAATGATCTTTATTTTTGCTGCTATAAGGTTGTTATTCGGCTGTTGCAGTCAGAGGTAAAATAACTATGAACGGACTGTAACGACCTCCCTTTGATTTAGCTTTTAAAAAGATGTTGAATATTCAGCCAGTGTTGCAAAACGAAAAATAATCTCTTTTATAATTAAGATTTGCAATTGTCTGAGATTTATGTTCTAAAAATGTAATTAGTATTTGTGAAAAATACAATTCATGACTACCATATAACTTTTAGTACTAAAGCTATTTGTTTGCTAATAATATTCTTTCAAATTGGATTTAAAATTACTGCCTCGTAAGGCCCTTTGTACACGGCACGGTTTCTTTACGGTACTGCGTATAAACCGCGCCGTATAAAAAACGTGTCCGTCAACAAGCTTCCATAGTGATCCATACAACACTGACAACCGTGCCTACACACGGCGAATAAACTGTAGTTTTTCACGGTAAGAAAAACGTGTGTGCTCAAAAGGCCTTAGTCTAGACTAGTCGTCGCGACTGCTATTTAAGTGGTCTTGGGTTTGATTAATCATCACTTCGGGCAAGATGTTATCAACCCGGAATCTGGATTGGTACTCCGGTTAAGGAAAAAGGTCAATATAATATAATGAGACTTAAACATTACTGACGAAATATACACATATTTCATCAGTAATGTTTGAGTTTCATGTGTGCAAGTGTAAGGGTGTGTTTGTGGGTGTTCACACCTCTGCCTACGGTTCGAGTAATACTATTGTGATATTGTTTCATTAAAATTAAATGTTTTACTAAACACTGAAACAGCCTTGATGGAGTTTTAAGGGTTATTCATAGAGTTGATTGGTTCCAATATATTGTGACTTTTCCTAGAATAATGGCCTATTGACAAGTCGTTCGAAAACTACTACCTATGAAACTAGGTTTCCTGGAAACTTTGTGCAATGACCCGTCGTTAGGGAATACCTATTGTAATATTCAACACGCATGGCAGTATGTTGGCACCCTAATCGTGTAGCACACTTTCAATCACAATCTGCATCATTTTGAAGGATACTGCCAACCCGATTTTCAAGAAAATTACCTGCTAAACAATGTAATAACGCAGCCGAGAGCAGTGGTGGCCAAGTGGCAACGGCCGCGACTTACGAGTTGTAGGTCGTAGGTTCGAATCCAGACAGGCGCTTTACTTTGTGTAAATTATTACGTCACCACTGCTCTCAAAACGATGAAGGAAAACATCGTGAGGAAACCGGCATGTCCTAGAACCGACAATTCGAAGCCATGTGACATCTGCCAACCCGCACTGGGTCCGCGTGATGGATTGCGGCCCACTCCCTCTCACTGAGAAGAGGCCTGTCCCAGCAGTGGGAACATTATAGGCTGATTATATATGTAACTATGTATGTAATGTAATAACGCAATTAATGTTGCTAAACTGTTAAAATGAAAGCCATTGCTACTATTAGTGTGTTACGTAACTACCCCGCTGGACATCTGCACATACTCATCACATAAGGAAGTATAAACGTTGTTACTAACGTAAAATTGGAGGTGGGGTATGTACAGACGCCAGCATATCAAGCTACTACACTCTGTCAAATTTCTTTAATATATTTTCAACTTTATCGCTTATGGTTCAAAGTTGATTGGGAAAATTTGACAGTTTCGGGTAGCTTGGTGTGCTGGCGTCTGTACATTCAGCCAGAAAAAGGTGTATATATGTCGCAGAAGGATTGTTTAATTTGCTGTTTTACAAAACAGCTCCTTTATGCAAAACAACTGAAAAACGTTCAGCTGGATTGTCATTGCGCTACCTTTTACAAAACTGCTACCGACGCCGACGTTTAGAAGTAATGCAGAATGGCTTATTTACAGTCACAATGAGCGTCTTTCATAAAACTCTGATAACTTTTAATTAATATTGTCCTTTAATTTCACGCTGTTTTACAAAACCGCTAATCGTTGTAATCGTTTAGGTATACAATTCCGCGTGTTCAAGTTCAGTAATTATGGAAAACCGCTGAACATTGTTCAGTTGTTTTACATAAAGGTGCTGTTTTGTAAAGCCACTAGCAGTTTTGTAAAACAGCGGATTCGGTAATCCACCTGCGTCATATATACCAAACACCACAGATAAGTATACACATACAGATATACCTTTAAAAATTTACAATTTTTTTTTCTTAAACAAAAATCGTCCGTCTATTAATATGGCTAGTTTCGAACCCACACACAACTATGAACTATGGAACTGTTCACCCTCCTTTTAGGAAGTAAAGGATGTTTTTGTGGATACCGTACCCAAACAATGTGTCTCTTGGCAAATATGTTCTAGTGAACCATATATCTACGTATAATAATATGATAATTTCATGTAGCATTAGTAGCAATAAATTAGGAGGTTCATGTTTACCAATAGACGTCTATAGGCAATGGAAACCTTCATTTTTTATACCCGAATGGATAAGGGAACGCCTACACATACATATTCTCAGCAAACACAAATTCTAGTTCAAGGCTAAACTAATAAATTACATCGCAAAGTAAATTGTATTCCAAGAAATGATATGAAAACCACTTGTACACGACATTAATTATTTATTACATACATTTGCGCAGCTTACCTTCACTTTACAACTACCTTCTCGCGTGTAGCCGGCGTATTTTTAATCGAAAGCCGTTTTTCGAATGGCTAGCCAATTAGGTACCAACTAAAGCCTTAAATGCCAAGGGTCGGTAAAGTGGAAACTGCGTACATTTTGTTGGAAAAACCTTTAAATATGATAATGGCCTTGTGGGCGTTTGTTCTTTTATTGTGCAGTAATTTGGCTTTCCTGCTATAGCGCTGTTTAGTTTCATTTAATTCTAAGAGATTAAAGCAGTTACTGTGGTTATGCAAAGTGGTAATGGTTATATCATTATTACTTGAGCATGCCACAAAAAAATGTTTAGTTATGTACATTCTGTAGAACTGAAAGTACAAAGTTGGGCTGCTGATAAGCAGTTTTGCATAAAAAAACACATTTTCAATCAGTCCTACCTTGTTCGTTACGTTCAGTAGCTATTTCTTAACTAAAAGGCACACATAGGTACAGAAATCAACAGACTTATTAAACTAGCTTTTGCTTGCGGCTTCACTCGTATTTTTATATCCCTCGGGAACAGTACTTTTTTCTGGATTAAAAACACCCTTTTTCCTTTTCTGTACCTCTGACAACGCGTATGCGAAATTCCATTATAATAATAATAATAATTACTTCATTTCAGAAAACAGAACATCCATATTTGTGTTAGTAAGTACTTAAGAACTAAGTAAACCACAAAAAGACAAAACAAACGAAATTAAATAGACACGTCGAGTGCGATCTAGTCTAAGAAAAGGACCGTCTAAACGGATCTCTATTAGTTTCAGAATGCTGTTGGAGCTTGCTCGGATACGGTGCAATATGGAGGCTGCTCGCTTTCTCATAATGGCATGAAAACCATTAATCCGAGCCTCCATAAACATGCCAGACGCACTACAGAATCTCGGCAGCCCCAACAACATCCTAAAAGCATTATTATATTGTACACGAAGGGCATTGAGTGTCCGCGATGATCGTTGCGTGTTATGACGTAAAACCGTAACAGATAAACAAACACACTTGTGCTTTATAATATGGGTAAGGGCGTTTACGCACTACGTCCGATCCGAATCCGAGAAATACTCCATCGTCCTATTTGCTCGGATCCAGTGCGCAACCCCTCATACAAATAGGACAATGGTCACTTCGGACCGGCATTTCTCGGATTCGGATCGGATGTAGTGCGTAAACGCTCTTAGGTAGGCCCTTTGTACACACACGTTTATTTTTCCGTGAGAAACTATGGTCTATTCGCAGTGTGGCACGGTCGTCAGTGTTGTATGGATTACTATAGAAGCTTGTTGACGGACACGTTTTTTCTACGGAGCGGTTTATACACCGTACCGTAAAGAAACCGGACCGTGTACAAAGGGTCATACGATACAAAAATGCAAGTAAAAATATGCTAAAATCTACAAACATTTACTATTATTATCTATACATCTAACCCAGACCCGATCTTCACGAGAAAACGTTAAGTGGGGTCCCATCGTGTACAGTGATTTATAGTCCCATGGAACATATACACCCAATGTGCTATACGCACATACAACGCTATAAAACGGAGGGACAGCCTTCGCGAGTCGCGGCTCGTCATAAATCTACATCACTATGTTCGTTCCCCACTCCACTCAGATGGTCCGTAGAAAGGCTTCGATGTAATTCGTACAATCCATCTTTCCCCGCGACACTGACCGGAGTAATTGTCTGCTAAAAGTTTCTGAGATAGGGTTAAAGGCGCTCCAAGATTTGTGGTGATTTAGGTCTTTTCTAAGTGGATAAATACCTACTAGTTATATTGTCGAATTGGTTGATTATGGAAGACGATTCTAATTACTTAATTTTTTGACATGGCCTCTTCTGTTTCATTTCTTGGCAAAGGCTCTCCATTCGAGCCCAGTAGCATAAACGGCCTAAACGGCTTATAACGTCCCCACTGTTGGGACAGGCCTCCTTTCTGTGAAAGAGAGTGGGCTATAATCCACCATACGGGCCCAGTGCAGAAAGGTGGACGTCACGTCATGTCTTGGAATTTACGATTCTAGGACACGCTGATTTCCTCACGATGTTTTCCTTCACCGTTTTGAGAATAGCTTTAATGCGAACCAACGCAAGTTATATGTTTAGCTATATGTTTGGGATACATGAAGAAGCCTCCTCGTGTAGCGCAGTTTGTTCCAGTTACTCAACTGAACCAAGCGCGTGGCGCATTCTGGACAGTCTCACCCAACACGTTATTTGACTGGCCAATTCTTCCTTTGCGGTGGTAGGGCCAACGCCCGCCTGGTTTGCGACCACCCTCCCACCGGAGTCCGGCGTCAAGCAGCCTGCTGTGTTCCATCGATGCGTGGGAGTTCTTGTGCCCTAGGCATCTTCTGGGCACGCTCGTTCCATCATAGACCTCATCCATTGCTTTCCATCAGGCGTGATCGAGGTCAAGAGCGTGTCCATTCAGCAATTAAAAAAAAATATCCTAATGATTTCGTTCACCATCCTTCGTAAAGTCCGTACCGTAACAAAACAACAAGAATGCATGCACACGGGTTTGTTGCCAAGACTAAACAGTGGAACATATAACTCAATGTCTGTTCGTACGCATATATCTTGGGCCGTCTGGTTTCCGTAGCCTTTTGTGTGGGGTTTAGGGCGCTGCCTATAGAAACTAGCCTCTGTAGCTTGGTGGAGGTGAGGAGTAATGTAGTATTTTCTGCTCAAACGCAATGATGGGAACGCACTTGGGAATCGTGAAAAACGATCTAAAGTTAAAATACTTGACGGTTTAATTTTACAATTCAAAGATACGAGTATTTTGAAAATGGAATTTAAAATTACTTATATTTTAAACTGGCTGTGTGCGAGAGTTCGTTCGCGTGGATATCGGAAAACAAAAATGTGTATCTTTACTAATACTTTTTCTAAAATGAAAGTAGCCTTAGTTACTCTTAAGTATAACATTAGCTATCTGCCAGTGTAAGTCAAAATCGGTCCAGCCATTTCGGAGATTAGCCGGAAAAAACGGACAGACACCAAAAATTTCAAATAATATTTTTTAGTTATAAGTACCGTATATACTTTCATATGCATTTACTAAGAAGCTGTTATTTTGACATTTCAAACATGCACTTCAATTTTATTTATTTGTAGAGATAGAATTTATTAAACGTTTATAATTTGGGATTGAAATAATAAAATAATAACCGTTACTTAACGTTAATTTCAATGTGATACCCTAATAACGTTAAAAAAATATTTATTAATAAAGGTAGTAAAATAAAGCGCAAACGAAGCCTATGTTTTCATTATTCTCGTTTCCTTCAGCTATCCATTTACTGCAGTCTACTGGCTAACATATTCTAAGAAGCCATTCTAATGCCCGTTTTCACCATCGTTCCTTAAATTTAGGGAGACCTTAAGAAATTTTAAGTGTTAGTTTCGTTTTCACCATCACCTAAGGGACACTTATGGTCCTAAAACATATGGGTATGGGGCTGATTTAAGGAGTCTCTTATGTTAAGAGACTCTTAGTTAAGAAGTGTTTGAGGGAACGATGGTGAAAACGGGCATTAGTCTGCTACAATAGACTGACCTTGACAGAATGTTGGTACAGACGCCAGCACATCAAGCTACTACAATCTGTCAAATTTCTTTAATCGATTTTCAACTTTATCGCTATAGCATAAGGTTCAAAGTTGATTGGGAAAATTTAACAGTTTCGGGTAGCTTGATGTGCTGGCGTCTGTACAAACTTTTATATTCGTTCGTTATAGTTACTTGATTTCCAGGGCGTTATGTTTTTGATTGATTATCCCATGAAATACTAATGAATGGTCCTGTTTTTTCCAGGTACGTACCCGTTTCAAACCCGTTTGGTAAGATCGTTCATATTATATTTGTTTGTTATTTAAAATTCTGTTACAAAAACATACAGTCATATAGCAACTCCGATTAAAATTGTAAATTAGAAAAAAAACTAGGATCGAAAATATCTTACAGAATGAAAAACAGATGCTTGCATTTCTGAACGAGGATGAATATTTTATGTATCATTTCGCAGTCCCGGCGAATTCATCTCCACTTGAAAGATTTATATCAGGAGAAATCTCGAGTTTACGGGTGGCGCGGCGTACGGTCTAAACGCTCCGATATATTTCAGCAGATACGTTGCAATTTTTTCGCTACTGCATTTTTCGCTTCCACGGAATCTGTATGCACTCGATCGTTTCACTACCAAACATTTGGGAGCGACTTGAATTTTTAATGCCAATTTTATCGCACTCTATCGTTTTGCTGCTTAATGAAATGGGCGATGAAATGTTTTTTTGGAGCGTGAATTAACCTTTTTACGACTTTACGTTGTTTTTTTAGGGTTCCGTATCTCAAAACGAAAAAACAGAACCCTTATAGGATCACTTTGTTGTCTGTCTGTCTATCAACACCCTTTATCTGGGAACGCGTAGAGGTATCGAGTTGAAATTAAAATCATGTACTCAGGTCTACAGTCCCTTGAAGATGTGAAAAAGTCAAACTTTTAAGTTAACGTAAATAAAATACGGCCGCAAAAAACGTATATTTCGACACTTTCAAGGGAATCAAAATTTATAGGGTACTCTCGTTAACCTAGAATCATGAAATTTGGCAAGAAGCAATATCATGTAGCATAAGTACCTAAAGGAAAAAATCCGAAAACCGTAAATTTGTAGTTACATACCTACAAAGTACGGAACCCTCGGTGCGCAAGTCTGACTCGCAGTTGACCGGTTTTTTTTATTTGTTTAATACATACATACATGAACTCACGCCTTCTTCCTTATATTGATTACATTGATTCATCTTATCGATATTTCCATTAAAAGTTGACGTAGGCACAATATGCATAAAAAAATATTAATATCGTGTTAAAAATATTAATATGTTCGTATAAGTAGGTACTGTGAAGCTCTCTACGATCTGTCAGGGAACCTACTGGGAGGAATCAATTAAACCACGGCTTATCACGTATGTTCAGTAACTAACTATAGAAATCATTCTACGCATTTTATATATTTTTCATTTTGCTTGTCAGCCAAATCTGACGCAGAATCTCTTCTAATTTAAAACTAACTTCATGTTTCATGCCAATAACTTTTAACTGATTCGCAGAGGTTGCAAGTAAGCACCAAATAGGCTACAGTCTCTACAGTACCTACTATCGATTTCAGAGTCGATATACCGAGAGGTTATGATTGATCATGTCCTAAAGTGTCCGTCCAGACTGGGGCGCGCGGCGGGCGCGGGTGCGGAAACGCGCGCGGGCTGCCTGTCCGCACTGGAACGCGGCTGCGGTCTGCTTGTTAAAATATAATATGGATGAAGAAGACTTGTTTTTACTAGAAAAAAGCTCGTACGCCCGCGCCGCGCACCCACTGCCGCTACTTGTATGAATGAGCTATGGCGTGAGTTGCCTGCGAACTCCCCGCACGCTGCTCGCGCCTAGCAGCCCGCGCCGCTCGCGGCGCCCGCGGCCTCCTATGGACACCATAGAAATGTAAAAAACAGATCTATGATGGACACTCAAAGAAAGTTCATATGTTTGAGTTCGCCGTGCCGCGCCCGCCTCACGCCCGACCCGCGCCCGCCCCGCTCCCGCCCCGCGCCCGCTCCCCAGTCTGGCCAAACACTTACTGCGTAGACTTTATTACGTAACGCAGTTATGAATAGAAGTAACGAAGTAACGTTTTTTGATAGATGGTATTCTTTTTTAAGTACAGACGGCCGGCACATCAACTTACTACAATCTGTCAAATTTCTTTAATAAATTTTCAACTTTATTGCTAAAGCATAAGGTTTAAAATTGATTCGGAAAATTCGACAGTTTCGGGTAGGTTGATGGCTGGCGTCTGTACCTATGGTAAAACTGTAGCTGGAATTTTAATTAAATTATGTGGTTGGACCAAAAATCATGACTCTAAATCAAAGTATGGATATGTATCTCTTTAGGAGTAGACAAATGCTGGTCAACAGGCATGTTCTATTCTTTCACTATTTTTTTTCATTCATTACGACTTATTTTCTGATGTAAAGTAATCGTTCACTTTTATCTCGCTATCACTGTCTGGGCCTACAACGTACAGTGGGTTATATGAGTTACCTGACCCACCCTATAAACGAAGGAATTTGAACCCTCTGCCTGTAACATTAAAAGTTATTTCATTTGTATGAGTTTATCAGACTAGCGCTACTCGGTAATATTTTCACCTAACTTGTAATAAGTGGGTAGTTGAAAGACAAATATGCGTATTCATTATAAAACTAGTATTCAAATGTTACTAAAAATACGGGTAGGAAAATAAAAATGAACCGTCACAATAATAAAGCTAAAAGCCAGTCTACGCACAATTGCAGTGACTACGCGTGAATATGTTTTACCTTGCCTTACTAAATTGCGAAAACAACGTCTTTTTCCAAGTTTTTAATTTATTTTTTATAGTTTTATTATCATGTCTCAATTGAGTGATTATTTAAAATACAAAATAATCTATTTGCACGAGGAGAATGTTGGCATTAGAGAGATTGCTAGGAGACATAATATTATAGCAGTAAGTGTATTTTTCTAATTTTATACTTTGTTTTTATACCTAACTATTCCTTATGCCGTGACGTAAGCAAACATATTTTTTATAACGTATAGTGACACCTGTTTCATTTCTTTGTTTCACAGAAATACAGTCAGATTGTGGTTAAAACGTAAACCCAATAGAAAACTTGTGGGGTCAAATGATTTTAAATTGGGATTCATCAGAAGTCAGGAGAATTTGGCGCAACTTGTGATTTCAACGTTCTCATGAAGAGTAAGTGATGCTTGCTGGAACATGGTGTGCGGCATGCGAAGCCGCTTGCAACAAATTGTGGAAAGAGATGGTGCTCCATTTCGCTATTATGATATCACCACCGCCCGCAGTCAACAATACTTACTTACGTGTCAGTGTGTGTGTTCATCATAATTTCTATGGAAGTGTTTCATACAATGAATAAGCAGGTCCTTTTTACGATCATAACCATATTTAAAACTAAAAATATTTAAGTATAAAAAAATTATAAAGTAGGTAAAACATCAAAGTATTTAGTGCTATTTTTTCACTTATATTTTAGTAATTACTATTTTCTAAAAAAATATTTTCACTTATAGTTGAAGTAGGTAAGTATGATAGTTAATGTGGTGATGTTATTGTTATAAAATAGAAATACCTATATATATTTCTAAACATATAACATGTTGATTCACTACATGTAACTGATTACTTACCTACTTAAAAATAAAAATGGGTATTTTATAGGCATTCTTGAAACGAAGAAACTAAAATTCAAGCTTATCATAGAATACCTTATATTTAAAACAAGTAATTAATTTTGTAAGTGATTATTTTGTATTTATTTTGAATAAAATCGTTATCATAATCATTATTGTTTTTTATTTCTCATGTTAGGTATTTGTTTTTAAATAGTTCATTTAAATTAACTATTTTAATTTAATATAAATAATGTTTTGGATTCAAAAAACATAATTGAATATTGTAAACATAAAGCTACAAGAAGTGGAAAGTTTGTTTTGAACTCGCAACCATGTTGCTATAGGTTCACTGTTGCAACCACTAGACCAAATCGACTTAACAAGTATCGTTGAAATTAACAACTCCATCATGTGACAAAACAGTATTCAAAAGCTTACCTACCCTAAGGTTACGTGTTAAAGATCAAATTGGCATAACTGTATTCTATAATATTTACCTACCTTGAACAAGTCGTTCTATGTAGTTCGTGAAGCTCGAAATCGAATAACACATTTATCTACTGCTAATTGCAGAAGGTTCAAATTCGTATAACTTTTAGGTGGGTCAGCTAACACATATAACCCACTGTACCTTTGTCCAATATTGGCTACACAACAATATCCATCGACGACTCACTGACCAGTTTGACGAACCTATTGTATGCCAATGATGAAGCGTTGGTTGCCAATGTTTGGTGTTGGCCTTTCACTAAGTCTGAATGCTCTGAGAATCAACGGAGGGAAATAGGTCATAGTGTACACTTCGGTGATTGACTTGCATTCCACCATTTATGTAGGTACAGTGTTTTTATCTCACGAAGCGACGCACGCTTTACATGTGGTACAAACACGCTGTAAATATGTCCGTGAAGACGAGTAGCTTCAGCACAGTCATAACACACAAGCGCGCATACACACTTCCGTCTACGCCTCCATTTTATTCCATAACATGAAAACAGGGATTGAAAAAGATTCCAAAATACCGGTATAATACCGGTATTTAGGGGTTCCGGTACCTATACCGGAACAGGAACCACATCGGAACCCAAACCGGAACCGATACCGGAACTGGAACCATACCGAAAAGAGGAACCTTTCTAAGAACCTAAATGAAGAACCAGAACCGAAATTGGTATCGGTTTTCAATCCCTGCATGAAAATTATCCCAAATTTTTAATTCAATTATGGAAAAACGTAAATGCTGCCGTATACCTACATTATGGTCATTGATTGTCTAGCCGAACGATTCAATCCCATGAATCGTAATCTTTCTTTAGGACCCATATACATATATCTATGAACAACAATGTGCACTTGTACCTACAGTATTTTTATTTCACGAAGCAATGCGCGCTTTACTTGTGGTTATCAACAAAAATACGCTGTGAATGTGTGCACGATGACGAGTAGCGTGAGCACATAACACACACACACACATTTCCGACTTCGCCATTGTCTCGGACGGTACCGAGAGCTCCTGCTTACACACACAACCACGGCGTGTTTGTACACCTGGTAACCACAAGAAAAGCGTGCGTCGCTTCGTGAGATAAAAATACTAGGTAAAAGACTAGGTAGACTATGACATTTCTCGAATCGAAGGACCAGTAAATCATCGAGTTCCATCTCTGTTAATATTCTGTTTAAATAATAAATATAATATAAGTAATTCTGTTTAAATAACATATTGTCTCTGTTGTAATGTCTTAATGTGAATTGGTTGCCATTTTAAGGACTTTTATTTAAGGATATAAAATTTATGACAGGTCAAAAAAAAGATATCAGTCATTGAACATCTCCTGAGTAGATGCACATTTGTGCGCGTTTTACGGCATTTTGTTGCTTGTAAAATATCTGGCTCCAATTTGGCGATTTATTCTTCAATTTTGGCTTTCAAAAGTTGCAAGGTTTGTAGTTTGTTGTGGTAAACGCGAGATTTCAAAAAGCCCCAAAATATGACGTCTGGCGTCGTCAGATCTGGCGATCTAGTCGGCCAGTTCAAGTTATGAAAACGGGAGATCACACGGCCCGGAAATCGGTGTTTCAAAATCTCTTTCGTTGCCTGAGCTGTGTGTATTGCTCCATTGCAGTGTCAAATAATTCTCTATCTGTCTACAACATAAAAGACAAATGACAGTGACATTATGACGCCTTATGCAAAAATTATGGCACATTCACATTTATGACATAACTTTGGCCTCAGCTTGTTGTAATCAAAGGGTGTGTGTACACCAACAGAAACTTGCAATAACATCAAAATGTAACATCTGTATAATGTTAAAATTTTTGTCAATACTAAGGATAGGTATCTGGTAGAAATTGAATCGACAGGTAAGACTGACCATTGTACATTTTTAGGGTTACGACCTTAAAAGTTTAAAAGAAACCTACCTACATTATACCTATAAGATAATTTTTGTCCGTCTGTCACAGGGGTTTTTCTCAACAACGTTGGAATTTGTATATTGGCATAATTTTAGGTCTCGATGCCGCGCACACAGTTTTCAAAGACTGATTTTTTTAAATTATTATTTTCTTGTAACTCCTTTTTTATATTCCCTGCAAAATAAAGAACATGATTAAAATACCTAATACAAGTCACATTGTCTTTAATCGAAATAGCTTCTAGCCACAGAAATATCCACCGCTCCTACGCGATTTTAGGCCAACGTCCTCTACTCACTCTCTCTTCATTAACTTAGAAAATACAGTTATCTCAAAGACTAAAATGAGAATGACATTAATTGCTTGGGACGCTTTTAGATAAGCATCCCTCACGTGAAAGTCACTGAAATTATTAAATTCGTTTGACCTATTTACCGGGTCTCTATTGTATGTCACAGCGTAGCGTAATGTGCTACCTTTCAGTCAGTTGAAGCAGTTGTATAATTTGTATGACTGTATAAGATTTTATGTTTATTTTATGGCTGTCGACTATTTATTACAGCGTTATAGAATTTCAATCGAAGTCTGCTCGAATGGACATTTTAGTTTGTAGTTTGCTTTAACTAATGTTTAAATTTCGTTTCTGTCTATACCTGTACTTAAGGGGCCCATTCACACGTACCACAACCACACCACATCGCAGAGACAAAATGTGGTCAATCATAGTGTCCCTGCGGCTTTTTGTGGTTGCGATGTGGTACTTACAAAATGTTTCGATGTGGCCGGCCGCTAGTTCGCGGTGTCGCTGGTGGTTGCGTTGTGGTTGCGACATGGCTGCGATGTGGTCGGTATCACACACGTGGTCAATAATGACTGCAAAATGTGGTCCGTGTGAATTTAACTATTAATTTTCGTACAAATTAGCGCCCGCTTACGTGTTGTCGTTGTGGTACGTGTGAAAAAAGCTTAACTATGTTTTTGACGATATTGTCAGAGTCGCGGGAAACACCTGGTTAAAGGATGCACGGAACAGGGAAGAATGGCACAAGAAAGGGTAGGCCTATTCCCAGCAGTGGGTGATTCCGAGCTGAAATGATGATGATGATGATGATGGAGTATCTTTTTCGAATATTGATGGTCTAATAAACAAGATCAAGTCTTCAATATAATAACTATTTGTTACTAACTGACCCGGCGAACTTCGTACCGCCTCAGAATCAAAAAAGCCGATCCATACAAATAGTATGACAATTTTTTTTTTCTTTGTGAATTTTTCCCATGGTTTATTATTTATTCTGCTATTCGGGGCGGAGAAAAATCCAACAAACCAAAGATCATAAAAATTGGTCCCGTGGTTCTTGAGTTATAAATGGTGTAACTAACCCGACTTTCTTTTATACATATACTAGCTGCCCGGCGCGACTTCGTTCGCGTGGTGTCCTACTAATACCCCCTACCCTACTCCTACCAATCCTACCCCTGCCCTTCTCCTACCTTACTCCTACCCCTTCCCTACCCCTTACTCCTACCCTACTCCTAACCTACTCCTACCGTACCCCTACCCTACTCCTACCCTACCCCTTCCCTACTCCTACCGTACCCCTACCCTACTCCTACCCTAACCCTTCCCTACTCCTACTGTACCCCTACCCCTACCCTACCGTACCCCTACCCTACTCCTACCCTACCCCTTCCCTACTCCTACCGTACCCCTACCCTACTCCTACCCTAACCCTTCCCTACTCCTACTGTACCCCTACCCCTACCCTACTCCTACCGTACCCCTACCCTACTCCTACCCTACCCCTGCTCCTACTCTACCCCTACTCCTACCCTACTCCTGCCCTACCCCGAGCCTACTCCTAGCCCTGTCATTTGCGTTTTGTTATTCCAAGTCTGATTCTTTTTTTTTTTTTTTTTTTTCTGATTATTTTTTAGTATCTTATGTCCGTCTCCTGGCTCTAAGCTACCTCCCTACCAATTTTCACCCAAATCTGTTCTGCCGTTCTTGAGTTATAAGTGGTGTAACTAACACGACTTTCTTTTATATATATAGATATACCTCCTTACTAACAAACGTATTATATCAGGTGAATAGTTACACACTGATTTCTCTCTTTCAGTCGTCAGTAAATTGACTTTTGAAAGAAGAACTGTACATGCGCTATACAACGTTTATTAGTGAGGAGGATAGTAAACAGATTTCAAAATGAAATTTTCTAAGAAAAGTTTCTGTTAATTTTTAAGAGAGAACTACGCGTTAGCTACGTCTCGAAGCTTCACGAATAATAAAATAAATAAATGTAATTTCAACAAATAACATTTCTTCAATCTTTTATTTTGGTAACAATAATATACACGGTTTTCTAGAAACATATTTTAATACATTTATTCAAGTTTGACCTTTCTTATAGCTTGTCGTGTCGTGGATAAGATAAAATCTTGATATTATTATCATCCAAGCTGAGATACACACTATGAGATCTTTTAAATTATTATTTGTCCCTACGTGTTATGAAAACTATTATACAAGTAAAAAAATAAAAGTCAAAGTAAAGTAGGTAAAGTTACTTACTTATTCTTGGAGCTAATACTTACTTGTTTGTAAGCACGTGCCAAATACTCGGCTCAAACATTCAAAATCGAAATTGACGTTATTGGAGTTGTAATAGGACCTCGCCAGCCAAGAGGACTTAGCGAAAGCCCCCTTCGAAATTATTCTTAATGGCATCATAAGCGGTTTTTCCCAACATTCAATTTATTTTCATAAGATAACTCGTTGGGAAAATTAAACGAAAATAGAGTGATAATTTGGCGAATAAAAATAAAAGAGCGAGTAGAAAATGTAATCGTTGTTATTTCCTAGTTGATTGTTGTTTGTGGAGGGGTTTACAGGGCTAAATGTCGTCACTGTCGATGTTAGACAGTATAGGCTTGTTAGGATCAAAGGCACGTCATTCAGTAAAGCATCCGCACAGAGGTCTGCGGCGCTCGCAGCGGTATCGATTTTCCGCAGTCTGCGGCGGGGGAGAGGCGAGCGGCGAGGGAGGCGGGGATCTCAGCTGGGCGCCCCCCCCCTCCCCCTGTAAACATAAACACAGGCTCCGGCCGCTCGCGTCTCAGGATCGACATCCGCCGAGAAATAACGACACTGAATATTTATGAAGCCCTCGTATCACGGATTAAGATTCGACTTTTCTAGGTCATCAATTCGAAATTCGAATTTGTTAGGGGCTAAGCCGACGGCTGGTAACTAGCCAGTGATGAGGGTAGCTTATGAAAAAGTTTGTAATCAGTGTTGCCACAATGGAGTTGTTCGGTTAGAATCGATCGCTTTGTTTGTAGTTATTGTTAGGAGGATGTACCTACACCGTACATGCATTGTTAATTTAGCGTGGAACATTTTGCGGTAACTAATTAAAGGTATACATGTACCAGCGTTTATGTATGTGGATGAAAGATTAATGAAGCGTTGAAGGCATACGGAGTTCGCAATGTATTTTGGGTTTATACAAAAGACTTTTCAATGGTGTACTGTTAGTTATTAAATTGAGTTATTTTCATATTTATGGCGGCTATACTTAGTGGTTATGAACTAACTGTTTAGGCTCCATCAACAAAGATATCTAGCAAAAGAATACGATGGGAGTCAAGGAATTATGATGACGAATAAAGAATAGTCACCATCAATCAAGCGAATATCGACTATCCATATTGTTTCAAACGTTTTGACAGTTCTTTAAAAATGAGTTCTCACGTATGAGCCTTAAGAGCTTTTACAGAGGAGTGAAAGAGACACATATCACACATTATAAGACACTGTCACAAAATAAAGTGTTCGTACACTTTATTGCAGCTAGTTTAGAGTGGCAACCACTTATATCTTGCCTCTACGAGTAGACTATTATTTATACTGCTAGAGAAAATACATAGCCACCTCACCTACTAAGTGCTAACTTTAATGTCATCTTGAACAATTATTTTATTTTGTAGGAGGAACCGGTAACTGGTTCCGTCAAAACTGGAAGGAGGACGCGCGGGCTCGCGAAAGATTGAAGGAGTGAAGGGAAACCTTTACCCAGGAGTGGGACAGGCAAACCTAGTGAAAAAAAAAAACTAGTGACCCGCCGCTGTTTGACACGGTTTTTTCTTTATTCTATGTTAGTTCATTATTAACTAGCTAACCCGGAACTTCGTACCGCCAATTAATCAATAAGAACGAATGTGTGAGAAAATGAATTATCTTCATATTTTTTTTTTTAACTATTTTTCCCATGTTTTAATAGTTATTCTGTTATTCGTGGCGAAGAAAATACCAACAAATCAAAGATTATAAAAATCGGTCTAGCTGTTCTTGAGTTATAAATGGTGTAACTAACCCGACTTTGTTTTATTTATGGCTGATTCTTTAAACGACAGATAATTTTATTGGTGGAATAAAATTGACATCTGACAGATTTTGTACGGAAGAACTGTCAAAAATTCAAAATTATTCCTCGGATAAAATTATCTGGCAGTGGAAAAATCAGCTCTTATATAAATGTATTATACAGATAAGCCTTCCGGAATAGACAGACATGAAAAGTGACTTTAAACTATGATATGTAAAGATATAGATGATCATGAGAAACATGACTTCATTGAAATAATAATTTTAAATAATGGTAGTTTCGGTCTGTTTTTCAAATGGTGCGTCATGGCCGTTGCGTGGGAAGAACGACATTATCAACGCAGAAAATTTGAAACAGAAAAGTTGGCATTAAAGTTAGCTAATAAACTTGTAGTACAACGTGACAGTACGTCGTCACAAACTTGACAATAAGAATAAGTCATTTTTGTACACAGAAAAAGAAGAAAAATAAATACACGCGTCGACTTGAGAATCTCCTCCTTTTTAACCGACTTCATAAAAAGAGGTTCTGTACTCGTATTTATGTTTGTATGTACGCGATTATTCTTATAAATTAATTAATACTATATTAGTAAAATTAAAAGGCAATGTGAGACCCTTTCGCTATCAGTAATCTACCAGAGAATCAATAAAGAATCAGTTAGAGCGGTTTTGCACTACATCCGATCCGAATCCGAGAAATGCCGGTCCGAAGTGACCATTGTCCTATTTGTATGAGGGGTTGCGCACTAGATCCGAACAAATAGGACTATGGACTATTTCTGCGAAACCGCCCTTATTTCCTACTAACTGAATACCTACAAACTTTTTGCAACTAACTACACAGTTTCTAAATGTTTTCCTTCAAATTTTCATGGTAAGAAAATGTCCCATCTATTGAGTCTTTTAACATTGATCTCAGAGCAAGGCAGTACTTACGTGTACTTTACGGACTGAATGCCTCACGGCTCATAGACCGATTTCCCGTCCCTTTGTGTGACGTCACATTCAGTGTAATGTAAGCTCACCGCAAAATCTATACTGGGACCCTTCGCGGGGACCCAGGTTATAATATAATACAAACGGGGGTGTGTGCCTGCGAGTGTGTGAGTGAGGGTGTAAATAAATGTGAGTAGGGTGTAAATGTGTTAGTTGAGGAAAATGTAGCCCAAATGTATCACATAGATTACACTCGATGTAAAGTTTATATCCATAAAGATTTGCTGAAGGGAAACATATTTGGTTCGGCGGATGCTAGGATTAACTGGCGCAAAAGTGATAATTAACATATCACTCGCTATCACCATTAAGCTTATAAAAGTTGTGGATAAGCAAAAGCAATAAGTCATTCGATACCAATTATCTTCATAATATGCGTGGCTTCGAGTTTCCAGTTTGCTTTGTGTGAGGCAAAGTTCAATGATAAAAGAGAAAATATTTTACGTAATGATAAAATATTTTCATTTTGTGAGTGTGTATGTGCTCATCAGCGTATGCATTTTATGTTAATATTTTGCGTATTCTGATTTTATTCAGAACGCGCATAATTTTACAGCACAAGTCTGCAAGAAGCGAACCTTCATTTAACCCTTCGTATGCCGAACGTGGATCCACGCGAGACACAATGGCTTTTAAATTGTTTCTGTAATTACGGCATTCAACGAATTAAAGTACCGTTAGCCAATCAATTTGGTTTTTGGTGCTCTAAAATAATTCTACTTTTTAACAGTAACTTTCAACGGAACTTTGACGTCACAGACTATATAATAAATGATACCTACGTAATCAGTCTATAACGTTCCCACTGCTGGGACACAGGCCTCCTCTCTTCGAAAGGGAGTGGGCTTTAATCTACGACGCGAGCCCAGTGCGGTTTGTTAGATGTCCATGTCTCCGATTTTTTGGTTCTAGGACGTTTCCTCACGATGTTTTCCTTTACCGTTTTGAGAGCAGTGGGGATGAAATTATTTACACAAAGTAAAGCGCCTGTCTGTCGAACCCACAACCTACGACTCATAAGCCGGGACCGTTGCCACTGAGCCACCACTGTTCTAAAATAAATAATGCCTCCCATAAAATGCTTAGCCGTAAAATATGCCGTCACCACACAATTATGTAGTTATCTGTACAGTCAACTACATCCACTACCTCTTCATTAAGATAGCGGGTTCGGCGAGACCCTTAAATAAATGTTACCTTAATGCTACCTACGAGTGTGCTCTATGGGGTATTTTTATGAGCCCATAAAATCCGGAATCCAAGTACATTTAGGGGTTGCTACCTAATATCAATTTACTTGCTATTCTTCTTGTGTACATAAAAGATTGGAAGATATTTTTCAGGCTTAATTGAATCTTCAATTATGGCGAGTTTCGGTATGATATCGTTTTATTGATATCATAAAGGTGGGTTATTTTGATTGCAATTAAGTGCGGTTTCGTCTCTTGGGTACTGGCCACGTTTAGTAAATAGTTTTATGGTCTATATTAGCGAATATTATTATGTAGGTAAATGTTTTGACAAAAGTTCATTGCTCTTTTAACTACCTACACCCACGTTTTCTATTCTTGTAAGTATCATCTTTGCCAACAAACAGGGTCGTCGTTCTAAATACGATTATTTAACCTAAAACGTGGCAATGCTGCCAGTCTTCTGGGCACGTTTCCGGATGACAGCGATGCGGACGAGTACTTCGAGGCCTAAATATCCTTTTGTTTTTTTATATAGTTTGTCTTTTAATTTAGCACTTACCTAAAGTAAGTATTATCCTTTAAACGTACACGTAAACATACAAACGTAATACAAAAATAATTTGTAAATCAAACATATTCTTAAGGTAGTGTGTATTTATTCCGATTGGATTTCAGAATATCTAGGATCCCAAATACATATTTTGAAAGGATTCTGATATAAAGACGAGATGTGAGGAATTTCAAATTTCGAAAACTTATTTTTCTGATACGAATAACTCGTCTTTAAATCAGTGTCCATTCAAAATATATATTTGGGAATCTAGATATTCTGTAATCCAATCGGAATAAATACACACTACATTAAGAATAAATTATGTTTGATTTACAAATTATGTTGGTATTACGTTTGTATGAACTACGCATGCTCCACCGGCCCCTTAAATATTCTATTAAAATTGTGTTGCTCTTTCGAATAGGTATGCCCACGTTATCTATTCTTGTAAAATGTTATAGCAGGCGGCGTAGCAACGTTTCTAGTTCGTAAGCTAACATTATTACTAGATATAAACCTATTATAAGTATTTATACAGAGGCAAACAGCTAGTCGTGTGAAACGTTAAACAACGCATTTACTTTCCAACAGAAAAATAATTGTAAAAACTAATTAACGTTAAGATTAATGTTTTTTTTCATACTGTTGCTACGCCGTAGCGGAAAGACGCTACGAGGCTACGAATACTGTCTTGTCGTAGCATAGCCGGCCTGCTACGCGACGAGACATCTCATTATTATTCTGAACTAAAGTTTGTGCATTGGACTAAGTTTTGTATGTGGTTGTTTTGTTACTGTAGTATACTATTCTTCCAAATGTGGCAGCTACCTATTTAATACACACACATTATACCTACTAATGGAAATTTTCGTCATATAACGTTGTACGTTACGCTCGAAAATTAATAAGGCTTAAGCTACGTTGGCAATATAAAGCGCGTCGTAAATTAAACGCATTATTTCGATAATGTTCCGCTTACATTACGTATTGTGTGTGACTTACGATTTGTTTTACGCTGAAAGTGCGGCAATGTATGCTGGTTATATTCGGGTAACCGTTGCCAACAGCTTACGGCTTGCGTTGCGTTTATAATGGGTCTGTGTACTGTTGTGTGTTTTAGTTGCCGCTATATTTTGCACTGGCTAATTGTACGCAATTATAAGGATGTGTTCATATTGCTTGTGTTTTATTAAATAATATCAAGCAATAATAATTTTTCGTCCTACTCCGTGATTTAGGACCCAAAATCACAACTTGAAACTAGGTAGGTACCATTTTTGTAAAAGAAACGCTGAAATACAATATATGTTATTTTTTCTTTTACGTTCCATAAGGACAAGGACAAGGACATTCCATGTGAGCAAATAGCACGACATCTGATACTGTGGGCGGTTTATACATTCGTCGTATTTGTCCGAAGGCCGAAATGAGACTTGAATAATTATATAATTTCGTGGATAGCCCGAATGCCAGACGTGAATGAGTGACCTCTAGGGATGTGTAAAAATGGTGCTCCCAGGATTATGTGGATAATATCTACATGACTGAATTATTTACCTATGTATAAATGTCATGTTGACTACCCCGATGGACTAGAGGTCGTTAGTGCAACTGCTGGGCGTAGGGTTCTAGATTTAATCCCCAGGCCGGGAAAAGTGTTACTTAAAGGCTTTTTCTATTATAATATTCTTAGTAGCAGCTCAGTGTGGTTTATGGCAATACACCGGGAAAAATTATTTCTTAATTAAGACTTTATACAGTAAAAAGAAATGTTTGTAAAACAGTAAAAGACAAAACAGTAACTTTTAATGATTGAACATAATATTTACTGAAAAAGAAAAACAACAAAAAAAGGGAAACCACCATTACTGTAATGTAAGTAAATTTCAATGGTTTGAACGATGTCACCAAATTAATAAAATAGTAAAGTTTTGTGACCAAGTTTACTGTCATGACGGTAACATTTTGCCTCAAGCTGTTTTCGGATCAGTAAAAAATACTGTATTGAAAGTTAGGCTCATATGGAACTGTTTAAAGCAGTTTAGATTATTTTTTTTTTCATTTTTATTTACCTACTGCTTAATATGTTTCAGTGTACGCTCGCCCCAACTAGCGAAATGTTGGATCTCTGCGTACTCCATCGGTGATTACTGGCGTAATGTTTTTTGATGTCCCACATTACAAAATTAAGAAGCGAAACGTTTAAACAAAATATATTATATCGTCTATTCAAACTAATGTTACAAATTGATGTTCTTTCAAGGTAAACCAATATCAACTTTATTTTAATGGTATTCAAGTTGATTTCAGAGTGACTAAAGCGGTGAGCTATTGAAAAAGTTATAAAAATATTTGAAGTTGTAGCATAAACTGAACTTTATTGTGTAGGAATTAAAGTTATTTATCCATACACTGAACACTCATATTTGTTAACATTTTTGGCAAATAATTCGTAAATGCAGATTAGTACGGTACGACCTCTAGACTATTTCGAAATATTTTTCCATGAATGGGTGTCTAAAACGACGAGTACAGGTTTCTATCAATCAAAACGTATACAAGAACGAGTTAAAATGTTCTGGAAAATTCTTGAATTTTAACATAACACCTTTATTCGACTGTGCCTAATCACAAATGTGATATTTATTTCATTCTTAAGTATCAAAGGGACATTTTTTCAAAATTCGCGACGTCATTTGTGATTTTCTTCTAAATAATGTGAACTTGAACAGTAGAACTGTCCAGACTGGTACCTAAGGGACATATTTAGTCTTTAACCAGTAAATTCAGGCTAAACATCGTCTAAGTTTGAGGCTGTGAGATAATAAGAATTTATGGGCGCCCGGCGAAACATCTGCGTCGACCTCAGAGGTCGGATTATGACGATAATTACTTATATATATTTCTAATATGTCGCGACTGTAATCCCGCAGGATATATAGAGGTATCAGATATCCTAGACTAAACACGAGTCTTGTAGACTTTGCTAGGACCAATCGACCATAAAAAATTAAAAGATTTAGGTATTTGAAACGTTAAGATCGACTGGTAAAGAATACCAATTGACATGAAGCTCGCCTTATGTACACACGCCAGCACATCAAGCTACTACAATCTGTCAAATTTCTTTAATAGATTTTCAACTTTATCGCTAAAGCATAAGGTTCATAGTTGATTGGGAAAATTTGACAGTTTCGGGTAGCTTGATGTACTGGCGTCTGTACCATAGTGTTCTGAACCGGAGACGTGCCGAAATATAACCTTATTACTATACCTACGCTTAAACTTATTAGCATCAATAGGTATTACAGATGTCCAATAAGTAGCGCTGACCACTTAACATCTAGTACAGGGATGATGGCACGCGTGCCATTGGTGGCACGTTTCAGAAATGTAGGTACCAGTGGCGAAGGGTGAATTTATGACAGAGATAGGCAGGAGCAAAAAAAAATTCCAAAAGAAAATTTCAATGATGAATTGACTATAGAGTGGTTATGTTCTGAATTTTCGAAGGGAAGCCGGTGGGAATCGAGTTGTATGGTACCTTCGCCACTGGTAGGTACCCAATTCATCTAAGTAGTTTGCAATAGGAAAATTAGCACTAATTTGTCATTTCATTTAAATAAATATAAAACTGTGTCCTTTATTCGTCTAAATACATATAAATTATATTTTTAAATATTAGAATATAAAAAAAATATATAAAAACATTTAAAAATATAAAAAATAGTAGCCCACCGGTATCGGGAACAGGGTTAAACTGTTATTATTAACATTAACCCTACACCAACCAGAAGTTGTCCTTAGGTGCACTTGCATAGTGCGAACAGGGATAATCGTCTGTTAGTGTCTCATTTCATTAAAAACGTCTAACGGGCCTCTGCGAGTCGTTTTTGGCCCCTCGTAGGACCCCAGGGTCTCGAGAAATGTCAAGAGAGATTAAAAATAATAATAACAATAAGAAAGTACCTATATCGTTTTTTTTCCAGTAATCACTAAGCCAAGATTGTTTGTTGGCACGTCATGGCCGCATAAAATATTTATTTGGAAAAATGGCTCGTGATGTATAGAGGTTCGCCATCCCTGATCTAGTAGGTCGTTTGCTTGTTTTCCACCTTCTAAAGAAAAAGATTAAAAATAAAGATGTATTACTCTGTTACTGTTAGTTGTTACTGAAAATCCTTGAAAAATACTTAACACATACTCTGTGCCATGAACCACGTAAGGTTCAGGTTGATTATTTAACTATTGTGTCTACTTTGTGGACAATAAAAATAGTGAAAATGCCTTAAAAACACGGACCTAAAGAGAAATAGATCATCATCATCAACTGCCTAGCCTTTTCGCAACTATGTTGGGGTCGGCTTCCAGTCTTACCAGATGCAGCTAAGATAAATAGATATAGATAAAAAAAAATCGTATTCCAATCTAGGTATCCTATCTAACCTATCCTTTCTATAAAAGAAACTAAATAATCGATGCTTCCAAACTGAAACTAGGTAACCTACATTAGATTTTATTTTAATTATTTTTCGTAGCATTGCTGCTTAAAAAGGGTTGGAGAGAAAAAGGAATCTATTAACCCAGTTCCACACAGGCAGGTGCTAACAGTTATTCTTAATTAAATACGAGAAAGTCTTATTAGCTCGAAAGTTTATTTTTAAGGTTTAACTTTGAAACATTTTAATTTTTTACACTTCAAACTTTAAATCAGTTAGTAGAAAAACACACAGAATTTCGAAAACCTCTATATCTGGCTTTCGTGGACTACACAAAGGCTTTTGACAGCATTAAACACAGCGCAATATTTTCAGCCTTACGAAGTCAAGATATAGAGGAAACCTACATAGATCTTCTAAAGATTATTTATAGTAACAGCACGGCCAACGTTAAACTGGATTCCATAGGCACAACATTCAAAATAGACAAAGGGGTAAAACAGGGTGATCCGCTCTCTCCTAAACTATTTACGAGCACCCTTGAGGAGATATTCAAAAAACTCGCAGACACATGGGCAACGAGGGGTATTCCAATCGGCGATAAAATGCTGTCAAACCTTCGTTTCGCAGACGATATCGTTCTTTTTGCATCTACAGCAGATCGACTGCAACAAATGCTCCAAGAACTGAGCACTGCAAGCCTTGAGGTTGGACTGACGATGAATCAGTCAAAGACTAAAGTCATGACCAATGCCACCAACTATAAGGTCGAGGTCGATGGGCAGGAAATACACTATGTCGACGAATATATCTACCTGGGCCAGCTAGTTTCCTTCCACAACAGACAGGACAAAGAGATCGACCGCCGAGTCGAAAATGCGTGGAAGAGCTACTGGTCCATGAAGGCGCTAATGAAGGGCGACCTTCCTGTTTCACTAAAGCGTAAGCTCGTCGACATGTGTATCCTACCTATCCTAACCTATGGCGCCCAGACTTGGTCTTTGACAGAGGCTCAGAAGTCCAAACTCAAGGTTTGCCAAAGAGCGATGGAGCGTAGTATCCTAAAGATTAAACTTACCGACCAAATTCGCAACACCACAATACGCTCCAAGACAGGTATCGCCGATGTTGGCGGCAAGTCTGCAAGGCTGAAGTGGGACTGGGCGGGTCACACTTATAGGATGCATCCAGACAGATGGGCCAAAGTCGTCACACAGTGGGTGCCTGAAGACGGACGTCGTCACCGAGGCAGGCCTAAAAAACGCTGGCGTGACGATTTAGACTCATTCCTAACCGACTGGACGGAGAAGGCACAACACAAGGAAATGTGGAAGAACATGGGGGAGGCCTTTGCCCAGCAGTGGGACAGTACAGGCTAACGGAAAAAAAAAAAAAAAAAAAAAAAAAAAAAAAAAAAAAAAAAAAAACACTTCAGGGAATTCTTGTGTTAGGTGGAAGGTTTCATGAAAATGAAATGAAAATATGTTTGCATACTCCACATTTTAGTTGGTACTCAAGGAGACAGTTATACAAAAAGTAATATCAGAGTTTTTAGCAATATTCTGGAGAAGCTGTTGTGAGAAGGAGAGACAATACTGCAGTTCAATGGTGTACACCATTGAACTGCAGTATTGTCTCTCCTTTTCTCCCTTTAATCAATCCAAAGGTTGTCTGTAAAAGATCGCTTTTAGCGATAAGACTGTCACTCTATGTAAAATGTCTACATTTTATATCATGAATCCAAATATACAGGGTTATTGGTAAAACACTAACAACTTCTCAGGACTATATTACTAACATCATAAACAACAACTTTTGCTCTATGACTTTTAATAATTCATTAGATTTTAGTTCATCAGATTTTCATACAAAAATAAAAATATTTAAATTCAACCAATTGAAATATTCGATTTTCTGTTACGAACTCTACGCGAAGCAAAAGAAAGCGCTAGTTAGGTAAACAAACTGCCGTGTCTAGTACAAAATTCAGCGGAGGGGAGCGGGGGTTAGATAGAACAATGAAATCTTAAAGGTTTGTTTTTGTTTTTGATTTTACTATGTTTTGTAAAAAGTCATAGAACAAAAGTTGCTGTTTATGATGTTAGTAATCCAGTACTACAAGGCTGTTTGTGTTTTGCCAATAACCCTGTAGGTATTATGGTGTACATAATAAATAAATTGGATAATAATAAAGTCGAAGACATTGCGACATCTATCAACCCGCACTGGGCTCGCATGATGGTGGATTAAACAGATTACATAATAAAGAGTATTGTATTCTAGCTCTCAGTCTAAGTAGATGCGTAGTATCCAAGATATTACGTCATCAGTACTCAATAAGACAGTCGCACAACTTGACCCGCCGCGTCAAACACAGAACTGATCGATCTGGTCGACTATTAGTATTCAGCCTGAAGTATCAATCTGCCAGCGAAAAAGCATTTGTTTATCATACCGTGTCGATGGCGGTCTAAACTGAAGTTGAATTTTCTAATTAATTGTTGTAAGTATCAAAAAATAAAATTTCATAATTAGTAAGTTAAAATATATATGCTTTCACTGTTGGCCAAGCGCAACACGTCATACCTGCTCATAGCTACTGATATACTGTTGACAATAATAAGGTTTATAAAACCAACAATAAAAAAATTAAAATTTTGTTTAATTATACCAAGTTTTTGTATAACGAAAAGGAATGGAACTGAAACCAAAATTAAATGTACGAGCAACGATGGAAATCATGAAAATGCGATGGAACCTTAAAACCAAAAGTTGGATTCAAGAAATGTGAACACAAAAGTTACTAATTACTGCAACAATCAACAACATCAAACAAACAAGAACTATTTATGACTGTGTGCCCTAAATGTGTGTGAATCCCTAAGTGCCCAGTTTAAAACTTTTGATAGGAATGAAAATGATCTATGTTTTATATATTAATGATATTACTTTTATTAAACAAAATAATACCAACACGATCTTTTATAATTATTATTAAAAAGGATTCTCTAAATAAATCAGAATGTTCTTTTCTTTTAGAAACTCTCATTCATCGTTTTTACCCTAGTTTCTTTATGGCGCAACAAACGTTCATTAACTAAGCTATTAATTAAACACGGTTATGTGATCAGGCGGCGGTCGAACCACACAAAACAAGTATAAAAACTGCACCTAAAAGAACTCGTTGTTGTTGGTTACTATTATTACGTTGGTATAGGAATAAATTGAAATAGCTGGCAGAATATGTTTTGGTGGTTTGCCTTATATAAATAATTTGTTAAACTTTATGCAACTAAAAGGCATTCATTACTAGTCAAATACAGACGCCAGCACATCAAGCTACTCGAAACTGTCAAATTTTCCCAAACAACCTTGAACCTAATGCTTTAGCGATAAAGTTGAAGATCTATTAAATAAATTTGACAGATTGTAGTAGCTTGATGCGCTGGCGTCTGCACATACATAACATCACACCTGTAATCCTCGAAGAGTTAGTCAGTGGTGTACACCCACGTTTCGGCAATTATGTTTAAGTCCCATGTAATAAGGGCGAGTCTATTGCCTAAACCAGACTGTGGGCTGCTGCTGAGAAATGCCTGATAGATAAACCCAATAACATTTTGCCTGACCTGGGAATCGAAATTAGGACTTCATGCTTAGCAGTACCGCTAGACAACTAGGCCAACGAGGTAGTCTAATGTTTTACTATTTTATTTAAATTCTTCGACAAACCTAAACATAACTGATGTAACAAAAGGGCATAGTTTAAGGACGTTAAAAATGTTCCTGGAAAAAAACTACACGGAATTAAATCGACCCTAATAAGTAACATCTTGTTCCTGCCGTTTCCTTTCACGGTAAATTTCTAAGAAGGAATCCTTTCCGTCCTTAAACGTATCGTGTTTTGACACGGCACAATGGACACATGTGTTAAGGAGGTGCGTTCGCTATTAACTGATCAAAGTCGGTGTGGCACGATAAAGGCCCATTACAATAGAAAATAAATTGTGTCTCATTAGCGGTGAATAAAAAGTATTTATTGCGACTCGTACATGAAGATCACAAACTAAACTAAACACAGTAAAAAAAAAACAAATTATATAAAAAAAAAGTAACAAAAAGAAAAATGAAACAGAAAGTTCTATACGAGGCCAAAAGTCCTATCTCATTATGATGAATATTGAAGTACTTTCACACCATTATATTTTCGCTATAACTTTTGTTGCAAAAAAAATACAGGAAAAACTGTGCGAAAAGTGTGTCATTGTACTGATTATTTTAAGAAACTTATTGAAGTCGTAAAAAATATATTTTTTCCTCGATTTATGTGAACACAAGTGTATAGCACAGCTGATTTTTTCCGCCATCTATCTATTATCTGTACTAATATTATAAAGCTGAAGAGTTTTTTATGTTTCTTTTTTTGTTTGAACGCGCTAATCTCTGAAACTACCGGTTGAATTTGAAAAATCCTTTTTTCATTTGTTAGCCCAATTTTTGAGGAAGGTTTTAGGCTATATTACATCACGCTAGTACTCTTAGGAACCGAGCACAAGAGAAGAGAAGAAAAAAAGTCAGAAAGAAAGCTAAGTGAAAACGAAGTAAAGAAGCGCGGACAGGCGATGCGATGCGATGGGGTGGGCCGGGGGAACAAAAAATTCACGCGGACGAAGTTGCGAGCAGAAGCTACTTAGTAATATTTGCTAAACGGTAAGCAATTTATTGAGAACCCTTTCGTTTTTGTAGGGTCAAGGTCATCTGCGTTATACAGGCCCTTAAAGACACGTGTTCAGAAGTTACCTTCACCTTTAACAAGGTAACTGTGTAAGTTTGATTTCCAGTTTGTTTGTTTTCGATGAATTAGCTGGCTCACAAAATGGTAGGCAAAAAAAAAATCAACGTTTACTTGGGACGGAATAATATAGGTAGGAACTTTTATGTTATTTTTTAAAGCCATTCAGAGCGCAGAAAAACGCAGTTACTCGCACATATGTAATATTAACACACACATATCAACGTAACATCAAGCCTGTAATCTTCGAAGGGTTAAGCAGAGCTGTACAGACGCCAGCACATCAAGTTACTACAATCTGTCAAATTTCTTTAATAGATTTTCAACTTTATCCCTAAAGTATAAGGTTCAAAGTTGATTGGGAAAATTTGATAGTTTCGGGTAGCTTGATGTGCTGGCGTCTGTACCTATAGCCACATTTCGCCAGTTATGTTTGTAATCTGTAATATTAAGTATGTTTCAAATAAAGAATCTGAGCTAGGAATGCATTATTTTGTTTTACTCTTGCATTAGCAGAACGTTTGGTGGCAATATTATCCTCGTGAATATTTATCTTTTTTAACAGAACTGGAACTGAACAACTTATTTAAAAAGGACATAGTTTAAAAATATATTTCAGTAAAATTTAATCAAACTGAAAAGTAATAACAATATGTACAGACGCTAGCACATCAAGCTACCCGAAACTGTAAAATTTTCCCAATCAACTTTGAACCTTATGCTTTAGCGATAAAGTTGAAAATCTATTAAAGAAATTTGATAGATTGTAGTAGCTTGATGTGCTGGCGTCTGTACACATTTGCTTTACATATTGAATTTCCGGTGAAATCAAACAGCCTGCAGCCTTGTTGCGTAACATAACAGTCACAAATCCTTTCAATTTGACAATTCAACAATATTCATTGCTTTATTTAAGTTGTTTAGCCGACGAGTTTTTTATTATTTTCAAGCAATGGATTAATTCCCTTTGTAGATCATTGACCATCGCTACGGGCAATCGAAAGCCCGAAAATCTGACAACCAGTCTTACCAAGGGTTTCGTATTACCCAGTAACTGGGTTGTGGAGTTCAAATAGGCAATCGCTTCATGTAAAGTACTACTACTAAAGTATTCAGTTGCATCCGGTTCGACTGGAAGTCGACCTCAGCATAGTTGGGAAAAGGTTGGGCATGATGGTTTAAGAATCCCTTTTATTTTGAATTGGGGCGCTGAAATATTTCTTATCAAGACTAATCCAATGAATCAAAATCAAAATATTTTATTTCACATAAACCGACATGGGTACTTATGAAACGTCAGAAGCTAGGTGCACGGTTCCAATTGGTCGTTTCCTATGGAGAAGAACCGGCAAGAAATCTATCTCACATACACATACATACCTATACAACCACACACACTCATAGGAAGAGTTTCCTAAGTCGACACCCTAATATTGCGTAACACACTATCAATCGGAATCTGAATCTTAAAGCAAATTGTTAATCCATTGCTTCATAAGTTCGAAAAATTTGTCTCCTCCACACGTAAATAACGCAATGAATGTTGTTGAACTGTCAAAATGAAACCGATTCCGATTGATAATGCGTTACGCAATTGCACCGCGGGTTTTTACTTCCTTCCCGAACATAATGCAAATTCAGTTTTCTATGTTGTTATTCTGATTTTCATTTAGTTGCAGAAGTAGGGTATTGCAGACAGTGTGATTAAAGTTAAAGAAATTTATATTACATGCTAGTGCATTGCTAGTTCCAGAGAGACAATTTCAAGTTAGTCTTGTACCGTTCCTAGCAGATGAGTAGGATTATCTGCAATTCTGTAGTCGCTGTCGTGTTAATGTTCGAGGTATTCATTGAGAATCAATGCTACGTTCAGGGAGAATGTATAAATAATTTATTTTTGTTTCAGGGTTTCCCAATTGTCAAAAAATTAATTAGTATATTTGTCAAGACTGAGCTGATAAATTATGAATTCGCTTTTATTTATGAATTGTGGTTAGGTATCATAAGGCTGTTTATTCTAGATAACATATATAATTAAATAAGGCAATTTTTCCCATAGGTCTCTTTCAAATAGGATTTTTATAAAAATTCGTTTTTGTAAACATGATTGTTTTTGAACAATATTTGAATTTTCGTGGCATGTTTACCACATTATTCGGCAAAATTAAAATAATAAATTAAATAACAAAAATATCTTCTTTTGATTCGCATTTCTAAGACTTCTTCTTTGTCTTTAAGTCAAAGTTTTGTTTTTAATTTACGAGTACAACTTTTTTCGAATTCCGTAATTATGGAAAAAAATATTTCCTCTTTTATGTATAACAATGGCAACACAAAGTTCTCTCCTTGTTTTTTAGAACAAGTACTTAACAACTAAGTTTTATTAACAGGCCTAAGAATAAATATTTAGTCGACAGATAAAGTATTAAGTAAAACCTGCTGCCTTAATATTTAAACCGCCAGATTTGCTCTCACCGTACTTAGTAACGCGAAAAAGTGTCCATACTGAGAAGAGTGAGCTCACACATTATTTAATAGCGTTTCCATGATAATCAAGTCAAGACACTACGTCATTGTGTGCCAGACGTGTCAAAACGAAACAGAAACGCGGCTATCTTTTACGCGGTAGAGCGAATCTTCCGATTTAAATTAGACAAGGTAGTTTGGCAATAATTCCTTCTGCACATGTGGCTTCCCTGGCACCTCTTTGACGGCATAAGTTCTACGTAAATGTCTATTAACTGCTCTCAAATTACGATGTTTATTTTTTATTTGTACATACTTCTATGACATAATCTTTTTATTATTTGACATTATATACAGACAATTTTAATTTTTCACCTCTTTCTTAGTTGAAATGGCAATCATATCTCTTGGTTTTAGTAGATTTTTATATTTTGTTTATCCTTTTGATACATCCTTATTTTGTAAATGTGAGGACTTTGTAAGCCTTGTAGACTAGATCTGTAGACCATTTTTTATTTTTATCAAGTACCTGGTACTTGTTGACAGGCCTACGCTGTCCTCCCATACCTACTGTAACTCGAAAACATTGTAAAAGCCAATTATTTTTAAAAGAGTAACCATGGAGTTTCTTGCCGGTTCTTCTCCATAGGAAACGACCAATTGGAACCGTGCACCTAGCTTCTGACGTTTCATAAGTGCCCATGTTGGTTTATGTGAAATAAAAATATTTTGATTTGATTTGATTTGATTGGAAATCTTTGCCGCTGTCATCTTTCTCATGACAGCTGTCACTACGTCCGTTAAGTGCGGCCACCGCTCTAATAGAAAACCGTAGCTTCACTCTTTCGCATTAAATATTAATGAATATTCAAATCGATCAATTAAATTAACTTTTGATTTCACAAAGTTATACCGACATCTAAAGCAAAATTAATGGTACAAACTTTCGGCTAATTAGCTTTTAAGAGCTTTTAGTCATTGATTCAATTCGTCGAACGAAAAATGTTTCCTCTTTTATTTTTAACAATGGCAAGACAGAGTTCTCTCTTTTCTTTGAACAAGGACTGAAGAACAATCTTATTCACATAGGTACAAACTTTCGGTTAATTAGCTTTAAAGAGCTTTTAGTCATTTTATTCGTCGAACGAATTAGGGATGCCAATAAAATTATTCGATACAAGATCGAAATGGGTTCAGTGCACTGTGTACCTACTATCATACGCGGTCATCCGACACTGCGGCAGAACGACTGCAAAATTAACAAAACGAGAAAAAATCACAACTATGAAACGTCAAAATTGGGATTTTTTTATCAATATAATCTACCGTTTCAGAATTAACAGTCACTATGATGGGTCATTATATCGACGATGAAATGACAAAAACTCCTAACTGACATTTTTTTCAATTTTACTTTTTTTACGTAAGTAGATACTTTAAATAATCGTTTGTAAAGTCTATCTACGTAAAAAAAGTAAAATTGAAAAAAATGTCAGTTAGAAGTTCTTGTCATTTCATCGTCGATATGCCATATTGCAATACAACTCATTAATAAAGCAATGTAATGCATAGATTAGATTTTTATGTTTATAGTAACGTACATTACACATTTCCGACTGACCTCAATTTTTTGTCATAATTATGAGTGCTCAATTTTCCAAGTGTGGCCAGTCCAGTTTTCCCATCAATTAGTCATTTTACCACACCCATATTTGATTGGTTTTGAGCGTTCAAATTACCGTGTGGACGTTTGACGAGGGCGCGCCGTATCACGGAGTAATCATTGTGATGTTCGTTAGATGGTGAAAATATATTTATGCCAAGATTGATAAATGTTACTTAGCAAGTGCTTTGACTTGGATAATTATGATCCCGTAATCCCGTATCTATCATTTACATGTAGTTTGATAGTTGTGTGACAGTGTAACTCGTTTTTTCACAAACACAAAGCGACACTATGTAATGCCTAAACAATACATAACGCAAAAGCCAACTTGAAATAATATTTAGGCATTACATAGTGTAAGTGCCTAGCCTAGTGTTAGTGAAAACGGACACTAGTCAATCTTTCCAGATACACAGATATTGTAGTTATTTTAACCAAAAGTTAATGCTTTTGACTACTCAAAATACGTTAATTTGAATTCTTTATGTGAATCCCTTTTCGGTTTTAAATGGAATTGTAATCCAAGAAATGCCTGAATGTACGGGATTTAGAATTCAGGAGACGGCACTCATTTAATTTATTTCGAAAATTGTTAATATCGGATTTATGGGTATGTCCGGTTTAGATAAACCACACAGCTTTGACACACACACACACGAGTTTGTTTGAACGCGCCAATCTCTGGAGCTACCGGTCGGATTTGAAAACATATTTTTGCATTTGATAATCTAATTCTTGAGGAAGGCATTTCACAGCACGCTATGACGCTAAGGAGTCGAGAAAAAAGAAAAAAAAAAGTTAGAAAATCGCAAAGCGAAAACGAAGTGATCTGCCCGTGATTGGCCGGTGATGCGATGCGACGGGGTGGGTCGGGGTAACAAGAAATTTCACGCGCTCGAAGTCGCGGGCACAAGCTAGTCCAAAATAATGGAAAAATGGTAACTTTCTAGATTATGCACAGATAATCCGTCAAGTATTGCTCGATTTGTAGAGAAGATTTGTTTTCGTGTACTAGGTGATTAGGTGATTTTGTTCTGAAAAAAATGTCCTTCAAACGTTCTAAAAAGAAAAATAAACCTAAATATCGTGCAAAGGAGAAAGTTACGTAAAATATTTGAACGCTCTTTCGTTACTTACCGCGTCATCTCGATTCAACTTTTAATATTTTCGTTGACATTTTCCATCGAGAAAAATATCGCTCCCACACTTTTATGTACGTACACATAAAATGTTGTCTACCTACCTACATACGTCTGAAGGTTGCCAAGGTGACAAGAAGCTATCAAATTATGTATCGGCCCCTGCGCTACAGCAGTAAATATTTAACATTGCCAATTTTTTCCCCTCGTACTATTTTTCCTTTTATACTTTGCCGAATCCAGGCCCATTTCCGAGGGTCGCATGTAAAAATGTTGGCTGAATAGCGTCGGTACGTTAAAAGGACGAATAGGTCTATCTCTACAATTGTATGGAACGTTGATAATAGGGTTTTCAGAAGCGGGACGACGTTCTAAACGCGTAAAACCTGGTAATAAGTTTTGGGTATATTTTTACGAATATATTCAGAAAGAAATTAAAGGTTTCCGGGACATTTTTATATTTTAATAATCGTATTTCTTCTACCCACATAAAATCAATACTGTATAACGTTGTGCGTTAACGTGTCGTGGCGACAATGTGCCAAAGCGATATAGTGGTTTAGAAAATTTACGGGCTATAAGTTTAAAGTCAAATAAAGTTTAAAATCGTAAAAATAAAGTTTTACTTTATTTTTATGATCTTCGCGGTCACGAGTTGGTTCAAACTGACCACGATATAAACATATCTTTCAAAGTAAATATTTTGCTAAATTTTATTCAAACTAAGCTTGTTAAAAGCGGCATGCCAGGCTGGCTTTGCAACTAAAAAATAGGTAGTATTTTTTGCAAAACATTCTTGCTCACAACACTGGAATTCTTTCAACATTTTTTTAAACGATAAAGTACAGACCAACACAAATGTACGCCATAGAGAGATACTTTTATACATGTATTTTTTGTTAAAGAAGGACATAAGTTTTTCATAATATTATTGTCCTTTTTTGCTAACCCACTTTACTGGGCACGCGTCACAAAGGCTGTATTATCCCGTCCCTATTGGAGATACGTGAATGATATTTCAGTAGGTTTTTTTATTTCACAAGAAGAATATAATGTCCTTATTCTGGGAGATCTGTATTTTAGGTTAAATGCTCGTATGTTGGAATATTACGCTGGGTAGATATTATGTTTTAGAACATCAATTTTTTTTTTTTTGCGTAGATTTTTGACAGTCGTTACGGGTAGTCAAAAGCCCGAAAGTCTGACAATCAGTCTTACCAAGGGGTATCGTATTACCCAGAAACTCGGTTGTGGAGGTCAGATAGGCAGTCGCTCCATGTAAAATACTGGTATTCAGCTGCATCCGGTTAGACTGGAAGCCGACCCCAACATAGTTGGGAAAAGGCTAGGCAGATGATGAACATCTATTTTTGATTCCTTCACTTGAACATACAGGGTGGGAGAGACATCGACGCGCAGTCTGTTACCATGGATTCAGTACATGATTCTGAATCCCCACTGCGTTAAAATGTTCGTCGGTTATATAAAAAAATGCTTTTCCATTTTGATCCGTTTGGACCGCGTAGGTATTATGGGTACAATTCATGCATTTATGTATTCATGGTTACAGTTTTCGCGTCGATATCCCTGCCACCCTGTATACCGTCTCATTACAAAACGAGTTCTAACTTTCGAGTCAGTTTTCGTATTTCGGACCTTATTCCGACGGTGGTAAAATTCCTAATACAAAATTGACAAATTAGACTCGGGTTTAAAATCTCTCTGAGCCCAAATTAGTTCACAAGCATTGAGAATCCAGAGTGAATCCTAAGGTGCACGTCAAAAAAGACACTGCTGGCTTTTCAACTCTCGTGCGTTGAAAATTAGCGAAACAAAATCGGTGCGAGAAAATATCGCCCGTTCGAATCTGGGCTAAAGTGCGACTAAACAAGGTTTTTCTTAATTTAATAAGGCCGATATAAATTAATATCCCATGCACAAACATCACCCAAAACAAATAACTTAGGGCCATTCAAATAACTGTCTTAATGCGCTTACATTATAGCCATAACACATTGTTTATTTTATAGCCGCCTGCAAGTTAGGCAGACGGCCAGGCGCGTTCGCTAATCTAACGATCGCAGCCGGCTTGCATAGTATCCAATGCGTACTTGCGTAGTGCTTGCGGGAAGTCATGGTACGACAGATACACTGCTGCATTTTGGCTGTGGTAAACGTGATTGCCATTGCGTCAAATGTAAGGTATATAAAAAGCCTACACCTAATTTTTAAACACACCCTTTGTGCACAACATTCGAAGAGTTAAGCTACTTGTCGATCTCTGCAATACGTTTGACATTTTAATTTTTTTACGAAAAAAATTATGATCTCATTCAATTTATTTAAACGATCTAATTTGAATACCGAAATCACCATTTTCTACACACTCAGATAAATGGCACAAACGTAATGAACAACGATACAAATCGACGCGACGTCAAAATAAATAATGCACATAAAATATACAATGCATACCTACTTGTACCAAACGAAGGTTTCGATATATCGTAAATATTTAAGTGCGCTCGTGGAAAAGTTACAGGCTTGGATCATTACGTTGTAAAAGTTACGCTCAGTGATGTTTGCCGAGATTGCTTCGAAATCGTCCGCCTGAACTCTTTTGTTTACAAGGAATTCAATTAAACTCAAGTGTGATATCCTTGCCAGCATTTAATTTAAAAAAATCTTTATTACAATCAACAAGACAAATCGAAAAAGACAGCTTATTTATCTGAGGTTGAATGGAAGTTTAAAATTAAAATGGCGACTCCAATGGGTTTCCAATGAGGGGGAGCAATAATTGTCCGTAGGCTGGGATGCAAATTGGATCGCAGCTCGGTCGGAGATTGTATATATTTGTCTGATTCCGGTTAATTATTTTTCCTGCGATTGTACTCGCAATTTTTTTTGGGAACTTGGTGTATTCTTTGCTGTTTGGGTTGATACTGATATAACTGAACGTGTATTAAAAGTGGGTTAAAGTATGTCACAATATTATTTTGATTGTGAACGTTTGTTAAGGGGCTTACAGGACCTAAATGCAAAAAACGCAAGTTTTAGAAACAATAAAAGTATATGATCGACTACAGTAAAAAAATCAAAAAAATACATCATATTCTTCAGAATAAATGCTAGGGAGATAGTGTGTTGAAAACATAATACAACTTATTTGGTACGATAGAAAAAAATCATGAAGATAACTACTTATAGTGTTTTAGTTTTTTTGTCCAAACACTAGATTTTTCGTAAATCGATAATTGCTTCATATTTTGCAATAAATTACCAGCGTTGTGGCATCGCGCTTCTCTTTCTTTTCTTTGCAGTCCGACAAAGACCGCGCTTTAGGTCATGTAGTCCTCTTAAGAAAGACATTACTGTTTTCGAAAAAATATATACTCATACATACATAACCTCACGCTTTCTTCCCATGAGGGTAGGCAGAAACGACATAATCCTTACATACTCCTTTTGCCTCGTTTAAGTTCATACACGCTCGCCGGTTGCGAGTACTACGCACCTGACCTTTCTGAAGAATATCACCAATAAGGTCACTATATTTCCTCCTAGGGCGTCCCCTCGCGGCGTTACCATTATTACAGACTAGCTGCACCCTGCGGTTTTACCCGCGCAAGTTTCGAGTTTCTAGTAGAATCCAATCATGATTCGAAAGACACGTGGCGCCATCTATTATCATAATAACGTTATTGTTGTTTTCCTTGGGAATAGCACTTTTTTTCGGGATGAAAGGTATACTGTGTCCGTTTCTGTACACCTGAAAACGTATATGCAAAATTTCATGATGATCGGTTCAGAGGCTTAGGCGTGAACAGGTAACAAACTTACTTTCGCATTTATACTATTAAAAGTTAGCATTAGGATATTATCAAATGTAGTGGCAAAAACCATCAGAATATTTCATTTCTTACATAAGCCTTTATTCTTGAAAATTGCCACCATCGATTGTGCATGGGGACGTCCACGTCCATAAAATGTATGGAAATACGTGCACGTTATAAAGTTATCGTGGACGGAATTTTAAGGCGTCTGTGCAAGTCTTTTCTTCCTTTTGATATTTTACCTTTTTATACCTTTTGTCTATGCTTTTTCTTCCTTTTGGTTTTTCCTATTGATTGATACTTTATATACTTTGTTTTACTACCAGAACCAGCGCATTTTAATTTCGCCATTAATTCATACCTATATTTTCATGCATTTTACTTCCCTGCGTTATTGTGATGCCGTGACGTGAACGTGGATAGATCGTCACGTTAGACATTATAAAAATGTCACGTTCAAAAATAATTAACTTACTTTATGTTCATTAAATATTTACGAAATATTCTTAGTAATCGGACATTATATTTCCTTGGAACCAATAAATTATGATAATGAATAGAAAATCGACGGTTTAAAGGCCACATTGAATTGAATATGAGCAACTGAAGGTAGGTACTAGAAAAAGTAATTGAAATTATGTACCTTTTGACTTTGATGGCATAGAATTTATCTCTGCATTCTACATATCTTCTTTGTTTTATCGTTTCAATAGACTACATGAAAAGATAGGTGGCCTTCACCGAGTGTGGAGGCTGCTTTATGTGCACTATACAAACATGCCTTGCTTAATAGTGCAATGACGTCATGGTGGAACGCGGTGGAAGTAGTGAAGTCGTGTTTGTGTTTCATAATTAGGTTGCTAGTTTTCAGGGGTAGGAGGCTTGTGGTTAAATGGTTACTGAGGTCTATCGATTGATGAGTGATGAGTGGTTGGTGTCTTGGATGAGTTGTGATCGTTCTTTGCTTAGGTATATTACTGTTACACATTTATTTAAATATATCTTTTTGGTCAGTGGGTCGTCTTAGGGTTTGGAACACAGTAGGTATTAATGATACTTAATACTATGTTGGTAGTAAACACGGATATCTATGGTAGTAAAAATAATATATAAAAAAACTAAAAGGCTAAGACTATTAAATCAAATACCTAAATAAAATGCATAAAATTGAGTCTTCTGGCGGTGTAGTTGTATGTTTGTATAAAAATATATTTCCTGGAGTAACTAAAATCGATATTCAAAAGGTAGCGAGAGTAACGGCTCTGATTCTCATTTGTCTAGCATTTTAAGTTAAAGGTAGTTTAATCAAATCTCAAATGGTAGCACGAAAAATTAATGCCGCTATAGAAAAGAAAGAAAAAGTATTTATTGCGACTCGTACAGACAGATCACAAACTAAACTAAGCACAGTAAAAAATAAAAAACCAAGTTATATAAAAAAAAGTAACAAAAAGAAAAATGAAACAGAAAATCCTATACGAGACCAAAAGGCTCCTATCTCAGCATGATGCTGCGACATTTAAAAAATAAATGTCGCAGCGCTGGTATTCTGATAGGCGGGCCGCTGTGATGTCACTCACGGGCAGTTACAGAAACCCAAAGACAAAAATTATGAGTTTCGTATAAACCTAAAAATAATTAGTTATTCAAACAAACTAGATACATAATAACGGTTGACATTTCGTGTCTTTTCTATCTTATTGTAATTTGCGAGCTGTCAAAAGATGTTTGCCCGTGATTTTTCAAAGTTAAAGGTCGTTTTGGAAAGCCCCTGGTTTCATTTTAATTTGGTATTATTCGCAAACAGTTTTTTTTTGCAAATTGCGGACTGACGGATTTGGGATCGCTTTCCGTGAAATGTTCAGAATGTTTACAGAGTATTTTACGTTAATCTGTATCTCAATTTAATTTAATATAAAATAAAAACTGTATTCTACATAAATACCTAATCGTATAAGTTACTAGCAGCGCCCCGCGGTTTCATCAGCATAAGTGTCGATCCCGTGGGAATATCGGGATAAAAACTAATCTATGTCCTTTCCCGGGACTCAAACTATCTCTATACCAAATTTCATCTAAATCGGTTCAGCGGCTTAAGCGTGAAGAGGTTACAGACAGACAGACACTTTCGCATTTATAATATTAGTATGTAGGTATAACAAACACCGCTTCATTTGTAAGTATCAAGTCCCAAAAATGTTGAGTTGATTATATTAATTTTGTTTACCAAATAATATTGATTCTTACCTTCCTTAATCGAAGGTGATACATGATTATAACAAATCTGCACTAATTAGGGTTGACGGCCATGGGGTCCGAGTACCTACTTAATTCTTCAAGACATTGCTAGCAGTTGGTCGACTCTTCACGTGACCAGAGGGCAGGCCTATTTTTTGGCCAAAGAATCAGCATTGCCATACATACAACGTTGAAACGCTGCCAGCCTTTTGGGCACTTTTCCTGTTTCCAGTTTTTTATATAACTATAGTATGTATTATTATGTTAAGACTGTTATCTTTTAAATAATGTAAATATTATTAGCTGTTCAGGATTTAATTAATAATTTATCAGAAAGGTACGGTCACCAAAAGAGATAAGTTACCAGGGTCGTCGGGTATAGTTTAAGTTTAGTAAGAAACCGATGGAAGTTTATGAATGAAATTTAATTTCATAGATAAGCTGTTTATTTTCTATTAATTCAATAACATTTACTTCGTAGGCATCCATCGGTTTCTTTCTAAACTTCAACTATATCCAACGACCCTGGTTACTTATCTCCTTTGGTGACCGTACATTAAATTTCAAATGACAAAATATTTCGAGCTCCACATTTGTCAAACTTCAACTGACCTGGCTGTTATTGCCCGGGTAAAGGCGTCATGCACATACGTTTAACAAGCACAACAGATCTAGCTATACAAAATATATAAGAATAAAAGGCCCATACGACCATTTGGAACGCACCTCGCAGGGGCAATACACGGAGAAAGAATATCAAAGTCCTATTTTGTAAATGTAATTGTCATTATGTATTCATAAATGTAGGTCCTGGAAAGCTATGAGCCTTTCCTCCCTCCCCTCCCCTCTCTGACCTCCAGGGAAATGGCTGGCTAGAATTTTGGAACATAACGTTTTCAAGGCAATGCTACAAGCGTCCATGTAACCTTATTTCTGACATCTCTTTTGTGTTTTGTGAGAATAAAAATTGAGTATACTTTTCTATGAGGGCTGGGTCGTTCTTTGTCCAAAGTATTAGCTATCTATACAGGGTTATTGGAAAAACACCAACAACCTCTTAAGAGGAACAACTTTTATTATGGGACCAAACCAGAAATCGCGAAAAAAAATCAGCTGTTCCCTACATTTATGTTCGTCTAACTCGTCAAAATGTAGGGAACAGCTGATTTTTTAATTTTTATTTACTGCTTATTTCTTTCAGTGTGGGACTTAAACATAACTGGCGAAATGTGGGTGCACCTCTACCTTACCCTTCAAGGAATACAGGCGTCATGTTATATGTGTATTGAGTCTAAAATCATTAAACCGGATATAATGTTAAGGCAATAAAACAAATCAAAGAAAAAACACTCAAAACTCTCATTAACACAATATTTTTGAATACAGCGATGCGGACGAGTACTTCGACGCCTAAGTGTTCTTTGTTTTTTTATTTATTTGTATAGTAAGTTAGTTAGTCATTTATTTTATTATCTAGTGTATATAGTTACATTGTAATTATAGTTAATAAATAAATACTAATATACGAAAAAAAAAAAATTGAATAAAATATTTTCAGCAAGAATAAGTGACTTTTGATTTTAATTGAGCGAAAGATAACAGCTTCTACCTGTCATTAACACTCCTTTGACGTCATATTACAATGTTGAGGAACCAATATTGGTTTCGTTAAAAATAAACCGACGGCTTTTGTAATAGACAATCAAACTTTAAATCGGGCGAGAGTTCTTTGCAGCGCTTCTAACTTTTAACTAGAAGAGTTTGGTTGATAACAGAACACCGACTTTCCGCTTCGTTTTACCTGATGCGGCATAAACTGATAATAGCAAACGCCTTCCAATTTTTGTTCATAGATGACGAAACAGAGAGGGTAGTAATATTTTATTTTATTTGCTAATATTTTACATGATATTAAATCTATTTTAATATTTATTTATTTCTGTAACTGCCCGTGACATCACAGCGGTAGGCCCTATCAGACTACCAGCGCATTGACATTTATATTTTAAATGTCGCAGCATCATGCTGAGATAGGAGCCTTTTGGCCTCGTATAGGATTTTCCGTTTAATTTTTTTTTGTTACTTTTTTATTGTATAACTTGATTTTTTATTTTTTACTGTGTTTAGTTTAGTTTGTGATCTTCCTGTACGAGTCGCAATAAATATTTTTTAATTTTACCTACCTATGTAATTATAGAGAGCAGGGTTTATAAATATAGAGTTGACCACTCACGGACTGTCTTGTTACGAACTGGTTTTTAGGAATCGTATAAATGCCTAGATTTATGCGTGCACTCAGTCACAAAAATCGATTATCATTTCAGTTTTTTAATATTTAATACTAGCTTCTGCCCGCAACTTCGTTCGCGTGAAATTTCCTGTTTCCCCGTCCTACCCCGTCGCATCGCATCGTCTGTCCGCGCTATTACCTCGGTTTCTTTCTAACTTTTTGTTCGGCCCCTAAGGGTCGTAGCGTGATGTTAAATAGCCCTTCTCAATAAATTAAATGCCAAAAAAAAAATCATATCCGACTGGTAGTTCTAGAGATTAGCGCGTTGAAATAAACAAAGTATCAAGCAATCTCTTCAGCTTCATTATTAGTATACAGGTTGTGTCGTAAATAGTGGTCCACCGTTATGAATTCGATACACCAGATAATTTACTATAACATATTACAATTTTAACCCTTAAATTTGGCTGTCTTTGAAAATAAAGCCTGTATATGAATCGGTTCGTTTAAAAAACTACAAAAAATCCAGTTTAAACTAACACAAACAGTTTTATTTGTTACCAAAATCTAAAGCTGGTATATCGAAAGAATACCTAACACCAGCCAGGTAAATCCCTAGTGGTTCACCCAACCTGACAGCTGTTTACCTGTCTAGGTACCTATAATCTAGATACCCATCTATCTTCCCAGACTGAGTGGTCTGCTTTCTTACATTATACCCAAGAAATACGATCTAAAATTATTCTTTTCATACTTTGAATTATACAGTGAAACGTCTAGACTTGTCTATAGACTAAGTACCTACTTATTAAGTCTGTAGAAATGTGGATAATTTTCATTCCGAATATTCAATAAGCTGACGATATAATATTGCAGCCCCTGCAGTCTCGACATTAGACAGCGGCATAAATCGGTAGCTAAGTCGTATCGTTGTCAAATTCCTTTAATAGATTTTCAACTTTATCTCGAAAGTATAAGGTTTAAAATGTATCAAAGAAATTTGACATCGATTAGACTAATTGATTGATTTTTGTCGTTATATTTGTAAAGACTGCAGGGCCTGGTGTCTTCGAAACTATTTTAATACGGTCAGGGAAATTAATTGTTCATATAATTGACTCACTAAATAAATTTACCGTGTTTTCGCCATTTCATACAACTGATGGTGTGTGTATACTTATGTATTTTAAATATTGACAGTTTTGATTTGAATATAGATACGGGCAATTTAAGTTGACGTTAAGCAATTTAATTCTCTGATTTCACATACCTTGACTCCAGGCTTTGTTTTGGTAACGTTTTCTACATTTTTTCTAGTTCCAATGGATAAATACAATCTTACGGTTTATTACCAAAACTGTCGAGGACTGCGTACCAAGCTACATACATTATTTATGAATATATTGTCTTTTTCCTATGACGTAATCATTCTTACAGAGACTTGGCTCATACCGAACATATCCGACGGTGAGTTTATTGATGACCGATATTTAGTATTCAGATGTGACCGTGACCGCTGCACCACGGGGAAACGTGACGGCGGCGGGGTTCTGATAGCCGTTCTGCGCACATTACGACCAACTAGCATTTTGATGCGCTCTTCTCGCGCTGATATTGAACACGTACTGGTGCAGCTGCCGGGGTCGAGTCTTGCTAAACGTCATATCATTAGTGCAGCCTATATACCGCCGCGTTCTTCGGACGACTTGTACACAACACACCTGGACGAACTGCTGGATGTGATTAATGACACTAGTACTGACACATTCTTTTTAACAGGTGATTACAATTTACCAGGTATTAATTGGTTGGATCGTAATGGATGTAACTATGCTGTTCCACAACCCACTGATAATTTGAGCTACCATTTATGTAACTTTATTTCCTTAACTAATATTTCTCAATATAACACACTTAGGAATAATTTAGGACGTATACTGGATTTGTTTTTATCCAACGTTGACTGTGAAACTAAAATGTGTACACCATTGCTACCGCCTGATGTTCACCACCCGCCTTTCTCTGTGTTAACATCACTTGTTACGAAATGTGTGCCAATGAAACGTCACTTATCTACGAGGCACAATTTTTATAAAGCCAACTATGAGGTTATTAATAAGGAGTTGGGTGCATTGGACTGGAACCAAATGTTTTATGAACTTTCGGCTGAACAATCTGTCAACGCATTCTATGATCAAATCTATAGTATAATTAAAACTCATATTCCCTTATCTCGTCTCAGAAATTCACGTTTTCCCCTGTGGTTCTCTCCTTCGCTCATACGTATTTTCAGAAATAAAGAAAAAGCTTGGTTAAAATGGAAAACATACGGCAATGCATCAGACTATGAAAGTTTTTCTACTCATCGTAAACGCTTTAAATCTGAATGTGACAAATGTTTTGATAAATACATGAAATCGGTTGAAGACAGTATTCCGCTTAGCATTAAACATTTCTGGACTTATGTTTCCAGCAGGAAGGGCCGGGCGGAGATTCCAGCAAATATGTTTTTTGAAAATCTTACCTCAAACAATCCAACTGATATATGTAACATGTTCTCAAGTTTTTTCGCCTCTGTCTACGAACCCACGAATTTTAACCCCGCGATGTGGCAGCCACCTAATATATATGCAGATAGTTCGTCCTGTATCTCTGACATCTATTTGCCAGTAGATGTTGTATACAAAGCGATATTGCAATTGGACTTAAGTAAAGGTCCGGGTCCCGATAACTTGCCACCAGTCTTCATAAAAAAGACTGTAGAAACTATTGTACTTCCACTTTATATTATATTTAATAAATGTTTACGTGAAGGCACCTTTCCTGATATTTGGAAACGTGCTCATATTACGCCGGTGTTCAAGAGTGGTAATAAAAACAATGTACAAAATTATCGCCCTATCTCTATACTGTCCACCTTGTCGAAGCTTTTCGAGAGTCTTGTACATAGTGAAGTTTATCCTCACATTCATAACCTCATTATTGGTGAGCAGCATGGGTTTGTTAAACGACGCTCGACGAATACCAATCTTATATTATTTGCAGATTATTTATTCAATAGCATGGATGAACGTGTTCAGGTTGACGCTGTGTACACAGATTTTCGGAAGGCTTTTGACAGGGTGGACCACAAACTACTCTTAGATAAAATTGCTTACAATGGAATCCGTGGTAATTTGTTACGTTGGTTCATGGCGTATATATACAATAGATCGCAAAAGATAGTTATTAATGGTTTCCAATCAAATACAATCATTGTTACCTCTGGGGTGCCCCAGGGCTCAATTTTGGGGCCCCTACTCTTTATTTTGTTTATCAATGACATCAAGAAATGCTTCATTCATTCCCGTTTTCTAATGTATGCTGATGACATCAAAATTTACAAGTCGTGCAAAAACACACAAGATTGCCTACTTTTGCAGGGGGACCTTGATAGACTTTCTCGATACTGTTCACATAACAAACTTCAGCTTAGTTTGCCAAAATGCAATGCAATTAGTTTCACTAAAAACAAAAACATTATAAAATTTGATTATAGTCTACACGGTTGCTTTCTGCAAAGAGTTGACCATATTCGAGATCTTGGTGTTGTAATGGACTCGAAATTACATTTCAATCTTCATATTGACAACATCGTTAATAAGGCGTATCGTATGTTTGGTTTCGTCATGCGTTCTTCAAACGACTTTAAAAGACCGTCTACTTTTTTACTTCTATTCAAAGCTTTGGTCCGTTCTCAATTGGAATTTGCAGTACCGGTTTGGAGTCCCATTTTTGATGTTTACATAAAAGGAATGGAAATGGTTCAAAAAAAATTTTTACGTGCTATGCACTACAGATGCACTAAGTCTAAATTACCATACACCCAATTATTAATGCGTTATAAACTTCTAAGCCTGGAGTCAAGACGCAGCCTACTTATGGCCATGATGCTTCATGGTCTGTGTAACAACAGGTTCGATTGTTCAGATATCACCAATAAACTATGTTACATTGTACCTAGAACTGTGATGCGTCGAGAGGCGCGTGTGCCTCGGCTGTTCCACACCGCAAGGTGCAGAACTCACGCTGGTGCACGGGCGCCTCTCCGACGCATTGTAGATATGTATAACTCCCACTTCATCGATTTGGATATATTTGCGCTTACACACTTTAAGTTAAAAAAGATGGCTATTGAATCCTTAAAATTAAAATAGCTATCTTAAACCTAATAGTTCAGAAATATGAACGAGAACTTCTTACTCTTCTCTAAAATCAGTGCACGCATTATACTGTGTGTCTTTAAACTATTATTTCGCGGACATTGGTGTGGGTTACACGTTTACATAGTTTTTAACTTATTTTATCACACTAAAATTGTAATGTGTAACTGTTTTATGTCCCAATAAAGTAAAATAAAAAATAAAATAAAATACCTACCTACAATAAATCAGCCTGCTATGTTCTTTTTCAATAATATTTTTTTTCTCGTCATCTGCCAGGCCTTTCTTTATCTAAATACTTGGGGTCGACTTCCAGTCAAACTGGATGCAGCTGAATACCTGTATTTTAGTATAGCATTCGTAAATCCGCCTTCTAGGATTATAGTTTTAGCAAATACTTGTCAAGTTTGTTTTTCTGACAGGAATACCCCGTATCCATTTAAGGACTGGAATAGTTTAAGGACTAGAATGAGACCAATTACAACTTTACAAGGCAATAGGTTCATATCCGGAACTTACTATGGACAGAAGTGAAGGTTTCTAAGGGCCTGTGAACACCACGTTTTTTAAACGCGCCGTTGACGCGCGTTTGTAGCGATACCGATGCGATACGCATGCGAGTCAGACGCAGCTTGTAGACCTTCTGCAGGACAAAAGCGCGCCGTCGACGCACGTTTCTACAACGCGCGTCAACGGCGCGTTTAAAAAACGCGGTGTGCACAGGCCCTAAGAATCTGATGTTACAAAAACATAACTACGATCGTTTTTGGATATGCAAATCTTTTAATGGAAATATAGGGAATAAGTACCTTTACTGTAACGACATTGAAAATTCCGCGATTCCATTGTGTTATTCAGTAAATAAAAATAAAAGTTTCATTCTCATTTCAGCATCTCTTAGCGCAAAGATAAAAGTGTGAAAGAGCCTTGTGTTTCGAGAAATTACATGCTTATATGCGAAAGTTTAAACCCGTTAGTGTGGCGTGACCTTTCCACCACTCTTGCTTTGAGGCACAAAGTTACACAAGATGTGTGTTTAACTTCTCCTTGTACGGTTTCTTGAAGGTTTTCTAACCACCGTTTAAGGTCTGGTGATATGCCAGGTTCTATTTTTAGCCTGTGGTTTGTGTATGCCTATGACGAGGACAATAAATCGTGGGTTTTTACGTTTTTAAATATTATAGCATGTCTTTATTACGTTGTATCGGAAATATGACGTAATAGATTTACCTACAGTGACACTTTTAGGCGGTCGCCCACGGTGACTTTTTGCAGTGATTCAGTACCTAGCGATAACATTGAAAACATACCGTAATACAGGCGCAATGCTGTCCCTGGACGTATACATTCGTCCACTTATCTACGATTCTGCATAGCTACTATCGCGATACAACCGCGATTCAACATCTATACAGATGTATGTTGTAGTGACTACTTGTGAATGTCTGTGCACGCTATAGTTGCAATATGGACTCTGTCAAGTCAACATTGATAGTCGCGCGTTAGTAGCGATGCTGAATTAATGCAGTCGCACGTTTGCATCGATGCAAACGCATGATGCAAAAGCGCTGCGGCCAACAGTAGCAATAAAACGCGTGTGAACGAAACGCGCTACCGAATCGCTGCAAAAAGTCGTTTAGCACGTTTTATAACAGCCAGACGTACCTAATCGTGCGAAAATAAGATCATCACTTACAAAAATATGAAAAATTATTTTGTCTCTATGGAGTCATTGGCCCTGTTTGTAGATAATTTGGAGATTAAGTTCCATCTTAAAAAATAAAACTGAGAACTTCGCTACTAAAAGTAGGCTACGCAATAAGGAGAAATTGTTTTATATCATTTATAAACAAAAAGAAAAAAAAAAACTTTTCTATATTAGTCCCTAACATAAGTGCTTTGTGATAAGCCCCGAAATCTTGGGACAAAGTTTCACCTCCGTGCCGAATAGGGCCGCCTTATGTCCCAGAAAAGGCCAGAACTCAAATGCTTCGGACTACTTAAGAGTTTTATCAGACGGTGAAGCAACTGTTTTATTAAAGTTTATTATACAATGGAGGAATTTTAATTTTCATACTACCTGCGTAGCTGGCGCAAAAGTAGGGTTTTCTAGAAGAGCAGTTCCGTCATAGTATAACGGCCATCATGAAAATCTAAACAGCAGCGGTGGCCCACTGGTGACGACCGTGAGTTGTAACTTGTAAGTCGTAGGTTCGAACCCAAACAGGCGCTTTACTTTGTGTATTATTATTTATCACCACAGCTCTCCAAACGGTGAAGGAAAACATCGTGAGGAAACCGGCAAGCCGTAGAACAAAAATTTCGAAGACAAGTTATATGTATTCGAAATTTTTGTTCTAGGACACATTGCACACACACACACCCTTACACATACACACGCACACATTGTGTGCCTCTACCAACCCGCACTGGGCTGCGTGGTGGATTCCGGCCCACTCCCTCTTAACGAGAGGAGGCCTGTGTCCCAGCAGTGGGAACATAGGCTGATTATGCATAAAAATCTGTCATTTTCACCAGTATTCACATTAAAGTGTCAAAAACACTCCGTATTTGGACAGCCGTTATTTTGTGACCGATCACTACTGTCTTAGGAAACCAACACTTTAGTGAAGTCACATTACTGGGGAATTCAATAATATCGATAGTCTTTTGTTTTAAGAATCGACATAACAGGAATCGACGTAGAGGTAATAATTCATTAAAATGTAGCATGCTTTTGTATTTGTTTAAATATTGTTTGTTAGTAGGTGTTTGATCAGTTTTAATTGATACATTGATACATGTTTTAAGTCTTATAGAATCGTATTTGACAAATCGCAAACAATTCGTAGAGATTAAACGCATAAATGAAATGAATAAAACAGAAGAAACATACACTTCTCATATGCGAACAGTAAAATATGGTGTGGGGCAGGGTACTGTCGTGGGTCCCCTGTTATTTATTGTATATATAAATGACTTGCCTAAAGTAACCACTCACCCTATAACATTATTTGCGGATGATAGTACAGTTGCTATAAAATGTAAAAATAAGAATGAATACGAATCTGACATAAAAAATACATTATTGAATATTATAAACTGGCTAGATAATAATAATTTGAAGATAAATATAAGTAAAACTAAACTAATACAATTTACTCAAATAATACCAACATTTAAAGATTTGGGAGTTGACTATAATAATATTGAAATTAGCGAGGTTACCACAACAAAATTTTTGGGACTAACTATTGACAACAATATAAATTGGAAAACACATACAGAAGAGCTGTGTAAAAAAATCAGTAGTACAGCGTATGCGCTATATAAACTTGCACCCGTGCTTAATCTTGATGCTTTACTCACGGCATATCATGGAGCGACTGCGTCATACCTCAGATATGGGATAATATTTTGGGGCAATTCGACAAACAGGGAACTAGTTTTCAAAGCCCAGAAAAGGTGTATACGAGCGATGTTTAATCTTAAAATTCCAGAAAGCTGTGAACCATACTTTAGACAATATAAAATCCTGACGTTACCTTGCCTGTACATTTTTGAAACCGCGACTTTTGTAAAATCAAATCCTGAACTTTTTGAGACAATGGCAGATACAAGCACTCGTAGCAGGAGGAAACACACACAAATTAGATGGCGATTACAGAAGGCAAATACGGCACTACTACGTAAGAGTATATATGGCATGGCTCCAAAAATATATAATAGGTTACCAGATGAATTAAAAAGCTTAAATAGTAATCTTTTCAAAAAACATTTGCATCACTTTCTAGTCAGTAAAACTTATTATAAAATTAGTGATTTTCTCGAAGGTAAATAATGTGACTAGAAAATACAAATTCAACGAGATTGTAATATTTTATTGTTTTTATTTTTTATTTTTATTGTTGTAGGTACATAATTATGATGGATATATTGTAATTTTTTATTTCTGTATTGACATGGCCCTTAAGAAATGTAATTAATTATTGACTTATATTCTAAAATACATGATTCCTTGATTGTTTTGTTTGTATTATAAAATAGTGCTATTCTTTGTTATTTGAATTTTATCATTGGAACTAATTAATTTTTACTATATAATATTGTTATGAATGTTAATATATATGTACTAATTTTATGTTGATGTACCTACTTAAATCTAATAAGCACGAATTTGTTTGTAAATATTAAATAAAATATAATAAGTAAGATTTGCATGCCAGTAAGGTAGATCAAGGAGAACGTTATCACATGTTATGTTAACACCACTGTATACCCTTGATCAGCAAATAAATGATTTGATTGATTGATTGATTGATTGATTGATACATATTTGATGTATCACAGATCGTTATAAGTATATTAGATACTTATAACGATCTGTGATATATCAAATATGTATACTTAGCAATAATTACCAAACTTGACTAAAGTATTGGTGATCACTAGTCACACTAATATTATAAAGGCGAAAGTTTATGAGTGTGTTTGTATGTTTGTTACTTCTTCACGCGCAAAGGGCTGGACCAATTTTGATGAAATTTGGTATGGAGGTAGCGACACCCTGGAATAAAACATAGACTACTTTTTATCCCGATATTCCCACGGAATCGATACTTATAAAATGATATGTATGCCTGTGTGTGTGATAATGTATGTATGCCGGTGAAACACCAAATTAGTACTAGTAGTTGTTTTTCACAGAATATTTTTCTTACAACCATTAATGAAAAAGCAGTAGTTCTACGTAAAACCAAATAAGTACATAATATACTAAACAACATTATGTCTTGTTAGTATAAAACAAACGTTAAAAAATATAGTAACATGAAAGAGCGACCAAATATATTACCTATTCGTTGCTTTTACATCCAGTGTAATTGTAGTAAAAGGCCCGGGCTACGTCATACGGACAACAAAACCACTATTTGTATGTTAATTTACTCTTCTACTGCTTTGTTTGGCTTAGAAAAATGGCATTATTATACAAGTATTTGTAAAAAGTTTTGATGAGTGTTTTACAATGGTTCTTTGTCACAGGATTTTGTACTTTTTTTTTGTTTTAAGTACTTATAACGATCGTGTTTTGTTTAGTGCCGTGTTGTGCTGTGCTACGGTATCTATACCTACATAATCAGTCTATATTGTTCCCACTGCTGGGACACGGGCCACCTCTCTGTGAGAGAGAGTGGGTCGTAATCCACCACGCGGGCCCAGTGCGGCACTGTTAATAATCTCAGATACTTAACGATCCACCACGCGGGCCCAGTGCGGCACTGTTAATAATCTCAGATACTTAACGATCCATCGCAACTTAATCAGTTATCTGTTTAGTGAAATGTATTCTAAGTAGATTTTTGAGTGACCATTTGCAACAAAAAGGTCCTAATAAGTTTGTGGTTGCAATGGAATTTGAAATTTGTTAAGTTATGACATTCAGTTTGTTGTTCCATAACTTGAAAATTATCTCAAATTCTTAATTCAAATATACACAATGTTCTTCCTCTGCTTATTCTGTCCCACTCTTGGGCAAAGGTTGTAATATAAATTGACTTTGACTATCCTGTTTTTCTAGAATGTAGATGATAGACGGTTATTTATAGCGGTAAATCTGGATTTTAGACGTAGCATTGCTAATGGACGATTACTTGAGACCTACGACTGTGTGTCTAAAGGTTCGTACTCCCGAAGTAATTCAGATTTACCTATACCGTACATATGCTCGACAGCTGTGGGCCAAAATAACCACTATGTGAAGCCCTGACACTGCCAGAAGGCAGACTCCGTAAAAATGGCGTGAGAAGCTGGAGAAAACAAACGACCAGTAGTCAACATTAGCCCTACGGGGCAATTGCGTAACACATTATCACTCGGAATCGGTTTCATTTTGACAGTTCAACAACATTCATCGTGTTATTTATGTATTGAGCAGACAAATTTTTCGAACTTATGAAGCAATGGTTTAACAATTTGCTTCAAAATTATTCAGATTCCGATTGATAGTGAGTGAGAGACAGAGCTGGAAGCCATTCGGTGAGGCCTTTGCCCAGTAGTTCTATTCAGTTAAAGTAAAACTCAAGATTTTTTACAACACCGACACCAATGGTGTAGCTAAAAAAATGTATAAAAAAAAACTCTTTCGCACAATTCTGTCCAAACAAAGCGGCGCAACCAAACACATTACCCGCCATTTCTCTCCGCCCTAGTTGGGTAAAACTTGCCCTGCAATACGGCTAGACAAAGCAACGGATCCTGGGTTATGACGGCCATACAAATGCGAATTGTCGCGATTTAACTTTGCCGTCTTGTATATACAGTAAGTTCGGAAATGACACAGCGAGTCACCGAGTACTGTTTGTGTTGGCAAGCTGCTATACTGAGATACTGGATGGTGTTATGTTGTCGCATGATCTGTGGAGTGGTTAGAAGAGTCGAGGAGTCGAGTAATGTAATGTCTTGCTAAATGTTAGTTGCTCCCAATTCTAAGGAATTAGGTGCAATTGTATTATATCTTGGTGTGTTTGGGTTGTTTCTGTAAGGATGTTGCAAGTTTGGAGTAGACGTCTGTGTAGTGTGTACTGTGAGACCAAATTAAAAAAAAATAATCTTACACTATGATTGACCTTTTTTTTTTTTGTTTCGGGGGGAATCCTTCAAAAGGCACCCCCGACCTCCGGGGAGGTAGGTCGGGGAGTGTGGGATATTTACCTCACTAAAACCACCCCGGACTGACCTGTGTGATACTTTGTGTATCATAAAAAGTTGTTTGTTAATTCTGGAAATGTTCTCTGAATGTGTCAAAAATTCTTCTAAATCCGTTCACTCATTCAGACGTGATTTTGTAAATTACATCGTAACATTCACAAATTACCATTGTAATATCCCATCTCATACCCTGTTGATTGGATAACCTCAGTTGCTAGTCTAAGGCCCTTTGTACAAACATGTTTTTCTAGCTGTGAAAAACTGCAGTTTATTCGCCGTGTGTAGGCACGGTCGTCAGTGTTGTACAGACCTGCACATCAAGCTACTACAATCTGTCAAATTTCTTTAATAGATTTTCAACTTTACTACAAAGGAATAAGGTTCATATTCAATTGGGAAAATTTGACAGATTGGGGTAGCTTGATGTGCTGGTCTATGGATCACTATGGAAGTTGAAAAGGTCCAGTTGAAAATCAGGCATTAGTTCACACAATACAATTTTAAGTTTTTTTTTGCCTGTTTTTTTGTTGTTTTTTTGCGAATATTGTGTGAATTACATAACCTGGATCAAATAAACTTATTATCTTTCTTTCTTTCGTTGACAGACATGTTTTTTCTACGGCGCGGTTACAGTAAAGTCATTACAGTAAAGACATTGGCGTCTTAAGGCTCCCAGCATGGTTTGCCTTAAGACGCCAATGTTTCATCACTGAAAAACTGCTGTCAAACCTCACATTACCTTCGGTATTTTGCTCGACCAATCCCGACCATCATATGAAAGACTAGCTTCTTCCCGCGACTTCGTCCGCGTGAAATTTCACCCCCCCCATTCACCCCCTTAGGGGATGAATTTTGAAAAATCCTTTCTTAGTGCACCCCTAGACCTCATAAGGAGCGTACGTGCCAAATTTGGAATCTCTAGACCCAGCGGTTTGGGCTGTGCGTTGATATGTCAGTCAGTCAGTTCTCCTTTTATATATATAGATGTACTTGTTAAGACTTTCTTTACTTAGTAAACCTTTCCTTACGTCCCATTAGACGTGACTGATGGATTTTTTTTTACAAATAGAAGACTTTCTGTAGGTTTTTTTTGTAACATCCAATCTTAGTTGATAGGGTTGTAGCATAAGCATAATCAGCCTATATAGTTCCCACTGCAGGGATAAGGACCTCCTCTCTGTGAGAAGGTGTGGGCCGTAATCCATCACGCGGGCCCAGTGCAGATTGCTGAATGTCACATATATTAAAAGTAGATAGATTACCTGTAATTAGTCGTCTAAATTTCACAGATATGTATTGAGGGGGCCGCGGATCACATTTGGATCAACATACAACTTGATACTGACCTGCATATTGCAAAAAACGTAAGAAAATTTGGATTTCAGGGGTTACCCTGACGCTTTCTCCTTAAGTAGTTCCCCTATTTTTTTAGCGTGTCGATAGCAATCTAAATGGACTCGGCCAGAATTGGGCTACTTGTTTGGGGTCATCGCCAACGTCCATCAGTTCCTGTAATGCGCAGCTGACAGGACACGCAGGACACCATATTAAGTGTCCTATCGTTTGTGGAACAGCATCACATTTACACTCCAAGGCGGAGTTGTCTATGAATCTCCACCTGAACAGGGTTTTCTTGCTTCGGCCAACCTGGGTCCGGAGTCTGTTTAAGGAGTCCGAGACTCAATTTATAGTAATACTAGCAGCGCCCCGCAGTTTCTCCCGCATAAGATTCCGTGGGAATATCGGGATAAAAAAAACCGGCCAAGTGCGAGTCGGACTCGCACACGAAGGGTTCCGTACCACCGTCATCATCTGCCTAGCCTTTTCCCAACAATGTTGGGGTCGGCTTCCAGTCTAACCGGATGCAGCTGAATACCAGTATTTTACATGGAGCGACTGCCTATCTGACCTCCACAACCCAGTTACTGGGTAATACGATACCCCTTACCGGTTCCGTACCACCGTACAATGTTTAAAACTACATATATAAAAAAATCACGTTTTTTGTATGGAAGCCCCCCTTAATTAATTTTATTTGATAATATTAGTATGGATAATAGCCGGCATTTCTAAAAAAAAGCAACTTTCAGTAACTTTTCTGACCCGTGGATGACCTAAGCCAACAGCTTGCGCTTGCGCTTGCGCTTGCGCTTGCGCTTGCGCTTGCGCTTGCGCTTGCGCTTGCGACCACAAGACCGACGAGCCAGCCAACATAGATCATTAAGGCACCTGTGTAATTAATATTTTAGTACTTTGAGTACCCCAGCACTAGTGCTTAAGCCTCATAGGATATAGCGTTCGTCAACCCGAATACATTAATGTAATTGTCCTCCGTTATCCATTATGAAAACAATTAATAATTTACTTACCAATTAGGATTAGCCGCTGCTAACGCGGTTAAGTCGAAAATGTATGCAAAAGATGCAATTTCCATAATATTATCGATGAATTATTAACATTTTGATTGCAATACTCGAATTAGTTTAATTAGTTTTGCGTGATAAAGGCTTAAATGCTTCGAATTCAACTACGGTCTGGGATTGCCTTATCTTAGGTAATTAACATTCAAGTCGAAACAAATGCCTGTTGACTAACTTCGTCCCTGAATTCCCAAACTGGGATTTAGTCCAGTCAACCTCAAAAAGAACAGACGCCTTTTTTATATCTTAGGCTATCTTTAAATATAATAAAGTAAAAAAATGCAAAATTTATTTTAGAAGACATTGTCGCCTCTCTATGTCATTTAGTAGGAAATGGTGTACCTAATTACACTAAAATATTGAAAAGACTAAAAAAAAATAGAACTAGTTTTGCCGTATAAGAAATCTCATCTGACCTTTCTTACAAAATTCATATAAATTACCTATCGCGCCTTAACTTACCTCTATTTTGTACCCCCTAAAAAAGCAAGTAATACTCTAAAAATCCGTCCAAGTGCGAGTCGGACTCGCGCACAAAGGGTTCCGTACCATTGACTAGGTAAACAACAGTAGGTACACAAATTTCATATTGTAACCTTTTTTTAGTTTCTCTTGTCCTGGTGTCTCTCTGTACCCATGGAGTCTGGCTGTAACCAAATGTTGCAAGTAATATTTGACAAAAAATCGCGTTTGTTGTATGGGAGCCCTTAAATATTTATTTTATTTTGTTTTTAGTATTTTTTGTTATAGCGGCAACAGATATACATAATTTGTGAAAATTTCAACTGTCTAGCTATCGCGATTCTTGAGATACAGCCTGGTGACAGACAGACGGACGGACAGACAGCGAAGTCTTAGTAATAGGGTCCCGTTTTTACCCTTTAGGTACGGAACCCTAAAAAAGCAACACCGCAACGTAGGTACGTATTGGTATAGAAAAAATATCAATTGCTCATGTTTTTATTCCCATGAGAAATAGCCTTTGGCCTTCAGAGCTTTTTGCGGCACAACGAGATTCTCTTATCGACGGCCTTACACATTTTCCTTAAATCCTCGTTTTTGCTAAAATATTATCAATTTGGAGCATTGCCACGTGTAAAAAAACTTTTTTATTTACTTCGGTTTTGCCCTGTACAGTCAAACGAAAACCTTAACCATATTTAGGACCTTGTCATATTATGCAATGCTAATAGCGACGCCAAAAATGACGTAATACCATCAAATGATAAGTAACGAGCTTAGTGAGATAAAGTCCAACGTTTTCGTTAAATGATCATACATGTGTGATGGAGTCAATGATAGCTAAGCAGTTCAATGTATGTATACATTACCTAATGTTGTTATCCCTTTGAAATTAACTTCTTAGTTGATAATGTTTAGATCCGCTCATGAAAAACCTTCCCAAACTCAGGCTGTGCTGTGATCAGTCTTAAGAAGAGGAACATTAATTTTCCTCAGAAATAATGAAACTCTTCTATGAGTTTAACTCACAGACTAAGAAGTACCCTTGTTTAACTTTACTAAAACAAAACCATAGATTTCCTCACCATACAGTCGACACGGTCACAACACAATGACGTAATCCAATGATCGAACTATTTCCAGTGTCAGATAATTTGAATACAGAACTGTATCATAATTCTGTGTCCGAAATATGGTGCAGATAGCACATAGCAGGCGATGTAACTCGACAGGCGGGGATGATGAATTCACCGGTGCATTGAACCCCACAGAGTACTCGATACGGTAGGTGAAGGGTTAAAAGGTATTGACCATTGAAATATTGCCATTTAGGGTGAAAGTAATGACATTGCCTGTGATGAGCAAAATCCAGGAGTATTAAAATATATTTTTCTTTTGTTATAATATTTACTATTAATTCAATATAACGAGTGAAAGCAATATATGTCACAAATCAGCGAGTTATTCTCTGTTATAAAACCTGCAGACTGAGGGTATAGTAGACGAAGTTTATCGTAATTTTTATCACAGTTTATTTTGTCAAGAAAAGTCCAAAGATTTACGAAAACGTTAAAGTATTCCGGAGCAAAAAGCCTTGTAGCTCCCTCGAGGCTCTCAATCATTATGTCACTAATAGCTTAGATAATTGACAACTGACATAAACCACAAGGCAGACTCACATTTTAGTGAGTAAGCCCAGAGGCATTGGTTCTGAACTATTGCACAGAATCATTCTATTATTTAAGATGTGAAACGCTTTACATGTACTGTTGCCATACTGAACGGACGCACACACACACGTATTCTAACAAGAGTTTACGTGAGGGCGACATAACAATCCATTTTGGAGCGAAACTGGACTACTGTCCTTTGTAGACTGTAGCATTATTCATACCAATCTCGGTCTGGGAGAGGCGCCCGCTCCGTCGCTAGACAATGGTATATTATACTGCTTACTATAACATAGTTTATTGGCTGCCAAGTCGGTACGCTGCAACTATGAACATTTTCACATGCTACTCCGGATATTCGTCGGTTTTATCGGATTAACTTTCGTTATGAGCACAAACTTTATTATTCCGCTTTACAGCATGAGATTTTCCGTTCATTATCTGCTTTTGTAAACATTTTGTTGCTGCAAAATTAGTATGAGCATTTTAGGACTTTTTTTGGTTGGGATACTGTAATTTTTGCGTCTGTGGTTTTTGGGCAAATAATGCTTTTCTTTTTGTATGAGTTTCGCACAAGGCAGGCGATTATGTTTTGTACAATTCTTTATTTTCCTTCTGTTTTTTTTTTGCTGACTTTATTAGAGCTTTTGCCGGGATATATCAATTATCAGCTCATCCTGGACACAAACTAGTAGATAAAGAAGATTAGCTTGATCTGCCCTGATGCCCAATAGCGTCAAGATATATGCCAATTGATAGAGCTTCTCAAGGAGAATATTTCTTATTCCGACGACTTCTCTAGATTGTACGTGAGGAGCTACAGAGTTCTAGGCAAAAGTCATATCAGTAGCAAAGGTTCTACCTACTTGAAAGCTCTTTCCATTAGTATTATTATATCTTATGGCTATTGGGCTTTAGAGCTGAGATCCATACTTCGCTGCCCTTTTTCCTTTGGCGAATCTGATGCCAAATGCGGATAGTAGGTACGACTTCTGTCAATTTTCCCATAAATGCGAATTTGTTATAACGATTTATTAGGAGGCACTGTCACATCAAACATGTCAAATATTTTCCTCTAATGAATTATGCATAGCTTACATCTATCGCATTTACTTGACGAGTAAAATAGCGCTCCGAGGCTTCGAAAACATTTTAAATTAATGGCGTTATCATTACAAGTTATTTAAGTTACAAGTCATCTTATAAGTACAGACGCCAGCACATCAAGCTACCCCAATTTGTCAAATTTTCCCAATTGAATATGAACCTTATTCCTTTGTAGTAAAATTGAAAATCTATCAAAGAAATTTGACAGATTGGGGTAGCTTGATGTGCTGGCCTCTGTACATCATTGTAATCCATACTTTGGTTTTAGGCATGCCATTAAAAATAATAAATATAAAACGCTTTTATATTTAAATTGCGTCTTTTTTCCCTGCGAATATATTGGATAATGCAAAAGGTTCAACATTATTAGTCATTAGTTCTTTTTATTCGATTCCTTTTCTAGACAACCTATTTTGCCAATATTGCGTGACTAGGCCCAATTGGATCAGCCTTAATTTATCGAAATCGGTCAAGTGAGTTAAGCTGGCAGTTAGACATAAGTGGCTATTTACGTAATTGTCTTATGTTACTGTCTTTAGGTAATATTAAAGGAAATTTCTTAAGAAATAAGCAGTTCCTTTGTACTCAAATATTAATTATGTCATTTCTTTATGTATTTTACTGTGTGTACATAAATAATAAATAAAAATAAAGGTATCTTGTATGTTGTTATATGACCTTTGTGCTTTGAGCGCGCTCACATACAAACCGTGGTCGGTGCGTATGTATGAAAATACTATATATACTTATTTGTATTTAATATGCCTTTGTTGAGTATCATTTTTGTTGGGCTGTTGTTGGAGGGGCTCGTGGCTAAGTAATAACAGCCACACAGGTCGATCGATCAGGCAAAGCTACGCTTGCCGCGGTCGGTCCGCGGATGGTTAACCATCTTACCGAGACCCCTCCGTTGGTCCCGTCTGTCATTTGTGGATCTTTAAAAAAGAAAAGTGAAAGTCTAACAAGCAGTCTTACCATGGGGTAGTGTTACCCAGTAACTGGGTTGTGGAGGTCAGATAGGCAGTCGCTCTAGGTAAAATAATGGTATTCAGCTGCATCCGGTTAGACTGGAAGCCGACCCCAAAAATAGTTGGGAAAAGGTTAGGTATATGATGATGTTGAGTATTATTTGCGGGCTAATTTAATGAGAAGTTTTGAAGAAGTTGTGGGTAGATCTACTCTTAAATGTATGTACGAGTACATCCTATGTACCGTGTTTCTGGCAAATAAATTACTATCTAAAAACAAGAGAACAAAAACCCAACCTCAATCTGATATTAGCCAGGCAAGCAGATAAAGTTCACTGACCTGACCTGAATTGAAAATCGAAACGGGTATTCTTCATTCAAGAGATATGCGACTATGGTTTATTATTGGTAGAAATACCGGCAAAGTTTCAATGATAAATATTCGGATTGAAATGAGATTTGTATGCATTTTTAATTGTCCTGCTGATAAAAGCTACTTCTCATACGACAACCAACTCTGTAGGTACAGACGCCAACACATCAACCTACGAAAATCTGCCAAATTTCTTTAATACATTTTCAACTTTATCGCTAAAGTATAAGGTTCAAAGTTGATTGGGAAAATTTTACAGTTTCGGGTAGCTTGATGTGCTGGCGTCTGTACACAACACATGTAGGTGAGGGTGTGTGTGTGTGTTGTGTGTTCTGTGGACAATCAGTTTTGTATAAAAGTGAAAAACTGGCTAAGTGAGTGGTCTAGATTACAAAACATTTCAAGGCAGCACCCTAATTGCGCAACACTCGATCAAACACAATCTGAATAATGTTGAAGGCTAATACATTGCTTCATATTTTCGACTGATTTGTCTGCTCAATAACGTAAATAACGCTATGTTGTTGAACTGTCAAAATGAAAGCCATTGCTACTGTTAGTGTATTACGCAATTACCTCGCAGGTTTCGTACTGTTAACTTATCTTGCACGGTATCCATATCAATATTATATGCAAAAGTAAATTTGTCTGTCTGTTACCTTTTGATACCTTAACAGATTCATATGGATAGACCATGACCTGAGGGCATAGGACATGTTTTTATCCCGGTAGTATGTTCCCGTGCGATAATCACCGACCTCCACGCGGGTGAATCCGCGGGCAAAAGCTAATAAAATGTAAACAGAACAACTGTGTTGTTTCCAAAATGTCGGCAGATATTCACAGCAGCCTGTCTTCATTTACATTGAGAAAAATTTGCGACGGTGACCGAGGCTGAGCGCCCCTGAAACGGTCATTTGCATTGTATTCCAATTAGTTTTTACAAGTCCTCTAATTCTGAAGATAAATGACGGAAATCGCTTCTTTGATGACGGATAATTTAGTAGGCATTTTAGTTGGGATTACATATTCTAGGTCATTGAGAAAATTGGTATGTTGTTCAGTTTGTAAATTCGGTAAATTGTTTTTGATTTACTGGAATATTACTGGTATTCAAATTTATGCTCTATCATTTTTATCGTGATCTCGAACCATAGCCTTTTTTATATGTAATGTGTAATAGTCCTTCAGACCGAATTTCGGCCATGGTGACCAATCTCAGAAGACCATCTGGAGCAGTGGTGGCCAAGTGGTAACGGCTGCGACTTACGAGTTGTAGGTCGTAGGTTCGAACCCAGACAGGCGCTTTACTTTGTGTAAATTATTTATTTAATCACCACTGCTCTCAAAACGGTGAAGGAAACCATCGTGAGGAAACCGGCATGTCCTAGAACCAAAAATGACATGGACAACACATGAAGACATGTGACATCAACCAACCCGCACTGGGTCCGCGTGGTGGATTACGGCCCGCTCCCTCTCACCGAGAGGAGGCCTGTGTTCCAGCAATGGGAATATTATAGGCTGATTATGACCAATTTCAGCGGAGACTAGCCTTCGACGCAGGAGAGATTATAGTGTACAATTGTGTGCGTAGACACAGGTGTACTCTCATAGTCCGATGGGATGGCAATTCGACACGACCAGAGAGAGATAAGGTGCAGGATCAACGGCTTAACGTGCTTATCGAGGTACGGGGGTATCATATCGCCAACTTCCTAACTCCGGGCGGTTACTAAGCAATTCCTAATGGAAAAAAACCCAATAACACTTTGCCCGACCTGGGAATCGAATCCAGTACCCCACGCTCAACAGTCGCGCTTGTAACCATGAAACCAACGAGGCATGGATATTAAAATTTCAAGTACAGTTTGCTGTAAAGGTAACATTATTTACCTATAGATACTCGGGTTTTTCCGAAGGAAGCCGACCCCAACATAGTCGGGAAAAGGCTACGCAGATGATGACTCGGGTTTTTCCTAATATCTGATGCTTATCTAAAAGCTGTTGCGGTAAAATTTTGAGCATGCACGAAATCCCTCCAGGGAAGGAATGCGGTACACTCAAACTCCCAACAGGTCGACGAAACCATCAGTCTCACAGAAACAATTTCATAAAAAAAGTAAAAAAAAATTGTTACATAAATTACATTGCTTTGCTAAAAGCCTGCGGTTTAAGGATCAAAGCACTTTTCTAGTTAAAGAATCTAGAAACTGAGATCCACGCGGTTCTTATAGAAATAAATGCAATGTGTAACTTGAAGTCAGGGGCTTAAGAATAATCCAGTAGAAACTTCTAGAATTTATTACTCTAGTCTGACACTCGTAATTTTAACACAGGTCTCGGTTTGCCAATTATAATTATTCCCATTCTTTCTAACAGACGTAATATTTTAAGTTTGGATGAGTTTAAAAGCCGATTTGGAAGTAGGAATTAGATTTATAAGGATTTCGCGAAGTGTCAGAAAAAAGCCGTTGTAGAAGTGGGTTAGCTACTTAAAGGCATCTTAATATGCAAGTAAGTCCTAAAACATAAATTGCTGAACATCATCATCTGCCTAACTTTCTTTCAACTATGTTGGGGTCGGCTTCGAGTCTAACCGGATGCAGCTGAATACCAGTATTGTACATGAAGTAACGGCCTTATATCTGACCTCCACAATCCAGTTACTGGGTAATACGATACCCGTTGGTAAGACTGGTAGACAGACTTTCGGACTTCTGACGACCAGTAACGACGGCCAAAGATATACGAATGACAGCCGGGACCAACGGCTAAACGTGCTTTAAAAGACACGTAGGGGTTTCCAAGATATGTAAAGATGGGACCAATCGCGGCAAGCGTAGCTTAACCTGATCGATCGACCCGTGGGGCTGTTATTATTTAGCCGTCTGTACTACCTCAATACAACAATAAAATTAAGTATCAGTACAAAGTAACAAGTCTAAAATATCTTCAGATGAAAATTGTTCCAATAAATTATAGTACCTAATTTTACCTTAAATACCATTAAACTAAAACGTCAAATTTGCGCCCAAGGCGGTGAAACTTAACTATTCATCAATGAATGTAGTATGTTCTGGTTGACGTCACTCCAATTAAAGGGTGGCGCGATAAGACGAGGGGTAAGCAACCATCCGGACGCTTGACTTTCTTAATTAAGAGGCCGATCTCCAGCCCGATAGGGGACGGACATGCGATCTACTTGCTTTAAATGCGGTGTTTTGTGTGAATGATTTTTGTTTGAACTAGTTTGAATTGGGGGAGACCAAATCTTTATTGGTTACTTTTCGGCGTTAGTGTATAAAAAAGTCTGGTTATTTCTTATTGAACAAGCCTTGTGCTCGATGGGACTTCCCATCGCCAAAAATGACGAACTTCCATCGCTTATTTATCCCTTTTAGGGGTGAAAAATTAATGAAATTCGTCCTCAGTGCTTACATTCATATATATAAGGAACTATGTGAACAATTTCTAGCTAGACCCAGTGGTTTGAGCTGTGCGTTGTCTGTCAGTGAATTTAAGATTTTTATTAAGTAGACATCTCCATTTATTTTTCATTTACAATGATACGAGAATTTTTTAGAAAATTAATATGATTTTGAAAGAAATATATAAAGCCGCTCTGGCAATGAAGACTTTTTAGTATAACATTTTCAGGTTCGAATAAAAATGTTCATGTCGTCATCAAGTAATTCTTTGGCAACATGACATCTCGTTATTAACAAGTTTGACGGAGACTTGACAAAACTCTGTCGAGCCTCGATGAACTCATCCGAAGTTTCTCGAAGGGAATATACTTACGTTATTTAGGTTAATACTTTATGGGACAGGAAAGTGTTTCGACTTTTGTTTCCTACGACATAATAACACCGTTTTACGTTTGCACTTATGGTACACTTATTAATATTAAACTTGTGACCTGGAAGCCATATTGTTTTCGAAAATATACTGCGCCTTCGAAATTTTATGGGGGTAATAACTGTGGATATTCTTACAGTTTTTGGAATACGAAGGTAGTACAAAATATTATATAGTTATTTATGTTTCCAGGTTTGTGTGATAAATTATCTTTATATTGTGTGATAAAGTATCTTTTCTATTGAATCCGAATGAGGAACCAAAATTGGGTTCCATTGATTTTAATTATTTTCTTAGAATTTGACTTATTACTACAATCGACCTAGGAATACACGATAAATATTATTGATTGATTGTGTGTCTACGTTTTTTCTGTGCGAATACAATTTGGTTGAGATTAAAATTTTGCTGGATTTGTCTCTTTGTTTTGTAATAGGCAATGAGTCCCATCATAATAATTATCTGTATCATAAAAGTAATAATTTTTTTATGTCGATTGTCTTCAACGAACGCGATATTTTGCATTTTACTACTGGATATAGGCGTCTATCAAGACGCTCCACAAAACGCGCTTCTTTCCTTTCTGCAACTCAGTTTCCCCCCGCACCACCTCCAGGTCGACTTTCGATCGACTTATGCCACTTCAACCTCAAAGCGTGTTGCCTGTCGTTAACACACCAATTACAAGTAACAGCACGCGAAGGGCCTTGTAAACAAACTTCGCCATCTCAGTATGTTCTAAAGTCTCTTATTGAAAAACTTGTCTCCGTCAGTAAACCGTTTCTAGGTCAACCTTACGAACCGTAACTTTGCGAATGACAAACTTGCTCCGTGATTTAGATTGACGGTAGTGGAAAATACGGGTCTTTAAACGTGAAGCATCGTTTGTACGTTTGGGGGCAACTGACTGGATGGCTTTAAATGTATTTCAATGTTGGTGTATGTTTGTAAGCGGGCCCTACACGATCAATTATTATTACTAGCTTTGGCCTGCGACTTCGTCATCGTGAAAGTTCTTATTCCCCGGCTGGCGACGCGATGTGATGGGGCGCGTCGCATCGCATCGCCTACCCGCGCTATTACATCGTTTTCGCTTAGCGTTATTTTTTTGTTTTTGCGGTATTCTATTAGTATATTAGTAAAAGTAGGATAGCCTAGCTCAAGAGGCTATCAAATGCAAAAAATAATTTTCAAATCCAACTGGCAGTACCAGAGATTTGCGCGTTCATATTAACAAACTCTTTAGGTTTATTATTAGTATAGATATAGGTGTGGCTAAGTAATATCAGCCACACGGGTCGATCGATCAGGTTAAGCTACGCTTGCCGCGGTTATTCCGTGGATGGGTGACCATCTTTACATACCAAGACCCCTCCGTGCCTCGGATAGCAAGTTAAGCCGTTGGTCCCGTCTGTCATTCGTGGATCTTTGACAGTCGTTACGGGTCGTCAGAAGCCCGAAAATCTGACTACCAGTCTTACAAAGGAGTATCGTATTACCCAGTAACTGGGTTGTGGAGGTCAGATAGGCATTCGCTCCATGTAAAATACTGGTATTCAGCTGCATCTGGTTAGACTGGAAGCCGACTCCAACACAATTGGGAAAAGGCTAGGCAGATGATGAGATATAGGTATTATAGTATGGATAAATATGGCTGCTTTTATTCAATTCATTACCAATAATCAAGATATATTAAAAGCTACCGACTTTTCTAGTAACACAGACTGTTCAGATTGACGGAACAACGTCTAAAGAGTAATGAAAGCTATTTTCTCTTAACCAACAGGGAAATAGTAGCCTTAATTAGAATAACTTGGTAATCTCTGTGGGTAAATAATGAATTATTACCGCCCCGGTTTCGCGAGGTGGTCTAGATTAGAAATAAGATCATTTTGCTACGACTTTGTAGTCAATTATTTTATTTATTGTCAAAAGTTTTCTGAACAATCTAAATTACTTTTCAATATGATAGTCAGCACCCTAATTGGGTAACATATATTGATCCATTGCATTTTATGTTCGAAAATTTGTCTGCTCAACAACGTAAATAACGCAATGAATGTTGTTGAACTGTCAAAATGAAAGCCATTGCTACTGTTAGTCTGTTACGCAATTACCGTGCTGGTTGATTAGGTTGTGACATTGAATATTGATCTTTTGACATTATATAAATCCAAATATTGATTTAAAAAATGTTACTAATTCGGTTCTTTAAAAAAATGTCTGGGGATTTAGCCAGTAAGGGCTGATTTATCAATCGTCAAACTTAATGCTCAATATGTATTTTAGACCGATGCAGCTGCAAAACATAGTTACAACTTCGTAAGTTATTTAAAAACCTAAACTTATCCTGTAATCAAATTAAAGCTGGCAACAAGATCGACTTCTAAAAAAAATATCGACTCGACTTCATTGTACCATTTAGCACCGACTTTAGAGACAAAGTTTTCAGACAGTTTTAATTGCTTTCGACCTATCTGATAGGTCGACATTGTTTGACCGACATCTTCGAGTGTTCTTAATTCATTGGACATTTTTATTACTTGAATATTAATTCTTTAGCGATGTTTATTTTGATTTTTGGAACTTAATACCCTTATCTACACTTACGTAAAATTTAAATTAAATTTTCTTGTGAAATAACGATACAAAACTATTTTACAATAGTATTCATAGTGGTTTCAAAAATACTAAAATAAGTTTGTAACATCATAATTTTTCATCTAGACGTTAGGAGAAAATCGCTTTTTTATCTTGCATAAGTGTAACTTATTATGATCGAGGCTGCACTTCGTGGGCTGTTATAGGCCGACCGCTTAACTGAGACGTTGCCTGAGGAAGCTGCGCGGTGCGGGAGGGGTGATAGTTGTCACAAATTGACGAATCACTGAGCTCTCGCATCGTCACCACACCCCGCCCGCACTGCGCTGCTACCTCAAGCAACGTCACAGTTAAGCGGTCGGCCTATAGTATTGTTCTTGTTTCAAGATCATAATCAACGACTATAAATTCAAGATAGCGATGCTTACTCTAAGGTCTTTTAAAAACCTTGACAAGACGAGCCAAAAAACTTATAATTTTTATTACATATATTTTTACTGTAAGTACCTATAATCTCAGGTCTCAATAGGTTTCCAAGCGATTTGACAATTAAGTACGATTCAATTTCTAAGTGTTCGCTCAATGAGAAAAGTTTAGAAATAAGCTATTGATCGTGTATTTCTAATATTAAAATGAAGAAAAAATTGCAAATTTTTTGTAAATTTAAAATGGCATATCGAATTTTCTACTCTATTTGGTGCTCCGTGGAGTGAATTACTTTACATTTTATCATTGTAATATGCTTGAATAGAATAAAATACATTTTAATTGATCTGTGTGGATTAAAGAAAAAGAAGCTTTGCTACGCCGTAGCTGATAGACTGTCTTGGTTACGATGCCTACGCTGTTGTAGTAGTAGATCTACGGCGTAGTAAACGTAGCATTTTGTTTTGTTTTTGTATTTTATCGTACGCTTCAAGTTATTGTCATATTATGCAACAGACGTATGCAACTTTAAAAGTGGTCCTTCCAAATTTTGAAAAAGTGCCTGTTTAGAAACTTTGTGTGTAAATTGCTCGCTCGGTACTCAATTTTATCATATAAAAGTTGAAGTTATATTTCTCGTATAAAAAAAAAACTTGAGTGCTATGTAAATAAGAGTACGGTACACAATATAAATCCCGCAGTAAAATTACGAAACAAGACAAGAGACATCACTCATCCATTTGTAAGTGTAACTCCAGTACGTAATGTGCGCAATATTTTATGTTACGGAACTTTTATACATCGCATAAACGTACAATGAACATATAAAACGGGGGAAAGAGGGTAAAGGAGAAAAATATGCTTTTAGAGCGCTAACGTTCTCCATGGTAGGTAACCGGAGTCCCTGGGGCCGCGTTTAATAAAGATTGGTTACTTGTTTTTATGATTTCCTTTTGCGTACGTCGTTTAGACGCATTAGACGAGTCTCTAGACGATGTATAAATGAGAGTGGTAATTCTCGATTGTGGTGAGACTTTGAAGTGGCTGGCATTTGTTTTCCGATTGTGATTGTCTTTTGTTAATTGATAACTGAATGATACTCGACATTGATCATATTAGGGCCAAATACACACACGCTACTTTTAGCATCGGCGATCGGCGATCGGCGATTTTGCGGCTCTATCGATGCTGCATTGCGTTTTGGCGACTTCCTGCGTTCGGACGCGGTATCGGAATTGCGCGTTTTAGCGACTGCTCGGATGCTGGCGCAGATGCCAAATCGCTGCGACCGGCATCCGAATGTGTGCGGAGTGTAGTATTCAGCCGCTGTGTCGAACTTCCGAAAAAAGCGACTGAATCGCCGCGTTTGGTGTTTTTAAGTGTGCGGTGTGGAATGCTTGATCGCTGCATTTAGCTTCTAAAAAGCGGCTAAATCGCCGGTCGCCGATGCTAAAAGTTGCGTGTGTGCTTTGGCCCTTAAATCCTTTATCGTCGATGATGTGCATGCTAATGTAGGCCACACACGTTATGATATAATTGCGCAAAATTAAACTTGCATTAGTATAGATTAACGTGTGTGTGACGAATTAACACAAGTGTCCGAGCCATTTGGTGTCACGCAGACTTGTGCAAGTCAAAACTTGCGCAAGTATATCGTAATGTGTATGGCTACCATAAGACATATATACTAGATGATTGGCTCAGTTACTACCTATTTAGCGTATTATGATAATTTTGTCTCATGAAAATATGATGTAGTATGCTCAAATTATGAATAAAATACATGTATACTAAAGTAATAACAGGTGGCCACGCGTAACCGCGTAATCTAATTAACTATTTAACAAATACAACACACAATTCCACCGATGGAGCTCCCCGACTTGTCAAAATCTCATTTACTGCCATGTGAAATTGCCCTTTACCCTCTTAGTAACAAGAGCACCGCTTTGACCTCCACAAAGTCGAGCGATCTAAATCACACAAAACTGACATTTATATTATGAAATGCAAATCCTGATACATAAATAATATCCGATATCCCATTAAAAGTTTCATGGTTGCGTAAGATTTTATATAGTGTTATACATTACAGTTACAGAGCAGCAGCTGAGAGAGAGGGGAGCACTGGTGGCCCAGTGGTCACGGCCGCGACTTACGAGTTGTAGGTCGTAGGTTCGAACCCAGACAGGCGCTTTACTTTGTGTAAATTATATCATCACCACTGATCTCAAAACGGTGAAGGAAAACATCGTGAGGAAACCGGCATGTCCTAGAACCAAAAATTCGAAGACATGTGACATCTATCAACCCGCACTGGGCCCGCATGGTGGATTACGGCCCACTCCCTCTCACAGAGAGGAGGCCTGTGTCCCAGCAGTGGGATTATAGGCTGATTATGTAATGTTATGTATACATTAAAATTTTAAGTAAATAAAAGTGAAATAATTTGTTAGATAAATTAAACTGTGTCAAGCTGCGTCTGAGGTATAATTGTGGTGACCCAGTTCTGTGCGGCGTTAAGGTGACGCCCCGTGGTAGGTAGCGCGAGCGGAGCGAGGCTGAGCGAAGATGGGTTCGAGTAGCTCGGCTCACTCTTTTCGCAGAATCGTGTTGTTTTTTCTGAGGATCCAAGCTTTTTAGTGTCCTTTTAAGCAGTTATAACTAGTTCCTTTTATAGGACTAGCTTTTGGCAGCAGCTTCACCCGCGTGATGGTCAGATTATCCCAAATCATCATGTTTTGCGTGATTGAGTAATAGCTAGCTAGCTACTAGCTGACCCGAACTTCGTACCGCCTCAGAATTAATGTATGAGAAAATGAATTATCTTCATTATTTTTTTTTGTCGTGAATTTTTCTCTTGTTTTATTCGGAGCGGAGAAAAATCCAACAAATCTAAGATCATAAAAATCGGTCCAGCCTTTCTTGAGTTATAAATGGTGTAACTAACCCGACTTTGTTTTATTCATATAGATGTACAAGATTATTACATTAAGATGTTGATGACTATATGTTACGTAGGGTGGTTGATTTCCATAGTTTCTAGAGAATACAACTTTTGGGTCTTCATACACTAGAAATATCCGTAAATATGCAAATATTATTTCAAAAGACAGTTGAGTACCTACTATTTTTTTTATTTGTAAAACTTCCATTCAACTTTTTTTTTTTTATTAATTACAAACTCGAATTAGTCTACTATGGCATTCACAATTACTTTTAAACTTAGCACAGCTCGCTATATGGCCTCGCCCAAAACAGGGGATTGAGAAAAGGGGACGACTAAGGTTTACTCCGAGCTGCCGGTGATTAATGTGGCGTTTTTAAATTTTATTCATTTGGTTAACAGCCGGTCCTGTATAATTTTAGATTTATATTTTCTGAAATTCTGATATGCTATTGCTGGCAACACTTTTGGTTTTCGATAAATGTTGCCGTGTTTGGGTGTTTCGGGTACTGTGCTTTGACGTGAATTGATGATGTGATTGACGTTTTGCGGGTTCGTGTGAATATTATGGTTTCGAAACTGATCAATACTGTTGATGACATAGACATGACGTGACGCAGTAGATTCATCTCTATTGTATTAGGCAATAAAGTTGATAAGCGTTTGTGTTTCGTTAATAAGGTTTGTTTTTCAAATTAATTTGTAGATTTAGGAAAAAAAATATCCTAGACCTAATTTAATAGATATAGCCGACCATTTTTTTTTTGCGACACAGTCAACCTTTTTCTTCATGTCTTTTCTTAAGACCGAAAAATGTGCCATCTCATTATATTTTACGGGTCACGAGAAAAAACAACAGTGTGATGTGTAGTGCACATATGTATACCACCTATCTAGGTATGTATAGGATCTATGTTATGTTATACACGTTTATCACGACCCGCTGCGTCCGTGTTACATTAGTGCTGCCCCCTGTGTGTTGTCTTATTATCGCTAATGTTCTATCAGTAGAGATGAGCTGTTGTTTTATAGCTGTCGATAGTGGTTTCGATTGATTTGATACTGTTCTTAATAAAAATCTTAAATTCATTAATTGACAGGCAACTCAAACCCTAAATCCCTGGGTTAAGAAGCATGAAATTTCCCATAAGACTTTCTTATATAGCGAATGTCAGTACTAAGGTCGGATTAAAAAAAAAACAATCCCCCATAGCGGTTAAATAGAGGATGACAGTTTTTAAGGAATTTGATTATATTTATTTTTGCTGGAAGGAAATCCCATCTAGCACACGGCTTGTTTAAAATCCATTCAATGATGAAATTGATACGGGAGAGATTATGCTCTGTACTATTGTGTTATGATAGAATTATGTTTTTACATATTCTATTCCTAGTATAATCTATACTTACTTGTCTATTTTTTATTGCTATTCTAATTATGTCCAAGCTTGTCCTATTTTATTTATATTCGTCTTTCACGAATAAACTCTAATGTAGAACTCCGAAACTGACCAAAAATGTTGATATTTGCTGTAGAAAAATAAACAGTGTTCGCAACACAATAGGCACAATGCAAATGGTGACTTCGCTAGGTAAACGTCGGTTAATGTATGTCAATGTTGTTTGTAACGAGTTTTTAATGTCACATTTTTCAGTTTAGTGTATTTGGACGGGTCCCATTTGTAATATGACATGCATTGAAATGTTGTTTAGACATTGATTGTGTATTACTGACGAATAGCTGTCGTCAAGCATCTGTTGTTAATGACATTATACAATAGAGTGTAACGTGGCGTCATTAACATTATCCTCATCCCAAGAAGATGTTTAAATAAACTTTATCGCCCAAACGGCTATAGAAAAGGAATGTCATTTAAAAATATCTCATCTTATCGATATAATCCTAAGCTCATCGCTTAAGAAAAGGAAGCGAAGTTACCGAGTACGCAACTCATACTACATCGACAAGTCGATAGTCGGCCGTTTTCGCCGCCCGTCATCTTTCATCGCAATGAGATATCGTTCATTTCCTCACCTCCCGTCTCTTAATCGCCGTCATGTACCGACACCCAGTCTACCACTTTAAGCCAAGAAAAAGTGTCTTTTTCGCACATTTTTTTATTCACGCAACCGTTGCTTGTTTTGTTCGGAAATAGATTTTGACGCTAGAGAAATAAGAGCGACGGATCGCGTGATAAAATCTGATCTCGATGTCACGTCGATTTTTATGTTGGACGTATAAAATATGAATGTATCGTCATATGAATTCAGTCATAATTTTTGTTGTAACCAACCTTTTTTTAATTGGAATGGCTCCTCTGACAGGGTTTTCATTTCATTGTTCCATTATTGTATGTTAATATTGAGTGTTATTTGTAAAATTGCGTCTGTATTTCTACGAATTCAGGAAAGCCACAATTTGTTTTATTTTCCTCGTATTATTACTATTCTGTCAATTTCAGAAAATCGTTATTCTAGGCCAGTTCTTTTCAACCTTTTTCATGGCGCAGCGCTTTTGGTATGGGAAAATATTTCGCCTAACTCTCTGCTGTTTCTAACTTGTAATTTTTTTATGTTACAAATATTGAATCTTTGGTTACCTTTGGGTTAAACAGAAAAACAGAATACCCACAATTTAACCACAGAAGATTAAGATAGTGGCTGGGGCAAACTGGATGCAAAAGGTTCAGGACAAGGTGTTGTGGCGTAGTCTGGGAGAGGCCTATGACCAGCAGTGGACTGCGATAGGTTGAGTTGATGGACCATACTAGCTTTGAAGTTTTTGATTAGCTATTTATTTCGCCTGTTCCTCTCATGTGACTTGTCGGGTATATTTGTTGACTTGTGTTAACTTAAGCCGTAATTATTTCTTAATAAATATAACATTTTTAACTAGTATGGTTTTATATAATTATGAGCCTTAAATAAAGAGGCGTTGCGACCCCCTAGGGGTTCGCGACCCACATATTGAAAAATACTGGTCTAGACGGTTTTATTCAATTAGAAGTAACGTTGTCAGACATTCATCGAACATTCTTATTAATTAAGATAACAGTGAAACTGCATAATATACATTGTTTACTTGAAAACCTTTTTTCAAAAAGCGACTGATATCATAATTAGTTGTCCGAAACCATTTAACATGTAAAAGCTTTTAATAAAGCAAACAAAAACTGACAGGTTCTCAACCTCTGGCAAGAAGAGGTTATCAACATTTTGTTACCTAAAATGCGTAGATTTACATCTAGAATATTAGGATTAATTACACAAAATTTTTGTTACTTTTACATTTAAAATATGATAATGTGATGTGGGGCTTGTAGCTAAGAAATAACAGCCACACGGTTCGATCGATCAGGTTAAGCTACGCTTGCCGCGGTTGGTTCGTCGATGGGTGACCATCTTTACATGTATACCAAGACCCCTCCGTGCCTCGGAAAGCACGTTAAGCCGTTGGTCCCGGCTGTCATTCGTGGATCTTTGACAGCCGTTACTGGTCGTCAGAAGCCTGACAACCAGTCTTACGAAGGGGTATCGTATTACCCAGTAACTGGGTTGTGGAGGTTAGATAGGCAGTCGCTCCATGTAAAATACTGGTATTCAGCTGCATCCAGTTAGACTGGAAGCTGACCCCAACAAAGTTGGGAAAAGGCTAGGCAGATGATAGTTTCAAATATGATAATGTACCTAATGTTATGCATGGCTGTATAACTAAAACTGAAATTAAGTCAGTCTGTGTCCTTTAGGTCTGTGCTCTAAATTAACGACCCAAGTCCTGATGCTGACATAACGTGATTAAGACTAAACTAATTTTGTAAATGTTTCTCTTCGTTAACAATTTTATTAAGATACGCTTTTTAGTTTTAAATTTTACGAAAGTAATTTATAACATTTTCTTTAATAAAGTTATTTACGAATAGTTTTAATTGTTTTCATCAAAGCTAGATTATGAACTTATTTCGACTTAATGTAATAATAGTTTAGTTAAACTAGTTTTGCCAGTGGTTTCATCCATTTCATAAAAAAATATAAAGTTTTTTTAGCTATGTCTGCCCAATGACATCAAAATTAAATAGATAGCATGTAAATCTATATAAATAAAATAAAACAAAGTCGGGTTAGTTACACCATTTATAACTCAAGAACGGCTGGACCGATTTTTATGATCTTTAAATTGTTGGATTTATAGCAGAATAATTATTAAAACATGGGAAAAACACTGATGATTAATTTTCTCATACATTCGTTTTTATTGATTCTGAGGCGGCACGAAGTTCACCGGGTCAGCTAGTAGTTTAATAATGTAAACGACCTTGGACAGGAAGGGTTACGTACCGCAAAAAACGCCGAAAAAAACACGTTTCATGTATGGAAAATAAAAATAAAACAAAGCTAAAAATTAAAGGAGACCTCCTTTAATTATTAACTTTATTTTATTTTTATTATTTTTTGTTATATCGGCAATAGAAATACAGACTGTGAAGATTTCAACGGTCTACCTATTACGGTTCGTGAGATAACACCCGCTGACAAACAGACGGACGGACGGACAGCAGAGGCTTAGTGGGTCCCGTTGGGTATGGAACCCTAAAATGAAAAAGAAAATGGGAATAGCTATTTTTTTTCGCAGTGTTGGTCTCATATTAAAAGTCGTTCATAATGATGTACAATGACACCTTTTCAGGTTTTCAGTTATTTCAATAAAATTCCATTACAATACAAGGTTTGTAGTACATATATCAGAATGAAATGCTCAAACATTCATTCAAAAGAATATAAGATGCTCATTGTATTGTCCAGTCTTGTACGAATGAACGAATTAATGTTTTGTAGTGATACTTAATTGTTTTATTTTTGTTATTTATTTTCTGGTTTTCAATCTATACATACAATAAAAAAAGAAGATTTTTTGTTGTTTGTCTGGATGTATGTGCTGGATGCGCCCAAAAGCGACTGAACGGTTTTGGTACACAGAAATTGGGAACACAGATAGTTTATAACCTGGAACGTTCCCGTGGGATAATTCATGCGGGCGAAACCGCGGCAAAAAGCTAGTATAATATATAAAAATAAATAAATAAATAACCTTACGTATAAAATTTTTATACCTATTCTCTTTTTCTAAACATAGACAAAACTCGTTTGATTTGGGTTGCGGGTAAAAACATTACCTACAAGTCCATTAGCCGAAACACGCACACTGAAAAGGTAGGTTGTGTGTTTTACAACCCGCATGGGAATATAAAATGCCAAACGCCTGGAATGTCCATTCACATTACGCATGACTTCGTAGAAGGATTAGTTAACGTAACATCGCGCCTGTTTACCCGAAAGATTAGGCAGAAATGTACCTACCTGTAGTTCGCCCATATTTCGTCATCATCATTTCAGCCGAAAGACGTCCACTGCTGGACATAGGCCTCCCCCAATTTGTCAAGTATGTTTAATTCCCACGTATATAGGACAAGCCTATTGCCATCAAGCGGGAACAAATCCCGACTCTGGGCTGCTTTTGCGAAATTCCTGTTAGAAAAATCCAATAACACACTAACCCGACCTGAGAATCGAACCCAAGACCTCGTGCTCAGCGCTGGCGCTTCTATCAATCATATTAGGTAAACCTACCCATTTCTCAAAACCAGTAACTTTAAAATATGTTAAGAACGAGGTTGTTAATCTCTCAGACAATACAGGCGAATTCAAATAATCTGGCTGCAGATTTCAGTCATATTTCTCATACATAAACATACAAAATATGGAAGTGCTTTTACGCGAGACTAAGCTCACCATACTTTATGGTGTCACTTCTATTCATATGATGTGCTCTGTTGGCTTTTGTGAGACTATACGGGATTTTAAGCCCTATCTAGCTTTGCTTTACATACGCCTTTCCCGTGACGACTGAATGGCTTCAATAAAGAATCCTTGTGTTATGAATATCAGTACCAGTGCCGGTTTGATCCAGGTATGACGTCATGTTGTAATTTTCAAGCAGATAGGTTGTTTTAGGCGTGTTACATACTAGTTCGGATCGGAACATTCGATAAGGCAGTATTATTTTGTTGAGCAACAACTCACGAAGCGACACGCGCTTAACTTGTGGTAACCACGTGTACATACATAGATACACATACACGTACATACACGCAATGTGAGCGTGAAGACGAGTAGCGTCAGCACATAACATACACAGACACACACACTTCCGACATTGCCATTGTTTCGGACGGTACCAAGATCTCCTGCGCTTACACATATTCACAGCGTGTTTGTACACTTGGTGACAACAAGTAAAGCGCGTGCCACTTCGTGAGATAAAAATACTGTACTACATTATTATATTCAATTTTTCCACCCGGCTGAGCCGATTAATGCCGACTCGACCAAGTACGCCTTAAACCTCTCAAAAAGCACAGTCTTATGTATCTAGGTACTAAGTAATTAGAGAGGTGGCGAAAAAACCTCTTTGGTAAATAAAAAAAAACAAAATATGTTCAAAATTTTAGCTAAATTTGATTTTTTAAACATGTTCAAGTTAAATAAATGTCCAAATCACTACACTTCACAATAAAATTCGTACATGCAAACACTAGGTGCTATAGATAAAAATCGTGCCATAACGCATGCATGACGTGCAAAAACCATAATAAATAATCCAAATTGCTTTCAAAATCCTTTTATTAGTTCTGTGAGAAATTATTTTATTTTTGACAGTGGACTATGTAAGCTTTAAGCGCATTGTATTATTTTGTGCCGATTCATTTTATTCGTTGCCCATCCACTGTTATAAATCCTTTAATTAATAGGTTCAATTATGAAGCAATTACTTTTATTACCAACATCAAAATATCACGATTGCAGGTCTCGTTGAAAACCACGATCGATTTTTAAAATGGCTCATAATTAATTTGAAAGATGTGTATGTTAACGTTATATTATAAGAGCAAAAATATTTTTGGCTCACTGTTGCTTTTGCTTTTTTTTTCATTTCATTTCATTTCATTTATTTATTTTGTGAACATAGGCGATTACAGGTGTTTTTAATATAAAATTTTGTTGTGCTGCATCCGGTAAGACTGGAAGCCGACCCCAACATAGTTGGGAAAAGGCTAGGCAGATGATGATGTTGCTTTAAGGTGCTCGTGGCTAAGTAATAATAGCCGCACGGGTCGATCGATCAGGTTAAGCTACGCTTGCCGCGATTGGCCCGTGGATGGGTGGCCATCCTTACATACCAAAACCCTTCCGTGACTCGTGAAAGCATGTTAATCCGTTGGTCTTTTTCTCCGTGGTTCTTTGGTGGATCTTTGACGTCAGAAGCCCGAAAGCCTGAGAACCAGTCTTACCAAGGGGTATCGTACTACCCAGTAACTGGCTTGTGGAGGTCAGATAGACAGTCTCCATGTAAAATACTAATATTCAGCTCCATCCGGTTAGACTGGAAGCTGACCCCAATATAGTTGGGAAAAGACTAGGCAGATTATGTCTTTGTTGCGTATTCGCGCGATTCGTCATGAGATTTTATTGGGAAGAATTGTTTCGTTTCTGTTTAGGACTTTTTTGTGCTGAAACCAGTAGTCAATACAAATGTGTACAAGTGCGATTAAGGTTGACTTATGTCATAGGTTCGTGACATGTGTTACGATTCTTCCTTGGCACGTGTTTTTATCACGATATATTGTGATAGGAATACACTATACAGAATGAGAACAAATCCGAGGACCAAAAAACCACCTGTCCAGGATAGTCCGACTGTCGACACTAATCGGCTTTCTTAGTATGGTTTCAGATTTACACAGGTTTTTGGAGTTAGATTTTTTACAGTTGTTCGTTGGCCTCGTTGTTCTAATGGTCAAGCGCTCCTGTCGAGCATGAGGTTCTGCGTTCCATCGGTCAAAAATATATTGCCATCTGGAATTTCTCATTAGCAGCCCGGAATCGGGGTTTGTGGCTGGTTAAGGCCAATACATCGTACATAACTGGAGAAATATCTACACCTATGAGTACATAGGTATAGTTGAAGTTTAGTAAGAAACCGATGGATGTTGTCAACTGAAATTTAATTTGATAAAAGAGCTGTTTGTTTTCTATTAATAAAATTAAATTTTATTCGAGAACATCCATCGGTTTCTTACTAAACTTCAACTATATCCGACGATCCTGCATACTTATCTCTTTTGTTGACAGTACATAGGTACAGATAAAAAAAACAGGTGTGATGTCATATTTTTTTTTCAATAGCAAACAAGTTATGTTGTAAAAATTCCCTTTTTCTCTAAGATTATAATGGACTGAACATTGCCTTTCCAACTTTTTGTACAATAAAAACTGGTTTCATCAAGATCCAATTTCCATTATGAAATTCAAAGGAAAAGTCCAAAGTAAACTTGGCTCCAGAATCTATTTCTTATCAAAGTAAGTACATTGGGAAAGAACTCTTGGCTAAAAGGCTAGGCTAGACTATAGTCTATATTTTCATCACGGAGGCTACAAAGGCTTTCTTTTAATTAATTGCAATTAGACCAGCGCCTTATCGAGCGAGTCAGGTGATACGATTAATTAGTTTCACTGCTAGACTCTTTATCCCACGGTTTAGATGTTAGAAAATCCTTGGAGTTACGACTAGTGAGTTAAAATACTTAACGGATTAATTAGGGCTGACTAAACTTTATGGGTAACTAGCAGCGTCCCGCGGTTTCACCCGCATAAGTCTCGATCCCGTTGAAATACCGGGATAAAAACTACCCTATGTCCTTTCCCGGGACTCAACTATTATCTATACCAAATTTCATCTAAATCGGTTCAGCGGTTTAAGCGTGAAAAGGTAACAGACATACAGACACACTTTCGCATTTATTTTAAAAATGTATAAAACAAAAAAAGAAAAGGAAGTTAAAAAAGTTATTTTATTAAGTTAGTTTTTATTTGTCCCAGGTTAAGGCACACAATATTCACACAAAAACAAAAAAACTTAGAATATATAATACACTAGCAATTGATACCTACCTATTGATTTACACGGTGCAATTTAGGGGTTCATTTATAAACGTTGCTTTATATTATGAGTCATTTGAACTTCAGAAATGTATGGTTAAACAGTCGGTAATCATTACTTTAAGAAACGTTTATAAATAAAGAGGTTAGTAGAATAGAACATAATACACTTTATTATGTACAGCATATGAATGTATAAATTTTACAAAGGGTTACACAATGGGCGGTCTTATCGCTAAGAGCGATGTTTTAAAGACAACCTTTAGATGGATTAAAAAGGGGAAGAATGACAATAGGTACTATAGCTAGACTGTGGTGTACCATTTAAATAATACAATAAATACATAAAGCTTAAACTAATCTATATAAATATTTATGTTCATTTATAAAAATATCAATAAAGAAAATAAATGATAATGTTTAAGGAGAGAGGAAGTGTTTTTTTTTTTATCATACTTAATTTTAAAAGTAGACAAAGGTGCAAGTTGCATGTTCAAATTAAAGCAACAATAAAAGTTGCACCGTCTAAACACCGTTTATATGATGCAAACCATTTGTGGCTTCAATTTTATTGTATGCTGGCAAGAAACTTGCATCGTGTAAAAGGGGTGTCTCATTATTTGGATTCGCAGTCTGTTTATTACTATGAAGTATGAGTATTTTTAATTCTGACTGCTTCATCTAATGGTCGATAGCGCTCTTGAAACGTGGGGGTCTGGCATGGACCACGAGTCAGGCAAAGTTATAATTGGGTTTTTTATTTGAACATTGTTAGTAGTCTAGAGGCCGATTTTTGTAATAGGTTCCACCTCTATTATATAGAACTTATAACAAAGCTAATCTAATCTAACTAGGCTGTATTGCCCCACAGCATGGCAAAGGCTTCCCTCTTCCTTTACCACCCAATTCTGACTTTTGCCATTCATTCCTTCTGGTAAGAGTAAAGTTAGTACCGCTATCTCCGCCTTGGCCTGCCACGAAGCTATCAATAATTTTATTGAAGCCTGAATATAATGCGTATTACTTTTTGTTTTAAGTGCAGGTACGACTTGACCAAACTCGAGGTAGCGTGAACTTCTTTAAACAACTGTTTTTTTTTGTTTTTGTTTAGCTTTAAGAATAACAGCAGTCGACGTAGGGTCGATCTCAATTACCTATCTATCATCTTTCACCATTTTTGACATAGTGGAGGTAGAACAACCTATTAATCTCTGGTTTTAACGTCCCATTAATCTATATCAGTAGCGATCTGTATGATTATTATGATACTGGCAGTTAATGATTATACTGGCTACCATCAATAGCGATCTGTCTAGGTTATTGGGTTCGACCTTCAGAGGTAATAATAAACCATCGAAAGTCATGTGTACACTTTTTCACTATTCTAAAAACATAATTTCTCAGTAAAAGGTCAAAGTATTGATGAATACTTCATATTATAACGATTCACTGAATTCGCGGAATGTGACACTCGGGGTTACAAACCGAGTTGTATTCTACTACGTGTTATACACGACAACACATCAAGCAATGGACAAAGTTGTCAACTTTTTATATGCTTGAGTACGAGGCTTTTGGCTACTTTATATTTGTATATGTAAGGTGAATGCGCAGTGGTAGCCCGCGAAATTCGCGGTCGCGGTCTACCACTGCGCATTCACCTTAATGTCTTTTTTTATAATGTGCGTTTTGTTTGTGCAGAATAACACAATTTTTCTTTCTTTTTTTCTTTCTAATACCTAAATTTAAAGTATAAGATGACCTCTCATTTTATAAGGTTTTCATACAGTGAGAGGTCGGCTTATACTGGCGGAAAATTCTCATAAGGCGTAAAAATAGAGTATCTTTTGAAATAGCATTCTATAAGAAAGTCGGTAACAGGGTAAATCCGTCTTATGCCTACCCAGTTTCCTTTTCTACGTTCGTTTCCTTTATATATTACAATTTCCTATTCCTGTCTTTTAATGAGTGAGTTTTGATCTTATGTTATTTATAATTCCATTTTTATGTCTCTTTGCCTGCGACGTCATTTATGTGGATTTCGAGTTTTCCCAAATAAAAATCACCATAAGTATATTATTTTATGGGTTGATAGACTGCGGGTGATCTCTCACTTCCGGCCGTGGTTCAGTCCATGGTCGGAAGCGAAGAAGCGTGGGATGCTGTGGCCTCTTTTTGCGAGGAGGTGATGCATGCAAAGGAGGCGGCGGAGAGAGAGAGAAAGAGAGAATACTTCTCATTCCATCCGCACCAGTAGAGCAGCCGGGCGTCGAAGGGCGCTTAACGATCTCCGGCCACCATAAGAAGGGCCTGCGGGCGGCGAAATTGGGGCCGTGTCGTCGCTCGAGCAGTCAGGCTTAAAGAGGTGGTACGCAGTATGCGCGTCTTAATGGAAGGACGTGCGGTCGTGGGATCGGCCGCACTTGGTGATGGGGCCCGCTAGGCATGGCGGGCTGATACCAGTCGGGGGCGCGGCGAATGTACAAGTACCTTCCGGGCCCCGACTCATGGTACTAGAAGGAACAGTGGGGTTTTAGTCGTTAGGACTCCAACATAACCGTCCGTTCTTTCCAGACGGAGGGTATCCATGAGGATATCTCCCGATAAAAAAAGGGGTTGATAGACCTCTACCTATCCACGTTACGAGGGCCTTATTCTGGAATTTAGAACAATACTTTTTCTTGCCTACCTACAGAGCCATCCATTGCTAGTACCCTGAAGTTGATAGCTGATCAAATTTCTGAATAAATGAAATTTCGTCTTCTTTGCTCCTCAAGTTCGCTTGATAAAATTAAGCCAGCTCAAAGCAGTACTAACACAAGGCAATGTATAAATTAGTCCGTTAGGTATATTCCGAGAAATTTTCTATTGAGTTCAGGGACCTGTAAAGCGATACGAATTCCCTGAATGACCTCAGGCAGGTACAAAAACCTATGTTCTTTCAGGCTTTAGTTTTAGGGTACGAGGTTAATTCAATTTTACATAGAATAAGTAAGGATAGGATGCGAACTTGTTTCCTGAAATGGAAAAAAGGAGGGTTTTGTTTATGAGACTATAGGTTGGGATCTAAAGTGGTTTCAGGAATAATGAGAATGTTGGCTCAGGTAACTCAATGAAATGTAAGACTGTGTTTCACTCTTATGGATGATACCAAATACAATTTTAGCAGAAAAGTAAGAGTTCGTATGCATTGAGATTAGCTATTGTCATTACGAGAGAAACATAATTATACCTAATTTAAGCTTGTAATTAGGAAGATATGTCAATTAATGGTTAAAATAATAATATCCTCCCGACCAATTTCGGTCACGGTGGCAATTAGCCAGGTGCGCATGAGATATTATAGTGCACAAGTGTGTGCGCATACTCAGGTGCACTCCCTGATCCTTGTGGGACGGCAATCCGACACGACCGGGGAGAGATCAAGCGCAGGACCAACTGCTTTACGTGCTATCCGAGGCACGGGGGCTTCAAACCACCAACTTACAAACTCCGGGCTGTTACTGAGATATTATTCCTAATGGAAAAAACCCAATTAATAACGCTTTACCCGACCCGGGAATCGAACCCAGGACCCCACGCTCAGCAGTCGCGCTTGCGACCACGAGACCAACGGGGCATTTAATTGTTAATATGTTGTACCTACTCAAAATTAATTAAAGCAGTAACTAGCTTGAACCTTCTGAGTAACTGTCCTTGTCAATTCAAAATAGCCTGTAGATAAATTATTTAATTGAAATAAATGCTTTGATTTTCACTTGTCTACTTTACCTAGATATTCAAGATTCGTGTGAAATTCAGTAACATGTAGTTACGTATACATACATACATACATAATCAGTCTATAATGTTCCCACTGCTGGAACACAGGCCTCCTCACTGTGAGAGGGAGTGGGCCGTAATCCACATGTCTGTATACATAATATTGTTTATTCAAAAAATAATTCTGATCTTTGTTTATCATTAAGTCAATTAAAATGTACATTATTAACAACAATTTTAGAACCAATCTGATTTCTGTAGCGAAGTTATCACTTAATCGTAATTACCGTTGGACATAACAATTAATATGTGAGTAACTTTAGTTTGAAGTCACACTTAGAGCTTCTTGTTTTTAGGCTTAAGAATATTCGACACTTTGGGTCAGCATTTTGATTAATTGCTGAACCGAGGTATCTAACAAAAGGTCGATTTGATAATCCTCAGATACATTCCATCTGAGGCGTAAAAATTGCGGTTTGACAATGTCTGTGCCTATAGAAAATACTAGGGACCACCCCTGCTTGTCAGGGCTGCTTTCGACAACATTGCCACCTATCGGATCCAAAACTATCTATCCTATCTTTCAAGCTAGAACCAACCATATAAATTTACAAAATTTCAGGTAGTTTCGGAGATAAGCGTTACGAACATATTGCCACGTGATTTTTATATATTAACCCCCTCACTAATAAACGTTGTATAGCGTCTGTATAGTTAGGTACACAGCGCTTTGTCTTCTTCTTTCGAAAGTCAAATTAATGACGACTGAAAGAGAGAAATCGGTGTGTTATTATTCATCTGATATAATAAATTTATTAGTAAGGTTAGGCGAAAGCGTCAGGGTAGACCGTGAAATTCAAATTTTCTAACGTTTTTTTGCAATTTGCAGTTCAGTATCAGCTTGTATGTTGATCTAAATATGATTCCCGACAGTAACAAATATTTATTTATAGAATTATAATCATAGAAATCATCAATACCTCTCTCTAAGTTCGATTTATTCTTCGTTCGTTCCGAAGTTTTGTCAAAAAAATCTTAGTTTGTACCATATCACTATTGAAGTTGTGCTTCGTCCCAAATTCATATTACGCTATTGAATGACTTTTCATGAAAACATGACATTTTAGGCCAAATTCTAACTTAAGGAGTTGTATGGCTGATTGTAATGACTATAATTCTGTAAAGCTGTATTTGTTACGGTCGCGAATCATATTTGAATCCACATACAACCTGAAACTGACCTGCAAATTGCAAAAAAAAAAGTAAATTAGAATTTCGCGGGCTACCTCAGCGCATCCCCCTTAAGAATAAGTCAAATCGCCATATTTTAGTGGTACTTGGACTACTATCTTGAGTATTGAAACAATGCTATTCATATAATAATAATATTCCTTATTTTTCGGACAACCATGATCCAGCGTGTTAGCATACAATATTATAACTTATTACTAGTGTTAGTAGTTCAAATACCATAGAGCAGACAGAGTAAATATAGTATTGTGAAAAAAGACATCCCCAAATTAATGTTGAGTGATTATCCTCCTCACAAAACTTTTAATAATCGGAGAGTCAATACTCTCCGCCGTAGTTTTTAGAATGCTGTTGCCACTCGCCCGCAACCTTGACAACAGCGACGCGGTTTTCTTGCGAATGACGGCGTGGAATATGCGTAGGCGGTAAAAACCACTTTCCATCCAACAAGCTATCGAAATCAAGTCGAGTTTATCATAAAAAAAACCTCAGCAAAACACCGATTCATTACAAAATTTAAACAATATTTCCTCACTTTGCATAAAGGAGCTTGCATTAATTTGTGAGACAATTCAGGCAGCACCACGTACCGGAGTATTAATGAAATAAGTCATAATTATTAAAATGGCCGCCGAGGCTGTTGGCTCACTGCCCGTAGCATTGGAGTCTCGCAATCTTAGAGTAATTGCTGCACTCTAACCAGCCTTTCATTGTTAATTAATTTATGATTTGCTCGCCAACTTTACACTTCCCTTATTCATCATTGTTCTAACCTTTTCTTGAGTATATTTGCTGACGACTCTACTGTTAGTAGGTGCTTTCGAAGGCCATCCTATTTGAAAGTATCTTGTACTTATTTCATTTTGATATCTTTAGTGAAACTTCATTCTAGGTTATTTGTTCCTTTTGTGAGGAGGAATATGCTACATATATTATGCTGCTTCTAAACTATAATATTATTAAGAGAAAAGTTTTGATTGTTTCTTTGTTATGCTTTCACGCTAAAACGGCTGAACGGATTTGGATCAAGTTTGGCACATGGGTTAGGAAAGAATACTTTTTATCACGATCAATACCTTTTCTCACGGGATCGAGACTTATAGGTACCTACTGTTGCGGGTGAAACTGCGGGACGGACGCAAAACAAGAGCTACCATAAACTCAACGCACTCAGAAAACTGCCCACATTAAACTACTGGGTCTCCACCTAGTAGTTGAATTTATCTGAAACGCCCAGTAGTTGAAACTATCCAGTTAAGGGGTTTGTTTCTGATCATAATCTGATACTTACCTAAATTCGTTTGACAAGTTATTTGAGACAGCAAAAAGTTTCTCTACGTAGTGTACAGTCCGTTCACAGTTATTTTATCTCTGGTAGTAGTAACCTAACAGCAACCTTATTCTGACGAGAATAAAGATAACAATGATTTTGACACACTTTTCAATGACAGCAACCCAAAAGCAACCTTATTTGAATGAGAATAAAGATCACTGTGATTTGGACAGTGATGCAAAATCGGAGGTAAAATGAACAGACTGTATAAACAGTGATCACGCAATCAAGAAATGATGCTGTCAACTGGCATAGCTATAACATTTACGATTTCCGCGACAGCTATCTAAATAGCATTGTTCTGAATCAGGATTTACTTTCCACATAATATTGTGCGAATGTGTGACTTTGCACGTAAGCGTTCTCATTTAATTTGTAATACATTCAGTGAATTATAGCGAGTTCAACGTGCGACACATAACATTGCGAGTTCGGAATACGGATAAACAAGTTTGATTTATATTGCACTCATAAATCCTCCTTTTAATTTTGGCTTGAAATACTCACGTATTTTTAAAGATTTTTTTATGTGTATTTGGGCGCATATTTTTTTCAAAAGACCCTTCGTGTGTGATGATGGTAGGTACCCCTACTCTAGATCAGCCTAGCAACCAGACTACTAGAATAGCGATTCATCTTCAAGAAACGCTTCGTTCTATCATATACTTCATCCATCGCCTTCCATCAGGCGAGATCGTGGCCAAGAACAGTACTATCCCGTAAATAATTGAACAGACAATACCTTATAAAAAAACCGGCCAAGTGCGAGTCGGACTCGCACACGAAGGGTTCCGTACCACTGTACAAAATTTAACACTACATAATATATAAAAAAATTACGTTTGTTGTATGGGAGCCCCCCTTAAATATTTATTTTATTCTGTTTTTAGTTTTTGTTGTTATAGCGGCAACAGAAATACATCATCTGTGAAAATTTCAATTGTCTAGCTATCACGGTTCACACAGGTCGGTTCGGGCGATACAGCTTGGTGACAGACAGACAGATGGACAGACAGACAGACGGACAGTGGAGCCTTAGTAATATGGTCCCGTTTTTACCATTTGGGTACGGAACTCTAAAAAACTAAAGAGTGATTAGTAATAATAAAATTGTAAAAGCTAGTGTTAAATACTAATTTAAAGATTTTAAAGGAGTCGTTCTACTACTTGAGTAAAGATTCTGAGAACCATATTGCAACAATCATGTGCTTAGTCATTCCAACAGTAACCAGCGGGGTGATTGCGTCACGCTAAGGCGCTGACTCCACGAGCGAGAGAATCGCGGCGATATTATCGTCGTGCCACGTATTTCTATACACTCTCTATGGAACCGTCTCCACACGGCGATATTATCGCCGCGATGCGACGAGTGGCAATGGGCGCGCGAAACGTCATTACATCGTCGCTAGCCCGCCGCGACTAGCGCGCTGTCAAACGCAGCGTCATTTCAGCGTTGCCTCTCTGGAAACGCGGCGATACCGTTACGAGTCGTCGCGGAAACGCTGCGATTCCGTTACGACTCGCGACGATACGCGGCGGAATTATCGCTCGTTCGTGGAGATTATCCGACGATATAAGGGCGGACTCGTCGCGATTCTCTCGCTCGTGGAGTCAGCGCCTTACAGTGGCAACGGACTTCATTTTGACAGTTCAACAACATTCATTGCGTTATAACGTTGTTGTGCGGACAAATTTTTCAACCATATGAAGCAATGGATTAGGAATATCGTTCAAAATTATTCAGATTGTGATTGAAAGATGGTGCCAGCTGTAAGCACACAAAGCATTGACAAATACCCAGTTATATTTTTTACATAACATTAATTTAACATGCCACTGGCTGTTATCCAATAAACATTGTTTGATAAACAATTCCGGCCAGTTTGATTAATTGAATGCAATACGTCACGCATTTGTACGTAACACGAGCTATCAACAGAATGACTTTGATCCGAATTTAGATGGAACGCATTACGGAAATGATGAAGGGAAATGGAAAACCAAATTGGCCGTTTAGAGATTTATAACATAACTTCGCGCTTGTATTCCCTAGAGTAGGCAGAGGTGTTTTATACACCATACCACCACTTTTTTTAAATCTCATGTAAGATGGGGCGAGCTTATATAAGCTGAGTTCTATGTAAAATAATACGGATATCAGAAGCTGACTTTAACGTAGTTGGGAAAAAGCTTGCCAAAAGAGGAGACGAGTCTATTGCCATCAATCGAGCACAATTCCTGGTTCCAGCAGCTACTGTTTTCTTTTTTATGTATTGCATGCCGCTGGTATGAGGTTGTCGGCTGCTTTACTGGACTCCCGTGTCCTTTAAGACTTTAAAGCCACCAGCCTCGTCATAAAACTACTTAATTTATTACAACTATACCAATACCTAATATAGATGCTGCGTTCCAAAACGGGTATAGCGAGGGCTGGTTTGAGGTGGCGCGGGAAAGGAGTTCCTGGAAGGACTTGGGGGAGGCCTTTTCCCAGCAGTGGGACAGTAAAGGCTAAATAAAAAAAAAAACTAACCAAAACATAACCACCATTACCATTACCACATTACTATTATTATTTTACCAATTTTTTATATTTTTTTAATTTACCTACAATATATAAATAGTGGGCGAGCTTATTGCCATCAACGGAGCACAAATCCAGACTCCGGGGTGCTACTGAGAAATTCCAGATGGAAAAACCCAATAACACTCGAATCGAACCTCACCCAACCCAGCAGTAGCGTTTGCGCTGGCTTGTAAAAATTACAATTACAATTTTATTAGTATCCATATACATCGAGAATTCTCAGAATAGTTTGGCTCGCTAGTTGTGGCTCGTTAATAATGTAATTGTTACACCCGTCAGGATCGTTCATTGACACTGTGCCTACAATTGTTAATGGACTGAATGAATGTCCATCTGCTGTAGATCTTATTCAAACTAATCCTAATATTCCCAAGGGTGTTACCCACAGTGTCTGTGTTGTGGGAAGTTAGAAAGGTAGTCGCTCTATATAAAATACTGATATGCAGCTGCATCCAGTTAATCTCGAAGCCCACCCCATATAATTGGGTAAAGGCAAGGAATCAGCCGCTAATGTCTCCTCCTCTCTGTGCGAGGGAAAGGGCCGTAATCCACCACGCGGGCTCAGTGCGGGCTGGTGGATGTCTTATATCTTAGAATTTTAGAATCTAAGACATGCCGATTTCCTGACGATGTTTTCCTTCACCGGTTTAAGATGGAGCTTAGGAAAATTAAGCTAATAAAATGTTCAGTGACTCAGCGGCTATCAATTATGTTTGAGTGTTAACTTCAAAGTGAGACTAAGCTTCTGTGATCGTTCGCTGGCAATAACGCTTTGCGGTCTCAGCCTTTCACTGGACGCACTGGCACTGTTCGTTTATTTATATAAATGTTTATGGGACTAAATTGTACCGTATTCAATAGCTGAAAGTCCAGTTGGTTTTTGCTACTTGCAATGTTCAAAGAAACTCTATGTTGGGGTCGGCTCCCAGTCTAACCAGATGCAGCTGAATACCAGTACTTTACATGGAGCGACTACCTGTCTGACCTTCACACCCCATTTACTGGGTATTACCCGTTGGTAAGATTGGTTGTCAGACTTTCGGGCTACAAAAAAACTCTATGTATTAAGTATTTATTTACTTATCAATAAATCTGCTTAGATTTTGCCCAACCATGGGTACGACCTCCAGTCTAACCAATGTAGCTGAATACCAGTAATTCACATGGAGCGACTGCCTATCTGAAATCTACAGCCCAGTTATTGGGTAACATTATTTTTTAACATAAGTACATACAAAACACTTAAAATATAAAACCACTGCCTACAAAATATGACAACAAGATAAGAAGATATGGATGAATTGGGTCCCCTTTAATGGATTTATTCTCAGCGACACTCCACGGAATCATTAGTGTGCACCGACTTCGAATTTAGTTTTATAAATCAAAGTCATAAACTTAATATCGTGGCTAAGAAATGTACAGACGCCAGTAATGTTATTCTGTAAAAATCTCACCGTGAAAACTTAGGTGAAGTGAGTTTAAAGTGAGCTGTCAATAGTATCAAGCGATAAAGTTCAAAATCTATTAAAGAAATATGGCAGATTGTAGTTGCTTGATGTGCTGGCGTCTGTACCTACCTATGTGAAAAAAAAAAACACCAAAGAAAAATCTAAACTGAAGTAGTAATATAAAATGGGGCCTCTTTTTTATTAAAACTCATTTGATATGTAAATACTTAGTTAAAGTTACAAAACATAAATTGTATTCGCAACAACAGTTGCAAAACAATTATTAGTTTGTAATTACTTGGCTGAATATGAATAGGATCGTACAACGAGCGTGTGTAATAAAACATTTTGTTCTATCACGGTAATACATATTAGAGAACAACAAAGTCGTCTTTATCGTCCTGTGCACGCTTTCAAAGCTGACATAGTTGTTATTTTATTTAGTACAGGACCTTTTTAAACTAAGGGGACTACAGGATCTTAATGCAAAAAACGCAAGTTTTATAATGCCTAAAACTATATAATCGACTACAGTAAACAAAATCACAAATATATATGATATGTGCTAGTTAGATAATGTACCATACCATGTGTGAAACCATACTAATAAACATGCAATCATTCTGATTTTGAGATTGTCAGATTATTCTACAAGCAACATATTAACGTAATAAAGTTTTTTGTCTAATCAATATTTTTTTTAAAATAGATAATTGCTTCATGTTTTGCTATAAATTACCAGCGTTGTGTCATCGCGCTTCTCTTTCTTTTCTATGCCGTCCGACAGTGACCGCGCTTTAGGTCATTTAGTCCCCTTAATTGGTGTAACTTTACAGTTGTGATCAGCATCATCTTCCTGCTCTTGTCCCATGTTACTTGGAGTCGGCGTAACACGTTTTCTTTTTCGATTCACGCCTGGCAACTGTCACGCTATCATTCACTCCCTTCTCTTCCATAAAATTCCTCACATAATCAATACAATATCCTTTCGTTGGCCCTCTTCTCCCTCTACATGCATCAACAAAAAAGATTTCCTAAAATCGAAATTTTCAGTGTGTGTGTATACTAAACTTCTTCTGGGGATTATAAGCGTGATTTTATGTATCATTTCAGTAAATAGCTGACCACAACGCCTCATGATTTAAAAACTTTTGTTTTTTTATCGATATCCGTGTGTGATGTTTTACCTAGCTGGCACACATATTCTTCGTATTCTTCTTCTTCTTCTTCTAGGCGAAATACTTCATGAACTTGGATAAAAATTCTTCTTTTCGATCATCAGAAGATGGTTCATTCTATTCGTGAATCGTGATAGATTAACAAGCATCTTCACAAACTTCAAATTTACTGGTTCTATTCTATCTTCATTTATAAATTGTGATTTAAAACACTACATGTATGACATTACTGCTCAGACGTTTCTAGCTTGTCTTGCAAATATTTGCTAAAGTAACAAAAAGATTTTCAAGAATTTAGTCTGCGTCTGGCACATATTGCTAACTTATATAATCTTTAGCGTCCATAACTTTCCTTAAACTTTGTACCTAAACCCTGATCGTTTCAAGACCCTTTTCACCCTCCAAGGGCAAGTTTCAAAAAATTCCTTTTTTACAGCATATACGTCATACCGTAGATACGAGTATGTACGTACAGGAGTTACTCAATGAAAGTAACTTTGCTTTTATATTAAAAGCCTTAATTCCCCAGTGGAAGGCTGTGTAGTACTTACATGTTTCTAGCTGAACGTACTTCGAAGTTATGTACTAGGTTTAGCACTGAAGCGGGAAAGTATGGGTTTAATATACTTGTGTATGTTAAGGTATACTTTACCTGTGTAGGTTTAGACGAGGTGCAGCTGTTTCGTCGTGTGGTATAGAGGTAGACCACTCTTCTATTTCCCGAGAGAGACGTAAAAGGCAACTGTCTATCATATAGCCAGCCGATCTAAAACCATTCGCTAGAAAATATTCCGTGATGGAATGTCTGGATGAAACTTCAGGCGAATTAGTTCAGAAAAGCAGATAATATTTGGGGAAGTAGAATGATATTGGTGAGAACCCAATAATATCTTTGGAACGAATTTCTTGAACGCAGTCGGAGTAAACTGGTAGAAATCGCCAGGTAACGAAAATGCGTTATGCTCCCTCCATGCGACTTTAGAGAGAGATAGTTTTCATGGTTTTTGAGGGATCTAAAACCGATAATAAGGTCAAACTCAAAATCCAAGATGGCGGCTGCGAAAATTTTCAAATTTTCCATCATGGGTGCCATTTACATGGTTTTCGAGGGTGCTAAAGCCGATAGCGAGGTCAAAATGAAAATCCAAGATAGCGACAACTTTATGAGAGCTTCTAAACACTTATACTGATCGCTCTGTATTGAAAACACGTATCATATTCACGCGTAAGAAACTTCGTTCATGACGGGGTTCCCCCGACCGCAATTTTTTTTTAAACAAGGTGTTTGACTGTCTTTGTATCTCGATCATTTTTCTAGCGCCTGCGGATTTCTTCTCTGTTGCCTTCTTTAGTAACAATCGTACTATGAAACCATCGTACCTATCTATACCTACCGTAAGTACAATCAGGAAAATTAATTGTTAAGGAAATTGACCGTGATAAGCTTTGAATATACGGAAAATTTTAGTTGGTAGTCAATTTGTTTAACAATTAATATCCCTAGCGATACATTATCAACAATTTGGTAAAACTAGAATACGCTCAAATATCAACCAAATGTTTTGCATTGGATGATTATCAAAATAATATGCATGTATATCACAACATTGCCATTGCTATGATTTTGAACGTAAGGAAATTAATATACATTATGTGAACTATAATAATTATATTATAAACCAATTAACTATTTACATTAGGAACTAAATGAAATAACTAACTACATACATAATTATGGGTATTAAATTCTACCTAACAATGACGTAATCAAAAACCATTACGTCACCAATTTAGAGCGAACACCGTTACCCTACGTTATTGTTGATCTAAAGCGTGTTTGCAGTTTAGTGCTCAATAGTTGGCTGAACAGCCTTATTAGTCCAATTTGCATGTGCTAACAATATCATGGTCGTACTGTTTGTACATAATTCAGCATAAATTAGCAATAAGGACCGATACCCGTCTGATACGCTGACTGTAAACGACGGTAATGTTTATTGGCATGCTGATTTTAAGCACTAGAATATTACGCTTAGGATACCTACGTTTAGTCCAATAGTATGATTGTTTATCCAATACTGTTCTCAGTACGTGTTCGACTACCAATCTCGTTACTCAAACCAAACCAGATCAAAACATCTTAGTGCTAATTTAGCTTAGATTTTCCATTTCATAATTATGATAAATTGTAGTATTCAATATAGCTTTTAAACCATATTATTTCTTATAATAAAGCAACAAACGATAATCAGTCTGATACAATATCAAATCAACCAACCTAGAAGTTAGTGCTAAACCACGCAGGCACTAAATTCTGCCTCCTTTCAAATCCGTGTATAATTTATATCTATCTAAACGCGCTTACGCTTGTAAAAAGCATGCCATAGATTTGACTAAAATAACTGACTGACTGCCTTCAGTATTGTCTCTCCTTCTACCTTTATTCATCCAAAGGTTGTCTTGAAAAGATCGCTTTTAGCGATATGACCGCCCATTGTGTCACCCTTTGTAAAATTTCTACATTAACTGTAATTTTTATGGTGAACTTAACGAGGAACATTCTATCTATCTATAACGATGGCCATGTTATAGAAAGGCATAGTGCGCGTAAACTCGAGGGGCTTGTGGCTAAGTAATATCAGCCGTACGGGTCGATCGATCAGGTTAAGCTACGCTTGCCGCGGTTGGTCCGTGGATGGGTGACCATCTTTACATACCAAGACCCCTCCGTGCCTCGGAAAGCACGTTAAGCCGTTGGTCCCGGCTGTCATTCGTGGATCTTTGACAGTCGTTACGGGTCGCCAGAAGCCCGAAAATCTGACAACCAGTCTTACCAAGGGGTATCGTATTACCCAGTAACTGGGTTGTGGAGGTCAGATAGGCAGTCGCTCCATGTAAAATACTGGTATTCAGCTGCATCCGGTGAGACTGGAAGCCGACCCCAACATAGTTGGGAAAAGGCTAGGCAGATGATGATGAGTGCGCGTAAACTCAAGACTCGTCTTTATACTTTTTTACAGAATGCTCGCATATTTATTTTTCATCAAATTAAATTTTCAGCATAGGCAGCCAGTTGAATGACCTTGATTGTACTGAGTTGTGAGATTATTACATACCAGTTCGTGTATTAATTTCGCGAGGCGGGTAGCCTCTGTAATGAAGATTAGGTACCTATGTCGGTACAGAAAGATATATCTCCGTCATTAATAAAATTATGAACTTAAGCTCGTTATATTAATTATGTAGGCAGGAGAAAGATTTTAGCCCATTGTGTTTTCAATTAAATTTGTTAATTATTGAATGATCTTTTAATAGGTTTTGATCAATCTTGAAAACAATTTTTTTTTTGGTGGCAATAACGAATGTCTTTTATGACTAAGATTATTGAATTTTTCACTTCAAAAATGTTTCAAATATCTCGAAAACTATTGAATTTCGGCCATACATATGGGGGTTAAATTTGTTGCGAAACATTTTTGAAGCGTAAAATGAAAATATTGGTAAGATATTATTCTTAAATCGCTCATAAATTTAATTATTCTGTTGAATTAAGTACTTTTAATTAAGTTCATAGCTTAATTGAAGTGCCAGCTACAATATTATTTTTAATAGTACCCATTCAATGTGAAGTTTTTTTTTAATTGCAATTATATCGAAAAACCCTTTAAAATTCAAATATCTCGAGAACTATTGAATTTCGGCCATACATATGTGGGGTTCAATTTGCTGCATTTTGGCCCCCCTATCAGCTCCTGACGGATATACGTCGAATTACAAGTACTCGTAACCCTGTATATACATAAGTAGGTAGTTGAGGCTGCGCGTTGCCTGTCAATAAGTCAGTTCAGAATAGAAACTCTTTTATTTGTTAGGATTGAATGCTTTCTTACTGAGTCTACAGTCGATACCAACAAAAGATTAATTATAGAAGGTTCATTATGTCTCGAAGACCCATTAGCTTTAGTAAACCTTGAGTAGAATCTCAACTTTGAAAGAAATGAAAATATTTTATGTGGGACACGCACAATCGGTAAAAAAGGAGCATTTAAAACTAACAAAATCCACATAAAAAAAAACGAGAAAAAAGACCTGCGCGAGGCCAAAAGACCTTCTATCTCAGAATAATGCTTGCGCTGGTATTCTGATGGAGCCCGACTTTGTAAGGCTATACGAGTTTATAATGGAATGTATCTATCTTTATATTATTATACGTTATATGATGCCTTGATTGCCTATATGACATCACAAGCAAAATCTCTATTGGCATTTGGCTAGGGATGAATGAATCTGAGCAATAAAAGGCGGCCGAATTCCGCGCGACTGAGTTTTTCTCATTTTTTTCCCTAGCCTTATAATTTATTAAATTAGTTTTGGTATTTATGCCACACGTATCGGACATTTATTGGATGTCGTCTTTCAAGTAATAGGTATGTATTTTGCGTCTAAATTACATGAAGATTGAACCTACCTATCGTGATTTAATAGTAGGTTCCTATAGAATAGAAGTTACGCGTGCTACCAATTTATACCTAAGAAATGAACCTCCAAGATCTCAAGAACCTGCCATAACTTTCAAACGTTGTTTTGACAGTTTAATCGTTGAATTTGCTTACAAATTACAAAATGAAAACTAAACGGAAAACTTTATCGGAAATCCATAATGGACAGTGAAATGATAATTAACGATATCTAGGTAATTATTATGAAAAGCGTTTCGTCCGTGCCTGCAGCCTGACCTACCATTAGCTGGAGTGCTGGCCCAAATAACCTGGGTGACATGCTAGGGCTGACACCGTTGAAGATTTAAAAGGGATGGAAATGTTGGAATACTTTTTTTGTATGAAAGTTAACAAGCTCTTGAGTAGGGGTTAAATATAGGTCTGCAATCTTTCACGGTCAACCTAAATAAATGATTTTGACTAAGGTCCACTTGTTTCTCAAATCATTAAATGCGTTTGGTAACATATTTACCCCCTCACTAATAAACGTACTATAGCGTCTGTATAGTTACACAACGCTTTGTCTTCTTCTTTCGAAAGTCAAATTACTGACGACTGAAAGAGAGAAATCGGTGTGTAACTATTCATCTGATACAATACGTTTATTAGTATGGGGGTTTGAGTATAATTCTGTCTCTGTCATATTCAAACGATTGACGGAAATAGACCGATGTTTTAAATTCGCTTAGAGCTAAACGTATTTAGTGTTCTGTGGTAAGAGCGCGCCTTAACATTCATAGTGAGATTTAAAAATCTCAAAATTCGCTAATAGATTACATAGGATAAGCTATAGTAATAAAAAAAATACTTTAAAATAATAAAGTGAAACTAAGAAATACATTAAGAAGTCTTTGTTGTAGATATAGTTTGACACATAATATTAGGTTCTTAATGTACCACACACACATTATTTTTTATTTTTTTGTAAGTAAACGCAAGTTTCTAGGTCAGGGTTCGATTGTATTGCACGCGCCAGATTTTGGCACACGTTAAAATGTTGGATGAAAATGGGTTTTACGCCGCTGTAGCGCTTGTTATCCCAGGAACACACCGCGGTATTTTATTAAACGTTTCGTAGTTTCGTACTAAAATGTAGGGATTTATGCGAGCCAAATGTTTTTCGCTAACCAAAGTTAGTTGCAGTCATGTCGAATATGTTTTAGTATGAAAATTTAAAAGGAGTTTGAATTGAATTAAGCTTTTTAGAGGTTTGTAATGTTTTTGAATAACACAGCTGCATGTGTTATTTTAGAACTTTTCAAAGATTCGTTGGCTATAGACATTTTAAAGTCAGTAATTTCATCAATTCTGTGAAATACATTTCCTCTTATTTCAATAGTAGAACTGGGAATCGTGTTTGGGAAGCCCGCTTTAGATTTTATTAAACAGTGTAAAAATCTTGAAAAAAGCTTGTTTGGCTTGTCTTGTCTTACATAAAATCATATGAACATTATACCAGTAAAGAAATAAGTACTTTTTAATGTTATAAGAGAAAACTAATTCGTTTTTTGCAATTCCTTGAATCAGTTGGATTGTTCAGGTGGACAAGACTAAAAACATTGAGTATCTAAGCATAGTATTAAAAAAAAATTAGGGCACATTTTTCACATCTTTGATGCTAATTTTGCGTTCCGAATCCCTGTAAGTAAAATTGACCCTTTTGAAGAAGGAAATGCTGGGATCACAGTTTCTCCTAAAACGGTATTTATTGATTCCACCCCTTCCTCAAGCTTAAAGCCTCCTAGAGTGGCAGCCCTGAGCTGTAGCGTTAGCCTGCTAATGACAGTTCCGTCATATTGCGGAACTGCCGGTGTCGACGACAACTTTTTAAATTCCTCTCACTTCCAAAGGAAATAAAATTTCATTGGCGTGCTGTGACGAATTGAAAAATTTCAGAATGTTTATTTTTAATGAATGAGTTGATTTTATTTCCGGCTCTGTCTTATATAAATGGGATTTTTTGGAAATTATGTTTTGAGACTGTTTAATTTGTGGTGATCAAAAACACGGCTACATTTCTAGTTTTATTCCTAGATTGTGCAACAGTTTCTTCGAAACCTAATTGTTAGTAGGTAATTAGATGGTTTATTGGACATAATAAATTATGATAAGTACTTGCCCACCATGGTACCTTAGTACTGTACTACAGTACATGCAATATAGGATATTTCATTTCGTGTTTTACTATAAATATAATCACTTCTGCCGTGCAAAAGACGTCTGACGTGTTTTTTTTAAGTTATATTTTTTGTTTTCACTTCGTACATTTTCATTTCAGCGTTTAACGGGAGGATGAGTTGAAACCCCAAAGTAGGTCACCCCGATTTTAAGGTATTTTCTCTTTATAAACATTATTTATATACTTTATTATGTTTCTGTCTACGGAGTTGTGAAATTAACAGCAGACTCATGAAAATAAATAATACTTAACCTACTTACGAATGAAAATACTAATGATCTTGTAATCTGTAACTTTATTGTATTGATTCCATTAGGTAAAATATATTCCTTCCTACAGAAAGAATTAGGACTACCTTTTGGAAGTCGGGTAACAAGGGCTAGCCATCAAAATAATATTCAGCCCGTTTCACTAGCCTCGGATACCTACCACTTAACCTATTTAGCAGTTAATATTATTATTATTTTACCATTTTGTGCTAGCTAGCTACTCGGACGCCGTTCACTGTGTAACTAATAATAGATCCTCGGTATTAACTAACTTTACTTAATAAAAAGCTAAAACTGTATAAAACTACCATACGAGATTACCCTTCCATAAATAATCTTTAAACCCCCGCTCTGAACCCCCGCCACATATCATAGGCCAACGAACGATGTCCACCATGCACTAAGAAATAATTCATAGCTACCGGGTCGGCTATCGACCGCTTTTCCCCAAGCTGCTTCCAATAAGCTGCCAGTTACCGCTAACAGCTTATGTAGCTCGTCACACAAGCTGGCTAAGCGATAGAGGATTTGCATAGATATCTCCGAGTTGAAATGAGACTGGGAGCTGTGAATCGAAATTATTGATTTTGTTTTTAGAGTAATTTGATTTTTGAGTTATTTATTCGTAAAATGTCACTGTTTTCGGTGGCAATATCTTTATGACCACTGTCTACTTCTCTATAAATACCAATATATCGATTTTTCCCCAGACGTTGGCACTTCTGACATTAAGTACTGAATAGGTTTGTTATTTAGGTGGTCTTTTTTGTGTTTCACCTAAAAAGGTGTGTATTTCTTGTAACACTAGGGCAAACATTTACAATTGCAATTTACAAATCTTCTTAAAAATGTCTGTACCACAATACTCTAAGCCACACAATAGTAACAGGAAACCTAGGTATACTTACATATAATATATGTTTACATATAATAATTGGAGTGACACGGTCTACAATTTACATATTTTTTTGTAATTTCTGTATTACGCAATATTTTCTACAATTGAACAAGTTTGTAAAATTGTAGACTTATAAAGTTTTGTGGTGATGAAACTGTTCCCTAGGAAAAGAAAGAAATTTAATGTAAACAATAAAATACTATAAAAAAGGGCGCGGACCACCAAGTCCGCGGTAATTAATGTAATAAAAAAAAAAAAAAAAGTTTTGTGGTAGGGCCCAGAGAGTTTTATTTAAAGGCTATTGATGGAAATAAATTTAACACAAGTTGAAGTCGCTGAAATACCTCGTCACTATTCTATAAGTGTGGGAAACAGGTCATAGAGTACTTTATGCTCGTATTAAAACGAAGAATTTCTTGCATGATAGTGCATGCCGTCGTCATTATTTATGCACTGAACGAAGCATGCTATGCTTTTAATCAATTCTGAACTTATTTTTTCTTTAATTATTTCGGGAGTTGATAAGATTACTGTGTCATTTAAACATACAGTAAGCCAAACAGATTTGAGGCCGATAGACCCACATTGATACACTTAGTATATGATATGAGGAGACCTTCTCGCGCTTGTGTTTTTTTTTTATTTCTTTCACATAATGAACAAATGCACATAACATACCATTACATCACGCTCGAATTCCCAGGAGGGTAAGCAAAGATGCGCCTATAGTAGACCCACATTTCGCCTGTTATGAAGAAAAAATAATAATGTAAGTCTCTGAGATCTATGGATCTAGAAAACAGACCCACGCAAACAGGTACTAAATCTACCTACTACCAAACAATTATAATTATGTATAAATGAAAGAAAGAAAGAAAATACGTTTATTTGCGGCAAACATGATGCAATAAAGAACATAATACACAAAAAAAAAAGGGTGAATGAATGAATGATATCTTTATTTGCTAGAATATAGGATGTACATTAGATGTTATACAGTTTATTTGCTGGACTATATTCAACCTTACGGTTGTGCAAATTTTAAGTCAAAATAAAATAATAAGGAACATTGACATTTTACATTTACAATACAGCTTCATGCAATTTTAACTTGATTAACAATAGCTTAGTAAGTCATTAAAATCATTTGGGTCTCTTAGTTATTCGTCGAGTCTACATACAAGGTCCAGTCAATTCCTAACAATTGATAACTGCAATACTTAAAGATTTTAAATTGATTTATAATAATTGTATTAGTTCAAAATAAATTCATAGCATTTAAAATTATAGATGTTTAAATAAATTCATAGTACATAATTAAAATTTTCATGCAGTCTTACATTCTTCTTCTTAGCGTGTCGATAGCAATCTAAATGAACTCGGCCCAGAATTCGGCTACCTGTTTGACGTCATCACCAGCGTCCATCAGTTCCTGTAACGTGCAGCTCACAGGACAAGCAGGACACGATGTTAAGTGTCCCATCGTTTGTGGCACAGCACCACATTTACACTCAAAGGCGGAGTCGTCTATAAATCTCCACTTGAACAGGTTTTCCTTGCTTCGGCCAACCTGGGTCCGGATTCTGTTTAAAGACTTCCAGGTTACCCAAAGTAAGTGATGTTACATTAAAAAATATAAATATATATATAATTATTTTTTTCCTAGTTAGTGAAATATTACCCAAATTCAATGTGTTAAGTTCATAAATTCATATCTTCATGAAAAATAATGATTTGGCTATCTTCATCAATTATCAAAAGTTTCCTCATAATCAGTTACCTATAGGTATTAAACACTAGTTTTTGCACACACCTTCGTCCGCGTGGAAAAACATATCTTATGGCACTCAGCAATAGTGTAGCTTTCAATCAGTGAAACCATTTTTGTACTTCCAGCGATCATCTCTTACAAACAAACAATTGTACCTCATTATTATAGGAATTAATATAGACGTTTACATAATCCCCTCACGTGTTTTAATGGGAAAACCACTAAATTATGAGCATGGTAAACATGCTATGAGTAGGTATGGTATTTGACTGTGGAGTCCATATTATTATTTCTATATATTCAAAGGCAGGTAAACACTGGCCTTAGACAAAAGCCTGTTTCCAGGTTATTTTCATACTCGGATTGAGGTCTAGAGTTCAATGAACTGTTTATAATATAGGTACTCGTTAAATACTCGGGTCAATGGTTTCGAAAGATTAATTTTAGTTTAGATATATATATTATTTCATTCGACGTTATGGTTGTTAGAGATTTTCAGCCTGTCTTTTATATATTTTCGGCTATTCGGATTATTTTGTTATTATTTTTCCGTGCATAACCAAACAAAGGATGGATGGACCGTGTGAGAGATGATAGGGCTAAAAGGGTGTGACTACCGAAATTACGAATAACAGAGAAGTATGGAATAAAAAGGCATTTTGCGCCGACCCCAAATAAAGGTAAGGTATTTTTCTTTTTATTAATTTTTTTTTATAACTTTTTTTTTTTTACTGTGTTTAGTTTAGTTTGTGATCTTCCTATACGAGTCGCAATAAATACTTTTTCTTTCTTTCTTTCTGTAAGGGCAGGACAATGATGACATAACTGAAGTAAACGAGGTATAAATCATGATTTACCTACTAATAAAACTGGCAGAAAATATGACTACTGAATACGCAATTTCCCTAATAGATTCACGGACTTACCTGCTACACAAATTAATTTCGGCTAGCAACTGGCTGGTTTGCCCACATGTCCACTTACTCACACGTATGTATGTACAGTCAACAAAAGAGATAAGTATGCAGGGTCGTCGGATATAGTTGAAGTTTAGTAAGAAACCGATGGATGTTGACGACTGAAATTTAATTTGATAAATTACCTGTTTGTTCTCTATTAACAAAATAAAATTTTATTCGAGAACATCCATCGGTTTCTTACCAAACTTCTACTATATCCGACGATCCTGCATACTTATCTCTTTTGTTGACTGTACACTGGTATTATTTACCCTACATTTGAGTGGTACGTCATTAGGAGTAATTTATGTATGGTCGAGGCAGTGCTGTCAGCCGTTATATGAACCCAATGATGAACTGAATTCATCTCCGTATTGATGTTTTTATCAGTGATTGAAGCAAAGGTAGTAATTATGGACGGTGGCTTCTACAAAACGTTCGTAGCGAAGCTTATGAATAAGGCGTAGCGCTTTAATGGCGACATTAATAAAAAAAAAATATGTTATATAATTAGGTATTATTACTTATTTTTTTTTTTAATTTTTGGTTTCGTGTTTTATGAATATACTAGCTCCGCCCCGCGATTTCATCCGCATAAGTTTCGATTCCGTGGGAATATCGGGATGAAAAGTAGCCTATATGTTAATCCAGGGTATCAGCTACCTCCATACAAAATTGTATTAAAATTGGCTTAGCCGTTTGAGCGTGAAGAAGTAAAAAACATGTAAACACACTTACAAACTTTCGCCTTTATAATATTATTGTGATCTTAATTTCATTATACATTAGTATTTATTTATCTATTTACAATTTTCTAAAACAGCACCTTGGAGCAACCTGTACTTAAAGAACTGTAGCGCAGGGGTCATTTGTCGGGCTCGCGGATCATAACATCGCTTCAATGAAATTAAAAAGAATAACGTGCAAAGAGTAGGTGAATTGAAGGAAAGAGAGAGAGCCTATTTTATGTTGTTATAATTCTTATGATTAGAGGCCCTACTCGTGTGTTAAATTAAAGTCGCCATTGTGCACGCTGTATACTGATATTAAAATAATACTATTTCAGCACGACAATAACTACAACTGAAAACGAGTCTACTTAGCACCATATTCTACGAACAATATTTACCTAGTAAAGATTTTAATAATTTAGGTATTACTGTAATCTTCAGTTGGTTGAATATTGGTGGTAGATTAAATACCTAATTATAACAGCTGAAACCACTAGAGATAGTCTGAATTAAAAAAAACAACAACCAACCTCCAAAAAAAATATACCTCCTTTGTTATAGGCACTTACCTTAAAAAAATGGCTGTCGTAGGGCGCCCGGCAGATCTGAATCATCGAAATTGATGGTTATTGAAATAAATTATAATTAAAGAAAACCAATAAATAATTATATGGAGAAAAAGAAATATATTTTTCTGACATAACGGGGCATAATGAAAGTTTCATGCCGAGTCGGTTTTACTCCCAAGGCGCACCTATAGATGTTTCACATCAAAAAAATCCAACAAACTGAGAACCTACTTCTTTTTTATAAGTCGGTTATAAAACAGCAAACCGTCGACCCGGGAATCGAATCCAGGACCTCATGCATAGCAGTAGCGCTGCGTAGATAAATGAGGTAGTTGATCAGGCGAATATAGCCTAAAGTAAACCTACTCATAAAAGATAAACTAGCGAACGCTGGTACCAAAGTGAAGTCTCAAACCAGTTTCCTAGACTTGAAGAATGATGCATAGCTGTTTGCAACTTTTCAAACTTTTAGCTATTTAGTCCGTATGCCTACATACATATTTTCAAAATTCCCGTTATATGTGCATCAAGGGAACTCGTGAACTACCCAGCAAATGCATTGTAGGTTATTTTGTTGGCTAGCCGACTGAAATGTTACTGTTCGTAACTTTCAGAACTGTCTAAGTTTACAGTATGCACTTCGAAAGGCTGACGCGGCAGTATCATAAAGAGTTTGAACTAGTAAAAACATGTTTTGGTGAAATCGTACTGGGATTTTTGAAGTGAGTTAGGATTTTTGAGTTGAAAGTTGTTATTATTTTGTGCGGAACATGGACACTAGACAGGTTAATGCGGCTTTAGCAATAGAAAAAATAGATAACTACAGTAAAAGTGCGCAGTGCTGCACACCCCCACCCTATTTCAAGTTAAACAAATATCAACTTTATTTCAATGATTATTAAGTTGATTTCAGAGTGACTAGTACTATTGAAAAAATTATAAAAATGTTTGAAGTTGTAGCGTAAACTGAACTTTATTGTGTAGATATTAAAGTTATTTTTCCATTAATTCATATTTGTTTACATTTTTGGAAAATAAATCGCGAACGCAGATTACATAATTACGTTCTGTCCACGGCTTCGCCCGCGTGGATGTCGGAAATTATCCCACGGGAACGTGCTACCGGGACAAAAATCCTTTGTTACTCCTTATCACATCAACTACCAGTCCCGTCAAAATCGGTCCAGTCGTTTCTGAGATTAGCCGGAACAATCATACAGACAGACAAAAATTTAAAAATTGTTTTTTTGTTATTAGTTCTCTATATATTTTCATATAATTACATATAAGCATTTAGTAAAATATTTTTACATTACAAACAGACACTTTAATTGTATTTATTTGTATGTATGTATAGGTACCATCCATTCTTCGAGTGTACGCGTTATTCCTGATTGAAAAGAGTACATATTGAGCTAGACGTTTTCACAACGTTTGCATCAATGTTCTCTATACGTTTGCTGGAGTGAATGAACTTCAGTTACAAAACACTTGCCAGGTTTCAGCCAACTGTTTGTTGGTAGCAGCGTGTAAAGGGTCGTGTTTGTACCACGTTTCAATTGAAGTCTTATATAACTGATGGTGTATCCAAACTAATATTATAAATGCGAAAGTAACTCTGTCTGTCTGTCTGTCTTTCTGTCTGTCTGTCTTTGCTTCACGCCTAAACTACTGAACCGATTTGTGTGAAATTTGGTACAGACATAGTTTGGAACTTGAGAAAGGACATAGGATAGTTTTTATTACAAAAAATAAAATAAAAAATAAAATTTATTCCGGACATACAGCGCCATCTATTGGTCAAGAGTCGGCATCAATTCAGTACTGAAAATTCATCGGAAAAATGTAAATAAATAGTAAAAAGGTATGAAAATATAATATAATACAACTTTTAGTACAAAGAAAATGCTCTAACGGAATATAGATAATTCTATTAGTACTATAATGTCGAGTTGGTGATCGCGCAATGGTGTCGATCGTTACACGAGTTCGGTTCATGTTATTGTTTTAATTCATCGGAAAAAAACAAATAAATAGTAAAAAAGTATGAAAAAAATAATATCAATATAATAAAACTTTTAGTAAAAAGGAAATGCCCGAACGGAGTATAGATAAATAATCCGAGTTGTCACTATGCTCGATAGATGGCGTTGGGATCGAAATAGATCGCGCTATGGTTTCGTTACACGCATTTGGTTGGGTATCGGCCGAGCGGTCGTGGAATTGTGGATTGATCGTTTCGTAAATTTAAAATTGGCTCATTGTGTTGATTTTTGAAGAGTTCCCTAGAATATCTTCCACATTTCATTTTTGAAGAGATCCCGCGAGATGGGAACTATGTGGGTAAAACCAAAAATCTGCCGGAAGTCACTATTCCACGCGAACGAAGTTGCGGGCAAAAGCTAGTTGTATCCATATTTAAACGCTATCGATAACGTTGTATTTATTTATGTTCTTCAGAAAGCTTACAGTCGGAGGGACTTGTGGCTAAGTAATAACAGCCGCACGGGGTCAACCGATCAGGTTAAGCTACGCTTGCCGCGGTTGGTTCGTGGATGGGTGACCATATTTAAATACAGACTCCTCCATGCCTCGGAAAGCACGTTAAGCCGTTTGTCCCGGCAGTCATTCGTGGATTTTTGACAGTCGTTACAGGTTGCCAGAAGCCTGAAAGTCTGACAACCAGTCTTACCAAGGGGTATCGTATTACCCAGTTACTGGGTTCTGGAGTTCAGATAGGCAGTCGTTCCATGGAAAATACTGGACCTCAGCTGCATCCGGTTAGACTGGAAGCCGACCCCAACATAGTTGCGAAAATGCTAGGCAGATGATGAGAAAGCTCACAGTCTAATATCTAAATAGGTAAATTGGTAATAGTTGATACTTCCTGTGTGTGTGTGTGTGTGTGTGTGTGTGTGGGTGTGCTTTTGACTACGTTGTATGTGTATATTTTGTCTTTTTTATTTTTATTTTATGTTATTTTATTTGTAATGTGCGTTTAGTTTGTGCAGAATAAACTATTTTTCTTTCTTTCTTTTTCTTTTTGAACCAAGGGCTGGCTTTTATCTCGGCCAGAGGCCAAGCACTGCCATACAATGCCGCCAGTCTCTGGGTACATTACCAGTCGACAACGATGCGCGGAATTTTTCGACGCTATATTTTAGATAGTTTGTAGTTTTAGTTAAGTTAGGTAATTATATTTTAATTTTAATAGTTTGTTAGTAAATTTAGTATAGCTTCTACAAATTAAAGACTATGTACCTAAAGCTAAAAAGTAAACGCTGACAAAGATTTTTTTAATAAAATAATCACAACACATTGTATTTATTGTATTTATTTGTTTGTATTTATTGATGTGTGATTTTGTATTTATTATTGAATAATTTAATTTAAAGATGTTTACTAACATGGGTTATTTGGTACCTGAAATAAATGAAATTATTATTATAAATAAGGTGTTGGGTGTGATTGTCCAGGATGTGTCTAGCGCTCGGTTCAGTTGAGTAACTGACACAATAAACTGCGATACACGAGGAGGCTTCTTCATGCATCCTATAATAGGTACACCTCTGGCTAACCCTTCGGGGTATACAGGCGTGATATTATGTTCATCATCTCATCTGCCTAGCCTTTTCCCAACTATGTTGGGGTCGGCTTCCAGTCTTACCGGATGCAGCTGAATACCAGTATTTTACATGGAGCGACTGCCTATCTGACCTCCACAACCCAGTTACTGGGTAATACGATACCCCTTGGTAAGACTGGTTGTCAGACTTTCGGGCTTCTGACTACCCGTAACGACTGTCAAAGATCCACGAATGACAGCCGGGACCAACGGCTTAACGTGCTTTCCGAGGCACGTGATATTATGTTATGTTAAAAAATAAAAATACCACAATCAGGAGCTACTTTTGCATAAAACTCATACAAAACTAGCCTCTGCAGCTTCGCCCGCATGTAGTTTAAAAATTATCCTACGGGGACGTATTACCCAGATAAAAGTATCCTATATCCTAAACCAGGTCATGGTCTACCAACTTGTGTACCAAATTTCAACAAACTCCGTTCAGCCGTAAAAAGGTAACAGGCAGATATACATCGTTACTATCGTACGCTTGTAATATTACCCCCTTACTACTAAACGTTGTATAGCGTCTGTATAGTTACACAATGCTTTGTCTTCTTCTTTTGAAAGTCAAATCACTGACGACTGAAAGAGAGAAATTGGTTTGTAACTATTCATCTGATAAAAAACGTTTATTAGTAAGGGGGTTAGTATAGAAGTATTGATTTAAAATAGTTTTCATTAGGTACTTATCAAAAATTAATTAATTGATGTTGACTAACGAAACTAATGTAGTTAATCTGTAATTATATTGAATCAATAGTCATTTTCATTGGCTGATTAAAGTTACACAAAGGCTCTAGTAATTGCATAAGTAATTCTTCAGTAGTAAATGAATTTCTGAAATATTAATTAAGATTACGTCTTTGAATATTCTCATAACATTTTGTATTTGCAAATGTAGTCAAATTAAAATAACTATCTTTGAGAATACGAGTGTATGAACATAAAATTAGAACGAAAATATGTTATTAAGGGGACTACATGACCTAAAGCGCGGTCACTGTCGGACTGCATAGAAAAGAAAGAAGCGCGATGACATAACCCTGATAATTTATTGCAGAATATGAAGCAATTATCTATTCACAAAAAATCTATTGTTTGGACTAAAAAATTAAAACACTAGTGCTTTAGTATGTTGCTTGTAAAATAAGCTGACAAAAAATCAGAATGATTGTATGTATATTAGATGTTTTTTATTGTAAAACGAAAGTTTTTAGAGGTATCTTCATGTTTTTTTTTCTATCGATATAAAATTAGTTGTATTATGTTTTCAACAAACTATCTACCTAGCATATATCGTGAAGAATATCATATATTTTTCTGATTTTATTTACTGTAGTCGATCATATACTTTTATTGCTTCTAAAACTTGCGTTTTTTGCATTGAGGTCCTGTAATCCCCTTAAATAGATACGGTTTATTCAATTTTATTTCAGTAATTGCTATCATACATACATACATAAACTCACGGCTTCGTTTACGGTCATACATCTGTGGAGTAATTCTCGTAATTTTAAGAACGTTCACAGTCTGATCTCCGTCTCAATCTGCCAAAAATATATCTATGTTCCCTACATTTTTAACAAGTTTTTGACATCTCTGTCACCGAGATGACACTGCGACTAGATTTTGAACGTTTTAAATTACGAGAATTGGCGTACTGGTCATATACGTGCGCCGAACGCACCAGCAGACCAATTCTCGTAATTTAAAAAGTTATAAATCTACTCGCAATCTCATTTCAGTGAAAATCAATGTCAAAAAACTTGTCAAAAATGAGGACAGGCTTAGAGGTATTTTTGACAGATTGAGACTGAGATCAGACTGTGAACGTTCTTAAAATTACGAGAATTGCCCCTCTGGTCTTTCTGAAGAACATGACCAATAAGGTCAACATCACCAGTATATGTCTGTGTGTGTAATTGCTAACAATGATTTGAATATGAGTTTTTTTACATAAAAATAGTTGATTTATAAAAGATTAATAAATAAACTCAAGAAAATGTGAAGCTACGAAAGAAAGTAGTTACATTACATTAAACGTATCCTATCTATGTCTCCCTGACCATCATCAATTTCATAACCAACCATCAAACGCGAACGAACCAAAAACTATAAATATATTACAAGCTTTCGATAATAAACTACGTGTCTCCTACATAAAATTTATTCCCTCCGATAACATGTACTTTAATATGCATAGCGTACCGATATTAGTATTTATACCTCGTCGATCCGACATGTTAGAGTGAACAGTCCCGATAGACAAGAATTTACCGTGTCTTAAGACGAGCACTTTTCCTATATATTTTAGAGTAAAGCCACGTTCAGACGAGATAGCTTTGTAGTGGATGTGGGGAATAAATCTTGCAGTAACTTTGGTTTAGATTTTGTGAGTGGCAGCTATGACGGGTGCCGGGCGTCGTATTGATTTTTCCGTTGCAGTCCGGTGTTGGCGTCTTTGTATTGAAGTTTAAAGGAAAGATCTGTTAGCGTTTTCTTTGTGATGTTGTACTATGACGGTTAAAGAGCAGGGATGAAAATGTTTGTTTTATTTTACACTAGCAGCGCCCCGCGGTTTAACCCGCATAAGTTTCGGCCCCGTATGAATATGGGGATAAAAAGTACTCTATGTGTTAATCCTGGTTATAAACTGTATATGTGCCTTTCATCAAAATCTGTTCAGTAGTTTTGCGTGAAAGAGTAACAAACATCCATCCATCCATCACAAACTTTCGCGTTTATAATAATATTACTAGCTGCGCCCCGTGGTTTCACCCGCGTAAATGTCGATCCCTTGGGAATATCGGGATAAAAAGTAAGTCTATATATTAATCCAAGGTGTCAGCTACCTCCATACTAAATTTTATCAAAATTAATCCAGCTGTTTGAGCGCGAAGAAGTAACAAACATTTAAACACACACGCACACACTCACAAACTTTCACCTTTATAATATTAGTGTGAAGTAAAATTTTCGGGTCTCAATGTAGCTGGGAAATACATACATGCATGAACTCACGCGTTCTTCTCATCGGGGTAGGCAGAAAAAATGCTATTATAATATCAATAAATATTTAAATGACTAATTTTAAATTACATGTTTTTATAAAGTAATTACAATATTTATTCTAACAACTAAGTAGTTAAATAAAAGCCCTGTTCTCCTCTCCTACTTTTGTTATGCCCGAAAGGGTCCACAATGATCATATTCTGTAAGACCTACCACCTAAGTTCACGTGTGGAAGCAATAAATTGACACTGCAGAACGCCACCTGCTATGATCCTTACATACTCCTTTTGCCTCGTTTACGTTCATACACGCACGTAATAGATTATTATAATTATTATAGGTATTGTTATCATTTTACTGTTAAAACTTGATCTCGTAAAATAATAATGTTTTGCATAACCTAAATATTAAGGAATAATGTAGAAAAACATAGAAAATATTCCAAACGGATATCCACCTTTTATGTCGTTGATATTTTGGATGACGGTAGATAGAAACGTCAAAGTTGTTCTGTTCACGACTATAAAAGGAGGAGCTCCCAGTGGCGGGGATCATTCTTGTTCGAGACATCGACCAGAACGGAGCTCCGGCCTACAGTCAGTTGATTAGAACTAGTGACGTTATTATGTGGAATAGATCGACCAGATGTCATGTAAGTTAATTGATATTATTATCTTGATTATTACTGATAACTATGGTTTCTGTAAATGTAATAGGTAATATGGCCAATAATACCGAAGTTGTAAAGTGTATAATGGAATATTCCTAGCTATTGTTATTATGTTGCTATTATTCTGAGTTCTTTTGGACCATTGTCCAAGAGGTATAATTAATTCTTTTTAAATAATGGTAATTTATGACAATATAAGAAATTTGTTGGTAGAATGCTTTAATACTGTTTCCATGGAGTTTCTTGTCCTTCTTCTCCATGATGACCTAGATTTTTAACGGAAAACTAGTTTTCTGATTAATTACTGATAAGCCTAAATTGAAATAATTGTCTAGCTTGTCTTTCTGTGCTTTATTTCATAAAATCCTTTCCCCTACATACCATATTCATGGTTACTTTTACACATATTAAATAACTAGTAACCATTCTGATATTCAAAGCTTTATATTTGTGTAATATATGTATACATATATAGACTTTTACAGATAGATTATAGTTCATTTTCTAACACACACCGGTTGCGAGTACTACGCGCTTGACTTTTCCAAAGGACCAATAAATCACTGTATTATGTCCTTCTTGGGCGTTCCCTCCCGGCGTTTCCTGGTTTTCCTGCGAAGTAGTCGGGAAGTTTTAAATGTTATATGTATAAGAAATTCAGTAGCTGTGTGATAATAAGCTATTTTAAACTACCAGATAAATAATATTCCCCTTTCAAATCGCCATTTTCAAACTAAGATAAACTTTGCAATGTCGCTTCGCGTGAAAACGAATCTTAATAGAGACGGGAGGATGCTGTATGCGCCCCGAGTCTGCCTGCTGAATTATTAATGTACTCTCTGAGAAACATGATACTTGGCGACATCGGCACGTAGCGAACTACGGTATAACTACTTTTGCGATTCCAAAACAAGTTGCAGATAGGAAAATGTAGCGGTTTAATTTAGAGTGCATCGAAGAGTATTTTTCAGCGTTTCATAAATTATGTGCGACTTGAACAATATTTGCTTAACTTTTTTTTACTTATATTGTGGAAGTCAAATAGGCTGTCACTCCATGAAAAAGGTATTCAACGTCCTCCAGAGAGACTGGAAGCTGACCCACCAACATGGTCGGGAAAAGGCTAAGGTGATGACGACTAAATGTTTTTTTTAAGTTTGTTCGATTTTGTGCAACCTTTTTGAAATCCAAAATCAAAAGTTTTGCTACGATCATGTCTGCCTAAAAACTGTATTTATCTTGTTCACTCACTAGTAAAAAAGGTCTACCTAATAACCTGTATTATAATTTCAAAATTATAGCTATGCGATCTTAAATAACAGAAGTACCTCTCTAAAACCACCCCGGTGGTCACCATCCGCACATGGAAGGGTGCACCGTTACTTCTCAAAACACCGATCCGACACCCCTCTGTGCAAAGCCTGTAAGGCCACATCTCTAGGGAGACTGTAAAGGGCTCTCCCCGAAACCTAACTGCAAGTGTGCAAGGCAGCACTTGACCATTGTGCGCCGTATTCCTTGAGATCACTCGGTGGGCGGACAGAGTATCAGTAGTTAGTTAGAAAATCATTGTATAATTTCCAGTTTCCTATACCAAAATTGTAAAGCAAGTAGGTACTACGTGCGTAAGCGGATTAAAATCTATTGAATAATTAAACGTACAAATTGACAAATATTTTATTAGTCACCTTCAAAGTTCCTGTTTGTCGTCAACTCGTCAGTGATTTCATTCAATTAAAGTTAGTTTCGCTTAAAGTAAAGCTGAGTCATTATTGTAAAATCTTTTACCGTGACTTGTACCTTTTTAGACTTCTCTCGTACCTAATCTTTTCCTAGTACGTACCAGAGGGCCAAGCATAATGGGCACGCCACAATTGCGGCGATAAGTCCCTTCTTTGAGGAGTGGCTGGAGAGGCGCCACGGCGTCCTCACCTTCTGCCTAACGCAGGCCCTCACCGGACACTGCTGTTTCGGGAGGATCCTGTTCCGGATAAGGCGGGAGGAAATGCCCGGGTGTCACCATTGTGTGGATCGCCTAGAGGACACGGTGGAGCATACGGTGGAGGTCTGCCCAGCTTGGACAGAGTATCGCCGCGTCCTCTCGCGTCCGCCCCTAGTCCCGGCCATGGTACGGAGCGAAAGTGCATGGGAAGCCGTCGTCGATTACAGCAACCCAAAACAAAGACTAACCACGATCCTAACAAATCTGAAGAAATACCATTTCAGCTGCCTTCGTTTACGGTGCTCAAATACACGAGCAGCATGTTGTCGACGACTGCCGTCGACACGCATTCACGGCTGCCGTCGACACTTGTTGACGGCTGCAGTTGCCTCTGCCGTTGACGCATGTCGCTCGTGTGTGTGCACTAAAACGCACCAACTTCAGTATACAACATAGCAATAAATTAAGTCATAAGTTTCAACACTAATAATAAGGTTTACGAGTACAAAGTTTTGTTAGTAAACAGTCCCTCGCTTTCTGTCGCGGAAGAGATGCACTGGATAAGCATGACCCAACATTGTATTGCTGGGAAGCACGCTATTGTAGTGGGGTAGGTATAGTCGTATAGTAAGCGAGTAGCGAGTTCATATTTTTCTCGTATTTTATGGTATGTCTTATTTCATAATAACACAAAAAGAAAACTTCATAAATACAATTTTATTCTTTCTTTTATATTTCGCGGTTGAAGCCACAATGGGCGGTTTTTATAATTTAATCATCACCATGGCATGCGGATTTATCATGAAGTAGGTATGTTGATAAACTTGTTGACTGGAAAATGTGTAGCATTCGATATGAGAGAAGTTATTTATAATATTATCTTCTTCTTCCGTCTCTGGTCCCGTTATTTGGGGTCGGGTTTCCTCACTTTTCTGCGCCAAGTTGTTCTGTCGTAGGTTGTCAGTTCATGCAATAATCTATGTCTGGAAAAAAACGATATCTATTCCTATACTATAAATAATAATACCCACTGCCCACCAGGATCACGTCATGTCTCCGAGGTTCTGTTAAATAATGTATATGCATGTATGCCCAGACTCGGAACAAATAAGGTGTAGGCTGAACAAACATTTATTTCGTTCTAGGATCGGACTGGCGAATATTTATTGCTTTTGCCGTGTGGTCAGAGCTGTGAAATGGACAGGCGTCTTATATGGTTATCATGGGAAGCGAGGCGACAGTATATTTTTAGACAAGCATTGTAAATTGTAAAATACGTCTGCAGGAATAGACATGAAGAAGGATACATTAGATATATGCTGTATGCATAGTCAGCCTCTAATGTTGCCACTGCTGGGACACAGGCCCCTCTCTGTAAGAGGGAGTGGGCCGTAATCCACATGCGGGCCAAGTGCGCGTTAGTGGTATGCTGGACACAACACTTACAGTTGAAGTTATAGCAACTTTGATTATAATAACTCCATAGACTAAAAAAGAACCTAGTTATGGGATTTTCAACCATCTTGTGCATAAACACCGAAACGCATTTAAGATAAAAATTTACTTATCTCCATGCATCAAATGGTATCAAGGTAACCCGCTAGCAATGCGACCTCGCCCAAACATCTATATCTACAAGTGGAATTTGTACAAGTCGTATATATTTTACCGTTCCTAACATATTTATATCGTCGCCGGAGAGGGTCGTAGCGAAGCTATGGGCGGATCGATAGATCTGTTAGGTAAACTCAGGTTGTCGGCAATGTGTATCCCACACATCGCCGACAACCTGAGTTTGGAAAACAGTATGTTCTACTTTTTTTAATTTTCGTATCCTTAATTCTGTTCTGTAACAATATAGTTACTTAATTGATATATTTAGGCCGTTACCGGCATTCGGTCTCATTACTTACCTATTTTTTTGTATTTAATACCACCTTTTACCTATGTTTTACAAATGGCATTGCCTCTGAAAACTCGTCGTGGCTCATGGTCGCCAATGTTGCTGTATTTTAGGTCTGCGAGATAGAACTAAATATTTTATCGGTCATGTCTGAGATAAATAAAACTACTTTTTACCCGACTACGGTGAAGCAAAAAGGAGGGTTATGATTTTGACCGGTATGTATGTATGTATGTATGTTCATCTGTTTCCTCATAACTTCAAAAGTACTAATAATAATTTGACAAATGAGGTATCGTTAGAAGTGTTTTGACCGTCCGCTGGTTATAGGCTATGTGATGTTACACTAAATTCAATATGGCGCCCTCTAGAGGACATAAAGTAATGAATTTAAAAATAAATATTTTGGGATGGGGCCTTGTAGGGTATCAAATGAAAGGACAAAGATCAAAAATTAGCACATTTCAAAAATATAAATATTACTGAAATAAGCCCCAAAATAATTGAATAAAAAGAAGTTTAAAAACTGAAACCCGACTACTGAAAAGGATGAAACAAGAAAGTACCTTCCCGTGGTCGTATGCTACCATAGCTTATATGTAAATATTTTAGCACAGCGGCATGCGACCACGGGAAGGTACTTTCTTGTTTAATCCTTTTCAGTAGTCGGGTTTTAGTTTTTACACATTGGTAATTTCGTGCCGGTTGGGGGTTGCCGTATTATCGACAACTTTGTGATTTTGGGAGTACTGATGTTTTTAATCCTAAAACTGCCGTCGTTGTGTCGATTCGAATCGAGTAGTTGACACAAATTAGTGCCGAATTTACAACAAAGCAGAAATAATCGAGATAGTCTGCTCTTAAAGCTGATTTACGTTTGGTCCTTCCACAATTATTTTAGCTTTGATTTTGCGTCACTGTCAAAACCTTCTTAGTGATTGTAATAAAGTTGCTTTTCGGTTGCTGCCATTGACAAGTCTGTCAAAATCAGTGACCTTTATTCTCATTCCAATAAGGCAGCTACCGGGTTGCTGCTGTCACAGGTAAAATATCTGTGAATGGACTGTAGTTCTTATTTGACGTCTATACAAAACTAATACTTTTGAACAGACGTTTGGACATAACTTGCTACATGAACTAAACTAGCTACTTAACACACATGATCTATTTTACAATTTAACACTAAAACATATACAGATATTATATACAAGTGTATAATAAAAAGAAAGGAAAAAAAAGAAAAAGCCATTACAGCCCTCTTGGTTCGAAAAAAGGCTAGTAGGTTGATGAAAGCGATAATTATCAGCCTTGTCCAATTCGACCATGACCAAGTCTTTGTGTTTTGACTGCGGAATTTACTATAATATAAAACTCATTTCCTCTTATATTTTATGACTGTGGGGGAGCGTCGTAAATGTTCTAATAACGATGCGGTGATTTTGCAAATATATCATAAAAATGTAATAAATTGCACCCCATATACCTACCTACGTGTTTAATAACTCTATTAGGAGGAGGGCGGGTACGCACATGGGTGCGTGTGAAGTTAAACAAGAAACGGATTAAAAATAATAAAAATAATGTATATTTTATCTCCACGAACTACACCCACAAGGTATTAAGTTGACAGGTATTTTATCCTTTTGTAATTTGTGGGAGATCTGAAGGCCAATTCTCGTAATTTAAAACGTTCAAAACCTAGCCGGAGTCTCATCTCGGCGACAAAAAAATGTCCACTTGTCAAAAATGTAGGGGATTTAGAGTTATTTTTGACATATTGAAATTATGAGATTTGCCCCTCAGGAGTCTAAACTAAGCCTAGGCCTGTATTTTTAGAACTCCAGGCCTCCCATTATATCACATAGTAAAGGTTGATGTAAGGAAAAAGCGATATGCCCCCTCCATGCGACTTTCTCTCTCTCTCTCTCTCTATTATATACGAGTGTGTGTGTGCGTGCCACTATCGCGTAAGGAATTTGAACTTCGTTTCTGACGGGGGGTCCAACCGCAAACGTTCTACTTTGAAAGTCTCTTCATATTTAAACATTTTCATTCTACAATTTTATTAGTTTTCAAGGAAAACATTTTATTACTCAGTTCTAAAAACTGCAGACATGCTACAGCTTTTAATGCCACTACAGCGTTATAGCATGACAACATTTGCTGTAAACATGGTATCCTTAAATTACAAATGGCGGACTGAAAAATAAAAATTGATGAGAGAAGTTTCACTTAGTGCTTATTTAGTCAAGTAAAATATTAAAACTATTTTTTTCTTGCAGAATGAAGCATTCTTTTTAACAATTGCTTATTTTTTGGCCATGTCAGATTTTGGTAAGAGAAAAACATTGTGGAATCCTATAAAAAGGTTAATGCTAACGAACAACCTAAAATAATAACAATTGTTGAACAGCCAATTTAACATACTCGTACATACGCCAGCACATCAAGCTACCCGAAACTCTCAATTTTTCCCAATCAACTTTGAAGCTTTTGCTTTAATAGAATTTCAACTTTATCGCTAAAGATAAAGTTGAAATTCTGTTAAAGAAAATTGACAGATTGTAGTAGCTTGATGTGCTGGCGTCTGTACATTAAGATGAAACAAGTTGTTCCAAGTGTCAGGATATAAGTAGTCTTGTTATACTAGTGAGACTGACTCTCCTAGAACAGAACATTCATCATTAAATGTTCTGAATAGTTCAATTACGTGGTACTGTTATAGTGTGAAAGTAGACCTACTGGCTAATGAATTGAGCTATTATGTAAAATACACTACACGAGGCCGCAGTTTGGTTGTGTTAAGTGCAAATAATTTTAATAAGGAGGCAGCGTCGGTTAGTTTTCAAGGTCATATTCCATGTTTGTTCGTTTCTTTTTACAGGCTTTAGCATAAATAGCTTATAATGTTTCCACTGCTGGGATACAGGCCTCTCATTCAGAGGACTCAATGAGAGGGAGTGGGCTGTAATCCGGCACAGTCCAGGTTGGTAGAGGTCACATGTCTTCGAATTTTAGGTTGTTTCTAGGACATGTCGGTTTTCTCACTCGATTTTACTTCATAGTTTTGAGAGCAGTGGTGATGAAATAATTTACATAAAGTAAAGCGCCTGTCTGGGTTCGAACCTACGACATACAACTCATTAGTCGCGGCATTACCACTGGGCCACCACTGCTCACAGACAGGCTTTAATGAAATGCTTCTTTTTTATAACCATCATTGTCTTTATTAATACTCATAAATAATTATTTTATAACTGAAAAGACAGCTGTGCTGCTGGGGAGTTTGTTCCGCCACTTCTTCTCCCCAACGAAAGCACGAGGAAGTGGTGAAGGGCGGGCGTTTTGGGGGACTGTCTTTGGTAAATTTGATGTTCGAAAAGTGCTGATTCTCAACCTATTTTGAATAAATGACTTTTGATTTGATTAATATCATCATTTCCGTCCACTGCTGGACGTAAGCCTCCCCCAAGCACCTCCACGTAGACCGGTTTTGTGCTTCTCGCATCCAACGAGTTCCTGCAGCCTTCACAAGGTCGCCTATCCACCTTGTGGGAGGCCTTCCAACGCTAAGTCTTGCGGTACGCAGTCGCCACTCCAGAACCTTTCGGCCCCATTGGCCATCTGTTCTGCAAACAATGTGGCCTGCCCACTGCCACTTAAGTTTGGCAATTCTTCGAAAAATTAGAATTAATTATATATTGATAAATAATATAGATTATAGGGATGATTCACTTGTCCACACTCAGAAAAAGTTGGTGTCTGTTACCACTCAAATAAACTGCGAATCATTATCTTCCTGCTCTTATCCTACGCTGCATGGGGTCGGCGTTTGTTTCTTCCATTCTTCCCTATCAACCATCACGCTATTATTATTATTATTCACCATTTATTCAGATAACAGAGATCCATTGGGTTAGTAACAATAGTCTTAACCTATGTTAGTACTTAACTAATAACCAGTGATCGGATAACCGGGCGTTTATATACCTAAACTTCTTACCACGAAAAAATAATATGGACATTCCTTTCTGAATAAGTAATCCCGGGTTTCCGGGATTGAAAAATTTTGTAAAAACCACTATAACAAACATAATTTAATTATAGCAGTGGTTATTGTGATTTAGTATTTCTATTTTATTCAAAACAAATAGAATATCAATAAAACCTTTGTACTCTAATATATGTCATATTTTTATGTATTTTACTGTGTGTACATAAATAATAAAATAAATAAAAAATGATAATGTGCACAATGTGGTCAAGTAGTGGAAATTGATTTATGAATATAACAGATTAGTGATCGAATCGAATCAAACGGATTCCGGGATCCGGGATTCTGAAAGGCATGTCTGTATTATTCTTTCGTGGGAATAAAAGTGAACTTTAGGTATATTAGCGCCCGATTATCCGATCACTGCTAATAACACAGACAATGTACAGGTGACAAGTTTAGTGACCTCACCAACGGGCTGTCATGTCTCCCGGCTATAGCGCGTAAATGCTGCTGGGGCTGCCACGGAGTCTGTTTAGCAGTGGGGCCGCTCTCTTACGCCGCCGTACAGCATTGAAGCAGTCGGCACGTGCCTCAGCGAACATAGATGACGCGCTACAGAACCGAGGCAGACGCAACAGCACTCTAAATGTGGATACTGGATCCGCAAAGGACTGTAGGCCTTTTGGGTGTAGCTGAACCACAGGCTCCATCATTAGGTTATTACAGCTGCATAGATTTTTTTTATGTACGGGGTCGTGTATAAGTGGCGAGGCGCCCCGTGGCGCGCCGAAAAAAAGTGCTCCGAGACATTCTAGACGATGTCACGGGGGGAGCGGGCATGTCAGTGGATATTAGCCCGAACCGACAATGCTATTATTCACTCTCTGCTCTTTCATATCATTCCTCACACAATTCATCCATCTTTTCTTTGGACTTCCTCTCCTTCTCTATACATTAATATTTTTTATATTCATCGCTTTTTTCGTCACATGCGTTTCCTTCCTCCTCATCACTTAACACGTTGAAGGACACGGAACGAGACGCAATAGAAATTTTATTGTTATTATTACTTTAAGTGTCCCACAGTGTTAAAATAAATAACAAATATGTTATGTCATAACGTAATACTCTACTATATCTGTATTAATAATTAAACTATAACATTGATGTCAGATTAATCCTAAATCTTAATTCAATTAACGTTATCAAATTCATTTCAAAATTCCATCTAACGAGAAAGAGGAATTTAAAGACTATAATTTACCGTTGCGTGCAAATCTGATGAGTTTGTGAACCCGCAAATTGAAATTTAATTTTTGAGTTAAATGTCACTTTGATCTCCTAAAAACGCGTGGGAATGTTTTAATTTATTTTGATAAACGCATAAAATAGAATACTCTTTATTATGTACACCATATAAATTATAGACATACATATAGAAATTTGACAAAGGGTGACACAATGTGCGGTCTTAAGGATTTGTCACACTGCATGCGTTCTGCGGTCTCCGGTCAGTTCAAAGCGAACGCAGCCCGCATCATGTATGAACAACATTATCGGTCAGGGCAATCGGTCTGCGGTCAGGGCAGAGCAATCGGTCTGCGGTCAGGGCAGAGCAATCGGTCAGTGATCCGGGCAGGGCAACCGGTCACGGTCCGGGCGATGCAGGCAGGCCAAACAGCGGCCATCTTATTTCAGTTAAGCCGCCGTTGCCCGCAGCCCGCCGCCCGCGTGCCCGCAGCCAACACCGGTCCGTACGCGTTCCACTGACCCGCCGGGCCAATACGCGTTGCTCGCACGGTCATATCGCATTCTATACAAAATATATTGAGACCGACAATGTTGTTCATACATGATGCGGGCTGCGTTCGTTTTGATCTGACCGGAGACCGCAGAACGCATGCAGTGTGACAAATCCTTTATCACTAAGAGCAATCTTTTATAGACTACCTTAGAATGGATTAAAAACGTCATGGAGAGACAAATACTGTAAGGGCCGACCGCGGCAGATTTGCCAAAGATGTAAAACAATGGCCGCTCGAAATTGAATAAAATCGATAAACAAGAGTATTCATTTTAAGTAATATTAGTTTTCGTCTAAACCTCCGAGCTACCTAGACGAAAAAAAACATCTTTGGCAAATCTGCCGCGGTCGGACTATAGGTAGTCTGTGGTGTGGTGTGTGGTATTTAGAGTACAGATGAGTTAAGTAGTTCAAATATTTCAGAAAAAAGGCGTTTTAAAAACAGAACTGGGGCTTTAATTAAAATTCTAAGTAGCATTTAAAAGATTTAAAAGTAAGATATGCACGCTTTATAGTATCCAGTTGCATACTTCTGTTTATTTTAGTGCCGGCATTATAGCAAATTGCAATGTTAATTGCACAACGCTCTTTTAATATATCCTTCTTTCCTTCCACATTTAGACTTGAGTTATTGAGTTCGTGTTTCGCATAACAAATTACTGCTACGCCGTAGCCACGTAGCGCCGTAGGCGCCTACGGTTTGCTACGACTGAAAAACTTTTAAAATTTTGTGCAGACTAGTTTCGGTAGTGGGCGATCCGTCAATCTGTGTTTTGTTTGAGGAGTCATTTGTTTGCGTCAGACTTGTTTTTTGTTCGTGACCTCTCAAGCTCCGCTAATGAGACACAATTGATTTTCTATCGTTTCGTATCAAATAGGATACGCGCGGAGATTGACGGGTTTTAAACAAAAAGTGCTTAGTTTTTTTTACAACAGTTTCTTGTTTTTTCATAAAGATCTTTGTGTAAATTAACTAAGTCTAGAATGCTAGATAATTAGAAGAGAGCTATTGATTTCAATTTTAATGTCATACTGAACACGAGAATTAAGTGTCTTCCCCTTAACATAAAGAGATTAAGATAGACTTATTGGACGATTTATTTATTTTAAAGTTACTTAGCAGTTTAAGTTATGTTTTAATTACTTAATAGCGAATAGGCTAGCAGGGATGGTGAACCTCTATGCATCTACATGCCATTAAAAAAAAAAAATGTGTCCATGATGTGCCATCAAACAATCTTGACTTAGTGACTACTGAAAAAAAAAGTATATTATTAACAATCATATTATTTAATTTCAGCTATATAGGTACTTTCACAATAATGCCTTTAATATTATACAGTAATGTTAACAGTAATAACCGTTTTATATTTATTTAATTAAAAGAACAACTAGTGCGACTTCTGCTGAAGCGCTTCACACACAGCAGCTATAATGAATGTATATTAATGTACATTACATCTCGCTATAATGTACATATACATTATAGCAGTCGTGTGTGGTCTCCTGACGATTTCTATGGAAAGATGTAATGAGATGTATGGTCCTATAATATACATCTTTACATTATAGCTGCTGTGTGTGAAGCTCTTTAGGTATGTATCTATATTCCTTAAAAATGTTGCCGTGCTCAAATTATTTTGTCACGTACCACTAATGACACGCGTGCCATTGGTTCGCCATCTCTGGGCTAGATTGTAATGTGAATACAGTATCACAAACTGTGGTTCTTTAGAAATAAATTTAAAAAATACACGCCATGTCTGATATTATTATTAGGTACGGAAAAAATTTGCCCATAGCAAAGTTCTCACCTTTCTGATATTTAATTAGGTAATGGTTCAAAGACCTATCGACTGGTCGATCTCAATCGTCTACAATCCCGAATTTTTTATATACGCCAGCACATCAAGCTACGCGAAACTGTCAAATTTCCCCAATCAACTTTAAACCTTATGCTTTAGCGATAAAGTTCAAAATCTATTAAAGATATTTGACAAATAGTAGTAGCTTGATGTGCTGGCATCTGTACAACACTAGCTAAATCATCATCATTCTCCTGCCCTTATCCCAATTTATTTGGGGTCGGCGCAACATGTCTTTTTCTTCCACACTTCTCTTTTAGTCGTCATCTCGTAGTAGCCACCCCCTCCCTTACCAATAATCATTGACACAGTCCATCCATCGTTTTCTTAATTTCTTACAACACTAAATATTACTCTTTTATTTTGAACCACCACTGCAACTATTCAAAAAGATTATAACTGAAATATGCAGAGCGCTGGTAAAGCTAATATCAAAATTAACGCAAGCATCGTTAGTTGCACACATTTGTTCTCTTAATGGGCTTACATACTTTACACACATGGGTTGGTAAGACTGCCTAATACTGTGGTCCAGTTACATTTGAATAAAATTCAAATGTTATATTCAAACGTCTCTTAAATTATTTTATACGTATAGAGGTGTAAAATACTTACCACTTTTTTTTGTAAAATATTTGCAAGGTAAATAAAAGGCTATTTTTGTACGCTTAGAGCATAGAAGAAACTTACATAACTAATAGTAATAATTATATTCCCCAATAACAATAACATAATCAGCATATAATGTTCTTACTGCTAGGACACAGGCCTCCTTTCTTCGAGAGGGAGTGGGCTGTAATCTACCACGCATGCCCAGTGCGGGTTGGTAACATGTCTTCGAATTTTTGGTTCTAGGGCATGTCGGTTTCCTCACGATTTTTTCTTTCTTTTAAGAGCAGTGATGATGTAATTATGTATACAAAGTAAAACGCTTGCCTCGGTTCGAACCCACGACCTGCGACCATTACCACTGGGCCACCACTGCTCTAGTGGTACTAATAATAATAGTTCTTCCATCTTTGAGTGCACTTGAATAGTGCATACAGGGATAATCGTCGGTTGGTGCCGCATTTCATTAAAATTTCCTAAGGGGCCTCTGCGAGTTGGCTTCGGCCCCTCGTCCGCCTTCCAAAGGACCGGGACCCCATGTTCCCGAGATATGTAAAATCATAAAAATAATAATAACACCTGAGGAGGCTCTCGTTGGCCAGCTGGATCAAGGGCTTGATTCAGAAAGCAGTACTTCTGGACACGGCTTGCATTGTCAGGAGGTTCCTCTCTCTGGAGCCCTGACCACCGGTAGCTTGGACCCTGTTCCCGATACCGGTGGGCTACTATTTTTTATATTTTTAAATGTTTTTATATATTTTTTATATTCTAATATTTAAAAATATAATTTATATGTATTTAGACGAATAAAGGAAATAATACCAGACTATTATCGTCCCACTGCAGAGTGAAGACCTCTTCTCATACAGAGAAGGCACGAGCTTTGATCACCACGCTTGCTGGAGACGAGCTATCTCTCCCATAAGTTGCACCTGCCATGTTTTTTCCATGCATCACCATTAGTTTGACAGGTAGAAAATGCCTCAGGCATTAATCCCGCCTTTGTGCAATACCTATTGTTTTACTTGTGCATAAAGTTTTAATAAATAAAAAATGTCCAAGATAAACTCAGAAAGTGCATAGAATAGTTGAGAAAGTCACATAGTACTTGCCCGGATTCGAACCCACAACCTCGTGCATAAGAGAGCGAGTCTATCATCCCGACATAAAATATTTAAAACATTGTTTTTATAAAACAAAAGCAACACTTTCTGAATCAATAAAAATGCTTAGAGTTGAGAAAACATAGTACCTAACACAACACAAATAACTACATTATGTTGTCTTCGTTAAACATATCAATGAAAAAAAAAAACAAATTACCTTCTTGTTCTCAAAAAAAAAAACAAAGGTAACTTGTAAAGGTACAACCTTCGTATCGGCACAGGCCGAATGCGATACAGCCTTCGGCTTAATAAACGGAGGATTAAAAAAACACGCTCGTCTCGTTACGTTAACGTTCCTTGAAATAACGAAACTCGTTATTCATGAGTTCTCACGATACAAGTCCCGAATACATAATTCAGTTGAAAAAATTTTCAGTTCTCAGTTTTTTTCAACCGTTTGCTTGAATATTTTTTATTTATATGCGTCTCATTTTATTTATTTGGTTGGATTCAGAAATCCTAAGAAGGTTTTTTGAATTTGAGCGGATAGGTACCTACTCGAATGCTCCATAAAAATATTTTTATGTTTGAGATAGTGTTTGTGCTGGTATTCAATCAAAGACACCCAAAAATAAAAATATTTTGCAACAACAAACTTTATTTAACCATTAATAATAACCTCATAGTACTAAAACCAACCAAATGACACTACAATCTAGAACACTAATTGAATTAAAAAACAAATTGTTTCTTCCAGTCTTGAATTCCACCATAATGCCCTCGTATTTTATAAATTCTTACCCAATAACATTATAATTATGACCGGGTTCGCAGTTACACGGCTTTAGTAGGCTATCAACTGGAGGAGATTACTGATAATATAATTTAAGTTGCTAGGCAGGTCCTTTGGTAGCAGATTGAATAGTTCTCCCGAAGATTTGATGTTAATCAGGAACATCCTAATGCATGCTTGGCGTAATTGTTGAGTTTGTGGTAATTGTGGACTTAGGTTAAACTGTAAAACCGAGATTGGAGGAACGAGGAAAATGTCGTGAGGAAAGCTTTCAGTATGAATATGGATGGGTATAAGTAGGGGAAGACCAAAGAAACAATGAATGGACTTTGTGGAGGATGAGATGACTAGAAAGGGGGTGACTACTGAGATGACGACCAATAGAGATTTATGAAAGACTAGCTTCAGGCCGCGACTTCATCCGCGTGAAATTTCACCCTACCCCCATTCGCCCTCTGAGGGATGGAATTTCGAAAAATCCCTTGGTGGATACCTACTCTTCACAAAGAACACACCCTCCAAATTTCATGTCTCTAGGACCAGCGGTTTAGGCTGTGCGTTGATATATCAGTCAGTCAGGACTTTGAATTTTATACAGCGTGTCCTAGGAAACCTGTACCAGCGAAGGTCTGTGGTCAGGGGACACTAATACCTATCGATTCGACTCCTATGTATGTTCCGCGATATTTTGTAGTTTTCGAGAAATTATTTTATTTGTTTTATTACTAGATTTTTTAAATTGTAGGCGGTTTTAGTCATAACTTTTTCCGAGTGGTGATTCTTTGAGATTGATTTTTTTTGTCAGTATTATGGCTAGAATGTGTATTCACATGTTGTATAGCACAAAACACCCAAATTCTAACTACTAATAGCTCAGAATTTGATCAAAAGGTTAAAATTTCTGTTGGAGAGAAATTTTGAAATATCTCGAAAAGTACAAAATATCGCGGAACATACATAAATAAAAAAAAAAAAAAAAAAATGTGGTTAGGGCAACAGAATGACGATGATGTAAGGCCGAGATTAATAAAGTACTTTGGCTTTGCATTGTTTGTGTCACTGTCGCACAGGTGCAAACTACAAGTGCAAGATAGAGATGGGTTTATATAAATATACTGCTTAAGCCAAAGTATGCGCTAAGTGACGTTTATCAATTTGGACCTACGAGTAGTAAGTAAAATTTCAAAGTTAAGGTAGCAAAAATAGCGGTGGTTTCATCATTTCAGCCGAAAGACGGCCACTGCTGGACATAGGCCTCCCCCAGCACCTCCACTTCGACTGGTTTTATGCTTCTCGCATCCAACGGGTTCCTGCGGCCTTCACAAGGTCGTCGGTCCACCTTGTGGGAGGGAGGCCTTCCAACGCTAAGTTTTCCGGTACGCGGTAAAATTGCAGCGATTAAATTGGTTTCAAAGTAAAGTGAAAAAAAAGTGTCGCAAAGTCGTCCGATGATACATAGTAGATACCTAAGTCATATCATATTTATGATCAACAGAATTTTATGCCATAAAGAATTGTTTCTGCTCACAAAATAAAACCAATATTTCATTCTAGAAGTAGTATTTTTTGTCTAAAACCCCAATTTTCCTCAGTACCTCTACTTTTTCAACCAACAAATCATTTTCAAAACATGTGATAACCATCTGTTTGTCAAGTACCAAGATGTATGGCCTAATAACGTTTTCCCGATACCGAGCAATATACCCCCGATATTGGACAAGCGGTAAGAATAGCAATCAGCTGGGGAACACGGATGGAAACTAGGTATCTGCATTATTGGGCGAATGACGTGAGCGGAATACTGGTGCGGACGATGATCGATATCTGGTGATCTGGGTAATGGTCTGGGGATTTTGACCCTTTAGATATGTAAATATACGTGTAGATCGTTTTATTTAAAACTAGCTTCTGCCCGCGACTACGTCCGCGTGAAATTTTGGCCCCGACCCATCCCGTCGCATCGTATCACCCGCGCTATTATTACCATCGTTTTCACTTAGCGTTCTTTGTGACTTTTTTGTTTTTGACCGTCTCCTAAGTATCCTATCGTAATGTTAAGTAACCTATAGCCTTCCTCAGGAATTGAGCTATGAAATGCAAAAGATTTTTTCAAATCTGACTGATAGTTCCAGAGATAAGCGTGTTCAAACAAACAAAATCTTCGGCTTTATTATTAGTATTAGTATAGATAGATTACAGCGCTCTTCTCTATAGTTTAACATAATCAGCCTATAATGTTCCCACTGCTGGGACACAGGGCTCCTCTCAGTGAGAGGGCGTGAGCCGTAATCTACCACGCGGGCCTAGTGCGGGTTGGCAGATGTCACATGTCTTCGAATTTTTGGTTCTAGGACATGCCGGTTTCCTCACGATGTTTTCCTTCACCGTTTTGAGAGCAGTGGTGATGAAATAATTTACACAAAGTAAAGCGCCTGTCTGGGTTCGAACTTACGACCTACAACTTGTAAGTCGCGGCCGTTACCATTTGGCCACCACTGCTCTACAGCTTGTTGTTGATATACCTACATTTCAACATTTTGTATAAAAGTGAATTTTAATCAAATTTAGATTATCTATAATTGGGTAACTAGTAGGAACATATCAGCAGCTACATGATATATAAGAGAATGCTTTTACCTTTTGTGAGTGTGTATCCATTGAAAAAACTTTTTTACAAAAAAAAAAAACCTGACTTAAAAAAAAAATAACTTTAATTTCGGAAGTCAGTGTTGTTGGTTCCGCATTTTCGTTGTTTGACACCGACTTCCGAAATTAATGTTATTTATCCCTTTGTAGTTATTTTTTTAAGTCGGTTGTTTTTTTTTTGTAAAAAAGTTTTTTTTTTCCACTTTTTAGTTGTACCTACCCCACACAAATTCAATTAAAACTAGTGCATTGAAGAACTGAAGACACTGAGTAGAAGAATCATCAAAATTCGCATATTAATGCCGAAGATGCAATACATTTATGCATATAACTTCGTACATAAGAATAATTACCTAATATATTATATACTAAAACCTTCCTAAAAGTATGTAGATCACATTAATGAAAGAATTAACAAATTTGCTTCATTAGATTTTGAGAAAATCGCGGACAGCCAAACATACACACATACGAGTCGAATACAGAACCTCCTTTTTTGAAGTCGGTTAAAAATAGGACGCATTGTGGCAGCAGCTAAGAATAGCAAACATTTTTGACGTTTTTAATCTTAGGTAGGTACTTACACAAAAATCCTGTAAATTCTGTAGGTAATATTTAAAGAAATCCAATGTATATTATTTATAAACGAACTATTATTTATTACCGTCTGATTTATTTTTATCACCTTCATCAAATATTTATATTATTCGAATCTACTTTTTGCTAACCCTTCATTTGTCCTTATAGGATAACCTAGAAAAGGCGTCAACTACATATAATTTTTAAATGCCCTTAAGATGAAACCTTTGAATAAATATCTTAAAAATAAATAATAAGTGTTACCTACAAATGACATTGCTGTTAAAACTTGCAAAGATTTGCCAATTCAGTGAATTGAAAGATTTTATTTGAATTACGAATACTTGACGGTTGATAAGTTAAATTATGTGTGTTGATAGCTTATTAAATATAGAAAATAACTGTGATATCTTACTTACTTTATTTAGGTACCTACGTTAGTTTAGTACCTAACTAAACCCGGGTTGTAATTTTAGGAAAATCTCAAAGATAGTCGTACATTGACACCTTTATACGTAAGTAGGTAAGTACCAGTAGATAAAGATTGATGATCTCCTGAGTGTATCTAGATATAGCCATTTTATCTACCGCCTTATATAACTGCTATTTGGACAGATTCGCACTTACTTTAATGTGAATCTAATGGTTATCTTCTTAAAATATAATTTACTGGTATGTACCGTTTCCTTCAAATATTGGAGTATATTTCTCATTTTTAATACAGACACTTATATAATATTAGTTAAATTAAATTCTAATACAAATAAACTTAGCGATTGAGATTTACAGTAATTATAAGAATAAAAATTCAGAAAGCGATACTTCTGGTACGGCCGGCAATGTTAGGAGGTTCTCTCTGGAGCCCTGACCGTCGTCGGTAGCTTGGACTCTGCTCCTATACCGGTGGACTACTATTTTTAATATTTTTGTTTTTAAAAATATTTAAAAATTTAATTTACAAGTACCTATGTAAATGAGAGAAAAGAGAGAAAAAACCGGCCAAATGCGAGTCGGACTCGCACACGAAGGGTTCCGTACCACCGTACAATTTTAACACTACATATATAAATACCATTTATTGATATCGAGTAAAAATAGGTAAAAAATGGCGTTTTTTGTATGGGAGTCCCCATTATATATTTATATTATTTTAATTTTATTATTAAAGTAAAATTACAACTGAGTATTTTGTTAATATTTCAAGTGCCTACCTGTTGCCATTATTGATATCGAGCAAAAAAGGGCAAAAAAATCGTGTTTGTTGTATGGGAGCCCCCCGTAAATATTTATTTTGTTTTTAGTATTTGTTGCTATAGCGGCAACAGAAATACATAATTTGTGAAAATTTCAACTGTCTAGCTATCGCGGTTCTTGAGATACAGCCTGGTGACAGACCGACGGATGGACAGACGGACAGACGGACGGACAGACAGCGAAGTCTTAGTAATAGGGTCCCGTTTTTACCCTTTGGGTACGGAACCCAAAAAATTAACCAAGATAAACAGATAACATAAATAATATCATCAAACAACATAACATAATAAGCACAGACGCGGCATCACCCAGCTTCATTCTTCCCTCACCCAATTTCTCGCCCAATTTCCTTACATTGTCAACCCACCTTACATAACACAACACACATCACCTTAATATGCACACAAAACACCAACATAAAGCATCTTAATCTTCTATTCAGAACGTACACACAATAATAAGGAAAATTTGTCAAAGACATTACTAAGTACGGCGTTGTATCTTAATTTACCGTTTCTGCTTCACGTTAAAATTATGGCTCGTTGAGCTCGCACCTGCGTCTGCCTACCTAATACTGCGCTGCTGCAGACGCATAAATAATAGTGAAATAGACTGCGTATATACTCGTAGGTAGGCACGGGTCTCAAGACCCTTTAGGAGTCGTTACGGAAACGTGATATCAAGATGTGAAAGTATTTGTGAGGTTTGTTTTGAGAGGCAAAAATACAGAGTGAATTTGTCTTAATATGAAGATAGATTTATAGGTAGATCAGTGGTAGCCGAGTGGTATCGGCCACGACTTACCGTTGCTCTCAAAACGGTGAAGGAAAACATCGTAGAACCAAAAAATCGAAGACGTGACATTTACCAACCCGCACTGGGATTATGGCCCACTCCCTCTCACAGAGAGGATATCTGTATCCCAGCAGTGGGAACCATACAGGCTCATTGTGCTTTGAAGATAGAAGGTACCAGGGAGTTTAAATAACAGATTGAGCTTGAGAAAGAGACTATCACTCTATTAAGAGAAATGGCACTTTAAAAGGCCTTGCTTTTTATAAGACACGATAATACCTTATTTAGTTTCTTGAACTTGCTTATAAAATTTTAGAATGACTTTGGAAAGAAATCGTGTACGGTATAATTCTGATCAACGTAAGAGCGGATCCGATTTTAATCCGAATTGGAAATGCTCTAAATTCGGACGGATAGAGTTCGGATCTACCAACCCCTCATACAAATAGGACTATGGTCACTTCGGACCAGCAGTTCTTGGATTCGGATCGGATGTAGTGAAGAACCGCTCTGTCTGTGTATCTTCCATTTAACGAATACGGATGTCTTATACAAGATTTTGGCACACATTGCGAATGAAATCTAAATCGAAACGTAACAAAAGTGTCATGACGGTCAAAATGTTACAACGCGAAACCAAGTTCCTTAACTTGGTTTCAACCGGGTGTCCCACGATACATCTCGACTGTTTTATTTGGTATTGAAATGCCGTTCCATTCCAGGTCTTATTAAAATGATGGACAGACAAATATCGTGTTAATGGAGAATCAGTTGTGGGAATTGAAGTTGTTTAAGGATTAATTAAAGTGCTCTTCAGAAAAACAAAAGAATCGTTCGAAAAGAAGAAAGCTTAACGAGTCACAAATGTGCAACTCAATTCACAATTTGTAACAGAAACATAAACCATTTTATTTTCTTTATTCTTTTATATTTATTCATTCAAAAGTGATTCATATTATTCCGGTCTGTTTCCGACAAATTCCTAGTAAATAGAATCTAAATAGTCGAATAATTTCGAACCATAGCTTGATGATTGACTACAGGCGGTGCGAATCGATTTTGAACGGAATTGCAATCGGAAATACCGAATCAATTCGGCCAATTTCACGATGACTCTGGAGCCGGGATAACGAATTCCGTTGCTACTCATCATAGATCTGTTATGGGTATTCCGATGTTGTTGTTATTTGTTGTAAGCTGGTTTATTTTTATTTTCAATATTAGTTTATGTAACTGGAAAAACGTGCGATCGTTTATATTCTGATATTGTTGCTTGTTTTATTGGTGCCGTTGAATGTGTAGGTAGTTTGTGGAATATTTTGTGAGGTTCGTGTTTGTACAGTCAACAAAAGAGATAAGTATGTAGGATTGTCGGATATAGTTGAAGTACTAAACTTCAACTAGAAGAAGAAACCGATGGATGTTCTCGAATAAAATTTAATTTTATTAATAGAAAACAAACTGCTCATTTATCAAATTAAATTTCAGTCGACAACAACCATTGGTTTCTTACTAAACTTCAACTATATCCGACGATCCTACATGCTTATCTCTTTTGTTGACTGTACAAGCGTTTTGGAATGGTACAATGTTTTTTTTTAAAGATAACCCTTTTTTAAGGTTCTAAACAGACATTTCGTGCAGATGTCGACTCGTGAAAAAGGATCAATTACTTACAGATTATAATTATACAATTTACTACTCCATTCATTCTATTCTAACCACAACATCTCTATTGTTACAGGCGTTCAAGCGCGGGCCTACTGGCGCCGCAGCTGGCATGCCAGTCGTCATCACCAGCTGCGTCTGCGCCGGCGCCACCGCTCCCCGCGCCCGCGTCCCCTCCTCGCGTCGTGTCCGCCCCGCCCGCGCCTACGCAACCCCCTCCCGACCCCGCCCCGCAGGACCAGGAAGATGGCGTCAGATTACGGCGAACGCATACAGTCGCCGTACGAGACTACCTCAAGAGGGAAACGCAAACGTTTTTCGGCGTTCAGAAGAATAATGAGAGGGAACAAAGACGGCTGTGGTATGAGAGGCGGAGGAGGCACGCGGCGCGGGCGCTCGGCGACCTCCGGCCCGACCTGCCGCCGGACCATCATCCTGATGATGATGATATTAGGTGAGTGTTCACTACAATATATTGTAAACTTATAATTAGAAAAAGGATTTAATCTACATTCTGCATAATAGCTACATGCTTACCTGTATCTGGGGTACCGTAAACAAAACAATAGATTTTTTTTAAAATCTTTATTGATTAATTGGGGTTTTTATCCCAATGAATACGCCAACCACATCATGCCAGATACCCAATTAATGATGTACCTGCCAACCGAATTTCGGTTACAGCGGCCAATCTCAACGACAGTTGAGTTGGTCCTACTAAGCTAGGTTTTCACCTAGCCTAGTAGAAACGCAGAAGATATTATAGTACACAAGTGTATGTGCAAACACAGGTGCACTCTCTCTTCTTTTACCCCGTTGGGACGACTGTGGAGGGATCAGGCGCAGAACCGACAAGCTTAGCTGCTCTCTCAGTGGTCTCGACATGTTAAGAAAACGGTCACCCACCAGTGGGCTGATCGCAGTAAGCACAGCATAACCTCGCAAATCTATCGACTCGACTGGCTACGGGTCACTTATATTAGAGGGCCTGATTAGTCAAGCCTTGACAACTTATATTACTATCTTCAAATAAGAAAATTACTTTGAGAAAGATCTCGAATTGAAAGACCTATCTTTATTTCAGACAAAGTCCATAGTTACAAGTTTACTTTACTTCTAGTGTTAGTAGGTTACAGACATAGATTAATATATACAATTAAAATTCAGCGTAGAGCTGCTCCACCTCCACAACAAGAGCAAGAGCGAGCGAAGCGTGCTATAAAACTGGAGAATCCTGACTTGGATAGGTTTTAATCTCACCGAAGGCTGTTGCTCAAAATCGCAAACATAAAGCAACGTACCTACATGAACAAAGAGTAAAGCAACGTATCGATTAGGTATTCAAGGTTGCATTATGTTTTACAGTATGTACACACACCATTAATCAATAATCCCCCACCCAGTCACTACATAATATCGCGAATAAACCTAATGAACTCTATTGTTCATATTAATAATGTACATTATCGATCGCAAACAGGTCGCATAGGATCGCAAATTTCATTGCCCTTGTTACATATATATTATGGGATTAATTTAGTAGTAAATTACCGTTAGCAAAACAACTTAGGTAACTTGCCAAACTAGGTAGTCACTTAAAATGTTGTTAATCAAATCTGATCTGTTGCAATAAAATAAAACTAAAAGAGAGAAAAGACTTGTAATTATAGCTCCATGTGGCGAGATGACTTTCGTACACACGAGTGGTTTTATTATTTGAATTTTGAATATTGTGATGGATAATTTGATTTTAGTTTTAGTATTGACTAACATAGTTTTAATACCTTTGTCTATATATATAAAAGGAGAACTGACTGACTGACATATCAACGCACAGCCCAAACCGCTGGGTCTAGAGATTCCAAATTTGGCACGTACGTTCCTTATGAGGTCTAGGGGTGCACTAAGAAAGGATTTTTCAAAATTCACCCCCTAAGTGGGTGAATGGGGGGGGTGAAATTTCACGCGGACGAAGTCGCGGGAAGAAGCTAGTTACTAATAATTATGGACAAATAATTAGTCTGAAATAAATGAATTTAATTTAATTTGATTATGTAAGTAATTTTTTTAAACAATACGGGCTAATACAAGGACGAAATAAAGATTTTTTCTATCCATTGTAGTGGGCAACATTATTTAGAACAACGCTTTATATTCATAGTCTCATAGATCAATGAAAAATAAACGTAATATAATTAAATTCCAATTTATAATTATTAGGAAACAAATAGTTAAATTCCAACCTTAACACTATCTTTGAATATTACAAGCAGGTACGGAAACCAGTATAAGCTGCCTGAAAGAAAGAAAATAAGAAGAAATAAAATGCGTTTATTTGCGGTAAAGACATGACGCAGAGAAAGAACACAAAAAAGAACAAGTTAGGGGAAAATATGCGTCACATCCACGCAAAACGGCCATCGCGTGCTGTACCTACTATACCTACAGTCGGCCACGCGTCCGTGGTTAACACTTTCACCTTGATTTGATATTTTGAATTGTTGCTTCATTAATGTCTTTTTTTACATTGTTCTCACATATACTCGTAGAAGCAACAAGAATAATGTACCCATGATTTTGTAATATCTTGATTTAAAAGAGTGTCCATGGAGTTTCTTGCCCGTTCTTCTCCAAGAGATCTAAGTTTTGGAATGGGCAACTAGCTTCAACTTTCTGACTAAGTGACAAAAGTGCCTGTACATGGTTTAATTGAAATAGATGCTTTGAGTTTGAGTTTGACCTAGTACAGAGTTGTCCATTCATAGGCCAACTTATAGTTGCTGTATTGTTATGGTTTAGTTACCACTAACGTCCGGCCTACTGTATACCTAGTACTGGACTTTATATCAACAAAAATCCCGTGGCAATACTATCAGGATCCTCCGAACAGACGGGTGTTGTGTCTGGCGGGCAACTGTCCGATGATTCATGTCGGGCCGTTGTATCTATGCTAGTTGTGCGGTAAACTCTGCTTGCGAGATGCAAGATTTTGCGTGACGTCAGTAGCGTTGTTCGCATGTGGCGTTGTAGATACCGCTACAGATACATTACCAGTCAACAGATATGCAGAGGATTTTTCGACGCCATATATTTTAACGCCATATTTTTTTTGTTAATAGTTTTAGTTAAGTTAGGATATTATAATTTTTATTTTAATAGTTTGCTAGTTTATTTAGTTTTAGAAGTTTATTTAGTGTATATAATTATGTTTATCCTCCTAAACAAAAATCCCTGATAGCCAATTTATAATAGCAAAATGGATCAACCGCCATAATTTCCGAATACATCAAACCGTATTGGTTTATGCACGATAGAGCAATGTTCCCACTAATTGCTCATATGAAATACGGTTTACATTTCACATCAAATAAATTTCGAGCAAAATTAACTGCAATGTACGTATCATTGACTAATAATGTTCTCATTGAACACTTCATAAAGTTGCTCCATATTGTAATTTTGTGAAGCATCACGCAATTTTACAATGGTTTATTAATTGACAATGATTTTTTATTATGTCATTTTACTGCAAACGGTATATTAAAATGTTTTAAGCGTGGGCAATTGTCGTAAAATTGTTTCATGGAAATCGATTGTAAAACCGTTTATTAATTGCCGGTCATGAAACCTGTTGCCTCATTATGAAGTGAAATTAAATTAAACTATAATATTTTAATGAAAAAAAATGTGAAAAACTACTGAGCCTTTGATCAAAGATCATTTCTTGAAGAAAGCTTCACATAGTTTCTATTATTTTTACACTTTTCTCAATAGATTTGATGAACCGAGACCTTTATTCTAATATTGAAACATCTTGAGATTTATGTAAAAGTAAATTAAAGAAAGACATTTGAACTTCACTACCACCAAAATCTATAATCTATTCTATAGATATTATAAAACAAAGCCACTTTTCGTGTCTGTCTGACATGTATGACGACCGCGTTATTGTTCTAAACTACGTAACGGATTTCGATGCGGGTTTCACCATCATTTACAGAATTTATTCCATATTTACAATACATTAATATTTATTATTATTTTCATCATTATTTTCTAACTGAACAGACAGCTGTGCTGCTGGGGAGTTTGTTCCCAATTAAGCACATCTAATAATTTATAATTTAAAATAATATTGATTTGCTACCTAGCCGTCTTCCTCTCTCCTAATTTTGCTGTGACCGAAAGAGTCCATATTGATCTTTTACTTATAATACCATCTATGTAATACATATGGAATGCAATAAAGAATAGAGTATTGAGTATTGTTCCGCCACTTCTTCTCCCCAGCGAAAGCACTAGGAAGTGGTGAAGGGCGGGCATTTTGGGGGACTGTCTTTTGTAATTTTGACGTTCGAAAAGTGCTGATTCTCAGCCTAGTTTGAATAAATAACTTTTGATTTTGATTAAACTTAAATATAAATAAAGAAATCTCGATGTTTTGTCAAGTTATGAAACATGAATATAAATAGACTGGAATAAAATTGCAATATAACATCCTTTCACAAGTAGAACATATACCTACCCATAGATTAAGATAGGGATGTTAATAATTTATCAAATTGTCTACCAAATAAACTTAAAAACACCAAGCAAACAGGCGAACATACAAACACCCATTAAATTGTCAGTATATATTCAATTCACATCTGTTATTGTTTGACAGATTTACGAATGGCTATAACATGGAAAATTGGCAGTGTGTCAATTTGGTAAATAAATAATTTTCCTGACTGTATGTAACAATACTTTCTCTGTATAGTTATATCAAAACAATAATAAGAGAAAAGTTTTATCTAACAAGTTGACATAGCCTTAACTCGTCCCAGCGAGATTGATACAGAATTCAATTTCCACGGAAGCAATCCGACTTTGTTTTCCTTGAGCAGTTCCGGGCAGGGACTTGAAACGTTACGCGTAGTTCCGGTACCGATAATTTGTACCGTTCCACCAGAATCGTAACAAATTATTTGGCTAATAATGATACTAACAAACGGAACGATATCTTAAACTGTTGAATAACAATATTATCAATATATCGTTATTGGTATAACGATATAATAACGTTATTCATTTCGATACCCAACATTGCCAGCTTCATGACTTATAAGATGAGGAAAAAGTCGAAAACCTTGAAGAATAACGTTACAAATGAATCTATAACTTTTCACCATTTCACGTTATTAAAAGCGGATAAGCTTAATGTTACTGATACCTATAACGTTACTTATAATATTGTTCTACAAAAATGATATTCTATAACGTTTTCTTTTTGTAACGTTAATGATATTTTTAGGTTTTAGTATCGTTACATTAGTGGTAACGGAACGAAATTCATTTCGTTTTCAAGTCCCTGGTTCCGAGGCGTAATCTAAGCCGTAGTTTAACATTTAGCAAGATAATTCATTGTATATACAGGTGTTTAATGAATTCGTAATGAAGTTCGTGAAGCAAAGATATATAGATTACCTTAGAACCCTTAGATGATGGGCTTGCGGTAAAAATGTGTAAGAAGAAATTATATAATCGAAAGAGGGGCTTGTGGCTGAGCTATAACAGCCGCACGGTTCGATCGATCAGGTTAAGCCACGCTTACCGCGGTTGGTCCGTGGATGGTTGACCATCTATATATTCGTGCCTCGGAAAGCACGTTAAGCCGTTAGTCCCAGCTGTCATTCGTGGATTTTTGACAGTCGTTACAGGTCCTCAGAAGCCCGAAATTCTGACAACCAGTTTTACCAAGAGGTATCGTATTACCTAATAAGTAAGTTGTGGAGGTCTGATAGGCAGTCGCTCCATGTAAAATACAGGTATTCAGTTGAATTCGGTCAGACTGGAAGCCGACCCCAACATAGTTGGGAAAAAGCGACTATTATGAACATTTTTCAAATGTCAACACATGTGCGCTTTTATAATTACTAACGTGACGATATTATCGTGGACGTCCACGTCACGGCATCACAAAAACACAGGGAAGTAAATCGTATGAAAATTATATTTTCATACAATTTACTTGTAGACGCTTTTTTTCCGTCCACAATGACGTTAGAATGTGCACGTATTTCTATACATTTTATAACGTGACAACGTGGCTGTCCACGATAATGATGTCACTTTAGATATTATAAAAGCCTGCAATAAATACCCACCAATGCATCAAAAATGATAAAAATATTACAAACACTTTTACACGTCAATCATGTTTTAAAAACTAGATTCCTATCTGGCTACTCTCTGAGAAGAACGGCCGAAACAAATGCAGAGGTCATAGTCTTCTTTAAAGTCCAGACATAATCTTGGTCAGATCATGTGAAGACCATGTAGATTGATGTCTGAAATGGTTTTTTGAGGTAAGAACCACACAGATTGATTGGACCTGTTCAGTCAGTGCACGCATTTGTTAGTTATCATACAGCTCAACTGAAAACTCAAGGAGCTAATCGAAAATTAATCAGAACTCACAATTTACAAAGCCATCTTTGAATAATCCGCCTGATCACGTCTCGATTTATCAATTCACCCGATACATCGACATCGATTGTTCCATTCGACGTACAATCGCTTCAGTACAGGCTCACTAAATGGACTACAAAGCAGAATAATCCCGGTACAGTCGGGAACAGTTGCCAATACCGGGCAGTCTCCCCGGGATAATAAAATTAAACGTAACTATTCACCGTCGGCAGCTGTGACGGCACTCTTTATAGGCATTTTGTATTCTTGCGTGGAACTTAGTTAACAGGGCACAAGACAATTAGGTTTGGCTCACTTTAATTAGATTGAATTCCTTTTTAAAAAAGGTGCAGGTTTCGTTCATTAGTTTAAAAATATCGGTCGATGTTTCAGTTTGTAAAATAACTTAGATAAGAAATGAATGTCTCTTAGGGCTGATTTTCCATCGCCAGATAACTTTTATTCCAGGAATAAAATTGACGTTTGACAGTTTTTTTATGAAGAACTGTCAAAATTTCAAAATTATTCCTCGAATAAAAATTCGTTGGAGATTTAATCAGATGATTGAAAAATCAGCCCTTAAAGAATTAATCAACGAATTAGAACTTTTCTTACATTTTCTCATGTTAAAAAGTTATAGATGTTGTAAAATAAATTATATTACTTGTACAGTTCAGAGCAGTCGTACCAAGGTTTTATTTTTTATTATATGAAGGGAAGTGTCCCGGTAGATGTAATTGAAATCGGCAATGAGTTATTTTCCTTTCAGGATGCAGAAGAAAATCGTGTTAGTTTCATTGTAGATTTTATAAAATATTTATGCAGTTTTATCCCTTCCAAGTAATAAATGTTTTCAGGATTTATGACAGAAAATCGTAATTATACTGATTGCATAACTTTGATTATTTCTATAGAACCCAATTTCAACAAACTGCACATAATCTACCAGGACATCATAACGTAAAGGGGTGTCTAACTGAGGAGTAAGTCATATGACAATGAGTTGTTTACCCGCCGGGACGTCCGGGCGAGGCAACCTTATTAATGCTCCTGTTAATTCTTGACTCTTGGTAGTTGAACTTCAAATGCTTCGAGACTGTGCTAGTGTTAAATTTACATTTGTTTGCGGTTGCTCGGGATTACACGATCGAAGTTTGGAATATTGTGATATATGGACTAGATTGTGATGTTACATAGTCTAAAGTAATTAGAGTATATTTGCTTAAATACATAGTCGGTATGTGAATAGATTCCCAGTAATCAAGTTATGTGAGTAAGTTAGGTAAGTTAAATGTTTTGACATTCAAACGGTAGTTGCTCAGTAGAATGACAAGGCAACCAGGAATAATAGGCCAGCACTAAACTTATATAGATGATGTAAAAAAATTGCACAATTTTACAATTCGACACATTTTCGCATGAACTCTCAACCTAAATTCAGAGGAAGTTTACACGGTATAAGCATTTTTATTGGCGTCTTACACTTTAGCGGCATAAAGGAATTTCTTAAATTCGTTGAGTTCGATTGTACGTGGTCGGAGTAACGTTTCGATTCGGCTTATAGATATTTCGCTCCGTTTAGTCTTTGTGGAAACCTTAATTTCTATTAAGGTGGCCTAACTCTTCATGAGATGACGATAAGAGGCTCTGTGTCTTTCAAAGCGTTCATAAACTGTATTTTGCTGCACCTAATAGTTTTTTCATCGAAGATATTAGGTACAAGTCATTTGCTAAGACGAAAACTGTTATCTAATACCAAAAAACTCGAAAGAAAGTATTATAATGAATACTCTTTATAAACTAGCTGCGCCCCGCGGTTTCAACCGTATAAATCTTGATCCCGTGGGAACGTCGGGATAAAAAGTAGCCTATGTCCTAATTCAGGTCATGGTCTACCCATGTGTATAATTTCATCTAAATCTGTTTTAACATGAAAGCGTAGCAAACATACAAAAAATAATATATTTTCTCTTTATAATATTATTAGTTTAGATAAAGATATTATGCCATTGACAATTAACCAAAAATTCATAACTAGCACCCTAATTGCGTAACACACTATCAATCTGAATCTGAATCATTTTGAAGCAAATTGTTAATCTATTGAGTCATAAGTTCGAAAAATTTGTGTGCTCAACGCGTAAATAACGCAATGAATGTTGTTGAACTGTCAAAATGAAACCGATTCCGATTGATAACGTGTTTCGCAATTCTCCCGCGGGACACGAAAAGCATGAAAAAGCAAGACATAAGGAGAATTCTTTTTAATCTACGAATCACTAGGACATAAACGTTCAGCTGACCAAAGTATGAACTTTTTAGCAAACAATTTATAGAACAAAGCACACACATATTTCACAAAAATATGTGTGCACTATCTCGATAGTTGTTTAGAATATTTCTCATGCACGATATTTATTTGACGGCTTTCATAAGTTACGTCTGCAATGCCAACATTGAGCTAAAATTGAATGTAAAATAAATTCCGTTGCAAGTATGGAATACGTTACTATGTGAAATAACTTTAAAATGTTTCTCTCGTCTTTTGTGTTTTTTAGCACGTTTTTTAGTTAGTATATACAAATGTAGTATAGTACAAAAGTGAAGAGTGTATTACGAGTAGGTACCTATGTAATTGTACTTAGTTCCAGTGCAATTTTAGAAAATGGAATAGGTCTTCAAGGTGTAGGTTTCAATATTTCTGGGGTATGCGTTTAGCTTAATTCTAAATGAATAAAATAGCCATTTATTCTACTGCCAAATTTGATTTTTTGGTTAATATAAGCAATGTTCATCATCTCAGATAATTTACACTTCATCACAAATTAATCAGTTACCTACTTAAGAGAAATGTATTCAAAGTTGATTTTTGAGTGACCATCTGTAACAAAAAGGTCCTAATAAGTTCTGGGTTGCAATGGAATTTGAACTTTCATGTTGTTTGTTACATGCAGTAGTGGCATGGCACTTCATTCTTAGAACATATAAAAAAATATGAGGCGCTAAGACTTAAGTTTTCAATGTACAAACTTTAAAGTGACAATGTTGAAGAGCCTAATCCTAACTTAATAATATTATAATTGCGAAAGTAAGTTTGTTTGTTAGTTACCTTCTCACGTCTAAACCGCTGAACCGATCATCCTGTTGCATATACGTTTTCAGGTGTAGGTACAGAAACGGACATAGGGTACCTTTCATCCCGAAAAAAAGCGCTGTTCCTGAGGAAAACAACAATAACGTTATTATGATAATAGATGACGCCATGTGTTTATTGAAATTTTTCACATTATTTCATTTTAATGCGTTACGAAGTTCGCCGGGTCAGCTAGTGATAAATAAAGCTGGGGCTTTATGAATCAGTAGTAGGTGCGAATGAAAAAAACAAAAAGGAGATTGCAAAAAACGTCGAAATGGCACGAGTACACATGAGTACAATATGAACAATTATTAAAACAATATTTGTAGCGTTTCCGTGGCACAAAAACATCGCCATATTAAAAAAAGAGGGAAACTTATTTGGAAAAGGCAACATTTGTATTTCACTTCCCTATTTAAAGTTAAAATAAAAACGTATTTTGTTTGGTTTTGCGAGTAACTTCTTTTAATGCTACCTTGTTTAAATACAAAGCCAGTTTAATGGGAAAATAAAACAGATCAGATAGAAAGGATTTGCTGTGGGCTTTATACATGAAGACTCTGCAACACAAAGAATTGTTTGTGTGCTAAGTGGTTGATTGTTGTTTTGTTACCCTTAAAAGTAAGTCAGTGTTGAGTTGTTGACTCAGAAAGTATGTACAGACGCCAGAACATTAAGTTACTACTCGTACAATTTGTCAATTTTTTTTATTAGATTTTCAACTTTATCGCTAAAGCATAAGGTTCAAAGTTGATTGGGGAAATTTGACAGTTTCGGGTAGCTTGATGTGCTGGCGTCGGCACATAATAATATTACTTATTGTGTTGGAGAACATGGGAATAAACCAGGCAGGAGCTTTACTTTGCGTAATTTATTTCATTACCATTGCTCTCAAAAACGGCGAAGGAAAACATCGTGAGGAAATCGGCATGTCCTTGGACTAAAAACTGGGCCTGCGTGGTGGATCACGGCCTATTCCATCTCACAGAGAGGAGATCTGTGTCCCAGCTGTGGGAACGTCATAGGCTGATTATGTAATGTAAAAGAAAAAGTAAACCAAATAAAAAATTGACACGCTATAATTGAAGAGGAGGTTTGTCTTACAGTACATTGCTGTAAACTGATGATAGTTTTTTAAGGGTGCAACCAGATCGCGGTCGAGCATCGCCTCAAAATATTGTCACTTTATTATTTTATTTATTGCGTTTCTTATTTTATACATTTTTAAGTATTTCTTTAAATATAAACATTATCATTATTATCTCAAAATATGTCGATATCGACGATGGATTGCATACTCATAATGTTAATCATTTATTTGTCAGAATATGTATATTATTATGTTCTTATGATATCAGCACATTCTGTCAAGTGTGGCGTGCAAATATTAGGTACAGACGCCAGCACATCAAGCTACCCGAAACTGTCAAATTTTCGCAATCAACTTTGAATCTTATGCTTAAAGTTGAAAATCTATTAAAGAAATTTGTCAGATTGTAGTAGCTTGATGAGCTGGCGTCTTTACATACATTTATTACAGGACAGAGTACTAGGTCATTATTAACATTATCGCTTGTATAATTACGAATTATAATTTGAGGTATGTCGGTTAAACATAATTTATCATAAACACACAATAAAGGAGATGTTCAATAAATGTATGGGGCTTGGTACTAAAATAATTGAATATTAAACAGCCTTCTGAGCTGTATAGGCTGAAAGAGGGAAATTATTTTGATGTATTTGGGCATTTAATTTTTTTTTACAACCGCCCGTTTTTTTTAAACAAGTGTTGAAAAATAAAATACTTGCATCACTAACTACAAACATTATTTATATTTTAGGGTTGGCAGCCCTGTGGCAAATGACGTGACGATGACAATGTCGCTCAGCACAGCTGACTGACATTGTCATTGTCATTTCTCATTGTCAAATATCATAGAATTAAGTGGCTATGTACATACTTGTACTTTATAATTAAGTACATTAATACGTTTGTGTCGTATTTTTCTACATTTATAAAAACACTCCGCCTCGCGAACTTGTACCAGTGGTTATGGTTTTTTTTTTATTTCAACTTCATTCTGACATTTACAGATTTGACCTTTTTCGACACGTTTTGATATTGCATTGTCATGATAATCAATATTTTTTGTCTCAATTTCATGGAGCTGCAGCTAAAATTATAATAAAATCTCAAAGTATTTAATAGAAACAGAAACTTTAGCCACATTTAAAATAGTTATATTGCATAGAAATGAATAAATGAAGTGTATGTGCGTTTTGTTTGTAGTGAACCATTTTTCACTTTTTTACAAAAACAGGCGCCTGAAAAAATAATATTTAACTTTAATCGAGTAGCTTAATAAATAAGCTTTCTAATAAGGTACATCACATGAGCGTTTAAAAATCTTCGGAATATTGTACCAGTTTTGACCTCTCCTTTAGGATTAAATACACTCTCTACCATACCTAAGTCTTATTTGCACACACATCTTTGTCGTTAAGCCGTCGGTTCTGCATCTGTTTCTCCCCGGTCATGTTGGATTGTCTTCCCATTACACTGTGAGAGTGGAGAACAGAGAGGCACCTGTGTTTACGTACGCACTATAATTATATCTCGTGGTCGCTAGTTTCCGAGCGAGTGGCCGCCATGACTGAAATTCGGTCAGAAAACTGTTTATTACTAACGATTTATTTTTCACACCACTTGCTCAATAAAGGCAAAATATTATATGTCATGCTAACTTAACGTAAGTCATTTTGGCCTTAGGTTTATCCGAGTAATCTTTACAGAAATAAAGGTGTATTCGTCTTAGGTGAACTTGAATCCCTCGCTGCCCTAGGGAGCACAAGAATCCTTCGTTCCGCTCGGGATTCAAAATGGTGCCATTGACATAAGACATTACTTTATCCCCTTAGTGAATAATCAATTTTATGTTGTATTCTTGAGATTCTAACCATATATCTTCCCACAGTATGTACGGAGCGTCGGGCGCAGCACCCAGAGAGGCGCGGGGGCGTGCGCGGGAGCGGCCCGACGTGCTCCCTGCGCCGGCGCCGCTCGAGGAGCCCACACCGTCGTCCCTGCCGTGTCCCGGGAAGGACAGCGTTGCTAGGCTCACGCTTACCGGGCTTTCTTATGTTGTTACTGTAAGTATACTGTGTCACTGTAGGTATTCTGGGTGAGTCTGTGACTGTTGATGAAAAATCATTACTAACTAAAAGGATGGCAAGTGGCAATGTCTGCAGTTTATATCTATAAACTATTTCAGTATCTCACGAATACTCTAACCAACAAAACTCCATTTCATGTTGAATGGCACTTTAAAGTAAGCAAACATAGTTTTACATGAAACGAACGCCTCATGCATTTTAAAGCCTTGTATTACGTGGCCCAACACAGTGTCATGTTCGAACTAACAAAAATAACAGCACATAGAATTAGCTTTAAAGAACAATTAACTAACTTGGTTTCAATGCAAGTCACGTTTTAATTAGTTAATGCCTTTCGCAGTTAAAGCTGTCAGGAATAGTAATAAAAAAAAAAAAAATAACTTTAGAAACTATCAAAAATTGATTAAGTCAGACCATCTGGTCCTTCTAATAAATCTAAGTCTCATCACAACTAATAAAATGTTCAAGCCACAAGATTTAGTTCACTGAACTTTAAGACACACCAAAAAAAAAAATTATCTCCTCCGATATCAGTTTATATCTCAGAAATCATTCCATATTAATGGTCAGAGTCATATCAGAGTCATAAATATCATATATGTGGCGTCGCCCTGGCGATGTAGCATCGGTATTGATGTGCGGCATACGGTTGCAACCTGTTACATTAAGGGGGAAGTGCCAGGGTAGCCCGCGAAATTCAAATTTACTTACGTTTTTCGCAATTTTCAGATCAGTGTCAGGTTGTATTTTGATCAAAATTTGATTCGCGACTATAACAGGTACGTATTTACAGAATTATAATCATTAGAATCATTAACACATCTTTCTAAGTTAAATAATCTAACTATAAGTTCTAAGTTAGATAATCTAATTATAATCATTAGAATCATTAATACATCTTTCTAAGTTAGATAATCTAACTTAGAAAGATGTATTAATGATTCTAATGATTATAATTCTATAAATACGTACCTGTTATTGTCGCGAATCAACTTTTGATCAAAATACAACCTGACACTGGCCTGCAAATTGCAAAAAACGTAAGAAAATTTGAATTTCGCGGTCTACCACTGCGCATTCACCTTAAATATATGTAGGTGTATCGTAAAATATGAGACTCGAAGACATCTTGTTACTTTGTAAGGATGCTTAGATGCGACTTTCTCCGAGTGCGTTCCAAATTGGATCTTATTAGTTTAACAATATGGGTAGTTTTTTTAAAGAATGCATCTGTGTGACGATTTTCTGAACGTGATGTTTTGTGAGTTTACTCTGTACGGGGTGAATATCACCTACTGCCTGAATGCCCCAGAAGTAGGGTTATGTTTTTATCATAAGTAGGTAGGTACTGTTGAGGCTATCTATGTAGACCACCAGAAAATACATAACAAGAAATACAATTATTAATAGTATTTCTACTGAGTGATCACCTATGCCTAACATATTTTTTGGAATTTGTAGAATTATAATAACTTTTTAATAATATAATGACTTTTTAGCTGATGCCACTTCGATGTCTTTTCTAAAGACTATTAACTGCAATGATAGGTACTAAGGGCTTAAGTAGACGGACTGCATTTGAATTTCACGCCAGCTGCAGAATAACATTTTGGACGCCGACTGTACAGTCCGCACGCAGTTGGTGTGTAGTTGGCGTGCTTGTCAAATGCAATCAGACAGTTTAAGAATTATCACAAACAACATAAAACTTTAGGTTAAACAAAAAACAATACCAACTGACTTTTAAGAATAATAAAAATATAAATCTATTTACCCTCGCCTAATACCAATACAAAAAGAGATTTTCCCATACACCGAAAATTCGCACGATGATTATATTTCCTACGCTCTAGAATATTCGATAAGAGCCAAACGCGAGGACTTCGGTTGTCACGTGCCAGTAAGAGCCAACCTTGTTATGATAATAACTGGTGTACCTACCTGCTAGCGGACGTGACGTGCTCTCCAATGGATAGAGGATGTAGTGTTGTTTAATGTTTACTACAATAAGAAAGGAATGTATCCATACTATCCATACTTCCATACTAATATTATAAATTCGAAAGTAACTCTGTCTGTCTGTATCTTACCTTTTCACGCCTAAACCGCTGAACCGATTTAGATGAAATTTGGTATAGAGATAGCTTGAGTCCCGGGAAAAGACAGGATACTTTTTATCTCGATATTCCCACGGGATCGAGACTTATGCGGGTGAAACCGCGGGGCGCAGCTAGTAGCTAATATATTTTGTAAATAAACAGTAAAAACTCTTACCTAAACAATTGGGCTCAAATTTCACAAGGAAGGATTGAACGGAAGGGAAGCATTAGCCCTGCACAACAGGCTCATATTTAATAATAATTTTACAGGCAAGGACGTTTTGCTTAGGATTTTTTGGCGCCATTTCTTCTTGAACCGTAACGAAATCGATTTTATTACTAGCCTTTGCTATCCCAGTGCTGGGAAAAGGCCACCCCCAAGTCCTTCCTGATACGCTTTTTTTGCGCCGCCCCGAATAAAACACAGTTGGGGTGTCTGAGGTTTTAATTTAAATTAGGTAGGGGGGTAGGGGGTAGGGTGCTAGAAACTGTCGATATACATACCGTGATCATCGATTGATAGTTGATAAATGATTTTCTTTTTGCAAGTAGAGTTGTACGAATATACGCGTCAATCATATTTTTAAAACTAGATGAGAACTGACTCTAAGATGAAAGGCCGAAATAAACGCAGAGGTCACATTCTCCTTTAAACTCCAGATATTGTTCTCTGCTCTTACGGGTAGCAAGAGCCAACCTTGTTATGATAATGACTAGTGTATACCTACCTGCTAACGGACGTGACGTGCTCTCCAATAGATGGAGGATGTAGTGCTGTTAAGTCTTTGCTACAGTTAGGAGAGTATTCATAGGTAATATATTTTGTAACTTAACAGACAGGGACTTTTTTTACATAAAAAAAAAATGGATCCCACAAGAATCGCATTTTTTCCTGTTGAGGTACGGAACCCTAAAAAATGTTGGGTTGTCGAGAGGTTAGGTAAATTACTCATTCCAATTACACTTAGTATTATTATCGAGTAGTTTTTAGCGAGAATCATGAGCCAGATTGCTTTAAACGCGCGATAACTGAATCTGCCGCTAAGTGTGGAGGTTCATAATTTCGGTGGATCATAGTGCCTTCGATTGAGTGTTTCTATTTCGAAGCTAATAAATACAAGGTGTTTTTTAGTATCCCATAACTCACTCACTCATCACGCCTGCATTCTCGGAAGGATAAGGCAGAGGTGTACACCAACTAGTGACACCAGAAGTCCCATGTAATAGGGGGTGACCCTTTTGCCATGAACTGGACACAAATTCAGTCTCCGGGTTGCTACTAAAAAATATAATGACAGTCCCAATAAAACTTAACCTGGGACTCTAACCCAGGACCTCATGCTCAGTCGCGCTTGCGACCACTAGACGAACAAGGCAGTGTAGAAAAACGAAATGGATTTCTTTAACTAGAATGCTAACGCAAAATGCGAATGTTATAACTTTTTACAGTTCTCTTAACTTGTCGATAAAAACTAATCAAACAGAAAACATTTGATTTCTTATTGGAGTGGACTTTTGCAAACGGAATTTTAGAATAACTAATCTAATTTCAATAAGGTTATTTTTTAGTAGAATTAAGTTGGTATTCTACTTCGCTTTACCAATTCTTTATTGTTGGCAAGCCTTGAATACTGATTGGGGAGACGCTTGATAATATAATAAAATAAAAATAAAAAGGTATTGAATTGTGTGCTTTCAAGGTTAAAAGTAGTGTTTGAAATATATTTGGACCCTGTTAAGCAGAAAAGATCCAACCAACATTTTGTTACTTTTGAGTAAATACGATTTGAAGTTTAGGAGTGAATATAAAACTAACAAGCAGAGGAATACAAAAATGGAGAGTTACTAATGGTAACACAGTAAAATAGCATTATTTTAAATGTAACACCACAGGCAAGTTGAACACAGTTTTGTTGATTTTCTTAAAAAACTACCCGTGTATCTTTTATGCAAAAAATAAAATTTTCGGTAACATTTTTACACGGGGGATCCAAATAAAAAATATACGAAGGTTTAAAAATCTTTATTAAAGGGAACACATATTTTTTAGTTACTTTTATGTAGCCCAACGTTTCGGACACTTGCCCCGTGAAAAAAAAAAGTCGTAAATAGTGTCCGAAATTTCCGGCTTAAATAATTGACATTGTGAAAGCAAATAAAACGCGATAGTATCCGTAAGTTTTAATTTTAAATTTTGTATTTATTGAAAAACAACGTACCGGTGAAAAGTAAAAACGATGTACACGATTAAATGCCTCGGGCATTAAGTCCGCCTTTGTACGGTTTTAGTTTTACTTATGCATAAAGTTTTAATTTGAAAATAAATATTGTAATGGGTCTAGTTATTAGCTACTCGTATCTAATTTAAATAAAACCTTTTAGACCAAACGTTCGCTATGTTATAACCATCCTTAATACCATAAAAACGCGAAACTAATGAGATTCTCTGGAAGAATTAATGGAACGCTTTTATGAATGCTAAATGCAAACCTGGAATGGAAGCTAAATAATATGTATAATGTAGCATAAAATTATGATAATTCAACACTAACAACGCCCACTTATGACCACAGGTGGCATAGTTAGCCGCTAACCCAGTTTCACGCGTTAACCATTTAAAAGTTGGCTAAATATCTCACAGAAAAGTTGTTGTGTTTTGACTATGCTAAAAGCTCTTGCAGGCCGTGTGAAATCCTAAACCAGCGTACACATAGCTTTAATGGACCACCCCATGTGCCCCGAGACTTATAAATACACGCCGTATTATGTGGCTTGGCTCATGATAAAATTGCGAATGTGTACATAGCTTATACACGTTTGTACCAGATTTTGAGACGAATTAGGTCACCGATTTCAGAGGGATGAGTAATTTATAGGTTAGTTAATTTAGAGATAGTTGATATAAATGGTTGGGCTGACCTATATTAGGCATATTGAGGATCTTGGTAATGATTAGTGTGTTGTCCTAAATCATGCGGTTAGGGTGCAGGTTGGTGTTTGTTATAGATATTGATAGAAGATTCATTTGCTGGGAAAATGAGTGTGAAATAGTATTTTAATACGTCACTCCATTGTATTGTGAGATATTTAAAGTAAGGTCTTCTATTCCATATGACCAGGTAACCATATTGTTTTGATTTAAAAGAGTGTCCGTGGAGTTTCTTGCCCGTTCTTCTCCATAGGTACCTTCTACGCTTTAGAATAAGCAACTAGCTTCATCTTTCTTACTAACCGACCCGTTGACAATTCAAAGGTGTAATTGGTTTATTTGAAATTATGAGTTTGAGTTATACTCGTAAATAAGGTTTTGTTCTTAACATAAATTAAAATTATTAACTAAAATTATTTTTTAGAGAATTTGCTTAGGTAGGTATGTACAGTCAACAATAGATATAAGTATGCAGGACCGTCGGATATAGTTGAAGTTTAGTAAGAAACTGATTGATGTTGTCGACTGAAATTTAATTTGATAAATGAGCCGTTTGTTTTCTATTAATAAAATAAAATTTTATTCGAGAACATCCACCGGTTTCTTACTAAACTTCAACTATATCCGACGATCCTGCATACTTATCTCTTTTGTTGACTGTATATTTTCTACATTGATTGCCTAATATCGAAAGGATCAGAATATATTAATATAACAGATGAGGGATTGAGTTAGACTAGCATATAGATTGACTTTATTACTAGGGCATAAATAACTTTCCTTGAAATGTCTCCTTTTAGACATACAAAGATCTTCTCCCGTTTTCTAACCCAAATTATGTGGCCTAAAGGCGAGTACACATTAGGCGTTTTAAAGCGCGCGCTTTGGTAACGCGCGTTTTAAGAATAAAGAGGTACGTCGAAGGTGTACACATGCAAGCGCGCGCTTTTAATCAAGCGTGCGTCAGACGCTCGTTGTCAGTTTTTCGTTCGAAGGCACGTTGCGCGGGCGTCAGTTGCGCGCTTCTAGGTACAGTCAGTTATAGCAATTAGCTGACCCATATTTGCCTAAATAGTTGAGATTTTTTAGAAAACGAATCGATAAAATTTTATAATTCTTTTATATTTTATTTACTTTGCTCAAATAAATAAAATACAGAAGAATTATAAAATTTTATCGATTCGTTTTCTAAAAAATCTCAACCATTTATGCAAAGGTGGGTCAGCTAATTGCTATAACTGACTGTACATGCGCCGCCATTTTGCCGTCATTTGATCGCGCGCTTTCGTGTAGTGGGGACGCATATTCACCAAAATGGAGATCGAGCAATCCGATACAGACTTATTTATCGACGAAATTCTCTTTGTCTCTGCCGTCGTCTTCTATAGTGACGGTTTGGGATCCACACACAAGCAATCACTTCGACTTCCATATTCGAACTGAGCCGAGTATGGACACTTTGGTAACGCTTGTTAAACGCCGTACTAAGCGCGCTGTATGTACGCTACCGACGCGTGCCGAACGCAACGCCGAGCGCCTAATGTGTACTCGCTCTTAATCGAATTAGGTACTACTTACGTTCTTTTGTTCGAGAATAAGTTACAAAACCAACTTGAAGGTATATAAATAAACACGTAACGAATCTGCTTGATCTAAAAATGTTTGTTGGTTTTTAAATATTATGTTTATAGCTACTACATAGTAAACCCGAACATAGAAAGGTGGCTATGGCGAGGTCACGGGAATGTGACAACTACAAATGTGAATCCCAGTATTTGACTAATAAAGTGACCCTTTTAAGGGGCTTACAGGACCTAAACGTAAAAAACGCAAGTTTTAGAAACAATAATAAAATTACAGTAATAAATTCAAAAAAATATATGATATTCTTCAGGATATATGCTAGGTAGATAGTGTGCTGAAAACATAATACAACTTATTTGGTACGATAGAAAAAAATCATGAAGATACCTCTAAAAACTTTCTATTTACAATAAAAACCATACTAATATTATATACAATCATTATGATTTTTTGTCAGATTATTCTACAAGCAACATACTAAAACTCTGGTGTTTTAATTTTTTAGCCAGAATAGATTTTTGGTAAATAGATAATTGCTTCAAATTTTGCAATAAATTACCAGTTTTGTGTCACCGCGCTTCTCTTTCTTTTCTATGCAGTTTGACAAAGACCGCGCTTTAGGTCATGTAGTCCTCTTAAATTTAAATTTTACTTAAACATTTTATTTAATGCGAATGTAACCTATGTGATCCGAATTCTAGTAAAATAACTTCTTTAGTTGCAAGAATAAACCAAATTTTAGTTTTGTAGATATAAAAAAAACATAAAACCGTTTTGAAGTCTTTACAGACTTTACAGTTAAATGGCTTAAATCTCCAAATATCTGCTTGATACTTCCCGTGACCCAAGGGCTGGCTTTCACCTTGGCCAGAGGCTAAGTATTGCCATACAACTTGGCAATGTCGCCAGTCTCTTGGGTACATTACCAGTGGACAGCGATGCGGAGTAATTTTTCGATGCCATTTTTAAGTTTTTTAATAGTTTCAGTTAGGTTAGGTTAGTTTTAATATATGTTTATTTTAATAGATTGTTAATTAGTATTAGAAGTTTATCCAGTGTATGTATTTTTATCCTTCTAAATAAAAACATATCTTATTAATTGCTTAAAAACATAATGTATTAACTACCTCAATGTTACATTAGTAGTCTTTTTTTTCTTATTTCTATGTGTTCGTTAATTACTTATTCTCTAGGTAACATTAACAAAATAGTTTGGTCGATCATCTATTCAAGCTTTAAGCTCCGTATAATTCAAAATCATATCACGCGCCGCCAACAGCTCCACTTCGTGGCTACGCGCCTGCTACGCCGTAGCCGCGTAGCTCTCGTAGCACTCGTAGCTCAGAAGTTACTACATAACTAATAAGATTAAGTCCGTGTATTTATTACGAACAGTATCAGTTATGTTATGTTATTTTATGTTCACTTTATTTTGCACTGGAAATTGTCTCTTAATAAAGTTGTATTAAAAGTTAGTTTATTTTTGTTTATGTAGTTTTTAATGCAGTTGTGTAGTGCAATGTTTTTCTAAGATGTTCTTATGAATAACGAGGCATTTCCTCTTACAGATGCAACTTTACAGTTATGAGACAATATTATAAAACTTATTTGTTGTTATTTTTATTTTTATTTGTCGAATACTAGACTTTTAGCTACTTTGTGTTGTATTTTGAGTGGATTTTATAATGTGCATTTTGTTTGTGCAGAATAAACAATTTTTGTTTTACTTCTGGTAAAAGCAGACACATGAATTTAAAAACTGCCGCGTTAACATCAAAACCTTGCAAAAATACCATATTGCTGTCCATATAACCGTCTAAATATTATAATATACGGGCGGACGAATTAGACCGCGATATTTCCGAGCAATAAATTATAAAAGTGATGTCTTTTGGGTAGAGGCGGCCGTTATGGCATCGTAAATAATCGGAGCTATTCGCCCCTCCCCCCCTTTTCCGGCAATATCCCAAGGAAGGAACTAGCTGGACTGCGAACTACTGCTTCCTGTAAAACAGCTGATGTCAACGGTTTCTTTTAGCGGTAGCCATGTTTATTGCGCTTTTTTTCGGGCCCTTTGAGGAGCTTATGAAAATTGTAGGGATTTAGCTGCGAGTTGGTTGAAATGTGTTGCCAGTGTTGGTAAGTTATATAACATAAAGAGATGTCTATTAGGCGAGATTTAAGCATTGATGGCCAGTATTTGAAAACATTTTGAGATTGTCTTTTGCTCCTCGTTTATAGGTTTTCGGACCCGAAGGGTGCCTTGCTTGCTTATTACCAAGTCTCCGCTGACCGTCCGTCTGTCCATCCTGTCTACCATCCAGGTCATGGTCTACCCATTTGCCAAATTTCATCCAAATCCGTTTAGCTGTTTTTAAGTGAAAGCGTCGCAAACAAACATACAAAAAAAATGTAGTTTACAAATACATTTATAAAAATATATCTTAACAATATATCACTTTTAGTTAGTATTTAAATTGAATTTGCTAACTGGTGCAACGCTTTCAAGTCCTAGTTATTGTTAGGACAGTTGTAAAGCTAGTGTCCAAATCTATTCACTGACTCCGGTTCGTAACTTTGTAACATCACTGGCTTTGTCAGTGAAACGCGTTCTGTCCTCGACTGTACTCGTATTTCATCGAAGGAATTTTTAATCCCCTCTCATATTTTCTCATGAGTGTACCTGTAAGGTTCTGTGTAATATTTTAAAAGGCTTTTTTTACTTTATTTGCTTTTCCGAAAAAGATGGTGTACGCGTTTTTTTTTTTTGCTATTTCACAAATTCTATTAGTTCTGAAATTCAAATAATATTATGAAGGGGAGCCGAAACAAACTCAGAGGTCACAGTCTCTTTTAAAGTCCAGACAAAACCTTGGTCAGATCATGTGAAGACCATGTAGATTGGTGTCTGAAATGGTCTTTTGAGGAAAGAACCACACAGATTGAGCGGACCTGTCACCTCAGTGCACGCATTTGTCAAAAATCGTGCAGCTCAACTCAGAACTTGAGGAGCTCAACGATTTGACGAACAATAACAAAGAAAGGACATTTGGGTAAGCCGCGTAAATTACTCAAACTGCCAGATCATGATTAAAATTAACTAAGAAGGAAAACAGAAAAAGTATCCAAGGTTTTCCAAAGCAAGAATCAAATTAAGTACACTAGATTTAGTTCAAAAAGTGTGCTAATCTATATTCAAATTGATGCAAAACATTGTTCAATGAGCATAGCGTTATGAATATCTAACATGTGCTGACATCCTCATTGACCTACATATTAGACTTTGAAACATTAATAATATTAGTTTGAACACGCATGTAGCTTACTGCCCCTTGGCACGATATTGTGATAGCATTTATTAACAATAAATCATTTACGACTATTTATATATACTTAGTCGTTACGGGTAGTCAGAAGCCCGAAAGTCTGACAACCATTCTTACCAAAGGGTATCGTATTACCCAGTAACTGGGTTGTGGTGGTCAGATAGGCAGTCGCTCCATGTAAAATACAGGTATTCAGCTGCATCCGTTTAGACTGGAAGCCGTCCCCAACATAGTTGGGAAAAGGCTAGGCAGATGATATATATAGGTTTTGAAACAACCAAATTGTTTATTGAAGCTTCAATTTTCTTGTTCCGACCCACCTCGTCGTCGCATCGCTTATCTGCTCGCGCTATCACTGCGTTTTCGTTTACCGTTCTTTCTGACTTTTTATCTTTTTGCTCTCCTCCTAAGGGTCATAGCGTGATGTAAAAACTTATAGCCTTCCTCAAAAATTGGATTATCAAATGCAAAAATAATTTTTCAAATCCGTCCAGCAGTTGCAGAGATTAGCGTGTTCAAACAAACAGAAGAAACCAACTCTTCAGTTTTTATTAGTATGGATGGTTAAAGATGTAACAAGTGAAAACAACCCAGCTCGGAATTGCCGAAAGTGCGTTGAGCGCACAACTTGTTACTTAAGCTACGGTTGCCTAGAAGAGGGGTGGCCGAACTTAACGGCCCTAATGTCGGCTTTCATGAAAATGATGACAGCGGCAAAGATTTAAATCGTTAGATTCGCTCTACCGTGTCAAAAGATATTCGCGTTTCTGTTTCGTTTTGACTCCTCTGATACACAATGACGCAGTAACTTGACTTGATTGTCATGAAAACGCTATTTTTAAAAATGTGTGTGTCTCGCTCTTATCAATATGGGCGATTTAAATCTTTGGGCAGCGGGCTTTGACTTAATGTCAAATACTAATGTAAGTGACAGATTTTCTTAACGGCCATTGTATTAAGATGGAACCGCTTTCCTAGAAAACCAAAGCTTTACCGCCGTCAAACCTGTCAGTTTCCATACGTCATTTGTATCGTAATGCGAGTAAAATGGTGATGCGTATGGCTTGAATGGAAAGTGCTGACAATGCCGCTTCCAGCAGCGACCTCCGAGGCGTTTCGTACTCTGCGGTCAATAATAAAATATCATAAGCCTTTTAGGCTCCTGTCTTTTGGGCTCAGCCGCAGTCGGGTGAAAAGGGATGAAAGAAAATGATCTGATAACACTTTTTTAGGGTTCCGTAGTCAACAAGGAGCCCTTATAGTTTCGCCATGTCCGTCTGTCTGTCTGTCTGTCCGCGGTTTAGCACAAAAACTATTGGTACTAGAAAGTTGTAATTTGATAAAATTTTGAAATAACAATTATTTAGGGTACATGTAAATTGGGGATGATAATTTTTTTTTCGTCCTTCCCGTAGTGTGGGATATCGTTGGATAGGTCATTCAAAAATATTAGGGGTTTGGGAATACCGTTTTTTGATTAAGTAAACCGTTCGTGACTTATCAAGCTTTAAAGTACCAATTTTCGTTAGAGTCGAGTGTCCCCCCCTCTACCAGCTAAATGGTTGCTTTTGGATATGTAAAAAAAAATCACGACAGTAGTATATATCACGAAATTAAAAGGAAAACTCTCATAGCTAAGTAGGCTTTACAAGTTTACGAGTAATAGTCGACCAACTTAAATTTGCAGTTGCAATGTATGGGAGAACATGATTTTCAACTACAATGTTAAGTTTGTACTTGGGATAAATTCATTACAACTACGGAACCCTTCATTGTGCGTGGTCCGACATGCACTTACCGGGTTTTTTCCTTATAAAAAATGACAAGAGAAATCTTAAGATGATTTTCAAAGACCTATTCAATGATACCCCACTTGCCATAGTTCGTAGACTTTCATTTGTTTCTTTTTTACAATATGGCGTCTGGTTGTCGCCGTATTGAATTTTGATTACTGTCATGTCTTTGACGACATTCACAAGATTTTAACGAAAATTGATTGATGAAGAATCATCAAAATTGGCCCACGCGTTTGGTCTCTAGAGCGCCACAAAAGGACAAACATACAAAATATAGACCGTTAAACAAATTACGTTCCTTTGCGTTGCGCAATCAGAAAAAAGGTAAAAAGATTCAGTTAGAGACATTTTTTCATGCTATCTTAGTAAAAACATAATAATATGTTAGTGATTGCCTTTGATTGTCTTGAAGCAAGTTTATATCTTGTTTTGACGGATGTGGGTCAGGATTATTGGTAGTTGATTGGACACTGTATCTTCGAAAATAGTGATTGGATAAAAATGATGATTATTGTTCAGAGTTCAATCACGAGCGATTTTCATCTAAAGCATTGGGAGCAGTGGTGGCCCAGTGGTAACTGCCGCGACTTACGAGTTGTAGGTCATAGGTTCGAACCCAGACAGGCGCTTTACTTTGTGTAAAGTATTTCATCACCACTGTTCTCAAACCGGTGTAGGTAAACATTATGAGGAAACCGGTATGTCCTAGAGCCAAAAATTTGAAGACATTTGTGTGTGATCTACCAACCCGCACTGGGCCCTCGTGGTGGATAACGGCCCACTCCCTCTCACCGAGAGAAGGCCAGTCCCAGTAGTGGGAACACTAAAGGCTAATTATGTTATGTATTACTTATTACCTTTGAACCTAAACTCTATCACCTTCCTCAGGCGGTGACGCGACGCTCGCGTCAGTCGACGTCGGCACAATGGTCGAGATCATTCCGCGGGGGAGCGCCTCCGCATGACGATGGTGACGTCGACGACGTGTTCTTCACGCCGGCGACGTCAGCCACGCCGCTGCAGCATCACGACGAAGCCGATAATGTTGACGGATCTAAGGGGTGAGTACAAATGGTTTAACGTAGTTGTCTTTAAACGAATTTCGCAAAATAAGTACTACATATTAATCAAAAAGATAATAAATCTTTTCGTATTAACAAAAAGGAACCCGATATTTACCGGACAGTACCTACTGTAGAACTTTAAGAATCCTAACAGCACAGAGACGCCCCCTTATTTTCTCTAAGCAGCCAGCAATAATATAAAGCCTCTTTTGATTTTATCTATTATTTATGTTCAACAAAGCGTGTTTACTCCAGCTCGTCTAAAACAATTCTGCATCATGCCAAACAATCGACTACTTCTGCAATTTAAAGTGCTTCGAAATTAGCTTGAGTGTTCGAATCTGATTAATTTTCAGCCAGAACTATTTTTCTACCCACCTGCATGATGTAATGTTCTCTTTGCCAATACCCATAGCTAAACGACAAACGATCGAAAGTGACCCATTAGTTTGCAAAAGATAATAAATAGTTTCTCGATTTCATATTCCATTGTTATAGCAAAGTAATCAAATAACCTCCTCCTCTTTAATAATCTAGAGATCTAGTTACATAGACAATGTACGTGGTTATTCCGTGGTAATTCCCGAAGTTCATAACTGAAGCTGTAATAGCGGTATAAAGCCGCGGTACTAAGTAAACCACGTCAAGTTGTAGCAGCTAAGTTTGCCTAATAATCCTGTTCCGACCAGATCTAGCTGCGCCATGTTGCCAGCTCGACAGATTAATTACCTCGTTTATTATAAAGTGCAACGTGTCAGGACTTTATAATATAGAGTTTAAAGGTGTTTTTACGTAAGCCCTACGGTTCATCGGATAGGTCTACCTGTGCAAAGTGACTTTCTATCTGTGATATCGATGATAGAAAAGTAAAAAATGTATCGGATAACATAACCTACCGAACGGATTATGTCAATCCTATTGAAAGTTGTAGAAATACGAAACGCTTTGAAAGCGGTTGCCACTTGTCTGGGTTTGTTCAAGTGTGCAGTATTCCAATACACGCACTTGCACAGTTAGACCTCTCCGCAGGGCCGTAGCGTGTAGGGCCGCCATTAAAAAGTGGTTTAGGTTAAACGAGTGATATAAGTTAAGGGTAGTGTTGTTCTTTTTTATTAGTGTAGTACTTATAAAAAAGAACAACTTTAACAATGGGACCAACTCTGAAATATTAAAAAAAAAATCTGCTGTTCCCTGCATTCTGTCGATTTCAATCCATCTGCCTTTTCCCAAATATATCGGGGTCAGCTTCCAGACTAACCGGATGCAGCCGAATACCAGTTCAACCCAGTTACTGGTTAGCATGATACCCAGTGTCGAATTATGCGTACATTACATGTCGTTGATTAAATGGAAAAATGATATTTCTTGCTAAAAAAATTATTTTTCCACTTTTCTACTTAACCGACGATGTATGGAGTGGATTTTTTTTCATTCCCTTAAAGTACCTATGTGCCTCTTTTAACCTAATACACTGAATTAACAACTGATTACACTAACAGTGTTGTTGTTCTCACTCGCATGCGGTTGCGTGCGGGGCCCGTACTTGCGCCGTCCTCGCGAGCATTTAACAGGCAGTCTCTCATTTACCTAGTAACTTAGATCGTATTTGGTTTTCTTGTATTTATTTACACAGACATAGGTATTAGATCTCGCTAGCATTTTACATAAATAGCCTCTCTCAGATCATACTCGATTTTCTTGTATTTACTGGCTCAGTTCTCAGAATTACTTATAATTTACAATTTAACCGCACAAAGTGTTAATTTCACATGAGTAACTTTTTTAAAATGTATCATGATAATGTTAAATTTTAAGCTTGTGGTGAACTATCGACGGCGTGCGGTCGTTAGCTTTCGGGTGTATTTTTTCTGTGTTATTCGACTGATATCATTCTCGAGTAGAACCGAGTCCAATTGGTAACGTTATTAATTAAGTTTGTCTCAATACAGCTTTTGTTTTCTTTATTAACCGACTTCAAAAAAGGAGGTTCTGTATTCGACCCGTATGTATGTATGTATGTATGTATGTATGTATGTATGTATGTATGTTTGTTTGTCCGCGATTTTCTCAAAAACTTATGAACCGATTTTGATAATTCTTTCACTAACGTGATCTACATACTTTCAGGAAGGTTTTAGTATATAATACATTATATAATTAATCTTATGTACGACGTTATATGCATAAATGTACTGCATCTCCGGCATTTCTATGCGAATTTTGATGATTCTTCTAGTCGGTGTCTTCAATTCCTCAATGCACTAGTGTTGTTTGAATTTGTGTGGAGTAGGTACAACTAAAAAGTGAAAAGTAAAAACTTTTTTACAAAAAAAACAACCGACTTCAAAAAAAACTACAAAGTGATAAATAACTTTGTAGTTTTTTTTGAAGTCGGTTGTTTTTTTTGTAAAAAAGTTTTTTATTTTATTTGATCGAACAAGACTGAACCGCTATTGAAAAAATATTATTATTGATGATAAAAAATCGCGGTTTAAACATAAAGTAGACATTTGTTTCTTAAAAAAAATTACCAACCAGTTTCAGGCCAATTGTCAAAAGTGAAATTGTTTAACATTTTAAAACTCCTGCCTGCATGGTGGATTACGGCCCACACCCTCTCACCGAGAGTAGGCCTGTGTCCCAGCAGTGGCAACATTATAGTCTGGTTATGTACGCAGAAAATAAAATGTTCATTCCGATTTACGATGTTCTCAAGTCTTTTGTTTGTATATGTCGCAGGCAACTGGTTAAATTAGCCGTTTAGTTAAACGCCTAGCCTTTTAACTAAACGGCGGTCGTTCAACTAACGACCTGAATGATATTCAATATTATAGTTTAGGTTGGAACTGTAACCAATCACGCGAGAGCCGAATTGGTCGCAGTAACTAAGCCAGGGCACCCCGACCAAATGGGTTAGGTTAGGTTAGAACTGTGATCAACCGCGTGCGAGCAAAGAGAGCGAAGCGAGGCGAGCACTACTTCCAAAGGTCAGGCGGTTAACTAAACTACTAATTTAACCAGTTGCCTGCGACATATGTATATACTTGATAGTCAAGCTAGTCTGACAGCATTTCAGGACGATTAATCCTCGCGGAAGACCAACGCTGAACTTTTAATTTTCTTTTTATTTTATGCTAATCCTAATTGATTCATTTCTTTTGTGAAGCCAACGTTTTTACTTTTAAAACTGTCAATGTTTTATGATCTCAGCGGTTTTCTAATCAAAAATCGATTTTATTATTTTAAATTTAGAAGTTAATCAAAAAGTCTTTCATAATCCATTTAGTAGATACCTACAGTCTATAGTTTTAAAAGAATTGATCGTCTGTTAATTCTGATCCCTGTTAATTAAAACCTTGACCTACATTTTTTAAAGTTGGAATGTACGGTGTAGTTTTATCTAACATTTCAAGTTGAAATACATACTACTAACATACGATACATTTCAACTGTTATTAAGTCGGATACCCACGGTAGACGAAAGGAACGCACTGCAGATATATATGTTGGTATGTTGTGTAAAAGCAAATAAAAAACAGACGCCTTACCGCGCATGCGTGTTTCACGCGGGTATCAGTCCCAAATCTTTGTGACAAGGGTCTGTGATCGGAGATTAAATCTTCGGACTATGCTGACATACGTAGCGTATGTCTATATAATACATATATCTATGTATACTGTACAGTGTACATGGTACAGGGTTTGTGTTTGAGATGTTGCAAGAACAAAATTGAAACTATGAGGAAGATAGTTATATAAGTAGGTCTTGTAAAAAGGCGTTTTAGAAAAAAAATACTGTAGGATGTAGGTAGAAAGTAAAAGTTCTCTTTCATTAATTTGTTCTTAATGAAAACCCTTTTCTATACGTACTTGTAAAAAGTGAAGCAACACTAAAATAGCTGGGAAAAGGCTAGGCAGATTGACTAATCTGCCTAGCATTTTCCCAGCTATTTTGGGGTCGGCTTCCAGTCTAACCGGATGCAGCTGAATACCAGTATTTTACATGGAGCGACCACAACCCAGTTACTGGGTAACACGATGCCTTTGGTAAGACTGGTTGTCAGAATTTTGGGCTTCTGACGACTTTCAAAGATCTGCAAATGACAGCTGGAACCAACAGTTTAACATGCTTTCCAAGACGCGAAAGGGCCTTCAGACCGACCTCGGTCAGCGTGGCATAACCTTGAAGATCGACCCGTGTGTCTGTTACTATAATTCAGAAGCCCCTTTTTGTAACAACACATCTACGGTAATTACACGACAGAAAGTTCGGCGTGTTTACGCCCGACATTCTTTTCAAATTAGACATTTTATGCGTTTATCAGAGGTCGAAAATTGCGTCGATAATTTTCAAAACACAAAAAAGTAGATGTGTTGATTGTGTGTGATGTGTTGTTGTGTGTGTGTGCTAACGTTCGAATTTGCGAATGCAATTTTTTTTTTCATAAACATCCTTTCCCTACTGTGGCAATTTTCTGTAATATTGCTCCAGTCTATTTTTTCATTATCGACCACCATACCGTTTACAAAAGAAGTGTATTATAATTATACCATTTCTATACATGACAAATAGGTACCTACTACTTCAACATTCAACAAAAGGAAATTACGATGATTACTGAAGCACATAATTGCTAAAATACTTATTATGATTCCAATAAAACTAGGCACGTAGTAGGTAATCACATTTTTCATTTATCATCGCTACGATAAAGAAAAAGGTAAATAGACCTGGAAGTGAATCAATAATTGCTTGTTATTCTGTGAAAGTGAGGACGCCATAGAAGGCATGTCTTTGATCTAAATGAATTTAAAATGTAATTACGAAATGTTTATTATCTGTCATTTTCTATACATCTGTGGGTAATAACAGCGCGTTGGGTTTCTTTTATTGGGTTGTCTCCACGCTTCTTTGGATTATTTAGTTTCGTTCGTTAATTATACACCGGAAAAAAAATTATCCAGTGCGCAAACTGTTATCATAAATTCAACATATTATTTTAGACTACCTAGCGTAGTTTCTCGTCGGTTGTTAAAAAAGAAAATCTGCTGTTTCATATAAAAGTGCAATACCTACTACGTGGTCAAAATGTATGGAACAACATTTTTGTTTTTTTTCTAACAAATGACAAATTTCTACGCTAGGGTGTCTTGAATCATTTACTGAATGCATGGTTACAGTTTGGTTGCTGGTTATTTTTTTTCCTGTGTAATGAAAATAGAGAATGATGTATGGAACTTTCTGCATACGTATTCAGTGATCTCAAGTGGCTATCTATTACAGTTAAAAGTTTTAGCCTTGTGACAGACGAAGGGATGGATAGACAGAGGTGCGTAGGCTTGGTTAAAACAAAGTTTTACATTACCTCCCTTTTTTATGGATGGCAAATCATCTAATGACTCCTACCGCTCTTGGTGGAGCGGAAGGGAGTGTCAGACTCTTATTGACTGAAACCCACCCGTATTGCTTCCTTAGCCCTTTATGTTCCGGGGCAGCGGTAACCCTTTCGGACAATCCCGCTACCCCGGCAGGCTTCGGCCCTAACGGGCCCCTTCCCTTATGCTGACATTTCTTTGAGGTGCGCGTGGGACACATACGCGCCGTCCAGCACGGGCCCGGTCCTGATCGAACGGTGAGCTACCCATTACTCTCCGTCCGCAGGCGCCTACGGTGGCCGGGAGACGCCCCGCGGCTCCCGACGCCCGGAAACATTATCTCCCTTTACAAATATTTTTTTTCTGATTCCAGGGCGAGATCCCCAATCGGTTCGAACAGCGTGGAGTACCGAAGGCCCGAGCGGAGTGTGTCGTGGGGTGCGGGAGGAGCGCGCATCCACACACCGATGCTGGACCCACTCGCAGACAACTCCAACAGAAGGCAATTCGGCATGGGCGTTGTTGGTAGATTCTTTAGGTAAGGACTGGAATATCATCATCGTATGACTTAGTCGAGTAGTGGTGGCCCAGTTGCAACGACTGCGACTTACGAGTTGTAGTTCGTAGGTTCGAACCAATAGAGGCACTTTACTTTGTGTAAATTATTTCATCACCACTGCTCTGAAAACTGTGAAGGATAACATCGCGAGGAAACCCAGAACCAAAAGTTTTAAGATTTGAGACATCCACCAGCCTGCACTGAGCCCGCATGGTGGATTACGGCCCCTTCCCTCGCACAGAGAGGGGGACATTATCGGCTGATTTCCTTGCCTAACCCAACTGTATGGGGTCGGCTTCGAGATTAATATCAGTATTTTATATAGATCGACTGCCTTTCTAACACTGACCTCTAATAAACAAGTACGCTGGACTAAACATATTATACGAAATGACAGTTGTTTTTTGTGCCGATTCAAAGCGCCCCAATGAGGTTCTCAGGAACTAAAATTCAAATAAATAAAGTTGAAAATGTTCCATGTCGATAATGTGTCGATAATTTTCTTCGGATAGTGAGTAATTTTAAATTTACATCTTTCAAATAGAAAATTAATGTCGCCAGACATTTCTGCTATATGGTTAGCTAAAACAAATTAACAAATACTAGTTTCTAATTTCAAAAGATAAATATTATTGTAATATTTACTTGTTTACGAAGAAAACACCTAACATCTAAATAAAACTTGCCATCTACAATGTACTGTATAGGTACTTTAGCATTTTTACTTTAATACTTAATTTCAGATGTCCCATCGACTCAACTAAGCAGCCATAGTAGTTTTTAGGCTAATAAGGCTATCCTCATATTTAAAGCTCGCTGATCTGACCGTCATGCACTATAACTTTACTAGGACACTAGTTTATAGCTTGCGATCTGACCGCGCCCTAATTAATTTTCAGTTAACCTTTGCAGCAATTAATCTATTACTTAAAAATTAAGCATAAAAAAACTGGGAGTGATTAAATTTTTTTCTATTAAGTAATAATTTACTCGATTATAACGATCGATAAAGTTCATAAAAGTATTTTTTATCGAAGGATATGTCCCATCTCTAATATTAGTTCCACGGACTCTCACGTTGCCATTAGCGCCAAAAATGTTGAAAATCAAATGTCTTCATTTTGTCATCGATAGTATGAAGTCCAGCGTACTTGTATAACACAGGTCAGTGCTTTCTATCCTCCCACAACCCAGACACTGGGAAAAACCCCTTGGTAATATTAGAATTAGACTGAAAAACATCTACATACAGCAGATGGACATTCACTCAGTCCATTAACAATTGTAGGCACAGTTTCAATGAACGATCCTGACGGGTATAACAATTATAGTATTACGGAGCCACAGTTTTAATGCCAGTGCGTTGCGATGCGCGGTCGAGTACGGTTGCGTTTGCGTTGCACAGTATGAAAATTATATTCGCCGCTGCCCGTTTTCCGCTATGAGTTGCCAAACTCTCATAGCTAACGAAGTATTGGCATTCATCAAACATGCCATCGACTACATGGACGAGATCAGCATCTTGCAGATCTGCAAGTCATCCTACAAGGAGGAGGAGATTAGCAGTGCCAAGTTGCTGTTGTTCACAATGCTCGGCAAAGTCAGCCAGATGCCGTCTCGTCGAAGGGACGGTACAGAGAAGAGTCTCCAGGACATCGTAATGCTGATGAAGGAGACCGACCCGGACGACGTGCCTGAATTTGTGGCGAAGGATCTGCACAAGCTGCCTCCCGTCACGTTCGACCACGTAGATGTCACCAGGCTGCTGAAGGACATTATATTCCTAAAGCAAAGCCAGGCCGAGATGCAGCATAAGCTGGAGGTGTCTAACAACACCACTTGCCTCGACACAGGTGGAGACAACCAGTGCGGCACCGCGCTGGCAGGACCCAACATGCTGCTGCGTCCAGCAATCCCGATGACACAGCTGTACGTGTCCAGACTGCACCACTCCACGAAGGGTGAGGAGATCGTGGAGTACATGCGTGTGAAGTCCAACTGGACTTTGAGGGTCGAGAAGTTGGAGTCGCGGCACAACACGAACTTCAAGTTGTTCGTGGTGTGTGTTCCGATACAACATCTCGAGAAGTTCTTCAAGGAAGAGTTCTGGCCGAAGGGTGTTGTGTACCGCCGGTTTCGTGGCCGGCTACATGACACCAGTCAGCGAAACTCGACGCAGACACTTCGTGTGCTTTAGTTAGTTAGTTTTTTAGTGTAATTATAATGTTGTATGTATTTATAGTATTTTTAAGTTCTATTAATATTGTATTGCATGTGTTTTATATGGGCCTTGATTCCTGAAATAAATGGATAAATAAATAAAAATTAATATCATCCTTTTCTGAGAATTCCCGATGTTTCCCAAAGGTCTGCGTCAAAATAACTTCTGGCAGAACATTTTTATAACATGAGTCTGGGATTAGGCTGAAAGTAACGAAGATTTATGTAACGCACAGATAGCTAGCTCAGCCAACCATGCTGGCAAATTGAGGACAATCCTTAGGTTGCTACGGAGGGATCCAGTTAATTTAGTGCTGATCCTTCCAGCCTACATCAACGGAGTGCTGTAAAGTATGAGGATTTGGTTATGTGGATTTGTAGGTCGTCGCGTTGTTGGCCCAGATATCTTGCCTAACAACAAGAAGATAATATTGTGCCACATTAATGTTAAATGTTTTATGCACCAACTGGAATATTAATCAGCAAATAAGACCTGAACAAAAATGCAATACCTAAAACGCTTGAAATGTTTATTTAAAAAGCAACACACAAAACGTTAGTACGCTCAATTTGACGTACAGTAGATAAATATGCTTCTTACAACATAACATTCATAAAAAAAGTCAGTCAAGCCTTCAAAATGCTAAAATTATCCGCTTTTCCAAGCCCCAACACAAAAATCCCCCTTCAAAACCAAACGAATCGTAAAAACAACTTTTAATACATACCGAAAAAGTTCGAAAACGCTTCGTTTTTAAGCCTTTTTGGCGTAAAACGCTGGGGAAAACAAAGAGCGAGTAAAGCAGTTGCTCAGAGAATTATTTCCACGCGGTCGACGACCGGTATCGACCCATCGCGTAATTATTAAAGAGTTCCCACTGAGGGGCGTTTTCGCTGTTTTTATTTTGTTACTGTGTTGTTGATCTGTGTAGATAGGATCTATAAGTCCGAATATTGATATGGTATACTTTTCTGTTTACGTAAAGTCTATCCGATATAGTAGGTATGGGTCACACGACCTGCAGGAATTGAATGCAATTTACTTATAGGTTTAACAATTGTCTTTTGTTTTTTTTTTTTTTGAGAATAACATTCATTGGCTAACAACATAAAATTAAACGCTATTATTCATCAATAAACATCCTTGGCAACAATCGTTGTTACAATCAAATTCTCACTTTACCATGCTACAAAACCTTCAATGACCTTGTTAACATCCACTAAAAGATTAATGGAAATATTTGATCTTTGATGTCTACTATGAGTCTACTATGAGTTCCGAGAAATGATGTAGATCATTCTCGGAACCCAAACTTTCTGAAATCGCCACAATGCTTTACAGTACCGTAATTCCATTAATAAGCGAATAAAATCATCAAGAACACATGGATCTAGGACAAAGTTTATTAAAACTGTCCTTGGCCCACTTTATTTTGTTTATTTACTGGTTCAATATAATAGGGCGATGTTGACGTCATGAAAATACGTGCATATTAACTCGATTAAAATACAGTGGTACTCTATTAAAAGACTTGTTTTAGCTGTAACCATTCATGATAATTTGAAGGTATTTCGTATTTTTTGTATTGGCATTATGTATGAGATGATGATTGATGCGGCTGGTAGCAGCTGGATCAAGTTACCGAAATTGAGTTGAATGGCGTGCTATAGGAGAGGCTTATGTCCAGTAGTGGACTGCTGTAACCTGATGTTGATGAGATGATTTAATGTACCTACTTAAGCTGTCACAGGCAGCTCATTTTCTGAAAAATTTCTTAGGAACTGGATGTTGAAATATTTTTGTGTTGTTATGAAACATCACGCCTGAAATCCCCGAAGCGGTAACCAGATGTGTATGCACGGTGGACGCCTACATTTCAAAATAATTATTTGCTACGAAACAAACAGAAAACACACAGAATCTCACTGAAAAGAAAGTCAGACCCCCTAAAGTGTAATTAAATATCGGGAATCATTGCGGTACCCCGGCTGTTGTTCAGATATTATTGTTGTCGTATTATCGAAAGGTAGGTTGCAGGTCGTAGGTTCGAACCCAGACAAGCGCTTTACTTTGTATAAATTATTTCATTACCACTGCTCTCAAAACGGTGAAGGAAAACTTCGTGAGGAAACCGGCATGTTCTAGAACCAAAAATTTAAAGATATGGGACATCTACCAACCCGCACTGAGCCCGCGGCCCACTCCCTCTCACAGAGAGGAGGCCTGTGTCCCAGCAGTGGGGATATTATAGGCTGCTTATTACCGAAAGCCTTCCTGATACTGGTATCCGAAAGACTGTTAATCTCAGGTGGTCGTTGTGGGTGGTCTCGCGCCGTATTTATAATATTATAATTGGTGTGAATTTGACCAACTTCATTCCAAATTCTAGAAATTCTAAGACCGCCTGATGGTTTAATCAAGCCGCAAGAGGTATTTGTGGGTCAGATAATAAACTCTATTTCTTGGAGTACTCAAGCACTCTTATATAATATTGACTACCAAGCGATTTTCATATTGTAATAATATTAGGTATCAAATTAATGATCTGTAGATGACGGGAGCTATGACAATTTTGATCTAGGTTTAGACGAAACGTCACATTTTCTAAGTACACAATTTTTTATAGCGTTTAACTGCGAGGACTCCCGCCGGTCTCACAAAAATAGATAATTTTAAAAGAGTGTCCATGGAGTTTCTTACCCGTTCTTCTCCATAGGTACCTACGCTTTGGAATGGGCAACTAGCTTCATTTTTCTGACTGACCGACCCCTTGACAATTCAAAAGTGCCTGTAATTGGTTTAATTGAAATAAATGCTTTGAGTTTGAGTTAATATCATTCATTGTTTCTTTTTAGTCAGCTTCTCCAAGAATATAAATTTTCGCCATCTTAATCTCTCTACTACTAGAGAAATCCGAACTCTCTCTGTCGTTAAAACCCCATTGCTGGGTTCTTAGCATGTTTACAGCCTCTAACTACTTAAGTTATAATTGAACAGTGCTAAAGTTTGTCTACTAAGTGTGAAAACATCAACACAACTTCTCTTAATTTACTAGGAACATTCTAATGAATCTTGCTTTTAAAGTAACAAAGAAGGATTAAAAATAATACTGTGACTGTACGCCGTCGTTCTCGCTCATAATTCACCTGAGCCTCTAATATATCACGGTGTTTACGCCAAGTCACACTTAAAACTTGCTGTAATAGCTTTTTGAATTAATACTTACTTCGTGGATACGACGCCAGTAATTTATGGTAAATTGCATTATGCCAATTTTTCACCGTGGACGTTTTTTTTAAATATCCGCAATTGTTTTTGCAAAAGCGAGTTGGAAATTGTAATTGTATTAAAAAAAATTATGTAATTTTGCTTTTATGCTTATGATTTTTTAACTGTACGATCGGTATAATGATTACGTCTGTGTATTGTTTGTTTCAAAAGTATCAGATGGAAGTGTAAAGAAACCCTGTTTAGGTTAAATTCTTATGCAATCACTCAATAAAGGGAATTAGTAACACAAGATTTCAACTTTGTGTCTCAACACTTTTCCAACAATGATTGTTTGAATAACACTGTTAAAAAGTTTAGGTTATAAAATTAACCTCAAGTGATAAATGAGCGAGTTTGTAGGTCGTAGGATCTAACCCAGTCAGGCGCTTTACTTCATGTAAATGATTTCATCACCACCCATTGCTCTAAAAACGGTGATGTAAAACATTGTGAGGAAACCGGCATTTCCTAGAACCAAAAATTCGAAGACATGTGACATCTGTCAACCCGCACTGTGCCCACGTGGTGGATGACTGCCCACTCCACCGTCGCTGAGAGGCCTGTCAACAACAGCAGTGGGAAACATTAATGGCTGATTATGTAACAAATAAAAAAGATGTTTAGGGTGATGTAAAATTAGAATTTAATAATTTCATCAAAGCACTCGATTTGTAAGACAAGTGGCGTTATAAATTGGCATGCACGGGTACATTTTCTGAACCATTGCTTACATTTTAAGCATGAAGCAGTACGCCATTAAGGTGCTATATTAACTATAAACATAATTTCTTATTCGTCAATCCAAGACCAATCACACCAACATCTTTCATCATTCTTTTAACTAAAGACTAACATTCAAACTCACATTCCAGGCGTTCGCTCCGCAAGTCGATGGCGCATCATGAGGAGGTGGCACGACAGCTCGACGAGCTGACGGACTACCGCCCTTACTTCACGTGGTGGGTGAGCACAGTGCAGACCCTGGTGCTGCTACTGTCACTCCTCTGCTACGGGTTCGGACCTGTCGGGTTCGGCAGGCACACGCACTCGGGACAGGTCCTGGTGAAGAGCTTGAGTTTACAGCAGGTAAGTGGAGTATCATTTATTTTTGTGAAGTTAATCATGGTTTAGCAGCTATGTCTGCCAGGGTTACCGTTAGGCCCTTTTTTTGACACACGTTTTTCTTGCCGTGAAAAAATACGGATTATTCGCCGTATGTAGGCTTGGTCATCAGTGTTGTATGGATCGCTATGGAAATTGTTGACACTACGGCACGGCGTCGACGCCGTATACCATTGAACCGTGTCATATACAAGGTCACACGGTTATTTTATGGTGTGGTTAGCGCGCACATACCGTAAAGAAACCGTGCCGTGTACAAAGGGCCCGATGCTAACGAATGACTCAAGTCGATTAGTAAAGAGTTTAGATAGTTTAAATCAACATCGATAAATTTGGTTGTATAAATGAGTAAATTGATAAGTGCTTCCATCATCATACACAGCCCAACTTCAGCCACTTCTGGGCAAAGACCTCTTTCTGCTTGAGTCTTCACGCTCCTGAGCTGGTTTCATTCTGGTTCTACAACAACGTCAGCCGCCACCGGCCGACACCCTTAGTGGTTTATACACACGAGCGACAATCGTCAACTGCAGTCGTCGACACCCAACGGCGGCTACAGTCGAAAAAGTGCCACTCGTGTATTTGAGTACGGTGCTCAAAGAGGCGGCATGCTGTCGACCGCAGCAGTTGACGCGTGTATGCAAACTTAGCTGCTTTAGGTGCATCTGTCAACACCATGCCTTTATGCTTCACTTGACGGTTTTTTCCGCCGTCACAAGACACCGAAGAACTTGATAAATAAATCTCAACAACAATCAAGAACTTGGCGACAGTCAATATAAGTCCAAGAATTGAGACTTTTGAAGTTTTTCGGTTTATGAGCTCACACAATCATTCCACGAGGTGAACTCATGTGAATATTACAAATACCTAAATATCTTAGGGCCTGTGCACACCACGTTTTTTAAAAACGCCCTTGACGCGCGTTTTAGAAACGTGCGTCGACGGCGCGCTTTTATCCTACAGAAGGTCTGCAGGCTGCGTCTGACTCGCGTGCGTATCGCGTCTGTATCGCTACAAACGCGCCGTTGACGTTGATTCTACCGTACCCGTGCTCATTTTCTAAGAATCTGAAATATAAAAAATATCAGCCGTCTCGTATATTTTTTACCATGATAAGACTGATCATTCACAGTTTCCAACACATTGCATATTGATTGCCTACTTTATTTACACTTGAATAGGTAATTTTATGTGGCGTCGCATATAAAAGCGTTCTTTGGGGACTGCGTACAAAATCGTGAAATGTTTATGCCCTTTACGGGGTTATGATGGTCCCGAGTGATTTTAAGAGTTCACACGTTATTTGAAAAGTTGTTCAGTTTTCATGGGTTTTACAGTCAATTCGCGATGGGTTTAAAATATACAGGTGGCAGGGACATCGAGGCGCAACCTATTACCATGGAAGTGAAACGGTGTACGTATTCATTGTGAACCAAGGGAAAGAGTCACAAAGTGGGAATAAGTAATATAGGTGTGAAAAATTATGTTTCGCTGGTCTAGTGGTCGCAAGCGCTACTGCTGAGGATGAGGTTCTCAGTTCGATTCCCGGATCGGGCAGTGTTGTTGGGATTTTCTATCTGTAATTTCTCAGTAGTACCCCGGAGTATGGATTTATGCCCGGCTGATGGCAATAGGCTCGCCCCTTATTGCATGGGACTTAAACATAACTGGCGAAATGTAGGTTTACGTAAACCTCTACTTAACCCTTTTTTTTGTGGATGGGAAATCATCAAATGACTCCTCCCGCTCTGGGTGGAGCGGAAGGCAGTGTCAGACTCTTACTGACTAAAACCCACCCGTGTTCCTTACTTAGCCCTTTATGTTCCGGGGCAGCGGTAACCCTTTCGGACAATCCCGCTACCGCTCTACCCTTCGATGAATAAAAGCGTGATGCTACGTTTATGTTATGTTAAAGACACCAAAGCACTCATTGCAAAAAAAACAAGAACATAATTATAACTCGATATGAAATTAACAATTAGCAAGTAGCAACCACAAAGGGTGTACGTATTCATTGTGACGTAAGGGAAAACGTCACAAAGTAAGAGCATTAGTGAGCAAGCTCCGAATATGGGTCACACAGTCTTTGTGAGTCGCCCCTTTTGTCTGCTTTTTGCTGCTTACTGCAGTCTTTCATGATGCTATCTTTTAGCGACGAGTGACCGCAAAAGGTTCGTCTATGTAATTTTCGTTGATTGTAGTTTAAGTTTTTTTTTTCTCATAAATAATGGGTAGGTTTGAAGCGGGAAATTCTAGTGGGTTTGCATGAGTAAAAATATTATTGCGCAATTATAATATTTTACAAAAATGTGGGAATATTTATGAAATTAATTAAATGTGACATAAAAGCCCTGATATACTTCAACAATTTTCCTCTAAATGTCAATAAGAAAAAAAAACAAAATAAAAAAGTCTTTAGTCAACTTTCGATATATTTTTGGGCGTAAAACACAATGTATTTATAAAGCCTGCAATATTCTTGATATCTCATTCAAACCAAAGTACTTAAAAGCTAATGAGTACTCTTTGAGCCTAGGTATGAAGGCACGTCTGAGTTATTAGTTGTTAGGTATTAAACAGCTAATTTTAGATATTGTACAGAAATAATAGCCCATAAGAATACATTATTTTTAAAGCCTGTGGGAATTGTAAATAATTAACTTTCGTTTTAAGCTACATAGAAAATCGAGAACAGTCCGCGATAAAATTTAAATTTTTCTTACATTACCGCAACATCAAAATTGTAGTTAATTCTTCAAGACATTTCAGATAATATTAGTCCCAAATAAAATTAAAAATTTTCGTCAATACTGTAGTAACATTTTCCAATTTTTTTTTTATTTTCCAGGTTGAATGGGAAGAGCCGGCGTCATTTTGGCTGGGTCCTCGTGCGGCTGACCTGATCCACCTGGGGGCAAAGTTCGCTCCGTGCATGCGAAAGGACGCGAGAATAGCACGGGCAATAGCAGCGTCAGCGAGAAGAGAACGGGACACGGCTTGTTGCATACGTAATGACGATTCTGGATGTGTGCAGTCGTCTAAGGCTGATTGTTCGGTGGGTATTACTTCCTCCTGGAAAAGACAAGACGTCACAGACGTCTATGTGTTCTTAAAACGTATAAAAAAAATCATGAATGGGGATGAATCGAATTCAACGAATAGGAATAACGTACATAAGTTTTCAGTCATATAAATACGACTGAGGCAGCATGGGCACGAACACATTTGCCGCATTAATCCGACTGGGGCGGTCAATAGATTCATGTGTAAAGAAGGACTGTTTGACGCTCAGTAGGCTAATTCACGTAACTAAAAGAGTTTCAGTGCAATAAAACTGCACTTTTTCGTATTCTCTACCGCTGTCAGATACGCTCGCGTCAAGTTCGTGTACCGCAACTACAATAAGATCGCATTCCCCTGTTACGCGTAGACAACCGCAGTTACAAAATACGGTTTAGCACTCAAACTTGACCTTAACTGCAACTGGATCTACGTATCATAAAATTACGTGCCTTCAGATCACCTTGTGTGTGTGATATGAGGTTCATCGAGTAAGTATACGAAATATTTCTTAACTTGACTGCTTAAACGCAAATGTAGTTGCGTAAACCGTATAGTATTCCCTATGTATAATGTTCTATTTTTGCGCACGCTTACGTAAAGATACGAGGATTAATATCAAAGGTATGTTTCTGCATATATCTCGATAGCTTTAATAGGTTAAGATTACGATGTGAAAGTATATTAACTGTATAACTCAATAAAAATTTCCTAACAAATATCACAAAGTGAGATCGTGTTATGGGATCCCGATAAAATAAGCTCCTTGGAAATAGTTACAACAAGTCATGGAACTCCCAGATTAACTTTATTATAAAACAACTGCTCATCCAGAATCAATTCTTTGGAAAACTGGTGTGTCATAATAGGAGAGCTTACGACGCTATCCATCGACCTAGGATAGGCCTGCTTTTATAATACCCATATTCAGAAAGGGGATAACCATTCTTTGACCAAATCGGCTCAAGATAGGTAAGTAGTAAATGGCAACAAGGCTAGGCAGATGACTTCATTTGCACCCCAAATGAAGTCATCTACCTAGCCTTGTCTCTATTGTACTTGGGTTGGCTTCCAGTCGAGTCAGATGTAGCTAAGCACCAGTATGTTACTGTCGAATACCTCAATCCTGTTACTGGGTAACACGACACTCCTTCGTAAAACTGGTTATCAGATTTGAAACCAATTGTGCATGCTAATATTTTTAGCCATAGTTAAGTCTTCAAACGCTTCTCGCGCCGTGGGTCACACCCAGTTTTGGGCGACGCATAAGCTTGTCAACCGTGAACTTTGGTTTGTCTACCTTTCAGACCACCATCTCGACGTGGAAGAAATGGTCTTCGGGGGAGTCGGGGCCTGGAGGTCGGATATCAGGGTCCGTTTGCGGATTAGATCCCAAGTGAGTACCTCCCTGACATTTTTTTTTTACAAAAAATATTACCATAACATAAAGTCCTATTAATACAAAGTCGCAGCTGGTAATTTGCCATGGTTGGTTTATGTGCAACATGTGAAAAAAAGTTTAGATAGTAATACAAGTTAGAAGATATTTTAATATGATGTGGTCTCGAAACGGCCAACCACCTTCTCCCAATCATCTTCTGTGTGTTCTCAAAACTGGTATATTATATACAACAAAATAATTGCTTCTTCTAAAATCGTTCTAATTCTTACAAAATTGCTGTTTGTGTGTATGATGTATGATTTTTGATAAACTAATGTTTTTTTTTTTTAAATTGCTTACAGGTTCTGCGAAGCGCCGCGATCGATAGCACCGCATGAATGGCCAGATGACATCACAAAATGGCCGATCTGCCGCAAATCAGTTCTAGACGGGTCTGCGGCCGCTGGTCGGGCCGGCCACGCAGCAGAACATATGGCCTGTGAGGTCATAGGTCACCCCTGCTGCATAGGAGTCCATGGTCAATGCGTCATCACAACTAGAGAACACTGTGACTTCGTCAAGGGTTATTTCCATGAGGAAGCGTCATTATGTTCACAGGTTAGTTGACGTAGCTCTGTTCCTTGCATAGTCAACCCTGACGGGAAACAAAAGAGGCTTGGTAGTAGACATTGAAGTCCTCGCCGGCATGGCAAGATTATTGGATGTTTGTGTTAAAAAAATGGTGAAAGACCCTGACTTATATCTAAACTAGCTTCTGCCCGCGTGGATGCTGGAAATTATTCCATGGAAACGTGCGACCGGGACAAAAAGTGGCCTATGTCCTTCCCCAGGATGCCATCTCTCCTTGCCCTATTATATCGAAATCCGTTCAGTGGTTTAGACGTTAAAAGGTAACATACAGACAGAGTTACTTTATTTATAGTAATACTAGCTTCTTCCCGCGACTTCGTCCGCGTGAAATTTCACCCTCCCCCATTAACCCCCTTAGGGGGTGAATTTTGAAAAATAAATCAATATAAAATCTTTATTTATACAATAAAACCTTCAACAATGCTTAAAAACCAGGTCGCATGATTTCAGTGAATATAGGCCATACAGATAGAGTAAACCCTGACTTCCAAACTAGGAGATCCTGTGACTTAGGAGTCAGAATCCTTTCTTAGTGCACCCGTAGACCTCATAAGGAACCTACGTGCCAAATTTGGAATCTCTAGACCCAGCAGTTTGGGCTGTGCGTTGATATGTCAGTCAGTCAGTTTCTTCTTTTATATATTTAGAATAAATATGGATGGCAAATAGTGGTTTCAAATTTCAAACCTGCCTTCCCATTTAATATCGCGCAGTTATATGTGCTCTGTGAAATACTTATTACCCTGTAATATTTCAGAAAACATTAAAACACAGCGTTTTCTGAAAACATAACTGGTCTTTTTACCTTAGCATCTCTAACTTCACCTGGTTCAATGCCTGCGTTCAATTTCAGGTGTCTTGTCTTGACGACGTCTGTGGCATGCTACCTTTTATGCGGCGACGTCGACCTGACCAGCTGTATCGTGCATGGACATCTTTATTCGTCCACGCCGGTCTCCTGCACCTGGCTGCCACGTTGGCGTTGCAATGGCTCTTCATGAGGGACCTGGAGAAGATGGCCGGGCCAGTTAGAATAGCTACCATATATTTAGGGAGTGGGGTCGCCGGGAATATGGCTTCAGCCATATTTGAACCTTATAGAGCGGAGGTGAGTCAACTTATCGTTTGATCTTGTCATTTGGCTTTTGGTCAGAGACTATATACTGCTCCTGGGGTTCTTAAGGATAAAGTGCTCAAACATGATATTTTCTCTTCCAGGTGGGGCCAGCTGGATCACATTTCGGTCTTCTGGCGTGTTTAATAGTAGAGGTGATAGGCGCGTGGCCTCTCCTGAGGCATCCGAAGCGGGCAATCTTAAAATTAGTCGGTATAGCCTTCGCGTTGTTCCTCCTGGGTCTTCTGCCCTGGATTGATAACTTCGCTCACGTCTTCGGCTTCGTATTCGGATTCTTACTCGCGTACGCGCTGCTACCGTTCATAACCTTCGGGCCTTACGAGAGGCGAAGAAAGATTGCGTTAGTTTGGGTCTGTATGGTGTCGGCGGGCGGGATGCTATGCGCGCTGGTCGCGTTGTTCTACGCAGCGCCGGCGTACGAGTGCGCGGCGTGCGCATACTTCACGTGCTTACCGTTCGCGCCCGACATGTGCGCGTCACAGGACGTGCGCGTGCGGCAGCTGGACGGGGTATGACGGCGCGCGGCCCGGGCGCCCCCGCCGCCGCCGCCCCCCCGCCCCGCGCCCACCATGTGCGCCCCCGCGCCCCCCGCGTGCCCGCGCCGCGCCGCCGCCTAGCGCCCAAACCCGCCGCCCGAACCCACGCCGTCGCTGCCCGTACCTCACATCGTCACCTCGTTATTACAGTTACACTGCTACAGAAACTCAATCTTCTCTTATTGCGTACTGGTGACAACAGAAACCCTTCTCACTGCCAGTTGAAGTAATGCCATGACAAGCAACAATTTGGTCTCCTATGCGCAATAAGTGGTTAATGGTTTAGAATGACATGATGAGCACACACATTGACAAGAAAAATGAACGTTTATCGAAATAAAAATGTTAATTGCCTCACTAATCTGTTGGACTGTATCTATGGATATCACCTACTCATTCAATGTTGAGTTTCTGTATATAGTGTGCTGTGTCGCTACTGCCCACTTGAACGAACGTGTCGGTATGAGTGAGCTCTAGTTACTATCTAGGCGATCTTTTAAGATTTTATAATCGTCGAACTAGACTATCATAAAGTGTATGCGAATATTTCATCGATTATTTAATTTATCGATAGAGACGTATTGTTGCGTGTTAAGATTTGTTGTTTTGTGGACTCATGATTTGTCCCGAATTTCAAGTGCGAATGGTCGAATTTATTTTTCCAGCATATTTTCGATGTCGTGATTTAAATCATTGAATATTTAATTCTAAAACGCAATGTGCTAAGTCTGATTTTGTAAAATAATTGACATAGCGATGTCATGAATGGCTGCCAATATACTCGTGAAATAAATTCGATCCAAATTGAATTTTAAATAAAAATAATTGTGCTAAATCCACGGATATAGAACTAACATTGCAGATGCGACTTACTGATGTAAATATTCTGTAAAATAAAATAATAAAGTTACGGTGGTAGGTGAGTCGTGTTAAGTGTGGTTACGTTGCGTGCGCGTGAGTCTTACGGGAGCCTCGTTACGTCACATTGTATATTATTAAGTCTGTATCTATACACGAGATTTTTACGTATGTACACAGAAATAATAATAATAACATTTCGCACACAATACAATTTAAACAAACAATAGTCTATTCTAATATTTCCTCTCCGCAAATGTGACCTAATGCGATCCCGTAACAGTGTCAAAATATACATAATTTAGTATATTACTAAATAATGTAAATATTATAACGTTAAAAACATATTTTCATCTATTAAGTTCACCGTATATGAACGAATTCAGTCTATGTGTAAGTATTCTAATGGATTTTTGATTTTGTCAATTTATATAGCTGTATCAAGTCTGCGTAGATTAACATTTATTTTATATAATATGCTAGTGAATATATATATACACCATTTATATTTAGGGATATTTATTTTACTACAGACAGCTTAGGGGAGACTTTATCGGTCACTATCATTCATACTTTACATGTTTTATTACGAATTTACATTAATTAATACTAGTCACTATGTTAATTATAATATTTTTTAGTTTAAAGAGTGTAAATATAAAAATTTAATCAAGCGAAAATGGTGATCATTGTAATTTTACAATTATTTTGCTAAGGAATGTTAATCGAGATTGCGTGTGCGCGTGTGTGTGACGAGTTTTGTACAACTGGCACGAAATCATTGTAGATAGATACTGTACTTAGTGAGTTTAAGATATGTTTTAACTCATAAATTGCGCACATACTTTAGTTTCATTAATGTTTCCGTTCGGTGGCACTAAAGTGGCTCGTTCATAGCTACTTGACCCAGTGACAATTGTGTTGAGCATTTATTACCCTGATTCGCAATTGCTGCCGTATTGAGGCTCCCGTAGACAGGCGTGGCGCGATTCTAGTAGAACAATTTCTATGAAAACTTTTTGTTTTACCAGAATTGCGTCGCACCGTCGGCGTCGCGAATGTATACGGCAGCGTTTAAGATGTTAATCATAATCGTTAGAGCGACGCTACTAACACTCGTTTATAATAATCATTTTAAAAGATATAATCTTGTATACCTATTTAGCTTACGTCTAGGCATGCCTGAGCCATCGTTCGACCGCATCATCGCTTTTGATCAGATGAGATGAAAGTAAAACGAGAGCCTATACAAATAAAAAAAAAACTTAAGTCTTCACAAATGCCAAAGAAGCATAAGTGTTATCAAATGGAAACGAATTGATTATATTTTTATAGATATTTTAATTACCTGTTAAAGTGACTTTTTGTGTAAAAGACTCACCCCTAGTTTTTAAAAGCCTCGTCAAATTAATCTGTTGTCAATTCTCTAGTCAAGTGAATTGTTGGGGTTTTGTTATTTCCGTCAATCCATACTAATATTATAAATGCGAAGGTGTGTCTGTCTGTTACCTCTTTACGCTTCAACCGCTGAACCGATTTAGATTTGAAATTTGGTGTACACAGATAGTTTGTTTTTATCCCGGTATTCCCACGGGAAACTTATGCAGATGAAACCGCGGGGCGCTGCTAGTAACTTATAATTGCACCTAAAGCTACGGTTTTCCGAGAAAAGCGGTGGCCGCCACATAACGGCCGCTGTGACGGCTGTCATGAAAATGATGGAAGCGGGATTTAACTTTAGGGTTTCGTTTGACTTTTAGGCGCAGTAATTGCGGACAGTATATTGCGGCCGCCGCTTTTCAAGAAAACCATAGGTTACATAACATTTGACAGTAGATTTATCTATCAATGATTTGAGCAGGCTTTTAAAACTTGAGAGTAAATTCGTAATTAACCCTTGCACAAAATATATCTAAGTAACTGTTTTTTTGAAGAGTGTAAAATTATAAAACTGTATGAAAAACGCTATAATCTTCAGCACAAATTGAAAAAGAAACCATTTGAAAAGTCTGAAACCACAAATTTTTCGTTCAAGATTATTCTGTTCAGCACAATTATTTTTTCTCTATGTAAAAACACTAAAAAACTTAGTTATGTAGGCACTTATTTACTTCTTATGAATTAATAATAAATAATTTAGTGTACTTACTTATAACGCGTTGGTACGCGGTAAATTGGCCTTTGTGATGAAAACTCGCTTTCGATGTTTTGGATTTTACTTATACAGGGTTATTGGAAAAACACCAAAAACCTCTTAAGAGGTCATTGTACTCATCATTATGAACCACTTTTACTATGGGACCAAACCAGAAATCGCGAAAAAAAATCAGCTGTTCCCTACATTTTGACAAGTTATACGAACATAAATGTAGGGAACAGCTGATTTTTTTTTCGCGATTTCTGGCTTGGTCCCATAGTAAAAGTTGTTCATAATGATGAGTACAATGACCTCTTAAGAGGTTTTTGGTGTTTTTCCAATAACCCTGTATACCAAATTGTTCAGAGAAATCAATACAAAATTGACGCAAGCAACTTCATCATAAGGCTCATTTTACCGTGAACATACGCATATTTTGCTCAGAAGTCTCCAATAAACGTGCAAAAAGCAATAAAAAATCATAATTAATTGTCGAAGATAAATTACTAATGTGCGTATCAATGAAAGATAAAATTGTCTTAATTTATTTTAGAAAGTAACGTTTTATTTGGTAAAATCACTTGCCAAAATAAAAGTGGTACCTAAGTGATTTTAATAAATAAATAATATTTTTGTACACAGTCGAAAAGTAATGCTCTCAAAATATGAAACGGTTTTGTGACGAATATAAATATTATAATAAAGTAAAACTGTTTAATTGAATACATGTAATAATTTCTAGCTTAGATACAGCTATTTCAAAATAATGCCATGAAACTGCACATTTTTCTTATCAAACATTTCTTTACACGTAGGTACTTTTCAATGTATTACGAATATAAGTAACGATACTTGTGCAGTAGCGTTTATTCTAAATAATGGTGTCTAAACGCAACTACAGTCGTAACGTTACGCCCCATTGTTCATGACGCTACTCAAAAGTAAGACGTTGTTTGAATCACGCTATTTTTGAGTAGCGTGCTAATTTGACTTGATGGAAACTCAACGCAGCTATTTCTTACCTATAATTTATAACTAGAATCGTGTTTGACTGTGTGTGTGAAACTTCTCGATTACTTTCTTTGAAAAACTAACAGTGGACGTTATCTTAAAGTGCCCTTGTGCCCGGCGGCCCGGTGGACTATACTCAGAATAAGACAAAAAAAAAATTACATACATAATTGTACATTGTGAACATACACCTAATTATTACTTGTACGTTAAGGATGGTAAAGTAATCTTATTGTAAACTAGTATTAATCGAACAAGAAACCTTATTATCATAATACTGGTGTGTTTTATTTATGGGGGAGATTTTCCTGTTTCTGTGTTGTTAGGCCAGATTCACAAGATTAAGTACTGTTGAAGATCATTGATGTTTACCTAGCTAAGGGCTGATTTTTCAAACGAAAGATATATTTTATTCGCGGAATAAAATTGACGTTTGACAGCTTTTGTAAGGAACAACTGTCAAAAATTCAAAATTATTCCTCCGATAAAATTATCTGGCGTTGGAAAAATCAGTCCTTAGAAACATAAAACCTTTATTATGACATGAAAGTACGTCTTATGGCATAGAAATGTTGCCGTCCCTATCTTGCACTTGTAGTTTGACAGTTGTGCGACAGTGACTGGAATAATGTTTAGCCAAAGCACGTCCTTAGTATCTAATGTTTATTAATCTTGCCCTTATTAGTTTCCTCAAAATTAATCCTCAGACGCAAGCGACATGAAAATACTACGCAGCTCTCCCTGTGTCGTGGGAATTAGTAGGTACTCGGTTACTACACGAATCTATTATAACTTACAAAGGAGGTCCTTAAGTAACTCTAACTATGCTGATGTGGTCGAAAGGTTGAGCGACCACCGCGTACCTAAGTTGCTGCATGATGCAGCGTGGGTACCGGCTCACGGTAAATCGATGACGTAGAGAATCCGCTGAATGCGTGCAGTAGACGATTTTCGGCTGTAAAGGTGATGATGATGATGACTGTTTAAAATTCTCTATTATAAAAAAAGTTACTGTTACTTAGGTACAAAGGCCAGCACATCAAGCTACCCCAATCTGTCAAATTTTCCCAATTGAATATGAACCTTATTCCTTTGCAGTAAAGTTGAAAATCTATCAAATAAATTTGACAGATTGGGGTAGCTTGATGCGCTAGCCTCTGTACCTCAATTTTAAGGTGTAACGACAACATTGTTTTTAAAATGTCTGACACCAATGACAAAACAGCTTCCATTGATAAATGGCACGTGTTATGATTACGATAATATCTTACAAGATCCTCTATCGAAGCATTTTATAAATAACTCCCGTGGTTCGTGTGAAAAAATGATATCGACAACGGTAGGTAGGCATCCTCTGTAGGTAATTTATGTTATTATGCTAAAGACAAATAAAAGCTGAGTCTAGAGAAAGATAATGTATTGGCTGCCTACTCTCCTCAATCTAGATTTTATGATCAAAGGAAGCCGCCGCGTTTTCTACATAGTAAGAATGTGAAAATTACCTACATACACGTAGATAGGGAGCCCCCTTCGTGCCTCGGAAAGCACGTTCAGCCTGTGATTGAGCCGTTGATCCCCGGCTGTCATTTTTACCCCACGTCCTAAATGGTCCCCGAAACATTCACGCTCAAATTGTTTGTCTACGAAATGCAATTGAAGCGAATGACAATTTATTGCAATTGATCAATTGCGATTAAACGTTTCGGGTAGAAAGCGATCGTCGCGTTCATATCTCGAACGAAAGTGACACATGAACACGACGATCGCGTATTCGCGCGACGATCGCTTTGACACTTGTTACGAGTAATCAGAAACCCGAAAGTGACAACCCGTCTAAAGACTAAGTGAAGGGTAAGTTGTTACCCAGTAACTGGGTTGTGGAACTCGCATGGGCAGTTGCTCCACATAAAACACTAGGATTCAAATACTTCCGGTTAGACTGGACTGGAAACCGATCCCAACATAGTTGTGTATTGGGAAGAGGTGAGGTCCAAAATTTCAACGTTGTTTTGTTTTAACGTAGCCAGGCTACGTAAGAAAAAAAAAGTCAGGGTAAGCTGATTTTACTAAGTTGGATTCAAAGAGAAACAGCACGTCGTTTCTATAAAAGTCATTACTAAGGTAGACATAGTCACCGATGAAAGTCGATAACACTTCAGTTTTTTTAATCTTATTTATTGAACTAAATATTTAGAATCGGAACTGAAATGAAATTATTAGTAGGTATAATAATTCTCTGTGTCCCAGCAGTGGGAACATTATAGGCTGATTATGTATAATAACTCTGAACTATTATATGAGATGCTGAAATATGAGCTATGGTATTGAATTTAGATTAGATTTTAAAAGTTGTGTCAAAGTAGCAGTGTAATCAAATTTTGACCATACCTTGGTACAGATAATAGTGTCATCCACGAAGACGCGCCCCACTCTTTTCCCTAATGCCTATAGCACAAGTGTGCAACATACCGCTAGTGTTTTAGTTTTGTCGATACACACTAATTATTATTAGTGGCTAATTAGTGTGTATCGAAAAAACTAAAAGACTAGCGGAATTGACTAGCGATAACCGCTAACGATTAGGAAGAAGAGTGGGGCGCGTCTTCGTGGATGGCACTAGATACCTGTGTACGCACTGAAAGTTTTCTAACGCAGATCTACAAGAATCTGAGAAGTGATATAGATAACATTTTCACTAAAGCAAAATGAAAAACAAATTTAAAACTGCAGTATTCAGTTTCAAAATGCTATACTTAGGTACTTAATTATCTCATTGTGAACAACAATTGTATTTAGTAATCATAAATTTACTTTTACTTACACAACAAAGTAAAAATCTTAATAGTGTCGCCGTGCTAAATTAAGGCGTGACAGATTTACACGGTCGTCTGGCAACTTCCTCTAGTACAGACGCCAGCACATCAAGCTACCCGAAACTGTCAAATTTTCCCAATCAACTTTGAACCTTATGCTTTGGCGATAACGTTGAAAATCTATTAAAGAAATCTGACAGATTGTAGTAGCTTGATGTGCTGGTGTCTGTACATAAATAATAAATTAACAAGAACAGTTATTATTAGAATGGGAAACGAAGTGTAAAAATAGAATAGTGAAAAAAAGACTGTCTTATTGGTCTAGTACCTACACTTAGTTATAAAGTGCTTATACTATAGTAAAAAAAAATAAGTAGATCTTCATACATACGCACGACGACGACGCACACGTATGAGCGCGCTCACATACAAACCGTGTTCGGTGCGTATGTGTGAAGATACCCTATGTGGTGTTCACTATAATCTACCATTAGGGACTAAGGGTCGGTTCACATCTGACGGAAGATGCGTCGGGCGTCACTTCGATTGCGTCTATTTATTCGCTCGACGCACTAACGCATCATCAGTTAAGTGTGAACGGTCAAGTGTTTTTCTATACATTTGTCTGTTCTGGCGTTACGCGACCGATAATACGCGACGCATCATCCGTCAGATATGAACCGACCCTTAGGGATTAGAAATAAAACGATCTAATTACACAGGTCTGCAAAAAAAATGCTGTCTGGATGTTTTCAACTGATTTTATGTATTAAGGTGTTCTGAAAGCTGAAAAAATACTCAAAAAATTCTAGAACGTCACGTTATTTTGCTAAACGCAAAATTTTATTACAAAAATGGGTTTTTGGGCTAACTTGAAATCATAAATAAATAAGTACAATTTTATTTTGATAATTGTTTTTAAATGTATTCAGGCCATAACTATCATTACTTTCTAAATAAAGAACGCCCTGTGTGAGCAAAGTTGAAAGAAGGTGTTTTCACTGGACCAGATATTAGACGGCTTATGGCTGATCCACAATTCATCACAACCATGACGGATCCTCAACGAAAAGGGTGGATTGCCTTCAAAGAGGTCATAGAATTTTTTTTAGGCAATAACAAAGAACCTGACTATAAACAAATCGTCAAAAGAATGTTAAAAGCATTTCAAGCTTTAGGTTGCTTAATGAGTTTAAAAGTTCATTTTCTTCATTCCCATCTCGACTACTTTCCAGAAAATTTAGGAGACGTGAGTGAAGAGCAAGGTGAACGATTTCACCAAGATATTAAGGAGATGGAAAAAAGATACCAGGGAAAATGGAGCGTCTCAATGATATCAGACTACTGTTGGATGCTTCAGAGAGACCTTCCAGATGCTTCCTACAAGCGAAAATGTACCAAAAGGAGTCTCACTGGGAAAAAGAAACGTGTTTAGTGCTTACTAATGAATGAATTTAAGATAAAAAAATAAGTTTCGTTACGCAATTATAAAAAAAAAAAATTTTTTTGGTATTTTATCTTTTATTTTAAGGTGATAACTTGTTTAACATAGATACCTATATTGTCAGAAAACGTGACGTTCTACGAGCAAATGAAAGTCATTTTCGGATTCAGCACACCCAAAAACATAAGAATTACGCCAAAAAATCAAAACAGCTCTCAACTTTTTTTTTTTTGCAGACTTGTGTTATCAGTAAGTACACACCAACCCAAAGGGAACGTCCAGTCGCCACCCCGGCTCAGGCGTGACAGCTTGCCTGTGTTGCCAGAGAGTTGAGTGCTACATTTATTATTTAGTACATCACACCCTACTTATTTGTTTTTACTATGCTTATACTGAACATGAGGCTCTCGGGCCAAACCTAGCTCGGATAATGGGTTTGTCCATCAAACATTTCTCAGTAGCAGCCGGATTGCTAGCAAGGCTATAGACAGAGAAGAATGGCGTGCATTACAGGATGCCTACACTGCGAAAAGCTGAAGAACAGCCCGGTTGACGGCGATAGGCTCGCCCCATTTTACATAGGACATAAACATAACTGGCGAAATATGAGATGTACGATGTGTGATAAAGATGTACTTATAAATAGGTCACCTCTGCCTAAACTCTCAACCCTCAGCCGCGATGCCTCCCGTACGACATCGCGGCCCGCCTCAGTTGCGATGTCGCCCAAGCGGCACCGCAACCTACTTGTTGGCCGCTACGTCGTCGGCATACCGGCAAAAGCCCTGACGAGCGGCCCCTCCTCGGGTCCCTCTTCGGGTCCCTCTTCGCTTCACCCCGTGGACCCGTCCAAGTCACGGCTACTGAGCCCCCCCGCCTCGACAATGCGGGAACCCACCGGGGGGGAAGTAACCTAACCAAACCTAACCTCGAGGTGCCCAGCTAGAACCATTGTAATTTTAGACTTGATTTTTTGGTGTTTAGTATAATTATTTTATTGGTGGTCATTATATTTAACCCCAAATATTATCACGTTCTGTGTATAAGAAAAATACTTAGGACAAATGTTAGATTATCAAGATGAAAAATCCAAAATTTATTCAAATAAACTGCCAATCAGATAATGTATCGCAATGGGGTCAATGACGCAAGAGACAACGGAGTAGATGCCGCTGCGAAGGCACTTGAACATTATCTTAAACCTGCTATCAGGTTGTTGAAGACTGAACCAATTGAAGTATTTATGTAAAGCCTGCGCTCAAAAGAGTCTCTGAAGACTTATGGGGATCAAACACACAAGCGATGATAATAATACTTATTGTAAGGCTTTAGTTAAAAATATCGTATTGACGTTTTAGAAAAAACAGCCCAAATTTCCAACACGAATATGATTTGCCTTCTCCGTATGACCCGATTTCTTCCACTATCAGAATAGAATTACAATAAAAAATGTCAGAAAAGGCTATTAATTACATTTCGTTAAAGAGGAACTATTCTAAGGTTTATGTTATGCGAAACGAATCCCACGCATCGAATTTTTTGAGGTATTTTTGTTACACTGTTCAATTTAACATTTAAGGTGCAAGGTTCCAATTGGTTGTTTCCTATAGAAAAGAACCGGGAAGTAACTCCACGATTACTCAGTTAAAAATAAATGGCTTAAAAATTGTTATCAGGTAGGTATGTATGTTAGTGTTAATAGGTATGAGAGGATAAAAAAACTTACTACAAAATGGTCAACAAATCGAAGATTCTACGAGTCTGCAAACTAAAAAGACTAAGTATAACGTTCTCACATTCACAAGATAGGAACAAGAAAATTGTTTTTTTGTTTAGATATTGATATCCATCACGTCTTCGGAGTCTTGCTAACTGATTTAATTTGACCCTGTATAAAAAATGAATAAAAAAAGGCAGGATTTTAAAAGATTTGAATGGATATCACGTCCACGAAAGCCACTAATGACAATGGTGCGTGGTGGTGGTGGAATGGTGGGTGGTGGTGGTTGGTTGGTTGGTGGTGGTGGTGGTGGGGTGGTTGGTGGTGGTGGTGAACCAGCGCTGGGGCTCTGTCTTGTATAGGGTCTCAGCATTATGCTGAGCGATGGCCGTTTTGCGTAGATGTTACGCATGTATTCTCCTAAATAGTTATTTTCTTTGTATTTTTTATTCGTCATATTTGCCGCAAATAAACGTATTTTTTCATTCTTTCTTACATCGGTTTTGCTTGCTATATTAAAAAATAGAGTAGAATAGAGATTAGAATTCGAACGTTTTAAAAAATACGGATATTGCCCCTAGTTTTTTTTTTTATTAAATTCAAAGTCGAATCAGTTGTTGAAATTAGACCATTTATAAGTTATATTATAGGCTTTGAAATTCAACCGGAAATTAGAATTGAATATAATTGGATTATATTCTTTGACTATCGTCTAGTACATTATATAGGTTCAGGATTTTGCGTGAAAATAAAAATGGTTCACTTTACAGCTCAGGTGGCCACCTGAGCTGGATCATGATCTAATTAAAAACGATTCAAAAACAAGACTTTTCAGTTTAGGTTCCTAAACTGCATCGCTTGAGCTGCTTTATGGACGTCATGGTACCAAACAAGTATGAATGAAACCAAAACTTGCGACTCAGTTTGGGACAATCGCTGTCAGCAGATGGCACGGCCTAAGCTGAATCGTTAAACTGACGTGGTACGAATTAGAATGACATGGTACGAATTAGAAGAACAGTTCAGTTTAGGTCCTAAAATGGATCGCGTTAAGAGCTTATGGTAGGCCTCCTGTTTATCATATTTCCAAAATATTGTGAAAGCTATTAGCCGTTATCAAAATCTAGTGTTTTCTTTTATTTTCTGGGAAAACCCAAAAAACCCAGAAAATAAAAGAAAACAGTCATGCTGCGTGTGCGCCCATCCCGATAAGCTTCGGCTTAAGATTCGGCTTATCAAAGCTGACGTTTCTACTAAGCTATGCGCTGACGCTAGATGTTATTTTAAAAGTTTAAGTCTTAAGTTGAAGTTGTAAGGTTAACGAGTGCGTATAACTATTGTAACACTAGGAGCCCGGTCCACATTTCAAGGCATCAGACAGACTACAGTAACAAAAGTCAGATTGAAAATGTTTATTAGATAAGATTCTATTATCTTCTAAATCTTAAATGAGAACGAGACTTTTCCTATTTGTTTTGTTCATGCATTGATGACCTTCATGTTATTCTACAGGTACCTATCGACGCAGGTAATATCTTATCTACGAGTATTTATCTAATGCCCTATACCTATGTATTAGATAAATGTACTCGTAGATACTCGTAAGATATTTTTAAAGATGCGATACGATGGATTAAACTATTGAAAATGAACAATTGTTTTGCAACTTACCTCTATCTATATGACTTTGTACTAAAATGTATGCGGCCTTTAACAACACTCCAAAAGCCATCAAAGTGATAAAGACTTTTTTTTTATATTAAATTTTTTTTTTATAATTTTTTTTTATTTTATAATTTTTTTTTTATATTTTTTTTATATTAAGCACACGAAGTTTAATCATTCTTGCAATAAGTATCTACATTTCGCACTTAATCACATTGCGCATAGGAATATAGAGGTATGAGGAACAGGGTGTAAAGTTCACTCATACTATATAGAAAAGAGAGGATCCTCCGACCAGACGGGTGTTGTGTCTGGCGGGCAACTGCCCGATGATTTATGTCGGGCCGTTGTATCTATGCTAGTTGCGCGGTAAACTCTGCTTGCGAGATGCAGGATTTCGTGATGTCAGTATGACGCGTTGTTCGCCTGTGGCGTTGTAGATACCGTTGCAGGAATATTAGTTACTTTCAGTTAATCAAGTCATCATGGGAGTTATAATTATGGCTAAGCCATTTGGGGTTGAAGCAGTAGGGGAAGATAGGGGTCCGAGTGCTCATCGAGTGTTTCGGAACATTAACAAGTGGTTGGACGTAACCAGTGGTCGACTCTTCACGTAGGTAGGTAACCAGAGGGCTGGTCTATTTTTAGGCCAGAATCAGCATTGCCATCCAACGTATGGCAACGCTGCCAGCTTTTTGGGCACTTATCTCACCGACAGCAATGCAGAAGAAGTGATTTTATATAAACATTTAAATAGATAAAAAATAAAAAAATAAATTATAAACTCATTTCTAATACTTACCAGAACCTTACCGAACCCCGAGGTTTCATTAACCCTCCATGCCATCACGGCATAACTAGCTATAAATCTTATCATATTAAAAAAAAAAATGTCCATTCGGTCGAAAGGCGTCACTGTTGAGCCTAGTTGTTGCTTTGTTATTGTTCCTGGGTTCGATTCCTAAGTCGAACATAGTGTTATTGGGTTTTTCCATTAGGAATTAGTCATTAGTCAGTAAACAGCCTGGATTTGTGTTTGTGTGTGTTTTGTTGTTGACGATAGGCCCGTCCCCTATTACCGAACTATAACTAACAACGAAATGCAACTACTGAACTATAACTATTGACTGGAGAAATATGGGTTTACACCCACATTTCGCCAGTCCCAACGTGTGGACCTGTAATGTTAAAGGTTCATCTCTGCCAGCCCTTCGGGGGTTGCAGGCGTGAAGTTATGTTATTTCCTAAGAAAATACGGGCTCGGCTACCCCACGCACATTTCCTATCAAGAGTGTTGTATAGAAAATTGAAATCTGAAACGATCTCAATCTGACAAGAGCTTATTGACGCGTACAGATAGCTGACTACGTCTTATAAGCAGGCACTCAAAGAGATTGGCCACATGATCCAGATAAATTTTGAAACGTGCCAATGATGTATCTATTTATCTTAATTTGTCACACGGTATTGAGAAAAACCGGTATAAAATTGGACGTTTAAGTCGTGTGACCAAAGATTAGCTGAAAACAAGTGTACCTATCCATAGAGCAACACGGGCCACCTCCGGTCCGCCGGTGGCCCCTGTTGCTCTATGGTACCTATCATACTTCCAAGTTGGTAAGTATGATAGGTACATTTGTTTTCAGCTCGATTGACGGTCCAACGACACAAATATCGACAAAATTTGAATAAAGGTATCTTTAAACTAAACTATGTACGTGTTAGTACTTTGCAAAACATCATGATGATGCAAGTTAATATACCGGATGATTTTTTACCGGTTCCAAATTTTAACAGGGTGTTCTACCCATGAATATGAACAACTTTCACTATGAGACCTACTCTGAAATCACGAAACAAAATGTGCTGTTTAATATAAAAGATCAATAACCAAAATTTTTCGTGATTTCAGTGTTAGTCCCATAGTGAAAGTTGTTCATATTCATGGGTAGAACGGGTAAAACACCCTGTAAAAATTAATAAGCGGAGGGGTAAACCATCCCGGTTTTCCATCTCACACCTACGGTGGGGGTCGCGGGAACGTAAGAAAGAGAGAAAGAAAGAGAGAAAGAAAGAAAAAGTATTTATTGCGACTCGTATAGGATGACCACAAACTAAACTAAACACAGTAAAAAATATAAATAAAAAATCCAAGTTATATAAAACAAAGTAATAAAAAGAAAAATAAAATAAAAAGTCCTATACGAGGCCAAAAAGCTCCTATCTCAGCATGATGTTGCAACATTTAAAAAATAAATGTCACAGCGCTGGTATTCTGATAGGGCCCGCTGTGATGTCACGGGCAGTTACCGAAATAAATAAATTATAAAATAGGTGTAATAAATATGTAAAATATTAGCAAATACGATAAAATATTAATTTTTAATCCGCGCCAGACGTAACCTCATTACTTGTCTATGCCTTGAGTCTCAGAGGCACTCTTGTGTGTCTGTGGCATTCCTGTGACAAGTAAGGGGTCGCAGGCGCCGACCTTCCGGCATCATGAATAAAATAAATAACATTACGGCTGTCCGGTGGAACAGCATTACAGTACGATCCTTCCGCAACCCCCAACTGGTACCGGCCCGCCACTGCGGGCCTCCTCAGGTCAGGTGGGAGACACCTCCCGTGTTTGACTCGCACAACATAGCATTTGGGTTTTCACCAATACTTGTCTTGACTTTATCTCGACGTGTGAATGATTGTCGTCACTAACACTGTGGGCTACGCGACCATGTAGCTTCAATTTTTAGAATCAAGATCGAGATAACCAAGAGTGATAAACTGAAATGTCCACATAACATTATTAAATTCTAACCAGACCAGAGGACCTAGACGGAGTGACATTCTACCAGCGATAACTATGATCGAAAAGACAAAAATGTATAGGATTGACATAAGCTACCGAAATGCAATCAATCCTGCTGAAATTCGTTGTAGAAAACTTAAACTTGAAGATCGTCACTTGTCTAGGCCCTTCGACTAAGTACGTGCTTTTACATTATCTCAAGGTTTACATGATATCGTGAATGAATATTGAAAAGGTTCTTACAAGTTTCAGGGCAACGAGGAGCAGAATGTTCACATAGCTCCCCTTGCGTGATCTAAGGTCGGTTAGGACCAAACGAGGGAATGCTCATTCTAGCCCCACTTTACCAAATTCCTTTTGTGTAGACAGGGATGGAACATTCCTTCGTTAGTCTATCCCTACTAAAATGTTAAGAATATCAACAAACGAATGCTCTTGATTTTGTTCTGATTATTTGCAAACGCAAATAATCAGAACAAAATCCCTAAGGCCTTAAACCTAAGGTGGTTGTAGACCAAACGAGCGAATGCTCATTCTATCGAATGAGGATTCGCTCGTTTGAAAACTGTAAACAGCTAAAAAGCATTTTTTCGTAGTTCTATCTATATTACCATTAGCAATCGTAAAGAATATATTATGTATCGAAGTATGAATCGGGCATTACTCAGATTATATTGCCGAAATAATAAAATTGAAGCATTTTTTTAGCAATCAAATCTCAAAGAAAAACTTGAAAAAAAAAAGAACTTGAAGGCATCTTGAAAGGACTCTTGCTCTGAGTCATTATTCGTTTAGTCTAAATTCTCCTTAAAAAGTCGTTTATTTGCTTAGTGGTGGGTACTAACTAGATTTTGATAACGACTTTCACAATATTTTGGAAATATGATAAACAGAGCTGTAAAGTAAAATAAACATTTTTATTTTCACGCAAAATCCTGTACAGCTATATAATATACTAGACGATAGTCAAAGAACATAATCCAATTATATTCAATTCTAATGTCCGGTTGAATTTCTAAGCCTGTAAAATAACCCAGGGGAGCGAGGGGGGTGGAGGGGGGCGCTTCAGGGGATCACAATGGAATAAATCCTTACAAATGGTCTAATTGCAACAACTGATTCGACTTTGACTTTAATAAAAAAAACTAGGGGCAATTTCTGTATTTTTTAAAACGTTCGCATTATAATCTCTATTCTACTCTATTTTTTAATATAGCAAACAAAACCGATGTAAGAAAGAAAGAAAAAATACGTTTATTTGCGGCAAACATGACGCATAAAAAAATACAAAGAAAATAACAATTTATATAATATAATATAAGTAGGTATATACCTGCTGCGATCACTGACTCGTCGACTTCAAGGAATTTTATTTATTCAGCAAATATAGTTTATGATCTCATTACTTAATCATTTAATCTGAGCTTAGTGCAACTGACTCTTCATAAAGAAAACATAAAAATTCTCTTTTGATTTCTTTCTGCGATTATTTTCTTGTTTACGTTTTTTATTTACTTTGCTGATTGCGTTCAGCTTGTTTCATGGAAATATTTAGCGTCAACTCAGATGCAAAAAAAATATAATAAGAATGAGTGGCTATTGGGATGGTGCACACACAGGCGACTGCCTATCTGACCTCCACAGCCCAGTTACTGGAAAAACGATACTCCTTGGTGAGACTAGTCATTACTTTCGGGCTTCTGAATATCCGTAACGACTGTAAAATATCCACAAATGACAGCTGGGACCAACGGCTTAATGTACTTTCCGAGGCACGGAGGGGTCTTGGTATATGAAGATGGTCACCCATCCACGGACAAACCGCGGCAAGTATAGCTTAACCTGATCGATCGACCCGTGCGGCTATTACTTATGTTCAAGTCAATAGATATGATCGAGGGTTTGTGTAGTGGCACAGATACTTTTTGATACAGGACCAAAATTAATACAACATAAAATATAACGAGTGGTTTTAGCTCCTTGGTTTTTCAATGAATAATTCAGATTTTTTTTTTTTTTAGAAAGACCACTTTTTTCAAACTTATTAAGTAAGTAACGTTTAATATTTGATCGTAGCTTGTTACAATTTTTATTTTATTTGTCACCACACTTCAGTGATCAGATATTATATCAGATTTGTAGGAGTGATTGATGCCTCTAAGTAATAGTAATTAATACCTATATTACGTTGGTATTAGTATGGTTTCGAACCCACGATCAACAAAATATACAGGAAGCAAATCTTAATTCCCCTGCCACCACGAAATGTAGCAAAATTAATTTTTTTTTTAATCTTGGCATGTTTTATTTTACTTAATTCATCTAGCTAGCAGCTGACAGGACCACATTTTATCAAACACTAGCTGACCCGGCGAACTTCGTACCGCCTCATTTTGTTTTTGTTAAGACACGTGGCGCCATCTGTTATCATAATAACGTTATTGTTGTTTTCCTCGGGAACAACACTTTTTTTTGGGATGAATAGTACCGTATGTCCGTTTCTGTACACCTGACAACGTAGGATAAGCAAAATTTCAGGATGATTGGTTCAGTGGTTTAGGCGTGAAAAGGTAACAAACAAACAAACAAAACACCTGCATTCTGTACAAATAAAGAAATTATTATTATCTTACTTATCTTACTTTCACATTTATAATATTATAGTTAGGATTATATTGGTACTTCTGACCGTACGTCGCGTCGGTAGTAACACTTTAACCTTGAGCTGGCCTAGTGTGTAGTACAGATTAAAAAAAAAATTGCTAAATGGGCCCGCTCTTGACCTCGATCACGCCTGATGGAAAGCGGTGGATGAGGTCTATGATGGGACGAGCGTGCCCAGAAGATGCCTAAGGCACTGGAACTCCCACGCATCGACGAAACACAGCAGGCTGCTTGACGCCGGACTCCGGTGGGAGAGAGGTCGCAAACCAGGCGGGCGTTAGCCCTACCACCGCAAGGAAAGAATTGGACAGTCAAATAAGGTGTTGGTGTGACTGTCCAGGATGCGCCGAGCGCTCGGTTCAGTTGAGTAACTGGCGGAACAAACTGCGCTACAAGAGGAGGCTACTTCATGCATCCCAAAAAGTTTTAATACAATAAGAGGCCCGCATATACTCCGCATACACCCTAATTGCGTAACACTTTATCAATCTCAATCTGAATCATTTTGAAAGATATTGCTAAACAATAGCTTCATAAGTTCAAAAAATGTGTCTGCTCAACAACGTAAATAGCGCAATGTATGTGGTTGAACTGTCAATATGAAACCAATTGCTACTGAGAGTGTGTTACGCAATTACCCCGCTGGTTTTGTAACCACTGACATGCAGCCTACTATAATATGTAAAAATACAAATTGCTTAATGTTTTGCAAGATGAGTATAAATAACTTTCAACCGAATAAAGGAAACCGAGGTATTTAGGTCCTTAAGAGGAAATGCGGTCGGAGAGACTTTTGAAAAAGCCTAAGTAAAAAGTCATAATTCGAGGTTTGTCTCTCGCCTATTTCCTCCTCCCATATTAGACCAATTTAATATTAGATTGTACAACTAGTGCATAAAAAAAGCCATGTTAGCCCGAGACGTTCATATCCACTCGAGCCACAGGCGAGGGTGGATTGTTAAGTCGAGGGCTAAAATGGCTCGTTTATGTCTGAGTTAAACACTTTGCTTTTCACTTCGATTGCGAGAAAATGAAACAGCCATAAAGTATATAACAGTATTTTCATTGTTCAAAATTGTCGCAAAATTGCAGAAGAGAATAGCTAATTCCCGCCACAAAACTTTTTGTTTTTTTTTTTAATTTTCAACATGATTGTGCCATTCGACTTGGTACCTACTTCATACTGCCTAGTCATAAAAATGTTTCTTTGCGTTTTAAAATAATAAACGACACCTATTTTATCTGGTTTTATTAAATTAACGATAGAAAACACGGAAGTGATATAAATTAAAGCAAATGAAATAAAATAACAACTTTAATCTGCCATGTTTTATTGTGCGTGTGTGACTGTTGGGTCTGATTATCTTAGTCTTGGAAAAAAAAATACTTTATGCGCCTACGCGCAACATAAAGACGAACTTTTAGAGCATGAGAAGTGAAAAATATAATAACTTGAATAAGAGGGATATAAGTATACTATGTCCCTATGTTTGGCTTTTTTCATTAATAGTTGTCAAATATGTACACTAGGCCTCTGTTGACAGCAGTTTAAATCGGCATTTTTTGAGGATTCTAGTGCTTATAAAAATAATGTATCATCAAAAAGGAAAACATAGGGACATATTTAGTAAGTATTCTGAAAAAAAACATTGCTTTATGGTCATTAACCAGAAAGAAAACAGGCGAGAGGGTTTCTATGGAGAAAAGACCACCCGCATTTCCTCTTAAGTGCTTACCATAGATAAGAAATATCTCTCGTAAAATCCCTACGACTGCCGATACATAAAAGGTAGCATAACATAATTCAGATGATAACGTCAATCATATCGATACCGTCGTGTCTAAGCCACAATGAAAATATTATTATAATGGCCTGCTACAACATATAAGTGTCTGTGTTATTTCAAGTTACGAACGATACACGTTAGACGCGCTCATGGCATAAAAGAAAACCGTGTTACAATTTTTAAAAAAAGTTACAAGTAAGTTTTCTTTTTTAAATATTGGCTTTCTTAAGTGTGACAATTGAGGTTTAATTGCGATCAAAGAATTGTTTTGTTTTTAAAGTTAAATATCCTTAGTTTTTTTTTTATTACTGGTCAGAATCTGGTGTTACCCAAGGTGGGGTCCTAATTATTAGTTTGAGAAGGTGTGACATTGTTTTGTATTGCAGTGAAATTATTATCTACCACAAGTGGTAGGAATTTTCTTATTATTTAAATAGATTTAGTGCATCTAAGCTGATATTTGTTTACCGTGATATTTTCATAAATAGTTCAAAGAACAGCATCGAAGTTTTCGGTAGTATTTTAGTAATTTCAATAAATTATTTTTAATTTCAAACACACTTAGTATGTATTTAATATTAAAAATAATGTCACCCTACATCAGTCGTAACATTTTGACATTCACCAAGTCTATATATGTATAAAAGGGTGGTTTTCGTAGTGCAAGTGTGACCACTAATGTACTGAGAGTATGTAATGAGAGTAATTAGTAATCGGTCGCCAAATAAGTACCTAGGGCACGCCACAATTGCGGCGATAAGTCCCCTCTTTGAGGAGTGGCTGGAGAGGTGCCAAGGCGTCGTCACCTTCCGCCTAACGCAGGTCCTCACCGGACACGGTTGCTTCGGGGGTTTCCTGTTCCGGATAAGGCGGGAGAAACGCCCGGGTGTCACCATTTTGTGGATCGCCCCGAGGATACGGTGGAGGTCTGCCCAGCTTGGGCGGAGCATCGCCACGTACTCACGGCGGCGATCGGCGGCGGCGATCTCTCGCGTCCAGCCCTAGTCTAGTCCATGGTACGGAGCGAGAGTGCATGGGAAGCCGTCACCTCTTTCTGCGAAGCAGTAATGCTCGCGAAGGAGAAGGCGGAGCGCGTGGGGAGAGGCATTCTTTGCGCCCTGACGCCCCTAGTCGCTGCAGGAGACGCCCTGGGCGTCGGGAATCGACAGCCGATTCCCGGCCACCGTAGGCGCCGGCTTGCGGCCGGCGAGCAATGGCCAGCTCGCCGTCCGGTAAGGACCAGGTCCGTGTCGACAGAGCGTTGTGTTCCATGTTGTGGGTCCGCTAGGGCCGATGCCTGCCAGGGTCGCGGGTTGTTCGAAAGTGATACCATGGTCCCTGCACAGGAAACTGAAGGAACACGGGTGGGTTTTAGTCAGTAAAAGTCTGACACGCCCTCCCGCTCCGCCCAGAGCGGGAGAAGCTATTTGATAATTTCCCACCCAAAAAAAAGGCGGTAAGTGGTACTATTGGTTATTAATTATTACATCGTATTATAATTAATATAGAATTTATTGTGATACAGATTAATTATTATTTTCTGACATAATTAATTAAAGGGACTATCTTTAATACAGGGTGTATAAAACAAAACTTTGATGACTTGTACAATATTGTACCTACATAATAATTATATGAGATTAAAATATGGCCTAGTTTTTTTATAAATAAACTGTTAGTATTAAATGTAGGTATACACCGTGTTCCGGACGATATACATAAACTTCGACCTGATGTTCAGACAGTTTTTTAGTTTTTGTTAATTTTCATACAAACTAAATACCTTACTAAATACCACCCGATATGCATGCCCCTTTATCCGAATTGGCAACGACGTAATTTTCATTCATATGATTTGGCGGGCTGAAAGTTGTCAAAACTAAGTTAAAACCCTTTCTTACTGCATAGTTCAATTAAATTTCATTAAATGAAATTACAAATATCTTTGTAACGAAGCCTTTTTAAGTACTACTTCATTTGTTAGATTTAATTTGTAGAAGCTATAGAAGCGTTTGACAAAGTTTATGGATAACGTGAAGAACACGGTGTATAGTGCCTAATTATTAGTACTTAATTTAACCGGTTTAATGTCGTAATTACAGACACAATTAAAAAGCCATTGTGTCTCGCGTAGATCTACTTTGGCATACGAAGGGTTAATTATATCCTTGATGAATGCAATAGTACGATTCGACATAGCTGTAAAAATATAATCATAACGTGTCCGAGTTTATAAACTCACTCCTACGACACATACAGTTCATTGTTTCTAACCCTTTTTCATTACAAACAATGGACTTATAATATTTTATTATGAAAATGATAACACGTGTTATTAAATACGCGCACTTTTTATATAAAATATTTTACATCTGCAACCTACATACAAGATAGTGACAAATTGGAACCTGAAATCTGAGGTTTCATAATTCCTGTTAATGGCCGCTTGTCTCAAAATTCCAAAAAAACGTTGTTAAGCTACGCACACATTCGCACGAGGCGACTCGCAGGCCGCCGCGTGGTAAAATGCGCCAAAGCACATTAGGAGTCGTAGTAATGTTTCAGACAGATTCAAATTTCGAATTTGAATTGTTACCACTCTAGTGCAATGAGGCTGACACACGTTTGGGCAGGCCGCGTCGCAACGCAACGCGTTGCAAAAATCCTCCTAGATCGATTTTGTACATTTTATATAAACCATCGCGGCAATCTACAGGCCGCATCGCAACGCAAAACAGTAGCCCCAATAATACGCCTGCCGAACGATCCGCCAGTGCGGCCGAGCCTTTATTGTGTATTAATAGAAACGTTATGTTCAATGTTCATCCTATAATGAACATAATTCTAAATGTAACATTGATAATTTAAGGAAATGATAAGACAGGTATTGCTTGGTTGCTACTCCTTTAGTAAATATTAAAGGAAAATATTTGTTTAAGGCGAAACCACGTAAGTAATCATTGTTTAAATAATATTTGTAGGTGTGAAAAAAAACATTGTGTAATACTTAGCACAATATGTGACTAGGAAATTCTTTGCTTGGCCCACAGAACCAAAAAGATATCTTGATTCTACTCCTTGAAATGACAACACTTTTTGTCAAAATAAAGACAACAAATCTGATCACCAGATTCTGTGCATTTTCATTATTGATAGACTCGACTCATAAACCACATCGCCACTATCTCACCTGCTATAAAAATCTCACTGTGAAAACTTAGGTGATTTGATGTTGAAGTGAGCTGTCATTCACCTGATGCTGGGATTGACAATATTGGCCGATCACTTCACCAAAATTTCACGATGAGATTTTTACAGATCAGTGATCTGTTCTGTAAAAATCTCATCGTGAAACTTTGAGCTGATGCTCATAGTAATCGATGATGTGTTAGACGATTGTACACACTTAGCTAGATGTTTTCATTATTTTCTTTCATTCATCCTCAACATGAAGACTTCGCGGTTCTAGTTGTCTAGATGTTCTAGATGTGTAGTATAGGGAAACGCAGACTGTAGCAAGGAATTCCACTCCATGCGTGGAATGTTTCTATTCAATTGAAATAGCATTTTGTAATTTTATAAACATACAGCATAAAGGTACTTACGTAACTATCTGCGGAACACAATCAAACGAATTCTTGTCGATAGGTATATACATTTTATTGAGGCTGACTGTATAGTCACGAGCGATGATATTATAACTAAAAAGAGGTATATTATAAGCTATCTACCGAATTGGTATTCGATCTTCAAAAAGTTACAATGTCATACTATTAGATGACAAGTGTAATTATTGAGACTGAAAAAGAGCCAAGACGATACGTAACTAGGCTAATTAGCTAACCCCCTTACTAATAAACGTTGTATAGCGTATATATAGTTACACAACGCTTTGTTTTCTTCTTTCAAAATCAAAATATTTTTATTTCACATAAACCAACATGGGCACTTATGAAACGTCAGAAGCTAGGTGCACGGTTCCAATTGGTCGTTTCCTATGGAGAAGAACCGGCAAGAAACTCCATGGTTACTCTTTTAAAAATAATTGGCTTTTACAATGTTTTCGAGTTACAGTAGGTATGGGAGGACAGCGTAGGCCTGTCATCCCATACCTACTGTTATCTTTCGAAAGTCAAATTACTGACGACTGAAAGAGAGAAATCGGTGTGTAACTACTCACCTGATATAATACGTTTATTAGTAAGGGGGTATAAAGTGTATATTTATAACCTCTCTACCAAAGATTGCAACGTTGAGAACTGAGCTATTTCCTATGTATTCCAAAAATACTATGCTCTTAGCACCGTAAAATTACTATCAAAATTTGCAAAACATCGCTCTTGAATAATGCTTAAAGGGAAGGTATTTATCCTCATGACTGTACGTATAGTTAAAATTGTAACATTATTGTATAGTTGACATAGTTATTATAAATCATAGGTCCGCTTCCCTATTCATTGTTCTCGATCTTCCTAAATTCCAGGGTGTTTAGATGTTCGCCAACTAAGAATAATGTTTACGTTTTTTAAATCAAACAAATTGATTGAATTGTAATGTATTATCTCACGAATTAATAAACTTAGATTTGACAATGACTAACGTGCCAGGTCGGGTCATGCTTGATTAAGGTACCCGTTTGATTGTTTTTAACACACTTTCATTAGCTTCACCTGTAACTAACTAACAAACAATGTAATAAAATATTAGAAGTCAATTTCAATCTACTTCTAATTGTCGTATCGTATTGAAACTTTGTATGTACGCACATCAAGCTACTACAATCTTTCATAGATTTTCAACTTTATCGCTAAAGTAATCAAAGTTGATTGCGAAAAATTGACAGTTTCGGGTAGCTTGATGTGCTGGCGTCTGTACATGCAGTTGGGATGACAAAACTATAATTTGGTATCCTGGAGCTGATCTGATAGTGAAGTCAGGAGGTGTAGGAACTCTTCAGTGGCTACTACTAAACCTCGAGTTTGGGGTCACATGATGTGTTTTGACGAGTCTAAAGCGTTTTTTTTTTTACTACACATTTTATATCGGTACCTACAACTTTAATAAATGAGACAGTTTTGATGACGCGATTTTTATAAAATTAATTTTCTTATTAATAGAACCAACAAAATATCTTTGTCTTAGCGTTTTGGATTTTTTCCGTACCATACATGTATACACAAACTCACGCTATCTTCCCATAAGGATGATAAGTAGAATTTGCATTTTGCTTCGTTTACGTTTTTCCGTAAGTAGATACTTACCAATTAAATATAATTTATTCAATAAATGTTTTCTGACATAATTATGTACCGACTAGCTGCGCCCCGCGGTCTCACCCGCGTAAATGTCGATCCAGTGGGAATATCCGGATAAAAAGTAGCCTATATGTTAATCCAGGGTGTCAGCTACCTCCATACAAAATTTTATCAAAATTGGTCCAGCCGTTTGAGCGTGAAGAAGTAACAAGCATATAAACACACACACACACATACAAACTTTCGTCTTTATAATTAAAAAGGCAGACTGATGTAAGTATTTACTCAGTCAATTTAAAATATATGCTTCCCGCAAATTGTTTTCCATGTAATTTAAGTATAATATTTATTTTATTTATTTATTTATTGAGGATCTCCAACAAAGGATACACATATACAATAGAAATTTACAATAATTAAAAAGGTTCTTTTATGTGTGCTCCTTCAATTACAGGAGACCAAAGCATGCACATATTACTAGGTGTAAACACGATAAAAAATAGATTATGAATGATGAATACAAATTATAAAAATACAAGGAAAAAATAAAATTAACATACCAAGATTGAGCATTCATATTACAAATGGTGTAGACAGGATAAAAATAAAAATTGGTAAATAACATTGAATAAATTTGAGGAAAACAATAATTATTAAAAATTAACATGTCAAGATTGAACAGTAATATTACAATTGTATAGTTTAATTATAATTAATTCACATTTCAGAGAGAATTAATAAACGTTTGTGTTTTATTATCATGGAAGTTTTGTGGTTAGGTATAAGATTATTAGTACAGTTGGTCATAACATATCTATCAATGTTTGTAATCTTACTATCTGCTTACATAACATTCATAAATATTTTTGTTTTCTGCAACACCAAGTTAGTTTATATCACGACTTTTTAGGGTTCTTTACCCAAAGGGTAAAAACGGGACACTATTATTAAAACTCCACTTTCCGTCTGTCTGTCCGTCTGTCTGTTCTGTCACTAGGCTGTATCTCATGAACCGTGATAGCTAGACAGTTCAAATTTTCACAGATGATGTATTTCTGTTGCCGCTATAACAACAAATACTAAAAACAGAATAAAATTAATATTTAAGGGGGGCTCCCATACAACAAACGTGATTTTTTTGCTCGATATTAATAACGGCAACAGGTAGACGCTTGAAATATTTACAGAATAGGTATTTAGTTGTATTTTCACTTTAAAAATAGATAATTAAATTAAAATAAATTAAATTAAGGGGGGCTCCCATACAACAAACGTGATTTTTTTATATATAGTGTTAAATATTGTACGGTGGTACGGAACCCTTTGTGTGCGAGTCCGACTCGCACCTTGGCCGGTATTTTATATAATTATACTTAAATGACAACTTTTTCCGTGATATTGCTTCGCTTTGATTTTATTTTCTTAACATTTTAACAATTGAGTCACGTTTAAATATTTCGTAACTAATTAGCAACGTTTTAAACGTTTTACTACAGATCCGATTAAAACGTTGCTAATTAGTCTGCAACATTGTCCAATAAGTACCTAAAAACATCATATATAACTTTATTCCTATACGATTTCTTATGGTGATTTAATAATATTAAAATTAGTTTGGTCCTAAGGTACGTAGTCTGCTTTATAAATCCTGGTCCTTCGTTTATCTTTGTCATGGAAAGTGTCGGATAGCAGACCTCACCAGCCCTTAGGGAAATCGGATCTTAGCAATATGTTACAGAGCACAAAGACTCCTAGAGTTTGTTTAGAACACCCTTTTCCAGTTATAAATTGTTAGTGAAAATTCTTAAAGCGTGTGCAATATTGCAATTTGCATAATATACGCACGACAGAATTATAATAATTAAGTCAAATGAGTAATATTCAATTGTTTTAAAGTTTCAAACTGTGTTTGGAATTTGTCTCGTAGGTATGTTCTTTGATTTGCATTAAAGAAACAAAACAAAGTGATGTTCTAGTAGGTTTGTAACGGAACCTCGCCTCCGCAAGTTTCCGTAGTTGTATAGAAAATCGGCTCCAATTTAGCGAAGACCCTCATAAAGAAAGAAAGAAAGAAAGAACGAAAGAAATAAAGTAATAATATGGTGCATATAAAACTCTTAAGTTTCAAATTATTTGCTCCCAAGTCACCGCTGCCGCCAGGTTCAGTTAGTTTTTTCCTTCACCGTTTTGAAAAACTCCTAAGTTAGGCCGATAGTAATCGCCTAGATGGTGACTAAACCGCAATCAATTGTTTTTCTAAACTAATATTATGCAGAGAAAAGATTAGATTTTTTGTATGTGTGTTTACGCTTTCACGATAAAACGGTGGGACGGATTTGGATGAAATTTAGCACATTGGTATACCTACCATGACCTGGATTAGGACATAGGATACTACTACTAATAGGAACTATTAAATTAAACTATCAGACATTTTATATTATTGAACATTCGTTTTTATAAGAATAGGTACAGTCAACAAAAGAGATAAGTATGCAAGATCGTCGGATATAATTGTGTTTAGTAAGAAACCGATGGATGTTTTAGAATAAAATTTCATTTTATTAATAGAAAACAAACAGCTCATTTATCAAATTAAATTTCAGTCGACAACATCTATCGGTTTCTTACTAAACTTCAGCTATATCCGACGACCCTGCATACCCTTTTGTTGACTGTACTTGCATTGTTGCTAGAAGCGTTTCATTTTATATTAATGTTATTTTAAATAGCAGAACAAGGCATTGCACTCTATGGCCGATTGTTACGGATATCATCTCGTTATACAATAGTTAGTATTATTGTAAAGAATTGTGTGGTCGTAGGTAATTTAAGTAGTCACTATACAACTCGGCAGAAAGGCGCGCCGCGACGGTTTGACGCAATTCTGGTAAAAGAATTTCCATGAAGTCATAGAAATTGTTCTATTGAGTACCTAGCGTCGTGCTTCTCTGCGGGCAACTTTACTGGATATTGTAAAGATATCTGAATTAAAGTGACTAAATATAATTTTGCTGTTTGAATGGTTATTAAACTTTTTGCGTTTTTGTTGTGAAGTTTATGAAAGCCTATAAAAAAAAAAAGATTTTACCGAAATGCTCGCAGTGGATGGTATTGAAAGTTGGTGACAACAAGGTTGAGTATATTATGTATTTATAGTAGGTATGGATATTTATTAGTGACTTAGTAAGAAGTCGCTTTTTTTTAAGTTTCCTGCATTTTTAATATTAAAATCATTTTTTGTCATTTGTATAAGTAAAAAAGCTGTCGCTTGGGTCATTAGGCTAATAATGAATCTGAATACTAATACATTTTATTTAATATCACATTATATGAACGGAAACAGAACAGGTTTATAATAGTTTTTTTTTAACATTACTAGCGACCCTCCCCTACATCACACGGTTTTTACGACTTGACAATTAACATCAAGATTTATTTATAGTTATGGTAGTTTAATATTAATGTAACGAGCTTCTGCCCGCGACTTCGTCCGCGTGAGATTTCACCCTGCCCCCATTCACCCTCTTAGGGGTGGAATTTAGGGGTGGAAGAAAGGGCTAAGGAGGGACACGGGTGGGTTTTAGTCAGTAAGAGTCTGACAACACCTCCGACTCCACCCAGAGCGGGAGGAGTCATTAAATGATTTCCCATCCATAAAAAAGGGGTGGAATTTCGAAAAACCCTTTCTTATTAAATATCTACTCTTCACAAAGAACATACCCTCCAAATTTCATGTCTCTAGGACCAGCAGTTTAGGCTGTGCGTTGATATATCAGTCAGTCAGGACATGGTCAGGACTTTGAATGTTATATACATAGATATGCATATAAACTTCTACATATAAATACAGACATACATATAAATTCTCTTAATGATTGTGAAAACCGCATCAAAATCTACTGCGTAGTTTAGAACAACAACACGATCACACAGACAGACACGAAAATACTTTAATTTATAATTATGTTTAGATTATGACACGATCAATTAAGTAGGTACCTACTTACATTTTTTTGCATGAAAACTATGGTACCTAATATGAATGTGATTTATTCAATTCATAAGCCCGTTAGCCTTGTGAAGATGATTATCAACTTGAATATTGTCGTAAAGATTCCCCTGAATAATAAAATAATAATAAAAGGTTTATTCACGAAAAAATACAGAAAAACATTTATAATGTACAGTCAACGGTCAAAAGTGGAGTAGCACCGTAAGGATTGTTTTGCCGTGAACACGCGGTACAGGCCGTGACCGTGACCATACATTACAATTCATTACTAGTTGCAGTATATTCATCAAGTTAAATAATGGTAGTTTGTTAGGTATAGAAATAATAAGACATTTTTTTCAATTAATAATCAATGGGTAAAATGACTCTTTACAGTCAAAGCAACTAAAAGTCTTGAACCAAACACAATAATCAATGACGCGGATAAAGACCGATCATCTGCCTTTTCACAACTATATTGGGGTCGACTTCCAGTCCAACCACTTCCAGATGAATACAAGTATTTTAAATGAAAAAAAAAAGACTGACATATTACCTACCTACTTTACAAACTCGAACTAAATTAAACCATTTACAGGCACTTTTGAATGATCAAAGTGTCGGCCAGTTAGTCAGAAAGTTGAAGCTAGTTGCCTGTTCTAAAACGTAGATCTCTATTGAGAAGAACGGGCAAGAAACTCACAAAATAGTTACCTATAGGTGCATATTATGATAATGATAACTTGGTCAGAGGGTCTCCTTAGCGGTGGAGTGTTGGAGTTGGCTTCCTAATTATGAATGCCTAAACTCCGAATAAACAATGTACCTATCTATTGCCACAGAATAACTAATAGTATTCTATTGCCCAGAGTGGGGATATAATGGTACCTTTTCTGGTAGTGGCCTAAATGTGACTTACAGACTGTCTCAATGTCAATCTTTCGAGGGATGACGCATAATGAAAAAAAAAAACAACTAAGCGCACATTATAGCTACACAGGTCAGCATTGCATAGCATTTCAATACAAAAAAGCGCAGTACAGCTCGCCTGTAGTGTGCAATGATTCATACAAAATGTACGAAAGTGCTGGTACGGTGCGGTCCAAATCTGCGTCAGCCTTAACTATATACTCTAGACCGTCGGCAACTCTATCAATCTTGCTATCTAAATTTTTCATCGCGGCATGAGCTCTTAGGGCACGTGCCTACACGATAGATAGAACAAAATTAATTTTCACAACATTTGTTACACTATTTCCCTACTTAACTAGTGTTTTTTTAACTATTTCCCTAGGATATAACTATATTATAACTATTTCCCGAGTTCCTCTTTAGAAGTTCTTCCATCCCAAGGTTACTTATGCCTGTCATGTTTTTACGTTGCAGAGGTTAAATATAATATAATTTTCCTTCTATTTTATTTATTAGCTACGAAAAGGAAAACTACACTTTTATTTCAGTTTGATATTGCTACATCATCCTCGAACAAGGGCCAATCCTTGTAGCCAGTTTTATAATAAATTATCATTTTGTCTGCATGGCTTGGTTGCACCTTCCCATAAGCAACTATGCCTTTCTAACCATTTTATCTTTCACACAGTTCATCCATCGTTTCTTTTGTCTGTCTTTATCGCAATCCGCATTCATACAAAAAAATCCTCAGTTGATTGCACATGAACATATTTTATCATAGAAGCGTAGGCTCCTTTCTGGCTGCTAAATAAGAGTAAAGGCAATTGAGTCACTTCCTAATTAGTTCATCTGGGCCAACCATAACGGGAAATATAGCATATTCAGCCTATTACAGACCTCCTATTGGTAAAAGAGGGAGCAGGTTGTAATCCACCACGCGGGCCCAGTGCTTGTTGGTAGCTGTCACATGTCTTCGAAATTTAAAAAGGACATGCCGGTTTCTTCACAATTTTGAGAGCAGTGGTGATGAAATAATTTACACAAAATAAAGCGCCTGTCTGGTTTCGACCACCACCGCTACCACCTACAACTGGGCCACCACTGCTCAATCACAATTCATTTATTTTCTTCAACTCAATCAATTATTTTTTTTGACACTGAAAGTTTTCATTGGTGGAGTATTATGGTTGCGTGACTGCGACACTTCCTAGAGTTACCGTTTCCTTAATGATGAGGGCCATGACACGACCTTAAGTGAAACCAGACGAGTTTTATGATTTGCTGTAAAATACAAATGTGTATAGGAAAATTATTACTATATTTACTAAGTATGGAGTTTACCATAGATATCCGAGTTTACTATGTTAGTGAACGATTTTCTTTGTGAATAGATAATTATTGTTAGTGGCAGTTGCTTTATTGTTAGTAGCAGTTGCTTTGAACTTGAAAACGTTTTGAAACGGTTTTAGCATTCGCAAGTTTGTCTCGGTCTTCTAAACTTATTATAAATTATAATTGCTTTTTTATTTGTCTGTATGGCCCATTGTTCTTTTCGCAAAGGATTTTGATGCCTTTTTCACTGTTATTTAGATCATTTATTCCGGAAGGTTTATGTGTATAATACATTGATATTAAACTAAAATATAGGGTGGCAGGGAGGTGACGTGCAACCTGTTACTATGGATAGCAGTTGCTTTGAACTTGAAAACGTTTTGAAACGGTTTTAGCATTCGCAAGTTTGTCTCGGTCTTCTAAACTTATTATAAATTATAATTGCTTTTTTATTTGTCTGTATGGCCCATTGTTCTTTTCGCAACGGATTGTGATGCCGTTTTCACTGTTATTTAGCTCATTTATTCCGGAAGGTTTATGTGTATTAAACTAAATAAAATACAGGGTGGAAGGGAGGTTATGTGCAACCATGGATCAGTACACGATTCTGAAAGGTTGAGATATTTCATCGGTTACAAAAAAAATATGCTGTTCCATGCATTTTGACCGAGTAGGTGTTGCACTGTATAATAAATAGATCTTGATATTTTTTCAAGTCTTCAAAACTGTCCGAAGCAGGGGCTTGTACTTAGGGCGCTACCCCGTAAATCTAAAATCCTCGAAAACCTACTAAGTGAGAGAAAGCGATGCAATTACTTTTGAAACGCAAAAGAAGACTGTTGGCTATAATGTGCGTGCGCTAGGAATAAAACGACGTATGTGCCAAGACGAATTTACTCGTTTTTTAACAAAATAAATGAATTACATTTAAAACTAATTTGAGTCAAACTTTGATATGATAATTCTCTTTGTTTTAAAGTAAATTCCATTGAATAACTCTTAAGCGTTACGCCGTGATGTTGAAAAAAATAGATACTTATATGATTTTAATTTTTTTTTGTATCGAGAAAAAAAAAATTGAATCGTATTACTTTTGCATGATACTAAGCAAAGAGTCAAAAAATATATACCAAAATGTGAAATCCCTATTCCACATACCTACTTAACAAGTTACACGAAATAGAAAAACCACAATTTTTTCAATATATCACCTTAAATAAAATGTTTTTTTTTAATGTTATCTGGAAAACTTCATTTGGAGTACCTACGTAATCTATGTACAGACGCCAGCACATCAAGCTACTACAATCTGTCAAATTTCTTTAATATATTTTCAACTTTATCGCTAAAGCATAAGCTTCAATGTTGATTGGTTCGGGTAACTTGATGTGCTGGTGTCTGTACCTAGGTATATACTAATAATAAAGCTGAAGAGTTTGTTTGTTTGAATGCGCTTATCTCTGAAACTGCCGGCCGGATGTGAAAATAATGTTTACATTTGATGGTCTGATTCTTGAGGAAGGCTACTTAACATCACGCTATAAACCTTAGGAGCCTAGCAAATAGAAAAAAAGGCAGAAGGAACCCTTTGCGAAAACGATGTGATGATGCAATGCGACGGGGTGAGACAAGAAATTTCACGCCGACGAAGTCGTGGGCTAGTATAGGTAAAATATATGTAAAATCCTTGATGACGTATCAAAATTTTCCTACCTATAAAGTTCATTATCTGAATAGTTTCCTTAATCATCTTATAACTTAACCGTTACCTTATTTTATCCTTAAAGGTTTACCTACGTATCAATTTCGTCGGTTAAACACTAATTTTGTAGGAAACGAAAAACCCAACGGTAACTTTCATGATAAACGTAAACTCGGAAAAAAACATTCGCAATTTTTTATATACAGGAAAAAAAACATAACCAGTGCGCAAAAGGTAACCACGAATTTACTATAATAATGATTCTAGACCCCTTAGCGTAGAAACTATTTCATCATCCGCCTAGCCTTTTCCCAACTATGTTGGAGTCGGCTTCCAGTCTAACTGGATGCAGCTGAATACCAGTATTTTACATGGAGCGAATGCCTATCTGACCTCCACCACCCAGTTACTGGGTAATACGATACTTCTTGGTAAGAAGTAAGCGTAGAAACTATTTTTATTATTTATTTTAAAAAAATCTGCTGTTTTATAGTTAAAAGTGCAATACCTACACGGGAAAAGGTATGGAACAACTAATATATTTTTTTATAAACAAAAACATTTTTTTCCTCTGGGTACCTAATACAAAAAATCTATTGCCATACCTATGTGCAAGATGTTAAAAAGGTATCATTGCAAATATTTTAGACAGTAATTTTCTTCAGAATAATTATAAATATTATTGTACGGACGCCAGCACGTTAAGCTACTAAGTACATGCAATCTGTTAAATTTCTTTAATAGATTTTCAACTTTATCGCTTATTGGTTTAAGGTTGATTTGGAAAATTTTACAGTTTCAGGTAGCTTGATGTGCTGGCATCTGTACTAAAACATAACCCATAATCCTCGAAGGGTTAGGCAGAGGTGTACCCTAGAGAGAGGAGGAGGGATTAGGGAGAGGTGGTGTATGTTTAAGTCCCATGTAACAGGGCCTAGAGCCTAAAAATTCAAAAAGTAAAAAAGTACGGCACCATTGATCGTACAAAAACAACCAGGTACCCTTATTTGGCACATTTAAAACTTTCCTCATACCAATTACTTGTACTTACGGAACACTTATTGGGTTCAGTCCCGTTTCGCACAGGCCGATTTAAAAAAAAGGAGATGCTGTACAAAGCGACCTTGCTACCGTGATCCGGTAGCGTCATCTCAATGAAAAGACCGTGCCCAGACGCCGCCATACTTTTTCCTGATTAGCCTTTGAGCCAAATAGTCGTGTCCCGGCCGTGTGCAAGAGTCCGTCTTACAAATGAACAGTGCTGTGTCAGTGTGTGTTATGCTAATTTAAGTCTTATTTTGTTAAAGGTAAAGCTTCAAAATGTTAACGGGATGGCGATTGGCGTTATCAAAATGTAAGTATTTAATTAGTTTCAAGTGATTTGTGGAGTTATTTTATTGTTATACCATGTTGCTACTAAAAACACAATTTTTTATACTCATTATTTATTTTGTTTATTATTATTTTATTACTCTGCATGTAGGTAGTGTAGAGGGTCGACAAAAATATTATTAATAAGTACATCAAATATATATCAATATCAATAATTTACCATACATAACAACAATTCCTTCCATAACAATAGAATATTATGACCAATAATAAATAATATTTTTCACTTTTAATTATATCCTAAAATAATGTATGTCTATAAAAAATAATAATCAGTTATAATAATATGGATCGCCATTGATAAATTCTGGCTAAAGTTACCGCAGCAGGATAAAATAAGGCACCTGCTTGTGCGGAATTTAACACCAACATATTAAATTGTATTTGCTTTCAACGGCTTAGTAGGCGCTTCGGCCGCTGAGTTTCTTCCCATCCGGCATCCGGTCGAAACAGGAATTACATCATTATTAACATTTTTGAGTGGTGTTTCGGACGAATCCTTTTTTAGAGGCAATGTAATTTCAGAAACATAGTTAAATAATACTTATTTTTTACTTTGTGACCGTGGAAACCAAAATCATTTAATCTTGATTATGAAATGGCAGCGATTCAAGCTGTTGAATCCGTTTTTCCTGAGGTACCTGTTAAGGTTGTTACTTCCATTTTTCAAGATGCTTGTGGCAAAAAGCCGATGAGTTATGTATAACAACATCCAAGCTTACCCGAAAGCATATAAAACGATGTGTAGCTTTATCCCACTTACCTCGATAAGTTATTGATGATGCTTGGTTGTACGTAATGTCGAAGTGTCCTAATGATGGTAGTGTGACGATATTCAACGATTATTTTGTAAATACGTGGCTTGTAGAAACATATTTTGTTTGCAATAGATGGTCTTGTTATAATCAACAGAATCGAACCACAAACATGGTTGAATCTTCGCATGGAACTGTCAATAAAAAACATAAAAATTTGGCACAATTTTTAACTTTATTACAAGAAGTAGCAAATTATTTTGAAATCTTAACTATGCAAGTGCAAAGAGAGGGAGAGCATTATCAATTTATCATATATATACAAAAGCTCGTGAAACAATTGAAATTGATGACCACATTTCTAGCACCATTTCGAATTTGGAAAATCACAAAATTTTGTTAGAACATTGTGTTGAACTTTTAGTGTTTTAAGTGACCTTTTTCGCTAAGAACTATTTTTTTAATTTTTTTTTATTGATATATAAGACTGATTATTATTTATTTTTGCATGTAATTGTATATTAACTTTATCTTTTTCCAATAGTTCCCTGACTTTTACTTAAATAATATAACCCTACCTAAGGTTTTACATTCTGACTGTACAAAATTTGCTTTAAAAAAATTATACTCCGAAACATCACTTAAAAATATTAATAATAATGAAATTCCTGTTTCGACCGGATCGGACGAAAATCAGCGGCCGAAACGCCTACTAAGCCCTTTTACATTACTTATTCTAAGTTATAAACAAAAGCAATCCTAACTAATATTATAAATGCGAAAGTAAGTTTGTTTGTTACCATTTCACGCCTAAACCACTGAAACGATCATCCTGAAATTTTGCATATACATTGTCACTAACGAGTAGGTACAGAAACGGACATAGGACACCTTTCATCCCGAAAAATGTGCTGTTCCCGAGGAAAACAACAATAACGTTATTATGATAATAGATGGCGCCACGTGTCTTTCGAATCATGACCATAACAAATATAAATTTTACGCGGACGAAGTCATGGGCAGAACCTAGTCTTCTATATCTATACATATTATAAATTAAAGTCACTTTTCGTGCTTGTCTGTGAATTTGATGCAGTTTTCACCATCATTTAGAGAATTTATTCAGGAAGGTTTATGTGTATATACATTCATATTAAACTTACATATAAATCTAAAAGGTTTTTTCAAGACGTAGGTACCAAGTAGAACTTTTAATATTTTTATGAAAATGAGTCTTGTGTAATGTATTCTGATTAGTGTTTTTGAGGAAAAAGTGGGAACCCAACCACGAGAATCAAAAACAAGTACAAGGATTCATCCTTGTACTTGTTTTTGATTCTCGTGGATCATTCATAAAGGCTCATGACAGCCTATGCTTTTGAATTAAATTCGAGGTTAGCTTGAATTGACATCTTCGTTGATTCTTACTAACTTGTTATTTATTGATTCAGTGCAGTGCATAAGGCAAGCACTGGCATGAGAGCATGAGGTCCGATGGGTTAGATTGCCGGATCGTGCAATGTGTTACTGGGTTGTTCTATTAAAAAAATGTATGTAGTAGCCTGGAGTCTAGCTCTATACCTAGTTGATAGGCTCGCCCCCTATTAATTACATAGAACTAAACATAACTGGCGAATTGTGGGTGTAACTGTACTATAGGAGTACTTTACCTAACCCTTTTTGGATTAAAGACGTGATGTTATGTTATATAATTTGTTATTTCCTTTCAGTGTTCATAATACCGCAGAGGTATGTCTTGGCTATCATGGCCTTGTTGGCCGTGGCCAATGCGTATACTATGCGAGTCTGCTTGAACCTGGCCATCACTCAGATGGTGAAGAGGCCAAACTCTGTTTCAACTGAGGACAACTTTGACCCTCTAGTATGCAAGGACCGATACGGGGACGAAATGAACTCGACTGCTCTCAGGGGCTTTTATTCTGCAAAAGCTGATCAAGTGAGTACAAAAAAATGATATTTTTTATGAAATACTATAGAAACTTTCCAGCGACTAAATCCGCCCTATATTCCTTAACATGCGCATGAGAGCATGTGTTTAGGAAATTGCTGTACCTTTATACACATATACAATTAACTCCTATAGTTAATTAAAAAGTTTAGTATAGTTAATTGGTATCTATCTAACTAGCCTGTATTGTCCCAATGCAGGCCTAAGGTCTCTCTCTCCCTTTTCCACACAATTCTGTTTCTGATCCTGCCAGCCAGACCTAACATAAAAAGAAAATCATTTATGTTTGTATAATGTAAGTATGAGAGAGAGCAGTGGTGGCCCAGGCAGTGGTAACGACCGCGACTTACGGTCGTAGGTTCGAACCCTGACAGGCGCTTTACTTGGCGTAAATTATTTCATCACCACTGCTCTCAAGACGGTGAAGGAAAACATCGTGAGGAAACCGGCATGTCCTAGAACCAAAAATTCGAAGACATGTGACATCTACCAACCCGCATTGGGCCCGCGTGCAGTGGATCCACTCCCTCTCACGGAGAGGAGGCCTGTGTCCCAGCAGTGGGAACATTACAGGCTGAATATGTATGTAACTATACAGGATAGCAGGAACATCGACACATAACCAGCACCCTGATTGCGTAACAAACTATCGATCGGAATCTGAATAATTTTGAAGCAAATTGCTAATCCATTGCTTCATAAGTTAAATTTGTCTGCTCAACACGTAAATAACGCAATGAATGTTGTTGAACTGTCAAAATTAAACCGATTCCCATTGATAATGTTACGTAATTGCCCCGCTGTTACCATGGATTCAGTACATGATTCTAAATCCAAACCCGTTGAAATTCGAAAATATAAAAAAAAAAAAAACATTTTTGACCGCGTAGGTATTGCACTTTTCTATGACACAGCTGACTTTTTTTTGATAATTGACAAGAAATTTCAACATGTTCGAGTTTAGAATCATGTGTTGAATTCGTGGTTACAGTTTAAGCATCGATGTCCCTGCCATCCTTGTATATTTTGAATCACGAGAATATTAAAATTTCGTGTAGGTATGTTCCAATTACCTATGTACTTATCTTTTACGCGTGAATTTACGGGTCCGCGATCTATGTGCGCCGAAACAAGTCGGGGCACCTCGTTATTATCCACGTGATAGAAGTCATACATATCCATGAGCGGGTAAAACGACGAGACATTCGGTCGACTGAATCTACTGTCGGATGCCAAAGTTTATTAAACTTGATATTAGCTGTCTATGTCGCCACGCAGCAACTTGCTACTTACCATTTTTTTTTATTGAGGAAAAGTCAACTCTAATCGTTTGTATTTCATCTTTAAATAAATATTTAAGCCTTTTTTACTAGTTTGAGGCAAATCGTATCCATAAAACTCTGTTCAATTATATTGTTGTGGAAATCGTTAAGAAAAACTTGGTAAATACATTTATTTCAGACTAAAAAACTTAAGTAAACAGTGCACTTTTTTCATTACTTTAAATCGATTTGTTACAGTTATTTTTTGTTCAATCAACTTTTTTCTTCCAGTTGACGAAAGTAAGTTAGTTTTTGCAATGGTCGCAGAGTCGCGGATAATGAGGAAACGTCGACATAATCCGCAGATGTATTTTATAACCAACTAAGCCTTTGTCAAGTAGGTTAATGGGCTTATTCCACAAATCCCCTCTGAAAGTCCCCCTGAGGGGGATAAGTGGAATCTATAAAAAAAGTCTGGAATTCCCCCTGATAATCTCCCTTGGGGGGAAAACTGGAATCCAAAAAAATACTTATTCCACAAGTTTAGGCTTTTAGTTTAGCCCAGTGCAGATTTTTTGTAAAATTTTTCTTCTTCGTGTCACTGGCACGATTGTATTTTAAATATTGTTTTCCCAAAACATTGCCACTTCCATGACGTTGTCAGTGGCAGTGCAGAAGTCACTTTGAGTACATTTTTACAATTAAGGGGACTACAGGACTTAAACGCAAAAAACGCAAGTTTTATAATGCCTAAAAGATCGACTACAGTAAACAAAACCAGAGAAATATATGATATTCTTCAGGATATATGCTAGTTAGATAGTGTGTTGTAAACTTAATACAACTAATTTAATACGATAGAACAAAATCACGAAGATGTTACCTCTAAAAGTTCAAGTAAAACCATACTAATAAAAATGCAGTCATTCTGATTTGACTAAGTGTAAAAAAGCATTTGGAAAGTTTTCAAAATATGCTTTTTTACACCCAAAACTGTTACAACACCTAATTGAGTGTTATTATTACAATTCGTAATCAATATTTGAATGCACGGCAGAGCGATTTTTCATACATTAATTCAGTAATATTGGCAAACTAGCAGACCCGACAGACGTTTTTCAATTGTTCATAGTTAACAAAAATCCCATAGGAACAAGGACGTTCAGTTTTTCTCGAATTTGAACATCTTCCGGGAAAATTTTCCGATTTTTTCTTTTCATAAAAACCCAATTCGGACTAGTAATAGTCCGAGGTTCGGCCGTATCGCCTGCCCGCGCTATTACTTCGTTTTCCCTTAGCGTTCATTCTGACTTTTCTTGTTTTTGCTCAGGTCCCAAGGGTGCTAGCGTGATGTTAAGTAGCCTACAACCTTCCTCAAGAATAGGGTTAAGAAATCCAAAAAACAAAAGAACTGACTGGTAGTCTCTGAGATTAACGCGTTCAAATAAACTTCACCTTTATTATTACAGACTTCAAAAAAAGGAGGTTATCAATTCGACACATATGTATGTAATATTTTTGGAACTGCATTATATTCACATATGACAATCTATTAGGGTTTCCAAACAAATATGCAACATTTTATAGATGTATGTATGTATGTTTGTATGTAAATCAAAATTATGAAATAACTTTAATTTCGGAAGTCGGTGGCAAAAACTAAAACTAACATACAGATCGCAAGACACCAACTTCCGAAATTAAAGTTATTTCATAATTTTAAGTTACTTTTTTTTAAGTCGATTTAATTTTTTTAAATTACTTTTTTATTAGTAAGTATAGAGTATAGATAAAGGTTAATAATTAATTGCTATTTGCGACTTTGCCATCTTTCAGATATGCACCCTCTTAATATTACTATACATTTACAGACTAATTTATCTGAAATGCATGTATTTAATATGACAATGATATCTAAATACAAAGTAAACTGTCATGTGATAGTATCCTTAGGTGGTAGTGGAATTAGATAAATTATAATATTATTATTATCATGAGATTATTGTCTCAAGCGTAGGTACTTATGTATGATTTAGATTACGAGAGCATTTTAAATTCAGCGTAATATGTGTACTACGCTGAATTCAAAATGCTCTAGCCTGCCTTAGTAGTGGTGGCCCAGTCAAGTGGTAACGACCCCGACATACGATTTTAGATCTTGGGTACGATCCCAAGCAAGCACTTTACTTTGTGTAATTTATATCATCACCACTGCTCTCAAAACGGCGAAGACAAACATCGTGAGGAAACCGGCATGTCCTAGAACAAAAAATTCGAAGATGTGTGATATCCACCAACCTGCACTGAGGAGGCTTGTGTCTTAGCAGTGAGAACCTTATAGGCTGATATGCTATGGCTGTCTTTGCTGCCTAGCCTTTTTCGCATTGCGATTATGAATACGTCTTTTCTTTTAATGTGCTGGTTTGAGGTGGAATGATAATTTATGAATATCTACAGGGTGGCGATTTAATCAATCAATACAGCTTAGCAAATTAAGCGACCTGTATTCGTCAAGAGGCCCATGGCTAAATAATAACAGCCGCACAGGTCGATAGATCACGCGCTTGCCGCGGTTGGTCTGTGGATGGGTGACCATCTTTACATACCGAGACCCCTCCGTGTCTCGGAAAGCACGTTAAGCCGTTGGTCCCGGCTGTCATTCGTGAATCTTTGATAGTCGTCACGGGTAGTCAGAAGCCCGGAAGTCTGACAACCAGTCTTACCGAGGGGTATCGTATTACCCAATAACTGAGTTGTGGAGGTCAGATAGGCAGTCGCTCCATGTAAAATACTGGTATTCAGCTGCACCCGGTTAGACTAGAAGCCGACCCCAACATAGTTGGGAAAAGGCTAGGCAGATGATTCGTCAAGGGGGTAACTAATTCTGCCCGTTCTACTGAAACTCTCTTCATATGAAACCCATGATGCCTTTATGTTATTTTGTACGAAATGTGACGAATGGTCATCATATCCTCGAAATAGTCTGTCTTCTGTTTTAAAGGGATTTGATGTTTTTTACATACCAAAAGTATTTAAGGATGACAGGTAGAATCACCCCTTTGACGGATGAAGGTGACTAACTCGCCCTGTAGTATAGCTCAGCTAGTTGTTTGCATTTGCAAAAACACAGTTGTTTAATGCAAGCGATTGGTTTTTGGCGTACATTCACTTCGGCCGGAATACAAGCAATGTGCTTCCAACATGTTAACATAACATTTTACTAGTCAATACTGGCCCACTGCTGGGCAAAGACCTCCTAAATCCTACCAGCTTCTTATTTTACACTACCTAAAGCCAGACCTTGCGGTACGCGTCGGTACATCTAGAAAAAGTATCTGAGCTTGTCTCGAAAAATTCCAGTGTAGGTAAACCGCAAAATAAATCAACCATCCGTGATTCCAAACATACAATTTCGTAAAATAAATACGAAGCCATACTCGTATTCGCAGTACATAATGTATTCCACGTGAACCATTTATTTGATTTCAACCGCATATTGATTTTTATTGGTTCGACAAGGAAATAAATTGCTAAAGACTTACTGAAGAACGTTTGTCAAAACAAACATAAATTGTATTCATGTCATGTATTGGTTTGAGGTCAATCATGAGTTCATTAGTCATTGCGATCGAGAATAATTTAATGTACGCGCCTACCGGTACCTATTATGGAATCATTAATTTATTGTATTGAAAATGGCTTCGCAAGATGCATAGTGTGTTAAGTCGCGCGCGCTCTGTCTCGAATTCTAGTTAAAGATCTCGAACGAAATTGCTTTCGAGAGAATCAATCTTGAAAAAAGGCTTGATATTGCATTCCCTAGTACCTATAAAGCTACGCACAGTACAGCCGCATCGGGCTGCAGTACAAAGCAGGTACAATAAAGCGCGGTGCGGCACGCCTCTAGCTCTAGCTTTCTTTCTTTCTTTCTTTCGATGGTACATACAAAATGTTTGATAGTGATGTTGGAAAAATTTTGCGCTGCGGTGCGGTCGGCTTAAATGTGTGTCAGCCTTGAAATTGCATATTTCTCTACTTCATTTAAAAAAATTCTCAACTTGTTCAAGATTTTTGTGTTTGACGTCAGCCGCATACCTAACAAAAGTAATGCAAGTTGTAGACGAAAGCACACGAGTGTGGACGTCCCTCAATAGACAGCATGACGAACCAAGAGTGTGCCACACCTACAATAACAAAGGACAGTCTGTCTCAATGATCTAAGTGAAGTGGCCAATTATGTAAAGAGCACCGCTTGATAATGATACACCTGTTATTTAATAATCTTTCATAACTATTATGATAACAATTACTATAATGTACATTTACACTTTACGTCTGTTTGCCGTGTAACGCATATTGGGGCAAGCCGTAATGCAAAGCATTGCAAAAATCACTTTCGTACATTTTCGCCTGATCTCTCTCGTCGTGTCGGATTGCCGTCCCATCGGACTATGAGACAGAGGGAAGAGAGAGTGCACCTGTTTCTGCGCCCACACTTGTGCACTATATTATTTCCCGCGCCGAAGTCAAGTCTCCATTGAGATTGACTGGCATGGCCGAAATACAGTCTAGACTCTAGACCGCTTGGTTCATAGACAATGTAATAATCCACTAGACTGTAGAGGGTTATTATATTGTCTATGAACCAAAGCACACTACAGCCTCATCACACTTATTTGTATGAAAACGCGATGTGCTCTCTGTGGCCTGTTGCGACTGTAAAGCGCGCTTGGCTTTATAGCCATTCCATACAACTGTCAAAAGAATGACAGTCGTGATTAGAATATATTAAGTTGGCTGAACAATTATTTTCACTGACTGTACTATTATTTTAACAGGGCATGCTGTTTGAATGGAGTGAAGCTACCCAGGGTTTGATCCTAGGGTCTTTCTACTATGGCTACGTTTTGACCCATATTCCTGGAGGGATGTTGGCTGAAAGATTCGGCGGTAAATGGGTGCTTGGCTGTGGACTTCTGTCGACTGCTATCTGTACCTTCATCACGCCCATTACGGTCAAAATGGGAGGAGCTACTGCGCTCTTCATTTTGAGAGTTATTGAAGGTTTTGGAGAGGTGAGTGAAATTATATTGTTTGATGTTTAAAAGAGTAAGTAACTATGGAGTTTCTTGCCCATTCGTCTCCATACAAATCTACCTTTTGGAAGGGGCAGCTAGAATAAATTCTATTTTCTTGTAAATTTTGACTTTCAAAAGTGCCTTTTGTGTGCCTATTTGAAATAAATGATTTGACTTTGTCATATTTGCAATGTGTATGGTTGGCTGAGGTAGGTACAATTTTAGACGCAAAAATCGACCTCCAAAGTAATATACCAAAATATCACGAGATCTTTAAGGGCAAAACTTCCTTGAATTAAAAAAATACCTACATCTTTACTTTAAGTAATAATAATATTTAATAATAATAATATTTTTATTGGCATAAAATTATAAATGATACAATGATATGGTAACCCTAACTTCTAAGCTAGGTAAAAACCTATGTTACAGAAGTCAGTATCTTCTCCCGTTTATGACAGTCATATGCAATAAAAACAAGAGAATAAAAAATAATACAAAACAAAATAAAAAAAAAAAAAATTAAACAAAAGATAATAAGTAGAAACTATAAAACTATTAAGCATGCATATAATCTTATATATAAAATTCTCGTGTCACAATGTTAGTTACCATATTCCTCCGAAACGGCTGGACCGATTTGTATGAAATTTTGTGTGCATATCGGGTAGGTATGAGAATCGGCTACTATCTATTTTTTTTTTTGCAAAACGACGTATGCGGGGTCAGCTAGTTATTATATAATATTAAGTAGATATATTACTTTATAATTCATGAACAGTTCGAGAATGTTTGACTGTAATATACATAGCAACCTTCTTGAAATGTAAGTGCACCTCTTCAAGTCAATGGCTTAGCGTACAAGGATGTGGTCGAGACGTAATATTTACATCGCAATACGAATTCGAGTACCTCAAACCAATAACAGCAATGGTTAATATTATTAATGGTTCCTTGTAATGGTAATAACAACATGATACCAAATAGTTTAATTCATTCATTTAAAAAGGATAGGTTGGTATGGTATAATAATAACCTGTTTTTGGTACCTATCTAAAAATAATCGAATGAAAAAACAACTTAAAAAAAACCGGCCAAACACCGTATCACTAAAACTAATATTATGGTGTTATTATGAAATTATCTCTGTATAAATAGTCCTCGATAGCTGTAGCAATGTTAGGCTTGATTAAAACGCAATCTTATGGGAACGTTTGTTACTGACTTTTAGGTGCAAACCCCGCAATGAAGTAAGGGATTAATTTAATTTAAAGCCATTTGTCCTTATCAAACCTTTCAAATTGCATATTTTGATACTAAAATTAAAGAAAAAACTAACGAATAAAATTATAGGTCTATGCATCATTGTTATTGGCGTATTTAATATTGAATTCTGAATTCCTCAAAATATTTGTTTTACAATTATTCAATTATTATTTTTTACTTCACATTTTTATCTCGTTGGTCTTTACCATCCAAACTTCTCCTGCGTGACTTTTTATTTCGATAGCTCACTCTATAAACTGGAAACTTTACAATAACGAACATATTTTCTCCCAGGGTCCTACAATGCCAGCTCTAATGGCCATGCTGTCGAAATGGGCCCCGAAAGCAGAGCGAGCACGTATCGGGGCCATTGTCTTCGGAGGAGCACAGATAGGCAACATTGCTGGATCCTACTTCTCCGGGCTCATTATGCATAACGGCAGTTGGGAGAATGTCTTCTACATGTTTGGAGGATTTGGCCTGTTGTGGTTCATGATTTGGGTGAGTTTAAAAAAAAATACTCTGTTTAGTAACTTTAGAAGGTCAAATTAGATTAATTAGCAAAACTTCACAATAAGGATAATTACAACAAAAAATAAGTATGATTGATGATTTGACTCACACAAATATTACGCTTCATATTTGCATCTATGCACAACAACATCTGTGATATGATAATAAATAAACTATTATCTCTACATATATGGATCGTCGGGTCTGTGAAGTTTCACCAGACGATTTAATTAACCCTGTATACTTGTTCACTCCTTTGAAGAAAATGTGGTTACGGCAATCGATGACTGCAACACCAGCACCCTGTTGCGTAACACACTATTAATCAGTACCATTTTGAAGGATTGCATTGCTTCATAATGTTCGGAAAATTGGTCTGCTCAACCAAGTAAATAACGCAATGAATGTTGTTGAACTGTCAAAATGAATGCCATTGCTAGATAGTTTGTTACGCAATTACCGCGTAGGAAAACCAAATACTTTACTTAGGTACGGTCAGCAAGAAACGTCGAGTAACACTTCAGTTTTTTTAATCTTAGCTATTGAGCAAAATATTTGTTCAAAGTTGCAGTGGAAGAAAAATGTTTAGAATATAAACTCTTTGCTATTATGTGAAAATCTAAAAAGCAGTTTATTGAAAAAAATTATTGTCAATTTAATAACATATAAAAATGACAGTGTTAATCGACTTTTGTTGCTGACTGTACCTTAAAACAAATCACCATCGGCACCTATTCCTTTCTACGTGAACAAAATGTCTTTTAATGGTAGAATTTAGTAATAATAGGTAGGTATATCTAATGACGGCCGAAATCACGCGATGGAAATTAATAACCTACTCAATCGATTAATATGCATCTATGTATCACGGCTTGTGGCTAAGTAATGACAGCCGCACGAATCGATCGATCAGGTTAAGCTCCACTTTCCGCGGTTGGTCCGTGGATGGGTGAGCATCTTTACATACCAAGACCGATTCGTGCCTCGGTAAGCACGTTAAGCCGTTGGTCTCGGCTGTCATTAGTGGATCTTTGACAGTCGTTACGGGTCGTCAGAAGCCCGAAAATCTAACAGCCAGTCTTACCAAGGGGTAGGTATCGTATTAACCAGTAACTGGGTTGTGGTCAGATAGGCAGTCGCTCCATGTAAAATACTGGTATTCAGCTGCATCCGGTTAGACTGGAAGCCGACCCCAACATAGATGGAAAAGGCAAGGCAGATGATGATGTATCACGTTATGCAAAGGCCACAGACCTTAGATCTTGTTTTTCATCATAGAGTAATATGAAGTGTAAAAACAATATTTTCTGTACACATCAGTTTCTGCTTACATAAGTGTACGACTAACAGTAACCGTATAATAAATAAAATTGATGTTTACATGTTACGTTATCCACTGAAATGTACGAAGTCTAAAATATATGAACATAAATAAACGATTGGATCTATGTAAATATCAGTTCTTTTTTTATTATTCGTGATAACATTCAGAGTAAGAATTAATTTATCACCCAAGTCATATAATATGTGCAAATCTGATGATTCTGTAGGTACCGCTAAAATCGGTAGAATTATTCACCCACTCCACTCCACTTTTCTGCTCCCCTTATTTCCGATAGCCGTTCCTTAGTTCCGAGCAGATACTCGTAAGTGGCGTGGGCCTTTGCGATACTTTACATAACATAACTTAAAATCACGCATGTAGACCCCGAAAGGCTGGCAGTGGTGTATCCATAGTACACTCAGAATTCGCCAGTTATGTTTAAACCAGCGTCAGACAGCATGTGTCTGGCATTAATGCTGAAATGAGCCTTTTTTGGCGCAGCCGTGAGGCACACACTATTATTGTTGTCTGAAACGTATTTTTTTTTATTTTATTAATTTTGTGTTTCACGAATTATGTCCAAATAAACTTTTTTCTTTCTTTCTTTCTTCCGTAATCTTTCGGTTTGTGCCTGGTTGCGATACTCTAATAACTAAAATATTGCCACTTGTAATGGCATGTTCGTCCTTACCCTGGGAAATCAGCCCCGCTTCTACATTGCTCTTCTTCTTTTTAGCGCGTCAATGGCAATATAAATGACGTCTGCCAGAATTTGGCTACGTGTTTGGTTCCTATAACGTGCAGACAAAAGGGCATCTTACACTGTGGTATTACCAAAGCATGTGCTATTCTCATTTAATTCATCACGATACGCGGAAACAAAAACATCCTAAAATATTTAAGTTGGAATGACTACCATAATGAAAATACATTTATATTTATATTGGACAATAAACAGAAAATAGTGTCGACGATTGCCACATATCAAATACCAAACTGAGTAAAATAAACTTTTGCATAGTAATTGGTTCACAATCGTATTACACGGACAATAACTGTCGAAGTGCACTGTCGCTCTGATCTTTTTTTATCGATTCAGTTTCCAATTTGTTTCCAATCTAGTGGCGTTTTATTTTACAGTATTGGACATTTTTATTTTACAGTTAAACCGTTGCATGTTTCGACTGTAAACTTTTTCAGTTATCAAAATAGTGTATGGTTATGGAAAATGGTTGAGTTGGGCTAGCTTTTGTTGCGTTATTCCCTAAACCTATCAGTTTTAAATTTGAATGGTATTGAAATAAGAATTCGCGAAATTACAAAACGTTTTTTCTTTCGACAATTTTCGTCACTTGAGTCCGTTCTTGAGGAGAAAAGTTTTCGAAATAGCACGTGATGAATGTTTCTCTAAGCTAAATATGGATTTCGATATCCAAGATTGGTTTTTAAGATACATTGAAAGCGCATTTATGTCGTTTTCGTAGTTCACATGTTACCACTGACGTGCAACTATCTGCACAACAAAAAGTTTCAGAAGCGCGAATTGCTATAAACCTCAAAAATTATCGTTAATTTTTAAGTGTTAAGGTCTGTATTAATACCAAAGCTTATATTTTTCTTCTAGTCGGTGTTATGCTACAGTACCCCGAACACACACCCGTTTATATCAGACAGCGAAAAGAAGTTCCTGAACCAGAATGTGGACGCTTTGATCCACACATATTCGAAGAAGTTGGATCCCATCCCGTGGAAGGCGCTGCTCAGATCTGTGCCTCTGTGGGCCTTGATTATTGCCGGTGTAAGTATTTTTTTTTGTCCTTAATTAATTTCTCTTTGATTCACTTAAACCACAAATCTCTAAATACATTTATCGCTGAAACATTTTAAAAAGGGGCCGTAATCCACTACATGGGCCCTCCCCCTCACAGAGAGAAGGAGGCCTGTGTCCCAGCAGTGGGAACATTATGGGCTGATTAAATAATTATGTAACTTTAAAATATCTTTCTTTTTCTGTCAATCGTTTGAAGATGATAGAGACAGAATTATGTTTTAAATACAAAATTATGTTTTTTTAATATGTTTTAATTGGAAAACTGGGCCTTACTGAATATCGCTTCTGATTTTTTTTCAAAAGTAGAAAAATAGAATGGTTCTGTACTTTGATTTACTCTCTTCTCTTTTTAACCACTCGATCCCGGCGTGATACGATATCGGCCCATTACAATAAAAAATCAATAAAATTGTGTCTCATTAGCGGTGATTAAGCGGTTAATAAAATATCTAAAGACGGAACAATACTGCCGTTTTAATTAAAAAGGGCACAACTAACATTTTTCATGAAATTGAGTTATAATTATTATATATCCGGATAGGCCTTTTTTTCCTGATTCCTGATATATATATATATATAACTCAATTTCATGAAAAATGTTAGTTGTGCCCTTTTAATTAAAACGGCAGAATAGTAGATTGTACAACTAGTGCAGAAAAGAAGCCATTTTACCCCGAGACGTTTATATCCACCAGAGCCGCAGGCTAGGGTGGATAGTTAAGTCGAGGGGTAAAATGGCTCGTTTATGCCCGAGTTATACACTCTGAATTTCACTTCGATTGGGAGAAAATGAAACAGGCATAAAGTATAAATAACAGTATTATCACTGTTGCAGTTCAAGAATGTTGCAAAATTGCTAATTCCAGCCACGAAACTTTTTAAAAGTTTTATTTTTAACATTGTGTCATTCGACTTGGGTACTTCATACTGCCAAGTCATAAAAACATTTCTTTGCGTTTTTAAATAATAAATGACAACTATTTTATGTGACTTTATTAAATTAACGAGAGAAAACACGGAAATGATATAAATTAAAGCAAATGAAATAAAATAACGACTTCAATCTGCGACGTTTTATTGTGCGTGTGGCTGTTGGGCCTGATTATCTAAGTCTTAGAAAAAAAAAATACTTTATGCACTAGAGCATAAAAACGACTTTATGTCGCCTACGCACAACATAAAAACTAACTTTTAGAGCATGAGAAGTGAAAAATACGTTTATTGGCATCTTAATCAAAACAAAAACGCCTTAAATGTAAACAGAAAAAAATTAAGCTTAGTTTTTTATCTGTCTGTCGCTCAGCATATACATATCTGTACTTATAATTTTTGTTATTACGACACTTAATACATACCTACGTATTCGCTCATTTATTTTTTTATGGTAATAGCTGCTATGTAAAATAAATACTGTGGTGTAAACCATTTGCCATATAAATAATGTTTCAAAAAGAAACAAAAACACTATCTACGTCAATACCTAACTATAAAAAATGATAAATTGCATCGCATGAACATAAAACCCGTTTATTAGCTGTCAACTTCTTATTTCAATATTATCTACGTATATTTCTATAAAATCAAAATATTTTATTTCACATAAACCTACATGGGCGCTTATGAAATGTCAGAAGCCAGGTGCACGGTTTCAATTGGTCGTTTCCTATGGAGAAAAGCCGGCAAGAACCTTCTTGACTCTTTTAAAAATAATTGGCTTTCATAATGTTTTCAAATTACAGTAGGTATGGGAGGACAGCGTAGGCTTGTCAATAAGTACCAGGTACTTAATAAAATAAAAAATCTACCGATCTGAAGTCTACGAGGGCTAAAAAGTCCTCACTTTTACAAAATATAGAAGAATCTATATATATCAAACAGATAAATTAAAAATAAAATATAAGTAAACTTATTAAAACCAAGTGATATGATTGCCATTACAATCACCAATAAAGAATTGTCTGTATAATAAAAAGAATATGTCAAAGATGTATGTTAAAAATAAATAAAAAATAAACATCGTAATTTGGGAGCAGATATTAGACATTCACATTTACTGTTAGGAAATGTTAAAAAAATCAGTGCTTTACCTCGTAGCCACGAGCTACCCGCTTGAGCGACACCATCTTGTGATAGCGATAGAGGAGAAAAAAATGAAAGAAGTTGTTTATAATGGGGGATTTACTAGGTCTATTTTCGCCGTGCGGCTGGTCGCTCACCAAATCGCCTCACAAGCCGAATTGCCACCCCGTTTACACAGGTCGATAAAAATCGCAAGTGCGTAGTTCATTTTGCATCAAAATCATATCAGGTGATCACTTTCGCCTGCGACTGAGCATTTTCACGGTCGATTTTAGTCACCCACGACCTAGCCAAATTGCCATTTAGACAGTCGATTTTTGCCGGGCGGCGAAAATCGTGCGGCTATAGTCACCTGTGTACGGTGACTTGTAGCATACTCTAAACTTCTTAAGCCCACATGACGCGACATGCGGAGCGACAGACGGAAACAAGTGACGCGCGCGCGTGTCGCTTAATGCAAGTCGCATCGTTCGAGACTGTGAACGGAGCCTTATAAAGACATGTGATTTTATTATAAACAGATTGGACATGATTGGGGCTACTTCACAATGATCACGGATCTTCCTAAGTACATGACAGATGTTCTGAAGTTCAACATCAAGTCCACTGGTCTTCTGTCAGCCTTGCCGTACGTGGCGATGTGGATTGCTTCCTTCTTCTTCGGTCTAATATGTGATTTCTGTGTGAAGAGAAATATTCACAGTATTACAACCGCCAGGAAGCTTTACACTACTATTGGTAAGTCATGAATGTAGTTAAGAGCGTTTAATTAAAGATGTGAAGAAGGTCCCGTATTAAAATGCTTAAAAGTAATTTATAAAATGAATATATAATCTATTAGTCCTCGACGACTCTTGTCAGCACTAAGTAATTCAAACTTTTATCCTATTTCAAAACTTAGCTTCTCTAGCTCTAGCTATTTAACTTCTTCTTTCTTCGATTTGCCGATGACATCGTCATAATGGCAGAGACGCTTAGACAGCTACACCGAATGCTACAGTGAGTCATGTACAAAAAAACAAGAAGGGTCGCTTCTCGAAGTTATAAAGTATCATGTCTACCTAGGGCAAGTAATCCAGCTCGGTAGACACAACTTTGAGAAAGAAGCCAACCGAAGGATTCAGTTGGGTTGGGCAGCATTTGGAAAAGTCTGTCAAGTCTTCTCGTCGCCTATCCCGCAGTGTTTGAAGACTAAGGTCTTCAACCAGTGCGTCCTGTCCGTCATGATATCATCATCATCATCTGCCTAGCCTTTCCCAACTATGTTGGGGACGGCTTCCAGTCAAACCGGATGCAGCTGAATACCAATACCAGTCCGTCATGATATATGGTGCCAAAACGTGGACACTGACGGTCGGGCTGGCCCACAAATTCAAGGTCGCTCAGCAGGTTATGCTCGGCGTTTCTTTGAAGGATAAAATCAGGAATGAAATTATGCGGAAAAGAACCGGAGTTACCGACATAGTTTGCAGAGTAAGCAAACTGGAGTGGCAGTGGGCTGGCCATGTTTGTCGAAGGACCGATGGCCGGTGGAGCAGACGAGTCCTGGAGTGGACACCATTTATCGGCAAGCGTAGTGTGGGACGCCCCTCAGTTAGATGGACGGACGACCTAAAGAAGGTGGCTGGGACAGACTGGATGCGGAAGGCGGAGGACAGGGTGTTGTGATGCAGCCTGGGGAGGCCTGTGTCCAGCAGTGGGCTGCAATAGGCAGAGATGATTGATTGATTGACTGGATTTTCAATGCACTGCTTAGCGCAAAGAGTTAAAAATCCAACAATGTATTTATGTGTCGCGCTGGGATGCTCTCTGTTGAATTCTTAATTCTCGGCTCAGCACCGAGAGTTGAAAATCGAGTGCGCGATCAATAATCGTCGCGTTGAAAATCGCCCGTGCCGTTTTGGGCTTACTTCCACAGTCCGATGGGTCAGCTCTTTCATTATATTATCTTTCTGTTTGCAGCGGCCACTGGTCCAGGTATCTGCATCATCATGGCCTCCTACTCCGGCTGCGACACTACACTGGCCGTCTTTTGGTTCATATTCGCCATGACCCTCATGGGAGCCTACTACAGTGGTATGAAGATCAACCCGCTGGACATCACTCCAAACTACGCAGGAACTACCACAGCCATGGTCAATGGAATCGCAGCAATTTCGGGCATCATTACACCATATCTCATAGGGCTATTGACGCCAGATGTAAGTTAATTTTTTTAACTATACGTATACTTTTTTAGCTTTGAAGAGTGCAAGGGTTTAATAGATTTAGTGAAAAGGTCATGTTTATTTATTTAATACTTTAAGCACACAAATGTACAAAGGCAGACTTAATGCCTTAGGCATTCTCTACCAGTCAACCAAGGGTGGTGAAGAGATTAGATGGCAGGTGCTTTGGTTGAGAGGAACAAGGATAAAGAAAACCATTTAAAACTAGGTACACAAATACATAAATAGGTTATATACACATACATACTATTTACTATAATATATATTATATTTATATCAATATATATATATTATCATTTTTATTTATTTTTTGCTATCTCATTAATATTCAATTAACTATTTAATAGTTGAATGGTAAATAATTTTTTGGTATGTATTTCAGTTTTAAACTGATAATACGAAAACGCAAATTGAAAGATAAATATGTAGGTACATAATAAGATGTAGGTAGTAATGCGCTATTTTCCTGTAGCAAACAATTTCAGCTTGTCAATAAATTATAATGTGTAAATACAATTTGTTCCACGTCTAGTCGACTAGAATTGATAAAATAGATCAGCATAGCTATTCACAACCATACCACAGGCTATCGAAACGAAAATGACACATTTTGATAACCTGATTTGCCTTGCCACTGACAGCAAACAGCTGTCGGAAGAATAGCGATACCCGAAAATTTTGTCAAATTAAATCAAATAGGTCGTCTATTTGATTTAATAATAATTTATTAGTACGGCTTGTACCTTAATACTATTTATTAATTAATTTAACTCACATTAATTTACCTGAAATTAAATAGGACAGTACCAGAACTATGCACCTTATTCCAGTGCCTCACAATAGGACACTCCACCTTCTCTGTTATGGTGTTAAACATTTTGCATTGGTTCTTACTTTTATTTTACATAATAATATTATAACTTTATTTTATCTTCTTTACAGTCAACACTGAAACAATGGCGGGTAGCGTTCTGGATCTGCTTAGGAGTTCTAGTCTTCACAAACGTAGTTTACGTCCTCTTCGCGAGAGGAGAACAATTATGGTGGGATGACGTCAAAACCCATGGGTACCCAGATAGCTGGGCCCATGGCAACCTGCCAGTCAGACCCGCGGACTCAGAAGGAGAGAAAAAAGAAAAGAGCGAGAAGGAGAAAAAATAAACCGACTGTTAATGTAAACGTAATGTTCTGTAAATATTATATTTAAGCTAATTTTGTTATTTATGAATAAGATTATTTAATTGACGTATTTTTGTTGTTTTATTTCGACTTGAGTTTAGCTGGAGGCATCAATATAATATAGTGGTAGTTTAATTTATAAGAGAAGAAAGTCAAAGAGAAGAAGAGGGAGAAATGTCATTCTATCAGCGATCACCATGATAGAAAACTCAAAAATGTATTGGATGCTACCAAAAAGCTTATGACAATCCTATTGAAAGTCGTAGAAATACGAAACGGTTTGAAAGCAATTGCAACTTGTATAGTCTCCATATTTTTTGTTTCTGCCATGTAGTGTTAAATATTGTACGATGGTACGGAACCCTTCGTGTGCGAGTCCGACTTGCACTTGGCCGGTTTTTCTTTAGACATTACATGGTTCTGTAGTAAGAAAATCTGAGATCTGATGTTCTTTATTATAAACTGACAACTTAGTCGAGTAACTACTAAGTTTACTGGTATGTATGTCGCAGCCAACTTATTAAATTAGCTGCTTAGTTAACCGCCTGGCCTTTTGAAGTAGTGCTCGCCTCGCTTCGCTCTCTCGGCTCGCACGCGGTTGATAACAGTTCTAACCTTTTTTTTTTTTTTTTTCGCTGAGAAATGCATTACGCATCCCCGCTCGCGGGGGTCGAGACAGGGTATGTGGGACTCCTGTCGGAATGGCACCGACAGTATACCCACTAAAACTCAGCGGTGTACCCACATCGCCGTGATGGGAGGGCCATGGGAAACCGGCTCAGCCTTTACTTCCACAACCCTCCCGAACCTAACCCATTTGGTCGGGGTGGGCTGGCTTAGTTACTGCGACCACTTCGGCTCGCGCGTGATTGGTTACAGAATTCCAACCTAAACTATAATTGAATATCGTTCAGGCCGTTAGTGGAACGGCCGCCGTTTAGTTAAAAGGCCAGGCGGTTAAATAAACGGCTAATTAAACCAGTTGGGTGCTGCGACATGTATACTCTATTGACTTTAACATGACACTATATTGAAAAATAAAAACTCTGGCTCGCTGTAGATTCGTGTAAAATAAATTTTAGTGCTACAATATAGTATGGGTGACACATTAAAACAGTCACTTTGCCTTAGACGTGTTCAAGGATTATAATAATAAAAATGCAATATTTGAAGGAATTTGGCATAAATTACTTGTATCAATTACCTTTTGCTTCATTAATATAGATCATTTTATATCAGAAACGAATTTTATTGAAACACTAAACTCTCTTTATAAATTTTGATACGATATTTAAGTATCTGCTTAACTGTAAGATCAATATTTTTCCTTTATAAGCCGAGTCCACATTTGTGATATTTCAACGGACCCAACACCGTGACATTGACAAATAGGTACGCGTGCCATAACCAGTCATAATCTGCCATACACTGTGGTCCATTTCGAGGCCGCAAATGATAATATACACTGGCATTGTCACGAAGCCAGTCCACTTTAGGCATAGCTATGGTTCCTTCACAGTTAATTTACCTCTGACAGCAGCAACCCCAACAGTAACCTTATTCTATAGACAATAAAGATCACAATAACTTTGACAGATTTGTTAACTGCAACCTTATAAGAATGAGAATAAAGATCAATGTGATTTGGACATCCACCAAGATTAAACTGAGATTCACATGTGTCTGTCTGACAGACAAACTTTGCTTGAAAAGTTATTTCAATTAATTTTGCAATATAAAATTTGGTAAACGTATAAAAAAATACATTAAAGATCATATCTTTATATGTTATTATAAGTTCTCTTAGAAACGTGGCAAAACGATGCACAGCGTTGCAACTTGCAAGGCAACATGACGCAAAACAAAATAAGTGTGTAGGATAAACAATGTTGCAAAACAAAAGTTGTTCGGGGTTTCGTATATAAATTTCGTATATGATGCGTAAATAAAAGTTATATGCTCTCTAGGTGATAATATCAGATGTGGCATAAAGGGCAGCTACCTTAACCGTTGCTACTTCAGGAGACCATCCATAAAATTGCAGTAATTGCTAAATGCAATCACAGTTTTTAAAATCAGCAAGAAAAGATTGACGTTTTTCTCTCACGCTTTATTGTATGATGCATATTGCATAATCAATGCAGCTCTGTATAAGGCTAAGTAGAATCTTCTGGATCAACTGAATTAAGAGTGCCTACTAGAAAAGTCTCAAATGTCAAAAACATCGACACGAGCGACACGCGTTATGCTGCCGCCGACACGCATCGACGGTTGCAGTAGCGTCTGTCGTCGACGCGTGTCGCTCGTGTGTATGCACACTAAGTTACTAATTTTTGAGAGTAGTTATCTAAAATCAAATGGGATTTCACTGTCACCGACACCAGTTAAGGCTTCGATAATTGTTAATGAAACAGTCAACGGTTATGACAATGTAAACTCCAATAAACATCCTTTTCTGTGACGGTCGTAGCAAGACGAAGAATAATTACTTCAAATTGCTCAATTAGTTACAATGATGCCTCTAAGTCATCACGCCACGTCATCATACCAATATTTCTTAATCAGCCTATAATGTTCTCACTGCTGGGACATAGACCAGCGAGTGGAGTAGGCTGTGATCTGCCACGCGGGCCCAGTGCGGGTTGTTAGATGATACAAGTATTCGAATTTTTGATTCTAGAACATGTCGGTTTCCTCACAATGTTTTCCAATATTAGCAAACAATAATAGGTTTACATTTTTAAGAACATGAAACACTTATAAAATAATTACTTTAAAGTATATGGATAACGGTCTCATCAACTTTACTCCGTCTTTTTAGTAAGGGGGATTGACCTATATTTACTCGTTTACATCAAAATCATGTAACGATAATTGATTATGTTATTCTATGATTATCTTTGTTTCTCTCTAGCTGAATAACTATTCTTACAAAATGTACAGACAGTCAGGAACGAGGGTGATTGTAGGACAAACAGCTCAGGGTCTCAGGGTGCCCGGGTAACTCTATAGCACAGTGGCATCATTCTTCAAAGCATACATTTTTGGAAAAGTTGGTCTATTCTGCTACATCTACTTTATTATCACACCTAATAATAGTCCTCCAGATCGAAATTCGGTTATGGCGGACAATCCCAGAGGAGACTAACCATCGGCGCGTGAGATATTGTAGTGCACAAGTGTGTGCATAGACAGGTGCACTGTCTTTTCCCTCACTTTGATAGTCCGGTGGGACGGTAATCCCACACGGCCGGAGAGAGATCAGGCGCAGGACGTGTTTGTTATTTTCATACCCAATTACACACATTTATTTGAACATGCTAAATGTATATCTTAAATAAATAAATGATTTTGCGGCTAGGAGTTATATACCTAAATAAAAAAAAAACCGGCCAAGTGCGTGTCGGACCACGCACAATGAAGGGTTTCGTAGTTATAATGAATTTATCTCAAGATTGTTCTTGGGATAAATTCATTCATACCAAACTTAACATTGTAGTTGAAAATCTTGTTTACTCGTAAATTTGTAAAGTCTACTTAGCTGTGATAGTTTTCCTTTTAATTTCGTTATATACCTACTAAACTGCCGTGAATATTTTCACATATCCAAAAGCAACACACTTGACTAACAAAAATTAGCACTTTAAAGTTTAGTATTTCACAAACGGATCCCTGAATAGAAAAATGGTTATTACAAACCCTCAATTTTGAAAGACCTACTCGTATCTAACGATATCCCTCACCATGGGGTAGACGAGAGAAACAAAAACATTCCCACTTTACGTGTACAGGAGGTACCCTAAAAAAATTTTTTTCAAGTTGTATTTGACCACTTTGTCGGCGTGATTTTAATGTATATCCATGCCAAATTATAGCTTTCTAGACACACTAAGATACTAAGAGTCTCTGAGCTAAGCTGCGGTACGGACGGTCATGAACCCTAAACAAGGTTGCTTGCACAACAATAAAGTATCATAACATCATAACAATATGATTATGTAATTATTATCTAAATACCTACCGGTTTTTACCTAACTCTCATACCGAGACTCGCGTTTAATATCCACTGAAGAACTTATTATACATACATACAATAACGCTTTCTTCCCATAGGCTCACCAGAAACTACGGAACGCTACCTGCTACGATCCTTACACTTCACTTTTGCTTCGTTTACATTCATATATCTGGTCAGATACACACGCCGGTTGCGAGTACTACACAAAGCAACTTACTACAGGTACATACAGAAAAATAAGGAAGCAAGGATGAATTACCACGCAAAGGGCATTTCCTTAATAAATTAGCTAAATTAACAGACAATTCTAGGGAAAAGAGAAATAAACAGATGCTTCTTCACTGGAGTCGAAATTATCTCCGGGTTTTTATTTATCTTCAAGATATCTTGAGTGCCTTTCTTATCATAGATCTGTCAGATAGTATTCATATGACGAGGTTAACGTTGTCAATTCTGTCATCCGTGTCATTGTTGCCCCGTGATTTAGTAGAATTTGAAGTGTAGCTTTATATGTTTTTATGATAGTGCCAAGATGACTCTGACGGGATGGCGGCGTGTTTTGAACAGAGGTTGGTGTTTTCATATTTTATTGTTTTGTTTAAATACACACATCAAAAGTGTCTAGGGATCAACATATATTTTTGCAATAACTTTTCTCCTGATTGATATTAATTAAAATTTTCTTTAAGGATTCATCAAATAAAGTGTTTTCGTTTGTCACAGTAACGATAAACCAAGTCACCTTTGCATTAATAAAGAAATTTGCCATTTTCCTAATAAAGGGATTTTTGACATTTGAACCACTAACACAAAAGTTCGAAAAAAAGACTGAAATAACAGTTTTCTTTAAAATTTTATTAGGTAACTTAAACAATTAATAATCCGTGTTTCTACCGCGAACACTAACAACACAAGAACATCGGTTTGGCATACTCAAAATGAGTTCATCCAAATCACGCTGTGGAATGGCAGCCCATGTTCGTTGCAACAACAAAAAAAGGTCTTCTTGCGACTGGATACCCTCCATATTCGGCAGAGCTCTTCTCTGTAGCATATCCCATGCATGCTCAATCGGGTTCAAGTCTGGCGACTGAGCAGGCCAGGGCAGGACATTGATGTTAGCTGCGGCGAGAGTCTGTCTTACAACTCTTGCGGTGTGCGGTCGTGCATTATCATGCATTAACTGAAATAAGGGACCGATTTGCACTTGTAGAGGAACGATGACGTCTGATACAATCGTCTCAGCATAAATTTGAGCGTTGAGGTTGCCTCTGATCCAAATCAACTCAGTTCTTCCGCCGATCCAAATACCCGCCCATACCATGATGGTTCCACCACTATAAGGATGGACTTCCTGGCAGGATTTTAATCGCTGTTGGCGTCCAGGGGTTCTCCAGTGTCGTATACGTCTTGTATCCGGTCTCATACCAAAACGAGACTCATCAGAAAAGCACACGAAACGCCATTGTTCTTCTGCCCAATTTCTGTGTTCAAGAGTCCATTGATATCGAATCCTACGATTGTGCACTGCTATAGGTGGTACCCGTAGCGGTCTTCGGGAATGAAGGTTCACTTCATGCAAGCGGTTTCTGACTGTTTGGTCGCTAATTAAGTTCCCTGAAGAGTGATGAAGCCTCACGGCTAACATCATGGCGGTTATTGTTGGAGCTCTTCGAGTTAAGATTTGAATGTATCGGTCTTGTCTCCGTGTGGTGCAGCGATACCGTCCTCCATGGCGCTCAGCCACGGTACCAGTGCTTCGGTAACGTGTCCAAAGTCGACTGATAACACTCTGACTTGTATTCAGAGCTAAAGCCACAGTACGTTGCCGGGAACCAGCTTCTATCATTCCCACGGCTCTGAGCATTTCTTCCCTGCTTAAATGACGTCGCCGCTCCATAATAACGTTGGTTTTAATCAGTAGTAGGGAAACAGTAGCACTAATAATGTCTTCAATGCGTTGTATGTTTTTATAGGGAAAATATTGACAGCTGATTTTCATCTTTTACTCGAATTTGATTCACAGTTCCTGATTCAAATTATGAAATGCACCAAAAAGGATCCATATAAATTTATAAAATCATAAATTTATTACAAAGCCACATCTCAATCTCAAGAAATCCGCATAAAAATGCTTGATCCCTAGACACTTTTGATGTGTGTATCTTGTATTCAAATCAAATCAAAATATTTTATTTCACATTAACCTACATGGGCATTTATGAAACGTCAGAAGCTATGTGCACGGTTCCAATTGGTCGTTTCCTATGGAGAAGAGCCGGCAAGAAACTCCACGCTTACTCTTTTAAAAATAATTGGCTTTTACAATGTTTTCAAATTAGAGTAGGGGCAGTCAGTCGTCTTAGGGGCAGAGACAGCGTAGGCCTGTCAACAAGTACCAGGTACTTAATAAAATTAAAAAAACGGTCTACAGACTGATCTAAAGTCTACAAGGCCTTCAAAGTCATCACATTTACAAAATACAGAAGAATCTATATCAAAAGTATAAATTAAAAATAAAATATAAACCTATTAAAACCAAGTGATATGATTGCCATCACAACTACTAATAAAGAGTTGAAATTAGAATTGTCTGTATATAATATAAAATAACAAAAAGATTATGTAAAAGATGTATGTAAAAAATAAACATCGTAATTTCGGAGCAGTTACATAGACATTCACGTAGTTACTCGTATGCCGTTAATGAGGTGCCAGGGAAGCCACAGGTGCAGAAGGAATTATTGCCAAACTACCTTGTCTTCAACGTAGTCTTTAATCTTATAATAAGCTTTTTTGATAAGGACACGTTTGATGAGGGTTTTGAACTTTCCATCGCTAAGTTCTGTAACTGGCTACCACTAAGGGATTTGGAAACTTGTAATAAAAGCGGATGTTGTTTATGTGATGTGCTGGTCTCAAACCTTATTAAATCTTATTTAAGCAACAGAATACAATTTACAGAAATCTCAGCAGTAAATGAAAGCAATAAACAGGAAATTATGTATAGGTCAAAAGAACGTGTAGTTAAATTTGGCGTACCGCAAGGTACTGTCGTAGGCCCGCTATTCTTTATAATATACATTAATGACCTACCCAAAAGTATCGACCACCCGATGACACTTTTTGCCGACGACAATACCATTACAATTACTTGCAAAAACAGAGACGCATACGAAACTGACATTAACAATTCCATAGAATCAATGGTAAAATGGTTGGAAAACAATAATCTTAAGATAAACCTTGAGAAAACTAATATTCTGCACTTTGCCCAAAGATCATCCATACCAAATGTAAATGTCCATTATTGTAATAACAACATAGACAAAGTGAACACAACCATGTTTTTGATGTATTGACAGCAAATTTGATTGTAAAGCGCATACGGAAGCAATTAGTAAGTCCACATATGCCCTGTATAAATTGGCCGATCTTAAATGTTGATGCACTGCTAACTGCTTATCACGGCCTGGTGTCCTCTAACTTGAGATATGGACAATTTTTTTTGAGGAAATTCAACAAATAAGGATGTGATTTTTAAAACGCAGAAGAGGTGTCTGAGGGCTATGTTTGGTCTTCATGTTACAGAGAGTTGCAAACCATTTTTAAAGCATATAAAATATTAACCCTTCCGTCAATATACATTTTAAAGACCATCATGTTTGTCAAATCGAATCCATACCTATTTCCCTTAATGTCAGATAGTGTAGTTCGAAATAGACGCGACAATAGTAAGCTATGTATCCCGAGATCCAGGACAACTCTAATGCGTAAAAGTGTATTCTGTATGGTACCAATTCATTATATAAGTTCCCAAAACATTAACTACTGAAAAATTAAGAAATAGATTAAAAAGCCTTAAGTCTGCACTGACGAATTTCTAACTGACAAATTAATTTGACTTGTATATTGGCATCCTAATTTTATTAATAATTGCTTAAACATTTGTATTATTTACTATGATGAGTCTATGACACTATTTGATTGTATTTTTATTGTACCATTTAGTTAAGTATGGTTTAAATTGGATTGTTAATTGCTATATTATTTGCTGTGTGTAATGGACGAATTTAAAATCAATTGATGCTGTGTAGCGTCCGACATCTTATATTTGTAAACAGGACTGTCATTATTATAAATTGATGTTACATCTTGCATGCTGTGTGTGTGTATACTCATGTTTTGGACAAATAAAATTATCTTATCTTATAAGAAATGACTTGCTAGTTAGGTATCACAATTTCATTTTTACTATATTATGGAAATCGATTCTTATTTTGAAAAGTCCTAAGTTTTTGCGAACATACAAAATACTTTCTAAGATATAAAGAGAAGGTAGAGTTAGTATATCAATTACTTTGAATTTGTCTCTAAGAGACTCGCGAGGTCTCATTTTATAGATTGCGCGGATTGCCCTCTTTTGTAAAATGAAAATTGAATCTACGTCAGCTGCCGATCTCCACAGCAGAACACCATAAGACACAATACTGTGGAAATAAGCAAAGTATACTAACCTAGCTGTGGCTATATCTGTCAACTGCCTTATTTTTCTTACTGCATATGCAGCTGAACTCTACTTACCTGAAAGAGCTCTAATGTGTGCGCCCCATTGTAATTTTGAATCTAAAGTAATTCCTAGAAATACAGTTTCTGTAATAGCATCTAGTTTCTTGCCATCAAGTTTTAAATTTAGACCCACTTGAGGTACATTTGGTAATGAGAACTTATGATATTTAGTTTTGGTAAAAGAATATTAGCTGCAAACCATTTCGAAAGAACAGCTATCGTTGACATTTAAGACATCCTTCTTTTTTATCTATTTTAAAAATAAAGGCAGTGACATCGACGAATAAAATTATATCCGATAAGTTAGCCATCATGCAAGGCAGGTCATTAATACTAGAAATAGGAAAGGGCTATGAAATGAGCCTTGATGCACGCCTATCTTAACTAGAGATCTTGAGGTCGTCGCCCCGTTAACGTTTACTTATTGCTGCCTCTTTGACAGGTAAGATAGAACAAGATCAGCAGCTTGTCCACGAATTCCGTAATGGTATAATTTACAGATCAGTGTATTGTCTCAAAATACAGAGAGTACAGAAGTCAATCTACATACAAAGTGCGCTCGAGCAACGCACACATAGACACCGCTCACGGAACACACACAAGATGACCGTCTTAAGGCAATAACTAGGTGCAAACGTAGGTAAATACTCAGAGTCTGAGATAGTCATGGTAGGTCCATCCCGCCAATAATTGTACCACTAATAGAAATCTTATTAAAAGGTTTGATATTTACTAATAGGACTTTCCTGATACAAAGGTTCGTAAGCTGTTCTATTCAAGGATAATAACATAACAAATACAGGATGTTTTAACGCTACGTTATTATGACTTATCAATTTTATTGCCAGATGTCTCAGAAAAAATAACTAGAGTATTTTTTACTAAACGGTATTAGGTATTCTACAATTTACATAATTAAAAGTAACACAGGTACCCAAACCAAAAATAAACCCTAAGTACCACTTAAAAAATTACCCAATATTTACGCAGTTTCCTTGTAAAAATTATATCGCGAGGTTTACTTTAAGGAAACTTTAAAGGAAATTCTAAAGTACCTAATGACAGTTGTTTATTTCCTTCAAAAGGGAAAGTACCTGCTCACCTTTATAATCGTCTGTCATCGTTGTCCTGGTAATTTCCATACTTTTTCTACGACATTGTGGTTAGACCACGGTTAAAACCTGAGAATGAGTACCTACTCGAGACAAGATTTATGTGTTTTTATACAGTTTATGTAGATAGGTAAAAATGAAACATTACAAGGTATGTTCACGTAACAATCTATATAAATAAAACAAAGTAGGAATAGTTACCAAGAAAGGTTGGACTGATTTTTATGATCTTTAATTTTTTAGATTTATCTCTGCCCCGAATAGCAGAATTAACAAATGGAAAAAATTCACAAAAAAATGAAGATACTTACTTAATTAATTTTCTCATACATTTCGTATAGAACGGTATTGTTGATGATATCTCGAGAACAGATTGACTGTTTTTCTTTTTTCAAATTTTGATTCTGCGGCGGTACGAAGTTCGCCGGGTTGGTTAGTGACCTATAATTAAGACACCATAATTATCTTCTGGGTACTCACAATAATTACCTACCGTAGGTAGAATATGGAAGGCTGAAGCCGTAGGTAGACACGTGTATTTATTAAGTACACGTGTATATCATTATAAAGTATAGAAAAAGGACACTATCGCACAGTGAAAGAAGTGATAAGAGCTAAATATTATAAAAGGTATACTTTTTACTGAACTTCATAACAACATACATAAAATTCAAAATTTGTGCGAGTCGTCTATAGCAAAAATTATAATTCGCCCGATTCAGTCGAATAAATTCGTATGAATTGACTAATAAGCCCTTAAAATGCAATACATATTTCCACACTCGTTAACTTTCGACTTAAATTTTTAAAATAACATATAATGTCAGCGCTTTTATTAGCTGAATCAGCGCCTATCGGTATTGGCGTACTCGCAGCATAAGTGTTTTCTGGGAAATGTGCGCAGAAAGAATAGCTAAATTACCTAAACAAATAGATCATCATTATCTGCCTAGCATTTTCCCAACTATGTTGGGGTCGGCTTCCAGTATAAACGGATGCAGCTGAATATCAGTTTGTATAATTATGGAGTGACTGCCTATTTGATGGCCACAACCCAGTTACTGGGCAATAGAATACCCTTTCCTGCTTTTTCTCTTTCCCTTTCCCGATCAAAGTAGCGGTGCTTGGGGGAGACCTATGTCCAGCAGTGGACGTCTTTCGGATGAATGATGACAATACTTTTTTGTAAGACTAGGTGACTGAACTTCTAGCTTTCAATTACCTGTACCCGTAATGTAGTATTAGTAATAATTTAAAATAATACAACAAATCGACATAGGCGTCTGCGTCTATCTATTTTCTAAATAAGTTTCTTTCTATTACTTTATTTGCATAGAATGTAGGTAATTAATACAATTAGGTGTTTATCTAATACTAAAAATAACAAAATTAAATCCTAACTTAACTAAAACTATACAGAAACTAAAATATAGCGTCGTCTTTCTATTCCATTCTACGCTTTCAAATTTTATTTCGTTTATCTTTCCAGTGATGGTCATCCCCCAGCGGTATGTCTTGGGTATCCTGGGGCTGTTCGCTTTGGGCAACTCCTTCACCATGAGGGTATGTCTCAGCATGACGATCACTCAGATGGTACTCCACGTGCAACCCGGAGAACACATAATTGGGGAAACGTGTCCTGATCCGGCCAATGATGCTGGCCCTTATAACACATCTACTAACAACGATTCAGTTGTGTTCGAGGTAAACGAAGCAGGCCTAAGCTGGCCTCCTATTCAATTAAAACTCCACAGGTACTACGCTAGGCCAATTCCAGGTCAAAGTGTTACCAATGACGTGCGACCTACTACTATGGGGGTTCGCGCTCTAGATCTGCATTCTAATGAGTCTTCGGTCAACTGGACCCACTCGAACTGGGTCCAGTTGACCAAATCATTGATTTTATGCGTAACACACTATCAATCTCAATTTAAATCATTTTGAAGGATATGTTCGAAAAATTTGTCTGCTCAACAATGTTGTTGAACTGTCAAAATGAAAGCCATAGCTACTATAGTGTGTTAAGAAATTACGCCGCCGAACTCCGTCCGTTCGAATTTAGATACTCAAATCTTAAACTCGTATTGGATGCAGTGCGCAGAACGTTCAAGTCTTAGAACTGTGCCATACAAATGTAGGTACTTCTCCTATTTCGTGATCCCATAATACAGAACAAACCTGAAAATCGGGCTATTGTATTCATCTTTATGAACAACATTTACTGGGTAACTAAAAATTCTGCTGTTTCTTTAGATTTTGTCGAGATAAGCGAACAAAAATGCATGGAGCAGGTGATTTTTTTACGATTCTGTCTACTTCCAGACAGTGAAGTGTAAATTATTGTTCTGAGCGCCTGTGAGAATTTTGACTCGCTTGTCGAAAAGTTACGTTTTTGTGTGTGTGTGCGCATGTATGTCATGTGCCGCATTACATAGGTGGCAGTATTTTAACAAAGATGTTTGTTGGCATACCAGTCCTTATTGGCAAAGCATGTTTGTTTGCTTTAAAATAAAATACTTTTGATGTGATCGGTAAATAACTTGACAAACGTATTACGATTGATAGACGGTCTATTTTGAAAATATATTTATTAACACCCAAATACCCCAACTATTGATTTATCATAACAAAATTTCAAACCTGCATTCCCAGGCCCTCCTGGGAATGCAGGTTTGAAATTTTGTAGATTGTATTTTGTTGTTTGAAGCTGTATAGTACAACTGGGTCATGTGTATCTCGACAAACAAGACTTTGATAGCAGTTCTAATAAAACACATTATACAGCAAAGACTAACAAAAATATCGTAAATCCTGAGCAATAAAGTGCTCACATATCTGAACTCACATATACTATCGTCACTATTTGTATCACTTGCTGTGATAACTTCAGCAAATATCAAAGAGCGGTAGCTTTCTTTATTACTACGAAATAATTTTAAAGGATTAAGTAGACATTTTTAGTATGTAATGTGTAAAATACTGTCATCAGGGTCGAGAGCGGTATGACTGGGATGAAGCAACACAAGGATTTCTTCTCAGTGCCTTTTATTATGGCTATGTAATCACCCATTTACCTGGAGGTCTGTTAGCTGAGAAGTTTGGAGGTAAATGGACCGTGGGCTGTGGACTCCTTCTGACCTCTGTGGCGACTGTGCTTACTCCTTGGGCTGTGACGGTCGGTGGAGCAATCGGGCTGTTCATCATTAGAGTCATAGAAGGCTTTGGAGAGGTAAGTCATGTTTTTTATTTTAACACAACACCACAATTTGTCTGGAATTGGAATCATGTCAAATGGTAGAACACTACCTATAAATAAAAATCGTTAATAATTACGCACCGATTATTTTTAGCTGTAATCTCTTTTTACCGATATATCTCTTCTGTTTCTCGCGTTGTATTTTCTGGATTTGATATTTTATTAGCTTTACAGTTTGTCAATTAAATCGGAAATTCCTTGCAGGGTCCAGTGACACCAGCATTTGTACTGCTACTCGCGAGATGGGTACCTCCATCAGAACGATCCAGATTCGGAGCAATGATATTCGGAGGAGCTCAAGTTGGAAATATTCTTGGACCCTACATTTCTGGACTCCTGTTAGCAGACGGCGGCGACTGGGCGAACGTATTTTATTGTTTTGGCGGACTTGGAATTATATGGTTCTTATTTTGGGTAAAGTTTATTGAACATATTTCATATTTCTGACACAATTTATGGACGCTGTAAAATGTGACATGAATGTATGATTTGCAGACGTGGGTGGAATGTTTCGGGTAACATCTGCACTTTACATGATTCTAAACGTAGAGTTGGTTATAAGAATACAAAATAATATGAAAGTCATTGCAGACTCTGTTCTGTGTTGCAGGCTGTCTAACGCTCATAAATCTGTTTACCTATTCAATATCAAAATTTCCACATTTAACTTTTTATTAAGTCCCAATTACTGAGATAGTCACGTTGTTATAAAGTACCACTACCGGAACAGTACTGAAGATGATCTTCATTTTGAGGATGATAATAATGGAATTATAATAACTATATGTTTTTTTTTTCGTAAATATTTAATAATGGTTTCTTTTCAGGTGCTCCTATGCTACAGCACACCGAACTCCCATCCATTTATATCAGATGAAGAGAAGGAGTTCTTAAACAACAATATAACAGCATCTGGCTTACATAAGAAGCTGGACCCAGTACCATTCAAAGCTTTGTTACGATCAGGTCCTTTGTGGGTTCTTGTATTAGCGGCCGTAAGTATCTTTATAAAGCCAAAGCCATATAGCTAGGAGCTACGGTTGGTGCCACGCTAAATGAGTAGCGTAGCTGGAACTAAGTCAAGCAGCGTGCCACCAAGCGTCAGTGCGGCAATGACAATGGTGAAACCATGCCAGGTCACAGTCATTCCATATAAAATCCTGGTATTCAGCTGCATCCAGTTATGCTAGATGGCCGACCCGCACATAGTTGGCAAAAAGCTAGGTAGATGATGATGGTGCGATGGTTCGCTAGGAGCGATCATGTCACCTAGCAGACTAGCTGTATTAAAACCATCAAATGGTAAATTGAATAGTCATCCAATTCCATATCCTTAAACTGCAATCTGGGAACTCTATGCAACAAGGAAGTCCGGAACATTTTCTTTGCCTGTTGATATTGGAAATTATGGGCGCTGTTTGAACACTGTTCTCAATTTATTATCAATATGATATTGATTTAGTAGCACCAATATACCTCTTTCGTTGTTTTGAAGCTTGTATACCTACCCACTGATTAATCGTATTTGAAATTGATATTTCGCTATTCTCGCTAACGTGAATAAAGTCCCAAAATATGCCATTTATCTAAATGTGTAATGCCAATGTGAAAATGATCCAAATGGTTTGTGCAATCATCTATACGAGTATACACATATATTATAATATTCAAAGTCCTGGCTGACTGATATATCAACGCACAGCCTAGTCCTAGAGACATGGGAGGGTGTGTTCTTTGTGAAGAGTAGGTACGAGTATCCACTAAGAAAGGGTTTTTCGAAATTCTACCCCTAAGAGGGTGAATGGGGGAGGGTGAAATTTTACGCGGACGAAGTCGCGGGCAGAAGCTAGTTGTGAATTAATTTAAAGAAAGAACTTTTGTTGTATCAATGGTTTCAATTTTCTTAAGCATTTCTCCTTTATAATTTGCAGGTTGGGCACGACTGGGGATACTTTACAATGATCACAGATCTTCCCAAATATTTTTCTGATGTCTTGAAGTTCAATATCAAAGAAACGGGTCTAATGTCAGCATTGCCGTACATAGCCATGTACGTTTGCTCCTTCATATTCGCCAGTTTATGTGATTTATGTGTCAAGAAGAAATGGCATAGTATTGGTACTGGCAGGAAAATCTATACCACTGTCTGTAAGTATAGTTCCAGTATTAATTGTTTTGAAATGACGTCAGTATATTGTGCAACTATTGATAAACAATAGCGTAGTTGTTACATTTTAATTCCTTATTAATTGCTCTTTTTAACTCTTCCGAGATTTTATAAGGCTGAGTTGTCAGTTTGATTCATGGCTACAATTTTTTTTATTTACCTACATCAGGCCGTTTAATATTGTCGGCACATCGACTTTTACCAACATTAATTGGTTTGTAGGCAGTATTGTCGTAATAGCATAGTAATATCTTTCTCTTATTATATCCAAATAGAGATAGTGAAATTCTCTATAACTTCAACGTCATTTTCATGTATCAATAATGAAGAATAGCGACACAAACAATGGCCTAAGATATTGACGTCGATTAATGCATCAATAAGGTCGTTTTTTCTATCACAGCTTCGTCAATACCGGCTATCTTTATCATTCTGGCCTCGTACTCCGGCTGCAATCGAACTGAGGCCGTCGGCCTGTTCATAGCCTCGATGGCATTCATGGGAGGCTTTTACAGCAGTGTCAAGATCAATGCCATGGACATCGCTCCGAACTACGCCGGCACATGTTCCGCGTTCGTCAATGGAATTGCTGCCATCTCTGGCATTATTACGCCGTATCTGATTGGATTGTTGACTCCGGATGTAAGTATTAACAGTATTATCTTAATTTAGAATCTTAATTTTAAGTCTATTTCATTGCACTCGGAATAAAAAGAAGAAGTTTAAGGAAAATCTTTAGGGCTATAAATAAAATTTTAGTCCAGAAAAAAATAACGGTACCGAACAAAAAAAAAATAGGAAAAAAATAAGATCTTTTTTTATTAAAGAGTTAGGGAAGGGCATTACGCTCGACCGAACGTGTAGGTAAATGTCGGAATAAATTAACTCAGGCGGAGAATTGACCGATTTTTTGGACAATTTTTTACTGGAAAATTGTGTCTTCCTCAATAAAATTTCGTAATTATCATAATCAAATTAGATCAGTGAATCGTTTTTTGATTCTTTGTGTTTATTGTTTTTATCTCTGCGTTTATTTATGATATTACTCAATTTTATTTGTTGCTCACTGGTTGAGATAATTTCTGTTGGTGGTGGTGTGGCTCTTCAATCAAGTCGACTGTATAAATGTGGTATAATATATAATAGACGACTGCATAGGTCGTACGAAACAGAGTATAATATTTACGCCCGCTCGCTTGCGAGATCTAACAACGGTCACTGCCCGCCCCGCGGCCGGCCGATAGCGCGCGCGCGCGCCTTAGAATACACTTATAAACTAGACATTAACATAACTATGAAAATCTGTCCGATTTGAATTAAGATGCTACATACTTGAGCATTTTTCTCGAATACAAATCTAACATTTATTTTTCAGCAAACTATCGAACAATGGCGAATAGCATTTTGGACCGTATTCATAGTACTAATAGGAACTAATATCGTATATCTTATTTGGGGTGCCGGCGAGCCACAGTGGTGGGATGACGTGAACAAGTATGGATATCCTCCTAACTGGAAACATGGACCTTTGCAAAAACGAGCCGTAGATGGAGAGAAGAAAGTCGTTTATCCCAAACACGACCATTCGCCTGTATCAAATGATTGATTGTAAATAAAATATTTTGTATTTTTTGTTATTTATTCATTACTAGCGACCAATCTCTGCTTCGCTCGCATTTTACAACTTGACAAAACATTTAGATTTTTTTATTATAATATATGTTAGTTTCATACTAACGTATTATACATAAAAGCCTTCCAGAACACTTTATTTAGATGATGGTAAGAACCGCATCAAAATCCGTGGAATTTTAATACGAAACGATTAGATTATGAAATATTTGGCAACCCAAAGTAATATAAATGTTGGTTTTCGTTACATTGCACTGTCAGTAATTGCAAGAGCGATTACTGAGCGTAGGTTCCAGAGTTCGATCCCAGGTCGGTACAAGTGTATTTATTTATTTGCTCTCATGCACTGCATGTTGCTTTTGCTGTTGAGTTAGAGATTATTAACATAAATTGAATCAAAACTTATTAAAACAACATACTCCATGTTGTTGTTGTATTTAGGCAGACCTTTGGTGTGGGATGCAACATGTGTCGACACCCTTGCGCCATCCCATCTTCCTAGCACGGAGGGCTGCGCTGGGGCGGCTGCTGCAGGTGCAGAAAACCTCAAACGGCGAAAATATTGCAACCTGATTGGGAGTTATATGTTCGAGCCGTTTCGGGTTGAAACACTAGGGCCATGGGGTCCGAGTGCCCACTTGGTTTTTCGAGATATCGCCAAGCGGTTAGTCGACTCTTCACGTGACCAGAGGCCTGGATTATTTCTTGGCCAAAGAATTAGCATTGCAATACAACGTGGCAATGCTGCCAGCCTTTTGGGCACTGTTCCTGTTGACAGCGATGCGGACGAATTCTTGATGCCCTATGATTATTTTGCTTATTTTTTTCATATAAATGTACATATTGTTATAGTTTATATGTTATCGTATATTATGTAAATATTTACAGAAGTAGTAGAATTAGTTATATGTAGTCTCACAATAACTAGGTACAAAAAAAATATCTGAAAAGCTATGTTATGGGAACTATGTGTAAATAAATGTGAAAATTAAATGTTGTTATGATGTCCATTTAATTGTAATACAAAATACAATAACACAGATACAGTCATATTTAACCCTTCTTATGCTTAAACGTGGATCCACGCGAGACACAATAGCTTTTTAATTGTGTCTGTAATTACGGCATTCAACCGGTTAAGTCAGATGGTATTAGACCTTCCCTAAAAATGAACAATTATGTCATTTGAAGTTATTGATAATAATTAAAATGAATTGTATGACAAAACACAAAGCAATGGTGGCCCAGTGCTAATAACCCCGACTTTCGAGTTTTAAGTCATGGATTCGAGCCCAGGCAGGCGCTTTACTTTATGTAAATCATTTCATCACCATTAGCTTTTAGAACGGTGAAGGAAAACATCGTGAAGAAACCGGCATGGTCTAGAACCAAAACTTCGAAGACATCTACCAACCACAGTCCACTCCCTCTCGAACAGAGGAGGCCTGTATCCCAGCAGTGGGAACACTATAGGCTCATTATGCTATGACAATAAACAATACAAAATAAAATAAATTTAATGTCACTGGAATAAACAATATTTACCTACGTCATTGATCAGACCTGATCTTACAGAAAAGAAAAAGTTATGAATTACGTAGGTAATTCTACATTTACCTACAAGATATCCGTCATAAATTGGTCTACTGTGTAATAACATTTTTCTATAAAAGCAGCACTTGCCACTGCGGCCAGGGTTATAGCCAGGGGTGATGAGGCATTGTAGCTAAAAACTGTTCATAGGTAATATTTATACGAGCTGATTGAGTCCTGGCTCTCCCGTTTGTCCCTGCTTTTTGGCGACGTTAGATCTCTTCACCGAGGTGTTTTCTTTAACCAGCCATTGATGTTTGATATTAAAGTTATCTGACTATTGAAAAATCAGCCCTAAGTGTAGTAACTTAGAAAGTACATCAACGATCCTAAGCTTAGGGCGGGTTGTTTCACTTCACGTCCACTTGGCGAACGCGTATCCGTCAAAAATGGCGCTAACAATCGTCCAACCAAAAAAAGCGTTTACAATGACAAAATTATGGCCTTGGTTAATTAATAACAAGTATATAATCGTTATTATTTGACGTACGTATTTGAAACAACCGGCCCTTAGCGCAATAATAATTCGATAAGACATCATCAAATGAACCGTGAAACTAAACACAGCGCCATCTAGTGGTATAACACTGAACTTCATAGCGTGGTAGTTACCGAGTAGTCTGATGGGGTTAAATACGTAGGTAAGTATGTACACTTGTACAGTCATCCGCTCGCTGATCGGTCATTACCTACTTTTGAACTACGAAAACCACCCTAGGGCTATAATACATAAGTAGGTGCAGTTGACGGCCCCCAGCTACTCGTACATGGACCGACGACCTTAAAAGGTGGCTGGAACAGACTGTCAGACTCCAGGATTCGCCTGCTCCACCGGCCATCGGTCCTTCATTAAACATTGCCAGCCCACTGCCACTTCAGCTTGCTTAATCAGCAGGCTACGTCGGTAACTCCGGTTCTTCTCTGGATTTCTGATTTCAATATGAGTATTAAAGGCTTGTTCAGAAACGTCCATACTATTCACCTAGGCAAGTATCTACTATAAATGCGAAAGTAACTCTTTCTGTCTGTCTAGTAACCTTTTATGGGAATTTCTACGAAAGGCACACAGGTAGAACATGACCTGGGTTGGTTTATCCTGGTATTAAGATCTCGTGGGTTAATTTCTAACGTCCACACTGGTGAAGCCGCGGGTAAAAGCTAGTAGTATTAAAGTTGAAATGAGTAGTGAGTACCTACTCAAGAGTTTATACCAGTTTTATTTTAGATCACAACTAATTCGTCCGACTCTGTAGAAATGGTTCTAGGCGCCATAATTTATAATTACACTGACAGTACCTAAAAAATTATCCTTTTTCTCATACACAACTTCAATACCTAACCTACTCGACCCAACTGTACCCACACCCTTAAATTTGACCACACCCCTATGGTACACAAAATTCAAATTCAAAGCATTTATTTCAATTAAACCATGTAAAGGCACTTTTGAATTGTCCAAATTAAATAGTCGGTCAGTTAGTCAGAAAGTTGAAGCTAGTTGCCCATTCCAAAACGTAGATCTCTATGGAGAAGAACGGGCAAGAAACTCCATCGACACCCTTTTAAATCAAGATATTACAAAATCCTGAGTACATTATTCTTATACCCTGTTTAAAAAGGTACTGGGTACCTAATCACAAGTCCAAGTCTGTCACCTGATCACATCCTGTCATCAATTTATACGTTTTAACAGTTTTCCTCTGAGACCAAAACTTTACAAATCCAATTTTAAAACTATACCTAAATATACAGGTGCACTGGGTTGAAACGTACTTATTCCAAGGTCACATCCAGCTTGGCCATTGACCAGAAAATGGCGGCAAGTCCCAAGGGGTTCCATCCAGTATCATTTGACACAAGGTTAATTAATGGTTCTAAAATCTGTATTGTTTTATTTATCTCCAAAGCTACGCATATTTGTAATTAAGAGCAGGAGGCCTACCACAAGCTCTTAACGCGATCCATTTTAGGACCTAAACTGAACTGTTCTTCTAATTCGTACCATGACGTCAGTTTAACGATTCAGTTTAGGCCGTGCCTTTCTGCTAACAGCGATTGTCCCAAACTGAGTTGCAAGTTTTGGTTTCAATCATACTTGTTTGGTACCATGACATCCATAGAGCAGCTCAAGCGTTGCAGTTTAGGAACCTAATCTGAAATGTCTTGTTTTTGAATCGTTTTTAATTAGATCATGGTAGGCCACCAGACTGTACTTGTATATTATGGTACGAGCGTAGACGTACTTATAGGCCCGTATACGCTACTGACCGATCCACTGGTTCGTTCGAATACACCGAATAGGCGCGTTTACGCGCGTTCTGCTTGTTGATGTTTAAAATTTTGATTGTGTGTGTTTCACCTTTCTATTATTGATACCTTTTTATAGGAAAAAGCACTCCGTCCAAAATAAAATTGCTTTGAGAATCATCCACATCCACACACACCTTCATTTTTGCCCTTCAGGTTATGTAGGTAGTAACCCCTCCGGGAAATTTGATTTCCACCTTCTTACATTTGTATATTTCTTCAAATATGATACCTATTTCAGGTTATATTTGGAAGAGAACATAATTTAAATGTCAGGATTGGAATGGTATGATCATAAAAAAGTCTTTCGGCTATAAATTGCAAGAACTTTTTGTAGGTATATGACAGGCTGAGTTGTTTACTGAATTCGTCAAGGCAAAAACAAAACTGTTTTATTCATTTATGTTCCTCGTAGGTTCTCTTTCGGAAGGCGCAGAGGTATATTGAATTGAACTCCTACAGACCAAAACTACTTAGTGTCCTTAAAATTTTCAGTGCATCACACTTTACAAACTTCTGCATTGCGTAATATACTATCAATAGGAATGGCTTTCATTTTGACAGTTCAACAACATTCATTGCGTTATTTACGTTGTTAAGTAGACCAATTTTTCGAACATATGAAGCAATGGATTAGCAATATCCTTCAAAATTATTCAGATTGTGATTCATAGTTTGTTACGCAATTCAATGGAATAAGAATTGATGACGCTATACACCCAATTGAATGAACTCGTGTCTTCAAATTAACGCTACCTTCAGGAAAAAATAGGACGTGTAAAGTCTATTCAAACTTATGTTTAAAATTAATATTATTTCAAGTTAAACAAATATCAACTTTATTTGAATGGTACTTAAGTTGATTTCAGAGTGACTAGTACTATTGAAAATGTCATAAAAATTATTGAAGTTGTAGCGTAAACTGACTAACGTAACTTTATTGTGTAGTATTTAAAGTTATTTTTCCATAAACTCATATCTGTTTACATTTTTGGCAAATAAATCGCGAATGCAGTATAAAACGGACAATGGCTCCTTTGCCCTTGTTGCACAAGGAAGTATAAAATCGAAAGTAATGATCTCGTAAAATAATTAGAGCTGTTATTGTGCGGGAGAAGCACGTGTAGCCACTGGTAATTATAAGGTAATGCAGATTTACGTATATACAACAAAGATCATCGGACAGAAACGATTTTATTGTCATTCCTTTTTGTACAAGAAGATAATTTATCTTGTGTGCTTTGGTTGCATTTACTAAAGGTCAGTTCTGTGTTGATCGCGTGTATTTTTTATTATATTATTTTAAAACCACGGGCTTTCAAAAGGACGTTAATTATTTTAAAAAGTCAGAGAAATTAATTATTAAACAAAATGTCTATAAACTTAATTTGTCGGTATATTAAAATCACAACTATACATTATTTGGCATTTGTATGAAATTTCTATAACACAGCAGATTGACGTAGGGTGTCAATTTGTTTAGTAGATTTTTATATTTTGTTTATCCTTTTGATACATCCTTATTTTGTAAATGTGAGGACTTTGTAAGCCTTGTAGACTTTAGATCTGTAGACCATTTTTTATTTTATCAAGTACCTGGTACTTGTTGACAGGCCTACGCTGTCCTCCCATACCTACTGTAACTCGAAAGCGTTGTAAAGGCCAATTATTTTTAAAAGAGTAACCATGGAGTTTCTTGCCGGTTCTTCTCCATAGGAAACGACCAATTGGAACCGTGCACCTAGCTTCTGACGTTTCATAAGTGCCCATGTTGGTTTATGTGAAATAAAAATATTTTGATTTGATTTGATTTAACAATTACTTTCTCTGTACTAGGAGAGTCGAATTTGAAGGGCAATTCTATGTTGATTACAAATTAATTTTTTTTAATCATTGCAAATCCATGGTTTTTTTGCTGACCGTTACCCAAATTAACTTCAAAACGTTATCATTGTGCATCTTAATTTCAGCCTAGAATTAAGTACCCACTGTTGGGCTGGGCCTTTCTGTCATAAAAACGACTTAATGCTACCTAAGTTTTTCTCAAGTAGGATTAAAGTTTTACACCCGGTATCTGGAACGATAATTGAAGACGTGGTAAAATTAAGCGCATGTCAAGTTATCTCATTGGGTGTTAGTAACCAATCACAACAGGTCAACTTGTAATGCGCGTGACTACCTATTTATTAGAAGATTTTGTCGATTTTCGTTACAAAATCTTTAGGCACTTGTTCCTACTAAAGTAATACAGCACCCTAATTGCGTAACACACTAACAATCACAATCTGAATCATTTTGAAGGATATTGCTAATCCATTGCTTTACATGTTCGAAAAAAATTCTGCTCAACAACGTAAATAACGCAATATATGTTGTCGAACTGTCAAAATGAAACCCATTACTACTGTTGTGTGTTACGCAATTACCCCACAGTTATAGTCTTATTATTTTTCTTTATTCCAATACCTTTTGCTGAGTAAATCTTTTCTACAACCAAAAGTTAGAACGCAACACCTACTCGTACTTTAGGTAGATTTTAATAACATTTAAAAAATTTATAATAATAATCTAAACAATTTCTCTACCTGTTAATTAATTCATTAAATTAATTTTAAAAATAAAACAAATCAAAGCGCATCTCAACATAATTAGGCACCTTTCTATCTATATGACATCTGCACGCAATCTTCATGATCTGTGGGCGGAACACTGAGGCTGCGTACGCGCTGATTCTCGCGCTAGTCGAGTAACAAGCGCACAGTCGCTCGCCTGTCTGTTACTTTACTTGACTTCCTTTACGTTCGCGTGTAAAGTTAACACAACGATTGAATGGGAAACGAAATATTGAAAAGAAAATTGGAACACTGGATTTTTTGGCAGATTTCTGTGAGTGTGATTTTTAATTACTTTTTTTTTATTAATCAAAATGAACCTAGTGAGAATGGAAAAGGTATCAATATATTTGCCATAATTATAATACCTCATTGATATTGCCTATCTGGTTCATTTCGAATATAATTTTGTGTTATTTTTTAAGTGGATTTATTACTTATATTTACTGAAACAGTTTAAAAAGTTTTAATGGTTGCAATATTATTCGGGATTTTTACTTTCACTCTTTTTTTCTTTAAAAAATGCATGTTTAATAAAGAATATAAAAATAATTTAACATCAATTAAATCCTTTAAATTAGAATGTACGATTAGAATTTCGAATACATAAATATTTATATAATAACAATTTCTAAATGCATTATTTCCGGAATACCTGCTTCGTATGTGTATAGGTATATACATTTTAATTATAATTATTTCAGACCGTTGGTTACGTACGTCATTAATGATTGTAATCTAATGCGAATAGCTGCTATAATTGTAACGTTATTAATTACATTGTTTTATATTGAATATAATTTATATGTTTTTTCGGTAATGAAGAAAGGTGTTATAGTGAATGTATATAATCGTATGCCAACATTGTTGAGGCAGCTGTTTGTAAATTAGCAAGTCGAAATTATTATTGATGTAATTTTTGACTACGTTTACTTCAGAACATTCATATTTTGGCAGTTTTTTTTTTTTTTAATGAATCATCTTAAACATGAGGCTTTAACTTAGCTAGCAAATTGTGGGAGCACCTGTAACTATCTACCGTTTTGCGGAAAATATGCGAGGTTTTTTTACTAAAATCAGAAGTTCGAATACAGTTGAAAACATTAATATTTTGGAAAATACTTTTATTTTTGCTAGGAAAATGTGGAAGTACCATACCTGCCTACCCTTTTCCGACAAACAAGCTAGGTTTTTCATTTAAATTTAAACAAATACTTATAGTTTTCAGATTTTCGTATTCCGCTCTATCTAACAATTTTCTACCACCTTGCTTAGGTACAGACACCAGCAAGCACATCAAGCTACCCGAAACGGTCAAAATTTTCCAATCAAGTTTTAACCTTATGCTTTAGCAATAAAATTGAAAAAATATTAAAGAAATTTGACAGATTATAGTAGCTTGATGTGCAGCTGGCGTCTGTAGGTACTCTAAATACAGTTACTTTTGTGAATGAAGAAGAAGCAAGAACTGAAATGGATGTTGAAGAGTTCCCCAAGCTATACGTTTCGCGCGGCAAGATCGCTTAACATGAAAATTCTCCCTTTTCATTGGCTCTACGCTTATCTAAGCGACACATTAATTGTTTCATTAAGTAAATAGCAGGATTCAGTATTTAGCCGCAATTCCGACATTAGACAAGATTTACATCTTTACAGCGTTTTTTTTTTTCCGACGCATTAGGCATCTTCTGGGCACGCTCGTTCCATCATAGACTTTATCCATCGCTTTCCATCAGGCGTGAACGAGGTCAAGAGCGGGCCCATTCAGCAAAAAAAAAAACAGTGGCACTCCGGGAGCGCCGACAGAAGTGAAAACAAAACACAAACAGAATACTTTGCAATCACTCACTGACATATCGGATATACATTAAAACCGAGTACATCCAGATGACAGCCGAACACATCCGAAGCGATGTCGGTTACGGTAACAGTGAAGTGAATTCAATGGTTTTTTCCCATCTCAAGAAATGCCCAACGCGCATAAAGAAGATCTTTACAGTTTTTTACATAGAGCGACTGCCTATCGTCTATCTGACCTTCACAACCCCGTAATTTACATGACAGAATTGACTTATAGAAAAGATGAGATGATATTTTGATGCGTATAATGTGGTATATTTTATGACGCTGCCGTAGGTATAAAACTCAGAAGGCTTTATAACTTAAAAGATAGTAAAGACGAGTGTTAGGTAATTAAATACAGGAATGTAAAGATAAAAACAATAATTGCTTCTATTTGTTTAATGATTAGGATGTAAGCAAGATTAACAATATCTTGTACGGTTTTTGATTTAAAAGTGGGCAGTTATTAAAACGTTTAAGAATACTTAATAATTATGTTTTTTTTTGTTTATCGTTTATTTGGTGCACACAAAAGACATAGCACAACAAACAAAAACACGATTTAATAATAAAAAAATACATGAATAGTTAGAAAATACCTACAAGGTGCCAATACCAGTACAAAAACAAAATTTTCTCAACTATTATTAAATCTTAGGTAAGTACATGTATAATTTTGGACCACAAAAATAAACAATCTGCTTAGTTATTACAATATTATGCTTGAATATAAACTTCTAGTTGTTTTCTATTGATCAAAACTCAATCCATTGCATTCCTTGTCAAGTAAAATAAGAGGTACCTATAGTTCGCGCCAAACTTCATGGCGACTCTGAAGTGCGCTACTCGCTGCGCAGTACCTCACCCGTCACTCCCGCTGACATATAAATTTGTTACTGCGCAGCGACTCGCCTCATGTTCCGAACCACCATAAAGCTTGCATCGAGCTGTACCTAATCATTTAAGGAGGCATATACTCAAAAAAGGGTGGAACATGACTCAAAATCAAAATATTTTATTTCACATAAAGCGAAATGGGCACTTATGAAACTTCAGAAGCTAGGTGCACGGTTCCAAATGGTCTCCTCTCGTACTCCTCTCTACTCTCTCTACTCTTTTAAAAATAATTTGCTTTTACACTGCCAATGATGATGGTGATAATAATTGATTTATGTAGTTGTACCATACAATTTTACTAACGCCAGTGGGATCCTTAGACGGCCTTAAGAATAACTTTAATTCTTATCTTCTTAATATTACAATTGCTTACATAAAATATATTTTCAATTTTCATTAGAAGACGCTAAAACATCATAATTTTAGTTGGTCGCTTAAAGAGAGTTATCATTTTATGTCTCTTTGGCATTGTATTGAATATTAGCTATGAAGTTATCACTGCTGGGATACAGGCCACCTCTCTGTGAAAGGTCATAATCCACCACGAGGGCCCAAAGCGAGTTGGAAGGGTCTTAGGCCTAGGTCAACGCTTTTGATAAGGTGAAGAAAGGGCTAACCCTCAAGTTAAGGCGGAGATTTCAGTTTCGTGAGTTCTAATTCGACCCCGGGTTGTTAATCCACTTGTAGGCAGAGGTTTGAGGGTTAAAGGCTCAACCTGCCTTTCACTGCCTTTGACTTCTATAAGCTAGGATTCACGGTAGCCTTTAATGAAAAAAACAATGTTTGTTTAGAATCTGTAAGGAGATGATAATAGGAGAGTTTATTGAATGTTTTCTTCAAGTTTGCTGAATTGATAAAAGTGTTACTCATCCGATAAAAAATGCAACACTATAATAAACAACAACAAGTTTTAAATACATAGGTACGCAGGATGACATTTCAATCTATACATTCTCAGTATAAGCTGACTTCTCATTGTACGAAAAGCCTAAGTATACAATGCAAGGTCTGCTAAAACTGGAAATGTATAGCTTGATAATATGTCGACGGCGTGTGTACCATTCTATACTTTATCCATCCATACAATACTTACTATACTAGGATTATAAATGCAAAAGCAGCCGTTCAACAGTTAACTGCTGAACGGATTTCGATAAAATTTGACACACTCATAAAGGTAGACCATGCCCTGGGGTAAGACATAGGATAGTTTTATCCCATGGGTCAATTACCGACCTCCACGCGGAAAAATCCGCGGGCCAAGTACACAATAAATAATATAAATCAACATTTAACGCCTCATTTAGAAACTCATTATGTTTCTCGTCACTATTTAATGCAGACAGGAAGCAACTACAGTCATGGTAAACAAACCATGTTATTAACCACCTCGTACACTATGCGACATGCAACTGCGACAACTCGGTGACTAAACGCAACGACAGGCTGCGGCCGACAATTTTTATATAATTTGTTCAAAGCTCCGCATATTGGCGTCGATTGCAGAATCGTAATTTAAAGATAGACTAGGGGAGTCGCATGCTTTCGCTACTTCGGGAGTCGCATGCTATCGCTGCTTGGCTCAGTGTCTCGAGGTACGTTGCACGCTCACACCAGCACCCTAATCGCGTAACACACTATCAATAACAATCTGAATCCTTTTGAAGGATATTGCTAATCCATTGCATCAAGTTCGAAAAAAATTGTCTGCTCAAAAACGTAAATAACGCAATGAATGTTGTTAAACTGTCAAAAATGAAAGCCATTGCTACTGTTCGTGTGTTGGGCAATTACCGCGCCGATGATATAGTCGTATGCGACCGGTCAGCGTCTTGTCGTCGACCTATCACACTACCGCATAATGTGCGAGGTGGTTTAGAGGAAAACTCAGTGAGGAAAATCATTGTTCCGTGATGAAAATTCTAGTTTGTTTGATGGTTGGCAGGTCGTGTTTCTCACCTTGATAATGAAAATTCTGCTTAGGTATATTTGATTAGTAATAGTGATAATATGTTAGTAGCATTCGAGTTGGTCGTTCAAATATTTTTGATTTGTTAATCGGGTGTGCGTCTTAAATGTTTATTCTTCTTATTAAATACCAGCTGTGAATTCAAGTTATAACTTGAACTCACAGCTCATCAGTCATAGTTTGAAGCTATTCGCAAGTATTTGATATTTTTTGATGAAAATACATAATTATATAAGTTGCTTATTGTTAGTTATTTTCTATAAACTAAATTATTTGACTGAAAAGAATCAGATACGATAACTTAAACCTAAAAATAGTAATACACACATCAAAAGTGTCTAGGGATCAACATATATTTTTGCAATAACTTTTCTCCTGATTGATATTAATTAAAATTTTCTTTAAGGATTCATCAAATAAAGTGTTTTCGTTTGTCACAGTAACGATAAACCAAGTCACCTTTGCATTAATAAAGAAATTTGCCATTTTCCTAATAAAGGGATTTTTGACATTTGAACCACTAACACAAAAGTTCGAAAAAAAGACTGAAATAACAGTTTTCTTTAAAATTTTATTGGGTAACTTAAACAATTAATAATCCGTGTTTCTACCGCGAACACTAACAACACAAGAACATCGGTTTGGCATACTCAAAATGAGTTCATCCAAATCACGCTGTGGAATGGCAGCCCATGTTCGTTGCAACAACAAAAAAAGGTCTTCTTGCGACTGGATACCCTCCATATTCGGCAGAGCTCTTCTCTGTAGCATATCCCATGCATGCTCAATCGGGTTCAAGTCTGGCGACTGAGCAGGCCAGGGCAGGACATTGATGTTAGCTGCGGCGAGAGTCTGTCTTACAACTCTTGCGGTGTGCGGTCGTGCATTATCATGCATTAACTGAAATAAGGGACCGATTTGCACTTGTAGAGGAACGATGACGTCTGATACAATCGTCTCAGCATAAATTTGAGCGTTGAGGTTGCCTCTGATCCAAATCAACTCAGTTCTTCCGCCGATCCAAATACCCGCCCATACCATGATGGTTCCACCACTATAAGGATGGACTTCCTGGCAGGATTTTAATCGCTGTTGGCGTCCAGGGGTTCTCCAGTGTCGTATACGTCTTGTATCCGGTCTCATACCAAAACGAGACTCATCAGAAAAGCACACGAAACGCCATTGTTCTTCTGCCCAATTTCTGTGTTCAAGAGCCCATTGATATCGAACCCTACGATTGTGCATTGCTATAGGTGGTACCCGTAGCGGTCTTCGGGAATGAAGGTTCACTTCATGCAAGCGGTTTCTGACTGTTTGGTCGCTAATTAAGTTCCCTGAAGAGTGATGAAGCCTCACGGCTAACATCATGGCGGTTATTGTTGGAGCTCTTCGAGTTAAGATTTGAATGTATCGGTCTTGTCTCCGTGTGGTGCAGCGATACCGTCCTCCATGGCGCTCAGCCACGGTACCAGTGCTTCGGTAACGTGTCCAAAGTCGACTGATAACACTCTGACTTGTATTCAGAGCTAAAGCCACAGTACGTTGCCGGGAACCAGCTTCTATCATTCCCACGGCTCTGAGCATTTCTTCCCTGCTTAAATGACGTCGCCGCTCCATAATAACGTTGGTTTTAATCAGTAGTAGGGAAACAGTAGCACTAATAATGTCTTCAATGCGTTGTATGTTTTTATAGGGAAAATATTGACAGCTGATTTTCATCTTTTACTCGAATTTGATTCACAGTTCCTGATTCAAATTATGAAATGCACCAAAAAGGATCCATATAAATTTATAAAATCATAAATTTATTACAAAGCCACATCTCAATCTCAAGAAATCCGCATAAAAATGCTTGATCCCTAGACACTTTTGATGTGTGTAGATAATGTCAATAGCAGATGTCAAAACAGCACAACGCGGATGCAAAGTGACAAATTGAATGACAAGTGCTGCTCTTGAAATTCGAATGATCGAAAGCGGATATAAGCTAGATTTTAATATTTTCCTTATTTTTATAATTAGAATCGCATTCTTAAACACCGCTTTTTGGTAGATATTTATTAAATGAGGAATTTAATATGTTTATAAACCAATGTAAATAACTTAACAATATTTTACTATAATTTAATTGGCATATCTTTTATTTTACGCTATTTGTATCAATTTAAACACAGACAACAAAATGGCTGACACAATTCAAATTGAAGATCGAATCAAAATTTAATCTGAGCGAGTGCCAATCGAAAGAGAACCAATATTGCCAACATTATAGTTGCAAGTTGAAACTGTTCTATTTTGCAGTATGAATGAGTGCTTAAATACCCACTTTAGAGTCGATTACTCAGTAATCATGGGCAGTAAAGATAGAGGCTATCTTTACAAGGCCTGGTAGTTGTATGTAGGTAACCGTAAACCGTAAAGCCCAGTGCGGGTAATTAAATAGCAGTGTTTAGCAACATTTAAATGTCGAACAACGCAGCTGGTATCTTGCTTCACTATCGGACGATTTTGCATTCATTTTGGGATGTTGGTAAATAACTCAATTATAATTATGGTTGAAAGATTTCGTACACATTTATGGTACCTATTTATAATAATAATAAAATTAATTTTATTTCGGATAACTAAGATATCCATATATTGTTAGTTACTGAATGGCAATTCTCGTAATTTTAAGAACGTTCAACGAACGTTCTCAGTCTCAATCTGTCAAAAATAACTCTATTTTCCCTACATTTTTGACAAGTTTGTGACATTAATTGTCGCTGAGATAAGATTGCGACTAGATTTTGAACGTTTTCAATTACAGGAATAGGCCTGCAGGTTTGCCCTTAAAATTGTATTATTAGTAACTTCAACTGCCCCCCCCCCTCCCCTTCGAGCCTCGGAAAGCACGTTAAGCCGTTGGTCCCGGCTGCCATTCGTGGATCTTTGACAGTCGTTACGGGTCGTCAGAAGCCCGAAAGTCTGACAACCAGTCTTACCAAGGGGTATCGTATTACCCAGTAACTGGGTTGTGGAGGTCCGATAGGCAGTCGCTCCATGTAAAATACTGGTATTCAGCTGCATCCGGTTAGACTGGAAGCCGACCCCAACATAGTTGGGAAAAGGCTAGGCAGATGATGATGATGAGTAACTTCAACTGAAGACGAATTCATGAAAAGACCACCCAATAAACTAGACACAAGGAGAAGTAGAAACTAAGTTATGTCTTCGTATAAATTGCCTTATTATGGAGAAGGAAGTATCTGCCGCCGCAGCCTTCAGGGTGCTATTGTGACTGTCTCTTATTCTGCTTAGGAGTGAGGCCGTTTTTTTACAGATGATGGCATGAAATCCATCGGTATATGTACTTATTGACTCTCTCTATTGCTTATTTTTAGAGCACAATCATGTTTTGTTCCCCCGTGTCGGTACGAGGTGAGAATTTAATTTTTCATTATTATATTAACTACTAGAGACCCGCTCCTGCTTCGCACGGACTTTACGACTTGAAAAAGCACCAAGTTTTGATCATTATATATATGTTATACACATTAACGTTCCGCAATAAATTCTCTTAATTGTGGGTGACCCGTATCAAAATCCGTTGCGTAATTTAGAAGAACAACGCGTTCACATAGCCAGACGCGAAAAGTGACATTAATTTATAATATAATTATGTCTAAGAGTAGATAACGATAAAATTCTGGAATAACCCTGTGCTTACAATAAGCACTTAATAATTATAAGTGTGTATACTTATGTTTTGGACAAATAAATGAACTATCTATCTACATTTTTTTTTGTTAGAGGATGAATGAGAGTATATTAAACTTTTACTTTTTGAGAAGAGATTTAAAGCGGTATTTGTTTTATTCTGGAGCTTATTTATTTTCACAATGTAGAAAGTACTTTTACGCAATCTATATCTCGTGCTTAGGTACCTAAGTATGTATAGCCTCTTTGAGTTTTGCACGTGGTTTCTAATAATACTAAAACTCTAAAATACCGCGGAAAGAATCTGTACAAATAATATCAAGTAAATAATAAAATTAAATATGCAGAATTGTCAGAAAGTTTATGCAGATAGAAGAGAACGAAGTAGGACCTCATTACAACACATATTATAAGTATTTATAAAATCTTACACACCACACGCTGCATTTACTTGGCTGGCCCGTAAATGTGGTTGAAACTAGCCAAAGAGCTGAGAGAAAAAACATGTACTTACCTAAATATAATAATAACGAAAAACGTAAATTCTCACCTCGTGCCAACACGAGGGAATAAAACACGATTGGGCAATCAGCAGAGAGTCAATATATCGATGGATTTCATGCCATCATCCAAAAAACAGCCTTACACATGAGCAGGATGAGAAGCAGTTTAATTAACATATAATAATCAAAACTTGGTGTTATTTTCAAGTTGTGAAATCCATGTGAAGCAGGGGCGGGTCACTTGTAGTTAATATAATAATGAAAAAAGTAAATTCTCACCTTGTGCCGACACGGGGGAATAAAATATGATTGTGCTCTAAAAATAAGCAATAGAGAGAGTCAATAAGTACTTATACCGATGGATTTCATGCCATCATCTGCAAAAAAACGGCCTCACTCCTAAACAGAATAAAAGGCAGTCACACTAGGTTCCTGAACGCTGTGGCGGCAGATACTTCCTGCGCCATAATAAAACGATTTGTGCGAAGACTGATACCCTAGATATTATGTTCTTGTGTCTAGTCGTTGGTGTCTTTCCAGAAATCGCGGGCCCAGCGCGGGTTGGCAGATGTCACACGTCTTCGAATTTTTGGTTCTATGACATGCCGGTTTCCTCACGGTAATTTCCTTCACCGTTTTGATAGCAGTGGTAATGAAATGATTTACACAAAGTAACATTTTATTTTAAACATGATTGTTTTTGCAAGTTTTGTTTGAAAATTAAATTGTTCTAAATTGAAAGGAATTTTAACATTTCATAAATGCAAGCAGTTTCAGCTTTAATACTGTCTCCTTAAAGTTTAGAACCGCGTGAATAATATACAATTTAAACTATCATTGAATAGTTTTTGGTACGTGACTCTAATAAGGGACAATACTCACGTTATTATTATCGCGAGTATTGTTTCTTATTTTCGTTTTTCATTATTATTAAGGAAAAACGAAAATAAGAAACGTTATTTTCTCTTATCTTTTATTAAATAAAGAAACTACTTGAAAGTTACTCATAATAGGCTAGATGACAGTAAGAAAAATACAGTATGAATTTTGTTTCGTAAAATGGTTCTGAGCTAAAACTATCAATAACATTGTAACGTCGTGAAGGCCTGGTGGTTAAGTCCCCACCTCTGGTGCACGAGATTGTGGGTTCAGATCTAGGCAAGTACCAATGTGACTTTAATACAAATATACGAGTATACCAATGTAACTGTGAAGTTATGTGTAAGTAGTATGGATATTATGAAGGTATATAATTTACAATTATTCGTAATCAATATTTTAGTGCAAAATAGAGCGTTATATCATAATTTAATTGAGTAATGTTGCATATTTGACAGCTATTTGCAACGTTGCCAACTTTCAGCATGCACCCTTGCTGAAATATTGTTACGAGTATTTTGAGAAAAATTAACCAGAAAAATATGTCGAAAACTAATGAATTTCGGCCATACATAATATGTATGGCCGAAATTCAATTTGTTGCGAAACATTTTTTAAGCGTAAAATGAAAATATTCGTAAGATATTATTCTTAAATAGCTCATAATTTTAATTATTCTGTTGATTGAATTTAAGTACTTTTAATTAAGTTCATAGCTTAATTGAAGTGCCAGCTACAATATTATTTTTAATGGTAACCATTCAATATATATATTTTTTTATTTGGAATTATATCGATAAACCCTTAAAATTCAAATATCTCGAAAACTATTGAATTTCGGCCATACATATATGTGGGGTTCAATTTGTTGCATTTTGGCCCCCTATCAGCTTCTGATGGATATACGTCGAATTAAAAGGTATGTAGGTATACTTACCTACATATTCCTTTAGGAGTACGTAAGGATTGTTGCAGGTGGCGTTCTGTAGTTTTTGCCAATCCTCATGAGAAAAAGGCAATGACGGTTCTACACTCATAGCAGTGCTTTGTACAACATAATTGTTATACACCAAACTACTACTACTGATTTAGTAGGTCATGTCCAAAAACTAATAATCATAATAATAAGGGTAATCATCAAATGACCCCTCCCGCTCTGGGTGGAGCGGAAGGGAGTGTCAGACTCTTACTGACTAAAACCCACCCGTGTTCTTTCCTTAGCCCTTTATGTTCCGGGGCAGCGGTAACCCTTTCGGACAATCCCGCTACCCCGGCAGACTTCGGCCCTAACGGGCCCCTTCCTTTATGCTGACATCTCTTTGAGGCGCGCATGGAACACATACGTGTCGTCCGGCACGGGCCCGGTCCTGATCGGACGACACGAGCCCTAAACGAGCCCTTACGTCATACAAAATCAAAAGTTATATTCAGAATAGGTTGAGAAACATCGCTGGTTAAAACACCAATATTACATAAGACAGTTCCCAAAAGCGCCTTGGCCGCTTTGGCCTTTCACCACTTCCTAGAGCTTTAACTGGGAAGAAGAAGTGGCGCAACAAACTCCCCACCAGAGAAGAAGTTGATTCTATACAATATTATGCAAAATAAAACCATTACTAGCATTGAATTTGCCCCGTCAACCAAACCCGACAGCGATGCTTCGTAGAACATAGTATTATAATTCCCAATCAGATTTATCCAATTTAAAACGAATTGTCACATTCTCAAAAAGTTCAAATATTTTTATTTATTTATTTTACCATTTATGTAAATAGATACAAAGGTGACAATAGACAGAGATGTAGACAAAAGAGAAAATGAGACAAAAAAATTACATAAAACCTTAACAATTCACTTAATAAAACTAAAAAAATATTAGGTAATTTTAGGTAAGTAATACGAACAAGCATTAAAAATTGCAATAGACATAACTGATTAAGAACCAGTTTATTACCATCAACAGTCCATTACCGATTGGCGGCGATTCGGCGATGAATTTCAAATTAACACCAGCATTGGGTCAAGTTTAACTAATTCTTGTGTGAAATACTTTGTGACGTCGCATGAAGTATTGTATCGTCTTCTTTTTGCAAGAATTTTGTGTTGTTTTACCCGACTACGTAGTCTTTTTTCAATAGTCGGGTTTTAGTTTTTATTGTAGCGAGAGCAGTGGGTACGCGGCCGATGAAATGAATCCGAAGTAAAGTTATTCCAAAACATGTATGGTTAAACTGAAGTTAATACCTAATGGCCAGTTAAAGGGGATCGAGCTAAATAATAACAGCCGCACGGGTCAAAGGTTAAGACACGCTTGCCGCGGGCGGTTTGTGGATATGGTGTGTCCGACCACTTCATATCGAGACCCCTCCGTGTCTAACAATTAGTCTTACCAAGACTACCGTGTTACCCAATAACTGGGTAGTGGAGGTCAGATAGCCAGTTCCTCCATGTAAAATACAGGTATTCACCGGCATCCGGTTAGACTGGAAGCCGACGCCAAAATAGTTGGGAAAATGCTAGGCAGATGATTGAGGAGAATCAACAGCTACAATAGAAGGATTACGATTGGATCAGTCATGCACAGTTACCCAAAACTTAAACCTCGAAAACTGTATGGTTGAATTATACTTAGTTAATAATTTTACCGTTGTGTATGTGCCATATTATAAAGAGCAGCGGTGGCCCAGTGGTATCGGCCGCAACTTACGAGTTGTAGGTCGTAGGTTCGAACCCAGACAGGCGCTTTACTTTGTGTAAATTATTTCATCACCACTGCTTTCAAAACGGTGAAGGAAAGCACCGTGAGGTAACCGGCATGTCATAGAACCTTCGAAGACATGTGACATCTACCAACACGCACTGGGCCTGCGTGGTAGATTATAGTCCACTCCCTCTCGAAGAGACGAGGCCTGTGTCCCAGCAGTGGGGACAATATAGGCTGGTTATTATGTGAAATATTATCAGCCAGGTAGGTACCTAATCAATAATTATGTTCCTACAGTGAGTGTCCACATTATTGATTGCAATTATTTTATTTTACCTAAACATCTATTATTTTACATTAATTAAATTTTTGTTTCCAATTAGTATTTATGATTTTTTTTGAATATGTTTCTTTCTATTTTTATATTCATAATATTTGCGCAAACAACAAAGATATAATGTCAAAGATTCTTGTTTTGAAGCGTTGAACAAAATGTGTTTTATTTTGAGCACCTGAATCGTGAGGGAGGTCTTTACTCAAGTTAAGTTAGGAGTTCAATGTACAATGTCAATGTCAAAATGAAAAATGTATTAATACTAGCTGTTTCCCACGACTTCGTCTGCATTTTTGTGTGTTTGTTTGTTACGCTTTCACGCCAAAACGGCTGAACAGTTTTATATAAAATTTGTCACATGAGACCATGACTTGAATTACGAGATAATTATGATACTTTTATACCGGTATTCCCACGGGATCGAGACGTATATGGCGGAATCCGAGGGCACAGCTAGTATTCCATAGGTTTTATAAAAATACCTACCCAGGTTTAAAAGTAGCTGTATGTATGTCCTTGTCCAGGTACCAGGCTACCTAGTTGTCAAATTTCATAACGATCGGTTCAGCGCTTAAGGCATGAAAGGATAATAAATAGACAGAGTTATTTACGCATTTGTAATAGACATTACGTTATCTTCAATACTTATCAAAATCTTCCTTGTATTTTCACTATTATTTTGATTCGAGATCATCCTTATCCAGATACCTAGCTGTCAATCGATATGTATCGAATAAATTATCTTATCGATTCCTCATCTGATTATGAAACAGTTATCGTTAAAGCTGTTTGATTGATTGATTGATTTATCGAACTCTTATTCGAATTGCGTACACATCTATACACACATACATACAAATAAATAAAATTGGAGTGTCTGTTTGTAATATTAAAATAACCGCTGTTTACTAAATGCATATGGATGTATACACGGTAGATATACCTACCAAAATAACATTTTTTACAATTTTTGTCTGTCTGTCTGTCTGTTTATTCCGGCTAATCTCTGAAACAGCTGGGCCGATTTTGACGGGATTTTCACTGGCAAATAGCTGATGTAATAAAGAGTAACTTAGGCTAGTATTATATTAGAATAAGAATTAGGGTTCTAAAAAAATTAAAACGTTTTCCGTCATGCGCGCGAACGAAGTCGCGAGCACAGCTAGTACACATTATAATTATAAACTCACATCTTGTTCTCATGGTCCAGGCAGAAACTACAGAACACCACCTGCTTCGATCCACACTCCTTTTGCTTCGTATACGTTCACACGAGTATACAGGGTTATTGGAAAAACATTAACAACCTCTTAAGAGGTCATTTTTCTCATCATTATGAACAACTTTTACTATGGGACCAAACCTGAAATCACGAAAAAAAAATCAGCTGGTCCCTACATTTTGACGAGATACACGAACATAAATGTAAGGAACAGCAGATTTTTTTTCTACACGCATCATACACGCACGCCGGTTGCGAGTACTACGAACCCGACCTTTCTGGAGAACATCCACAATACGGTCACTAATTACGTCCTTCTAGGACACCCCCCCGGGTGTTTCCACACACATCTGCTTTCACTTCTTCTGTTCATTTTACATAGTGTTTTTATTCAAAGTGAATGAGAAGTGGTAAACCGCAAATTTTAAATTTTCTTACGTTTTTTGCAATTTGCAGGTCAGTGTCAGTTTGTATCTTGATCAAAATAAAATTCGCGACTATAATAGATATGTATTTACATAATTATAGTCATTAGAATCATTAATATATCTCTTTAAGTTAGATTTCTACCCTAAGCACTTTTCCATACGAGATTTGTTCTTACGGTAGAAATCTAACTTAGAAAGATGTATTAATGTTTCTAATTATTGTAATTCTGTAAATACGTACCTGTTAAAGTCGCGAATCATATTTTGATCAAGATATAACTTGACACTGACCTGCAAATTGCAAAAAACTTAAGAAAATTTAAAATTCGCGGTCTACCACTTCGCATTTAGGTACCATAAAAACATTTCCGTCCTCAGGTTCACGTTAGGTTATCTACCTGTTAAGAACAAACTATTATAAATCCGGTTTCAATATAAGTAAACATAACAAATTAAGTTATGAACATATATAAAACCCGAATAAAACCAGATCTTACAAAATACCTACTTAATTATGATTATAAATGCAAATAAGTAATTAATTCAACTGGTTCGCATATCAATCAAAGGTCATATCGATATTGAGTGATTTATTAATAGTTTATAATTATTTAATCCATCACGGTTTGATTGGTGTCAATCAAAAGTTTAGTCTTGATCTGTTTGACCTTGACTTTTTTTTTGTAGAATGGTACCTATTACCTACTCGTATTATTGTATGTAATACTGAATTGTTTTTTTTTTAAGATTAAATTGTTTGGTTGAACATTTTTCCAATAGATATATTCATTAATCAACAATCTACGAGGTGTAACTGAAAAACTGAAAAGCTTATAAGGGGTCAAAACTCAAAATGAATCAGTTGCTACTTACATTTACGTTCGCGTAAGTCGACAAAATGTAGGGGACACCTGACTTTTTTTTCGCAGTCTTTTTTGGTCCCATATTAAAAGTTGATCCTGATGATGAGTAAAATAACTCATTTATTAAATATAATGGGTCGCCTTTGCCCTATCTATTTTAATGTCGTAAAGGGAGCATGGGCAGTACAGCCCGGTTCAAACTTAATGGCCTCGGAACATGAAGCGAGTCGCTGCGCAGTAACAAATTCACGTGTCAGCAGGAGTGAGGGGTGAGGTACTGCGCAGCGAGTAGCGCACTTCAGAGCCGCCATGAAGTTTGAATCGGGCTGTAGCTTAACTTTTCCTGTCTGCAAAAAAAAACACAATCTACCATCATGACATATTGTGATCATCTGATGAACTTAATTATGCACTTAGTCCTTTTTTGACATGTCTGACCATTAACCTCAATATAAATAAATGTCTTTGCAGAAGTAAATAAGTGTAGGTAATTTATGTTTGATAGGTGTTAGCATTATTTTCTTTTTTCTGTAATTCTTAGGATACTATACAGTCACGTACAGACGCCAGTACATCAAGCTACCCGAAATTGTCAAATTTTCCCAATCAACTTTGAACCTTATGCTTTAGCGATAAAGTTTATTTTATTTTATTTTTATTTTATTTTATTTGGGAAACAAACAGATGCAATAACAAACATAAGTATAAAAATTAGTTTAACACAATCCAGAAACAGTTTCCACAGATTACTATGACAAGTACAGTATATGTAACTAAGTGTAACAACTACCAGAAGTTCACACCTGCAAAGTTTACAGAAATTACAATTTAATATTATATAACATATAACACTATTATTCTTATTTAAATTTCGATGCCAAAATATTTCTTATACTAAATTTGAATTTGGGTAGAGAAAGGTGAAAAATATCTAAATCTTGATTTGCTTTGCTAAGTTGAAAATCTATTAAACAAATTTGACAGATTGTAGTAGCTTGATGTGCTGGCGTCTGTACATACAATAGTCTACGTCATACTAGTCGTTCAACGTGAGTAAGACCAGTCATAATACTGTCAGTCCACTCAAATGTGCCAAACACATCGGAAATCGTGAGAGAATCGTGTATATAAATGCAGATAGACTATTATATGCAAACGTCGCGTGCACGGAAAGGTACTAGATGGTAATGCAAAGTAATTACAAGTATCTGAGTACATTCATAACGTACCTAAGTACCTACTACTTGGGCAAAAAAAAACAACATTCCAACATGGTGTCATGGTCGCATGCTGTAAGGTTTGTGGTTCGGTCAATACACTTGACCTTCAACTTATGATAGTTGTAGGTCGGGCTCTTTACTTTGTGTAACTTATTTCAACACCAAAATGGTGAAGGAAAATATCGTGAGGAAACGAGAATGTCCTACAACCAAAATGTCGAAGACATAATTATTGGGACATCCATCAACACATCAATAATCCGCACTGGGCCCGGGTGGTGGATTATAGCCCACTTCTTCTCACAGAGAGAAGAAGATAATTAATTATTCACCTATTAAAAAATTTGCCCCAACCCGCAAAATTCGAATTTTCTTAAGTTTTTTGCCATTTGCAGGTCTGTATCAGTTTGTATATTGATCTAAATATATTCGAATACATATTTATTTATAGAATTATAATCATAAAAAATCATCAATACATCTCTCTAAGTCCATATTACCCTATTGAATGACTATTTCATGAAATCATAACATTTTAGGTGATTCTAATGATTATAATTCTGTGAAGTCATTTCAACATCAACATACAACCTGACACTGATCTGCAAATTGCAAATAATTAAGAAAAAAATAATTTCACGGGCTACCGTAGCGCATCCCCCTTAAATTAATAAAATCGTGCTTACGAGATGCAGCTGGTATAATTTCTAATTGATGAACACGCTAAAAAGTATTACTTTTTCAACACCTGGGCAAAGTGCTGATTTGTAAATATTGACGCTGCCAATATTCAAGGTCTGATGTAACCATGTGCGTATCGTAACGTTTTGTAAAGAAATTGTGACACCTACTGACTGCTAGATACCAGTACCCTTAAAGCTAAGCGCACATTACAGCAGCGGCGGGCCGCAGCGCGCCACATTGCAAAAATGCGCCGACGCACATTAGTGTAGATACACACAAGCGACACGCGTCAACGGCAGAGGCAACTCCAGTCGCCGACACCCGTCGACGCCTGCCGTCGGCAACGTGCCGCTCGTCTATTTGAGTACGGTGTTCAAATACGCGAGCGGCACGTTATGCCGTTGACGCGTGTCACTCGTGTGTATGAGCGCTCAGGAGCCGCGGCGACCCGCACCACAACGCAGTAATTGTTACAGAGAGATTCAAATTTGGGCCCGGTGCAGCCCGCCTATATATACAAAATGTACGAACCATCAAGTGATGCAGGAGGATTTTTGCAATGCGTTGCGATGCAGGCCGCCAAAATGTGCGCGAGCCTTTATAGAATGTAAGCGCTAGCACGAGTAAGTTACACCTTAATTAATTCATTGAATGCGAGGTTTATTTCGTTGACTTGGCGGTAGTTAGGTACTGGTCGATAATTAGGTCCCCAGCCCGCCAACTGGTTTTTGAGTTTAGTTCAAATACTAGGTTGAAATTGAAATGAAGTCTGAGACACATTTTCTTTTGGTAACATTATCAGTTACGACCTGAGATAGTTGTCAATTACTATCGACTTCTCGATGAGACATAGACTGTTTAGATGTTTTGTACTCCTTGTAAGGAACGCTCTACGGTCATTGACTTTAGTTGGCATTGCATCCGTATGCTTAAGATTATCACGACCGCTTCCAAAAAAGCAGTAGGCACATGCGGCTTGAAATTAAAAGATGTCCGTTGTCTGCGGAAAGACAATAGTAACGCTTACGGTCAATAAGTGCATACATTAATATTATGTTGTATTATTTTTATACAGTTTCTGTATTTGTAAATGCATTTTCTTTTCGATCAATCAACTTGGCCTATCGCAGTGCACTGCTGGATAAAGACCTCTACCGGCTGCACCACAGCACACCATCCTCCGCCTACCGCATTTTCTTTTATTACTTCAAAAACATTGTTATAACAGATGACGATGGCAAGATGCATGGTATCATATAGAAGGTGTACTTTCAAGGGTATTGGACATGATAAGAGGTCATTGTACTCATCATAATGAACAAATTTTACCATGTGACGAACCATGAAATCGTAAAAAAAATCCGCACATTTTATTTCAGGGTTCTTTTCATCATATAAAATGTTTATAATGATAAAACCAATGACCTCTTTTCATACCCAACACCATTTAAATTATACCGTGTAAATGTCTAACTTAGTATCGTTATATTCGAATGCCTAAGCACCGATTAATACCACTTAAGTTAATCACCAGCTTGACTTAGCAAATCTAAGATTTTGTCGGTCCTTTCATAATGCTGCGTTCACACGATTTGGCTTTATAATGTCAGTTTCCCATGCATAGGTAATTACTCGTTAGTCGATGCTGCATGAAGATTTAAATTTATTGTTAGTTATTAAAATTATGCAAAAGAGTTATTTTTAGGAACGATGGAATCTATACTTAACTAAATGATTATGTCCGTAATGCTTTATTTTGTGGAGGAGATAGTCATTGAATTGAATTGGTTAGTAGGTAGGTATGTATCTTTATTTTACTCGAAACTTCTAATCAGCTCGTCGAAGGTCGGCACAGCATGTCTTCTTCTGCCCTACCTACTGTAAGCCATCGTCTCAGTTATCATGTCATCCTCTTTCTAGCTGTAGTTTTTTTACTATTACCATAGATTTAAGCTTAGACGCAGTCTTTATCGTTTTCCGTGATACATACATAACATCACGAATTATTTCTCCAAAGGGTTAGGCAAAGATATACCAGAGGTAGCTTCGTGTTATCTAAAGATTAACCAACATTTAGTAACAATGGATGTTTGAGAACTTGCACAATATGCCCTTCGCTAGGGTATCGATAAATGCTAACAGATTGCTAATCGGTAGGTACGCTGACGAACGTCTCCCGCAGAAAGGCGCGACGAGCCGGTGCGACGCAATTCTTATAGAACAATTTCTGAGAGGCAATGCACCTGTTTTTTCAGCCTTTAATATCTTTAGATTACCTATTGTTTAGTCTGAAAGAATCCCTACAATCCAATGTTTAAAAGGTACATTTAAACTGAACATTAAACTTAACTCATAAAAAAAACTAAAACTAAATACTAAAATACGTATTCAATATTTTAGTAAACTACGAAACGATATGTCATAATTTCATTTACATAGTAATATTGACGAATTAATCAAAACATTTCACAGCAATTTGCGACGTTGCCAACTTTCTCAATGCATTTAAGGGGGATACGTTAAGGTATTCCGCAAAATGCAAATTGCAAAAACGTACCTAAGATTTGAATGGCTTCTCTGACGCTTTTATTTGGCATTTTTATAGTAATGTAGGTATTTTGTTGTATATAGGTTTCCTATTTAAGAACTGGGCATACACACCTGTACGTTATTATTTAAGCAAAGATTTGGTGAGAAAGAAAAATAGGATAAGATTAACACTAGGTTTACCTCTAACTCTTGGTGGCGTAAGATGAATCATTTGATAACCCTTTTTTTTTTTTTTTTTTTTTTTTTTTTTTTTTTTTTTTTTTTTTTTTTTTTTGGATGGGAAATCATCTAATGACTCCTCCCGCTCTGGGTGGAGCGGAAGGGAGTGTCAGACTCTTACTGACTAAAACCCACCCGTGTTCCTTCCTTAGCCCTTGAGTTATCTGTTACCTCCAAGTTATTTAGGATAATGCTCAAGTGGGCCTAAGTAAATTAATGGCGAAATAAACTATACTTTCGAGAGCGCAAAAGTGATGAAACTATTAACAGGTGCTCTAATTGACACGAATGGCTTAGCGCCACGAACACTCTACTTTTATAGTACACAGACATACCCCCTTACTAATAAACGTATTATTTGAGATGAATAGTTACACACCGATTTCTCTCTTTCAGTCGTCAGTAATTTGACTTTCGAAAGAAGAAGACAAAGTGTTATGTAACTATACAGACCATAATCAGCAGTAAACCTCCTTTTAAATTAGAATTTGTCTAAAATATCATGATTTCATGAAATTGTCATTCAATAGGGTAATATGGACTTAGAGAGATGTATTGATGATTTTTTATGATTATAATTCTATAAATAAATATTTATTCGAATATATTTAGATCAATATGCAAACTGATACCACGTGATACAGACGCTATAATTATAACGTTTATTAGTAAGGGGGTTAATGTCTAAATTTTTTCAAGCTTTGTCACAATTAGATAAGAAATTAACAAAATAGGATTTTTTTCGTGCGCGGAGCCTTAGCGCATTTAAAACATGCTCCTGAAGGTCACATTGAACATCTTATAAAAAAAACATCAAACAAGGTAAAAAATATAATCCAAATTGCCTAAACCAGCAGCTGGTTTCTTTGACTTTAGTCAGGTTCAAGGTCTTTAAACGGGTTCTATCACAAATTGTGCCATAATAAGCAATTCTTGCTTTATTTTTAAACATTTTAGAGACAATTTTACCTCTTTTAAAGTGAAACTATGCACTTTTTAAACATTTTTTAGAAACATTTTGAAAGTCTGAAGGGCATTTCAATTATTCGGGCTTTATAGTATAAACACCTTCTATATTAGATGGTCTCCTTGATCAAAACACAATCATTGTTTGGAAGTCATGCCTACATTTCTTGTAATTATTGTTATTATAAGTGCTGGACCATGAATGCTATGATTAAGCAACGCGAACATTCGACCTTGTGGTCTGCGACGGAATTGACCTTGGGCTGATAAACTCTCTAACTTATTATACTTATATACCTACCTACTTTTAATTTTAGGATCAAAATATTATTGTAACAGGTGGTTGCCTTCGTTGTCTTGTCATTGGACTATTATTATTGTTGACAAATTAAACTGTTTTGACGTTTCAATGACGATGAAGCTTATAATGTAAGTACGCTTATAATGTAACGAGACTGTCGTTGGTCTAGGAGGCGCAAACGCTACTGCTGAGCATAAGATGCTTGGTTCGATTCCCAGGTCGGGCAAAATGTTATTGGGTTTTCCATTAGGAATTTCTCAGTAGCTGTCCGGAGTCTGGAATCATGCACGGTTGATGGCAATAAGCTCGCTCCCTATTATATGGGACTTAAATATATCTGGCAAAATGTGGGTACATACAATAGGTACACTTCTGCTTAACCCTTCGGGGATTATAGGCATGGTGTTATGTTATGTTTCTATCTAAGGTCCGACCGCGGCAGATTTGCCAAAGATGTAAACAACAATGGCCGCTCGAAATTGAATAAAATCGATAAACAAGAGTATTTATTTTAAGTAATGTTTGTTTTTTTGTTTTGTTAAAAATGTATGGACGTATGTCTGAAATAAAGATATATATATATATATATATATTACTTAAAATAAAGACTCTTGGTTATCGATTTTATTCAATTTCGAGCGGCCATTGTTATTTACATCTTTGGAAAATCTGCCGCGCTAGGACTTTACCTAGTGTCAACGACTGTAAAGTATGATTCCCATTCGGGACAATACTACGGCTTTAACCTACCAAACTTTTAGAACAACATAATGTTGATTGACATATATGTCATGTTAGTAACAGGTGTAACTAAATTCATTCATTCTCAATGATATTAAAATCGAACCTATATGTTTCGAATTCATTTATTCCGTGCCTCGGAAAGCACGTTAAGCTGTTGTAGGTCCCGGCGTCGATCTTTGACAGTCATTCCGGAACGTCGGAAGCCCGAAAATCTGCCAACCAGTCTTACAAAGGGGCATTGTATTACCCAATAAATAACTCGGTTGTGGCGGGCAGTTAGGCAGTCGCTCCATGTAAAATACTGGTATTCAGCTGCTTCCGATTAGATTGGAAGCCAACCCCAACATAGTTGGGAAAAGGCAGGCAGGTGATGATGACGTTTCAAATTCATTCAAACGCATTTTGAACCATTCCATTAATGTACCGTACATTACTATCACTAAATGGGGATGCTATAACGTAGCCCGTAAAATTAAAATTTAACCTACGTCTTTTGCAATTTGCAAGTCGAAATTTCGTCGCCCCTTCGCGTGACCAGAGGGCTGGCCTATTTCTTCGCCAAAGAATTAGCATCGCCATACAACGTGGCAATGCTGCCAGCGTTTTGGGCACTGTTCCTGTTGACAGCGATGCGGACGAATTTTTTGATGCCCTATGATTCTTTTTTCATATATTATAAATGTATATTATTATTTTAAATGTTAGCTTATATTATGTAAATATTATCTTGATTTGCAGGTCAGTGTCAGGTTGTATGTTGAACTAAATATGATTCGCGACCGTAACAAATATGAGTATACAGACTTAGAAACACTAAAATCATCAATACAACTCTCTAAGTTCATAATATAAACCTATTGATTGATATTTCATAAAATAGTCGTTAAATGGCGCTTCTCCTTAATTAGTAATTAACTCCACGCTAACTAACAAGGCTGCCTCGCTTTGTATACAGGTTGAGTGTTAGTTGTGTTAAAAATAAATTAAGGTGCATTTAGGCCGCGGCCTTCGATGCAGTCGCAACGCGGCAACTTTAATGCATAAATTAACAACTGACTGTTGTTAAGTGGTTACTAATGTCGAATAAGCTGTTTGTTAGAAAAAAAAAACACGAGCAGTAATGATATGCACAGGTATATAAAAAACCGGTCAAGTGCGACTCAGACTCGCGCACCGAGGGTTCCGTACAAATTTGTAGGTATGCAACTACAAATTTACGGTTTTCGGATTTTTTCCTTTACTTATGCTACATGACCAATGACCAAGAAGCAATCTTCTTGACAAATTTCATGATTTTAGGTCAACGGGAAGTACCCTATGAGTTTTGATTTCCGTGCGTGTGTCAAAATTTGAGACATAAACGGAACATAACCGCTCATAACTTCTGATTGCGTTGACTTAAAAGTTTGATTTTTTTCACAGTTTCAAGGGATTGCAGCCTTGAGTATTTGATATTATTTCAGCTTGATAACTCCACGCGTTCGTGAGAAAAAGGGTCTTGACAGACAGAGAGACAGACGGACCACTAAGTGATCTTATAAGGGTTCCGTTTTTCCTTTTGAGGTACGGAACCCTAAAAAGGAGGGAAAAGAATCATAGGGCCTAAAAAATTTTTCCACAACACTATCAACAAGAAAAGTGTCTAAATAGCTGGCAGGATTGCCATGTTGTATGGCAATGCTAATTCTCTGGCCGAAAAATAGGCTAGCCCTCTGGTTAGGTATGTAAAGAGAAAACCAACCGCTTGGCGATGTCTCGAAAAGCTAAGTGACCCCAGGATGATATTAATATCGGAAAAGCTGTTAGTTTTATAAAAGAAACATATTACTCTATTACGATTACACAGGATGTTTGTGTTGGATATTGTACGAGACGTCAAAAAGTGTTTCATTTTATCAGCTACGAGAGAGCACTGATGTGTTAAATCGAAATCTCTTTCCATCACTAAAATATTGGTCTAGTTTTGCTTTTCGTTTTTAGAGAAATGTTCATCTGTTTCATAAATAACCACTATATTTTATGACCTGCATCCGAATTCATAATCTGAATCATTTTGAAGGATAATTCTAATACATTGATTCATATGTTCGAAAAATTTGTCTGCTCAGCAACGTAAATTACGGAATGAATGTTGTTGAACTGTCAAAATTAAAGCAATTGCTACTGATAGTGTGTTACACAATTAACCTACTTGTCTGACCGATCGATATTTATAAACATAACCGAATTGACCTTGAGAAATTACGGTTGATAAACTAGAAGTTACATTTTATTTTTAGGTTTTGCCTGCAAAATATTATGCAAAAGTTACTTTTACTATTGGCTGACTCAGAAATAACTAATATGCATAATAGGAGCAGCCATTATTAATGACTAGCTTTTGCCAGTGGCTTCGCCCGTGTGGTCGAAATTTATCCCACGGGAACGTACTACCGGGGTGTAAAGTATCCTATATGTTAATCTAGGTTATAATCTATCTGTTTGCCAAATTTCTTCCAAGTACGTTTTGCCGTTTTTGCCTGATTGAGTAACAAACATACAAACTTTCACATTTATAATTATGTAGTAGAATTAGTAGGATAAATGTCTCCATTGCCACCTTTATTGAAATTATTTTTTATGAAACACGGAACATTGCAAACAGTATAAAGGTCTCAACACAATCCGCGTTTGTGTTTTTTTGCGTCACGACGTAGCTTTGTTGCTAACGTGTCATGAAATGGAAAGTAATATTACAAATATTGCGATCCAGATATATCCAGTTCGCGTCAGCTAAACCGAATTAAGTGAGGACAACACTTAGTTAATTTGCAAGTAATAAACATAACTGGTTCCATGAGAATTGTGTTGGGGAAATAATATGTGTGTATTTTATGACCAGTTTTTAAAGGATAAGAAGGACCAGGAAATGTGTTACTAAATGTTTTTTGTTACTTTATTTGTATCAAAGGAAATGTTATATTTTTTTCACTTACTGTAATGTTTTAAAAGAAGTATAATGCTGTTTTTTTTGTATAGCTGTAATACTACATTATTCCCCAAGGGATAAGTGATAGTAAACTCTTAAGCCCTATGCATATAACGTTTTTGATACGCGCGTTCCGCGTATCGAACACTCGCCAAAGTTGCATTTTGTACATTATGAAACTTGAAAAAACAGCACTAAGTGCGTTCCCAGCGCGGAATTGATGCGTAGAAAGATGCCGCCGCACTCCGTCTGCAGTTTGCACAGGCCCTTATGGTCCGTTGATGACGTTATTAGGACCAATTAACTCCCAAGTTGCTGCTGTAATGGGGTTCTCCCTATTCCCCAGGCTACGCTTGCAACATCTTCAACTAATAGAAGTAGGTAGGTATCTACGTACATAACTCCATTTCAATCACATAGGTCGACAGGTAGGTACTCGTAGGTATGCTACAACTTTGACAAATCAATCTTTGTTTCTTAAAATCTCATTGGCTCTATAAGAAGAAACGCAGTAGTATTTAAAATTCCAAACTGAGAGCTCATATCACTTCATTGATACTTACAATAGTAGGTACAAAGATCACTATTTCGTAGACCTTTTCCTACATAATCAGCCTATAACGTTCCCACTGCTGGGACACAGGCCTCGTCTCTGTGAGGGAGAGTGGGTCGAAAGCCCGAAACCCTCCACGCGGGCCCAGTGCGGGTTGGTAGATGTCACATGTCTTCGAATTTTTGGTTCTAGGACATGCCAGTTTCCTCACTATATTTTACTTCATAGATTTGAAAGCAGTGGTTCTAAAATAATTTACAGAAAGTATAGCGCCTGTCAGGGTTCAAAACTAAGACCTACAATTTGTCAGTCTCGGCCGTTTTCACTGAGCCACCACTGCCCTTTTTTACTAGGTTCTAATTTGAGTTTGTAACAATCTTCTAGATTCACGGTCAATTCGCGGAGGCCTACAGATTATTGATAAGTGACGTCATAATATTTAGGTATGTATATTTTCACACTAAAGACAGCCTTGTTGGTCTAGTGGGGAGTCTGGGGAGTTTGGTGTGCACCACTTCTTCTTCCCAGCGAAAGCACTAGGAAGTGGTGAAGGGTGGGTGTTTTGGGGGACTGTCTTATGTAATTTTGACGTTCGAAAAGTGCTGATTCTCAGCCTAATTTGAATAAATGACTTGATTTGATTTATGATTTTGAGTGGTCGCAAGCGCTTATGCGGAGCACGGAGCCGGGAAAACTGTTAACAATTGGAGATAACCGCTCGGAGTCTGAATTTGTGTCCGGTTGACGGCAAATTTATAGTTTGGCCCCTTATTATATGGTTCTTGAATATAAATGGCGAAATATAGGTGTACTACAGGACAGGTACACGTATGTCTAACCTTTCAGAGATTACAGGCGTGGAGTTAGGTTTATGTATGTTTACCCGCCACATCTGTCGCATGCCGGAGGAGCTATGGGCTAAAGTAACCACACAATGGGTCCCAAACAGCAGCAAACGACAACGCGGCAGGCCCAGAATGAGATGGCGGGACGAACTCGATTCTTTCCACAAGGATTGGCGTGTAACAGCACTGGATAGAGATAAGTGGAAGGAGGGAATGGAGGCATTTGCCCTGCAGTGGGACAGAAATGGCTGATAATAAAATAATAATAATAATAATGTTTACCCGCGGTATTGTCTTTATGATTAGGTTTATGTTGTAGGTACTATTGTAAATGTGTAGTACCTACCTAACAAAAAGTAAGTAGGTAACCATTTTTATGTTCTCATGCTTATGTGCTGTTTACGATCGCATGGTTCGTTTAAATGAATGGTTATTTACCTACTTCATGTTAAGACGTCAAACGAATACCTACTGTATTTACAAGAACAACTGTAATGAGCTCAGCTGATGATTTATACTTTATTTATTTTGATACATACTGTTATAATCATAGAAATGTAAAAATACAGGAGAAGTGGCAAGGAGGCGTGTCTGTGTCCACGCGTCATGAGCAACATGTGCCTGTACTAGGCAAATGGCCGGCTTCTTTCATATATCTATGGTATAATAAATATTTATTCAGACAACCAAGATCCAAAGTGGTGAGCACGTACAGTGGATTATTTATGAACGTTGCCTAGGTGTTAACACGTTTTTAAACGTCAAAAATGTATGGTTAAACATTACATTACTTAACTTTAGGCAACGTTTAATACACGTCCAATTAGGGGTTTTAATGTTTATTTAACAAAACAAAACCTTCCATAAACTGTAATTTAAAAAAATAGTTCCCTGATTGTTTCTAAATCTAAGTACTTAATAAAATTCTTAAATTCATTATTTAATTTACTGACAGACAACGCAAAGCCGTAACTACTGGGTTACAAGATTGACATTGATTTGTAAGATGGCGGTTAGCAGAGAGGATTTTAGATAATTCATCCCCCAATGTGATTAAATTGGAGATAAAAGCTTGGATCGAAGTTCGCCATTTTTGCCTATGAATAAAATACAGGGTGGCAGGGACGTCGACGCACAATTTTTTATTACCATGGATTTATTATTTTATAAGACTAGCTTCTGCCCGCGACTTCGACCGCGTGAAATTTCACCCTCCCCCATTCACCTTCTTAGGGGTGGAATTTCAAAAAACCCTTTGTTAGTGGACCTACTCTTCACAAAGAACACATCCTCCAAATTTCATGTCTCTAGGACCAGGCAGCGGTTTAGGCTGTGCGTTGATATATCAGTCAGTCAGAACTCAGGACTCGGAATTTTATATATTATTGGTGCTATAAAAAAATCTGCACGGCTTCAATGGGAGACAGTATTTTGTATATAGTAGTGAAGAAATTTTGTACCCGGAATAGTTAAATCAATTTGAGAAAATAATGTAATTAAAAGGACGGTGTCATGCAACTAAATCAATTCAAATTTATACGTACATTTTTTTGTATGAAAAAATTTATGACATAAGATCAATAATGTATCTTTACTATTGTAATCTATATACAGAATACTGTCTCCTATTGAAGCCGTGGCAGATATTTTATAGCACCTTATAGTAATATATAGATAGATACTAGACAAAGGTCTCTATTTATATCCACATTTGTAAGACCGAAGAAGACTCATCCTTTCAGACATTTTGTTAGCCGGCGATTTTCGAGTGCACTATCAACCCAAATGACGAACGTCGTTAGGTTATCCTTGCCCCAGGTACTTTGACGTGCAAGTAGAGCAAATGGGAACACGGCCAGCGATATGTGTTACAAATCTAACACTGTGACCAGTGCTTGGAACCGGTACCAAGAGTTCAGGATCTGTATCGGTACTTAGCGGTTCTTGTCATTTTAGTACCTGGGTACCGGTTCCCCCTGGGTACCCGTACTCCACCTAACAAATACCGGCACTATAATATTCAGGTACCCGTCGCGTACCCACAAACCTCATAACTGTACAAGGAACCTCGTGCGATTGGCAAACTTGAAGTTATTTTTATATCTGTTTTCTCATTCTAACTTACGGAAATATTTGTTTGGTACCAGTAATAGTAAAAGTAATACGTCTGGTACAGTAGTAATAATACAGTTACTACGTTAGGTACCGATAGTAATAGTACAGGTACTACGTCTGGTACCGGCGGTAATAGTACAGGTACTACGGTAGGTACCGGTATCACACCAAGGTACCATTGTACCTGGTGATGAAATCGTACGATGCTTGGGGAAGACCCGAATAATTGCCAAACTTAAGTGACAGTGGGCAAGGCACATTGCTCGCAGAACAGACAACCGATGGGGCCGAAAGGCTCTGGAGTGGCGACCGCGTAACGTTAGACGTAGTGTTGGAAGTCCTCCCACAAGGTGGACCGACGACCTTGTGAAGGCCGCAGGAACCCGCTGGATGCGGGAAGCACAGAACCGGTCGAAGTGGAGGTGCTTGGGGGAGGCCTATGTCCAGCAGTAGACGTCTTTCGGCTATATGATGACGATGATGGTGAAATTGTGACGCCAAATCCAATGAAATTAGGAAAACAGTCAGTTAGCTAACTTAGAGCGAATTTTACAGATAGAACCTCTAAAGTAAAGACAAAGCGAAGGTTAGCAAGTAGGGACACGCGCGTAGCTTAGCGCCGCTAATTAAATAGGTAGTACAGAGGCCAGCACATCAAGCTACCCGAATCTGTCAAATTTCTTTGATAGATTTTCAACTTTACCACAAAGGAATATGGTTCATATTCAATTGGGAAATTTTGACAGATTGGGGTAGCTTGATGTGCTGGCGTCTGTACATTTATAAAATTAACCATTTTTGTACACACATATAAGAAAACAAGAAGAATGGAACAAAAAAAAAACATATATATCTTACAAATTATATTTAGGTACCAATACCTATATCAAAATAAAAATTAAATCTTAGTAGGTACCTATCAGTCATGAGGATAACCTCATTTTCCTCAAGATCTTCACAACGCAAAAGACAAGTTAGTGCCTGTCTCAGACATAAAATGTTTTTTCCCATTTACCTTTCAGGAAAAAGCAGTACCTACAATTACAAGGTTATTTCCCATGTTGTCATTAACAGGATCAACGTATATTATTATTATTTCCAACAAAATACACGTACCGATAGTGTATTAAAATTTTTCCTTACATATCTTGTTTGGTAAACAAACACGATACGAAACGAGTTTGGGCATCAATCACACATTTTAGTCAGGTTGAACGGTTTGACATATTATATAAGAACACAGCATTTTAAAACTGCTTTGAATTAAAATTTCAATATCAATCAATCAATCAATCTACCTTAGATAAATGATTGGTCTCGCGTCGAGCGCAGCAAGACCAATCATTTATCTAAGCAATCTACATAGCCTTTTCCGAACCATGTTGGGGTCGGCTTTTAGTGTCAACAGATGCAGCTGAATACCAGTTTTTACATGGAGAGACTGCCTATCTGCACAACCCAGTTACTGGGTAAAGCCACCTTGGTAGTAGACTGGTTTTTAGACTTTTGGGCTTCTGACTACCCGTAACAACTGTCAAAGATCTACGAATGACAGCCGGGACGAACGCCTTAACGTACTTTTCGAGACACGGAGGGGTCTCGGTATGTAATGGATGGCCACCCATCTACGAACCGACCGTGGCAAGCGTAGCTAAACCTTCGATCGACCCGTGTACAGCTGTTATCATTTAGACACGAGCCCCTAAATTAAATAAGTGGGTAGGTACCTTTTTTTTATTTTATTTTTTTTATCGTGTGGATATCCTCATGGATGTCCACCAGCCTGGGGTGGGTGGAGGGGTCTGTCAGACTCTTACTGACTAAAACCACACGGTGTTCTGCTGCTACCTTTAGCCGGGGTGCGGGGTGCGGGGTGCCCCCGGCCAGGTGTTAGCCCGCATGAATTAAATTTAATTTAGAGGCTCGTGTCTAAATGTCATTAAAAGAATAATAAACTACATAACATTATTTCTTCATAGTCCTTACTTACCGTTTGTTTTGTTAGAGATTGTGTTTTATTCTGCCATTCAATAGACAAGTTAGATAATAAATCTACAAACATTGTTCTAAGCCCAGAATAAATGCATTGACAGTGCAGTACTAACCGATAAAACTAATGATTTAGAGTGCTTTGTGCAATAACATTAATTAGAAATCTTGTGGCCATATAAATAAAGCTTGAAGTCGAGTGGCACCTTAAAAGTTGAGTATTAAATCAATATGTAGTACAAATATGAGTAGGTAAATTAATGGTTGTTGTCATAATATAACTACCTGCCTTTTAAATTAAGCTATGACCGATTAAAATCTGAACAACAATTTATTTATTAATCTGCCTTTTCCCAACTATGCCGCTAAATACCAGTATTAACAGTTAGACAGCTGTTCATCTTGCAGTCTGTCCCCAGAACTCATAGAGGCATGCCAAGATCTATCCCATAAAAACGCACAAATGTCCCATCAGGTGTGACACATAAAACTACGTTTGCCCAGCGCCAATATAACGTCATAGGTACTTATATATATAAATAATAAGAAACTACACATAATACTAAAAATACTTGATTTGAACAGACACACGCTAAAACAAAAAATCACTCAATGGCTACTACAACAGGACTACCTCACAACGGAGAATCTTCTAGCATATATCTCGTAAAAATACAATCGCGAAGTTCACGCACATACTACACATACACGAACATACACACCCTTGCACACGCACACACACATGCACGAACTCTCACTCACATACACAGCACACTAAGTAACCTACCTACACTTATTTCATACAATAACTTTAGCATATCGACGCTGTTTCACTTGTTACAGAATGTGAATTATTTACTGGTTGGTTTAAGGGATAGAGTCTATTCAACTGCGCTTATAGTGTGACAAATGTATTTATAATCTACAATGTATACAGTGCAGTGTTTCTTGTTTTATGAAATAAGTATTTTTATTATTATTTTACATGGAGGGACTGCCTATCTGACCCCCACGACCCATTTACTGGGAAACATGATACCCCTTGGTAAGACTGGTTTTCAGACTTTAGGCCTTCTGAATACCAGTAACGCAGTCGTTACAGTTCAAGGATCTTTGAATGATAGCAGGGAACAACGGCTTCACGTGCTTTTCGAGGTACGGAGGAGTCTCGATATATAAGGGATGGTCACTCATCAACGAACCTACCGCGACAAATCTGAACAACACTGACACAAATTCATTGTTATGCAAATCTCGTAACAGGTAAAAAACAAAAACAGAAATCATTATTCAACGAATAACCGATAACATCGTCAATCTATTAAAGAGAGTGGAGTTACGTGCTCTGTGTCCGGTATTGAGTGCCAAAATACGAAATATTGCCTGAAAGTGGGTGACCTTATAGAGTTATTGAGTGAGTTAGATTTGTGCTCTGTCGGAGTCACCTTCGTTCAGCATACAAGATTAGGTACACTCGTTTGATTCCAGGTTTTTTGTTCCATAAGAGCGGAACAATGCCGGTTTTCTTTCGGTTACAAAAATCGAAAATCAGGGGGGAAGCGGTTAAGGAAATTGTCATTCTACGTCAATTTTCCGTGTTATAACAATTTCATAAAACTATCACAGATTGAACGTTGTGATTTGAATATACGGACAATTTAAGTTTTTCGTAAATTATTTTCTCTGACTTTATTTTGTCGATGTCTTGATAAATCTTGATATCGATATGTTCCAACCGTTTCAGAATACCCATTAATTTTAATAGCGTTATTGTATACGTGCCTCAATTGCTTGGCCCTGTATACATTCGCTTTTGACTTTAGCTATAGTTCTTTTCAGTAAACATAGTAAAAGACAGAATTGTGTGAAAAGGGAGAGGCGAGGCCTTTGCCCTGCAGTGGGACAATACAGGCTAGTTAGTTTGTAATAAGTTGAGAATACGAAAGAACTTCAGAATGTTAAATACTGTACCTACTAAATTAAAAGAAGAAAATTGTGTGAAAACTACACATTTTTTTTATTGATCTATATAGAAAACCCAACTGATTCTCTTTTTCGTATCCAATTTTCTGTTTACTTAAGTTTCCAATCAAAATAATTTTAAATAAAATACACATTTCATTTTGCCGAATCTGGTTGTTTTATTTTTGGACAGAAAACTCGAAAAATTATTTTTCACTTTCATGAATTATTTTTACTGACAAACATTAGCACTTGGTAACGCCAAGTGCGTGTTAAACTAAAACTGCAAGAATTTCTTGAAAAATGTAGGTATAGCTCGAGGAAAGAATTTGCGAAAAATAATACTAACTTTTTTTTTGTTGCGTGGTGGAAATCCACATGGACTTCCTCGATCGTGGGGGGGACAGAGGGGCATGCCGGACTCTTACCGGCTAAAACCACCGCGGTGTTCCACCTCTACCTATGGCCGGGGGTGCGGGATTCGCATAAGCATTCATCGCTCCCCGTCAGACGTCGACCCACTGTTCCTCAGCGGGTCCCACCTAAATATTAACTTTTACATTTGCAAAAGTTATTACCTACCGGGTTTTTAATCTGCACGTAATTAATATCTGTATCTACTAGACAGCTTAATCATTAAGGAAGTATGTAACAGTAAATAACTTATTATGTTGAAAAAAAAAAAACTGTTGCATGTTTACGTACTATACTAATCTAATAAAGCTAAAGAGTTTGTTTGTACGTACAAGTCTTTGGGACTACAACAACCTTTTTGCATTTGATAGTCCAATTCTTGAGGAAGCTTATAGGCTATTTAACATCATGTTACGACTCTCAGGAGCCAAGTAAAACGAAAAAAGTCAGAAAGTAAAGCTGAAAATGAGGTAATAGCGCAAGCGGGCGATGCGATGCGACGCGGTGGGTCGGGGGATCAAGATATTTCACGCGGGCGAAGTCGCGGCCAGAAGCTAGTTTCTTTATAATGCGTAATACTATTTGAAATACCAATGTTAAATCTTTAATTAGGTGTTTCAAAAAACAGATGTCAAAATGTTTTTCTGAAATATTAACGCTATTGATACAGAAATTAACAAAATATATTATGTAGGTATGTATAGCAAATTAGCTGAACTAATGCTTTGAGTATTGTCATGTTCGAGATAAATCGTCCATGTTTATTGTCAATAATATTGATGGACGGCGGTTGAAACTTGTACAGACGCCAGCACATCAAGCTACCCCAATCTGTCAAATTTTCCCAATCAACTTTGAACCTTATGCTTCAGCGATAAAGTTGAAAATCTATTAAAGAAATTTGACAGATTGTAGTAACTTGATGTGCTGGCGTCTGTACATTAACATCTTAAAATGCTACCTGTGGTAGTTTTGGCACAACACCTTTGCGTATAGTATTACTCACTAAGTTTGGTTTTAGTTCAAGGTAAGAAACTCTATCTTTCTATGAAATAAAATGTAATTTTATCTTCCAAATACCTCAGGTAATTTATATTTTTTTTCCATGAAAACTCTTTCACGACCACATTAGAATTTATTGCCTTATTTCGTTTTATTACAGCAATATCGTAGTACCAATTTGATGACATCAGTTACACAATAATATTCTGAAGCCCAGGTGCTTACCTAACTGTCCGTCATCTTTGGCCATAAAAAATGAAATTCATCGTCTCTCAAGTACGGAACCGATCCTAGGACCAAATTACTGTTGATATATCTATTAGTTTTTTTTTTGTACAGATTATTTAGGGTGTACCTAAGTACCTATTGCAGGTGTAACGCAATAATTCGAGGAGGTCGTGTTCTACCTCTATTATAATACTTTCAGTCCATACGAAAGAAAAAAGGGTATAATAGTACCTAAATATACAGGGTTATTGGTAAAACACTAATAATCTCTCAGGACTATATTACTAACATCATTAACAACAACTTTTGTTTTATTACTTTTAATAATTCATCAGATTTTACTTCATCGGAATTTCATACAAAAATAAAAATATTTCAATCCAACGCTCTAAATGTTACGAACTCTACTTGAATCAAAAGAAAGCCCTAGATAAGTAAACAAACTGCCGTGTCTAGTACAAAATGCAGCGGAGGGGAGCGGGGGTTAGATAGAACAACGAAATATTGAAGGTTTGTTTTTGGTAAATGTATAATGTTTTGTAAAAAGTCATAGAACAAAAGTTGTTGTTTATGATGTTAGTAATACAGTCCTAGAACGTTGTTAGTGTTTTACCAATAACCCTGTATAACCGTACTCTATTTTCTAATAATGGTTAGTAGGTAATTCTAGCAATAGCTGTGACCAGTGTCATCTGTCTAGTATTCATTCTGAAATAGCCGTTTTTGGGGCAGCTATGACGTAGACATCACAGTTGACAAAAACATTTTTTTTTGTATTTTGTGTTTCACGATCTGCGGGGTAATTGCGTAGGTAACACACTAACGATAGCGATAGGAATGGCTTTCTTGTCAAATAAATATTATTCTTTCTTTCTTTTCTTTTAATAGCAGTAACCATACCTACATACAAAATACTATTTCAATTTTGCCATAGGTACACGAAACTGTAAAATTTTCCCAATCAACTTTGAGCCTTATACTTTAGCGATAAAGTTGAAAATCTATTAAAGAAATTTGACAGATTGTAGAGCTTGATGTGCTCATGCTGGCCTCTGTACCTATTCAGATTTCTGTCCGTTCGCAAACTTTGACGTATATCGGTCAAACTTTAATGCACAGCAGTTGGTACAGACTGGCGTCTGTACCAACTGCTGTGCATTAAAGTTTGACCATCACATCAAGCCAGTAAAATCTGCCAAATTTCTTTAATAGATTTTCAACTTTATCGCTAAAGCATAAGGTTCAAGGTTGATTGGGAAAATATTGATAGTTTCGGGTAGCTTTATGTGCTGGCGTCTGTACGTACCTACATTGACTTTGGGGTTTAGATTACATGTTTACTACACGTGTTGATTTAGATATTGAGATATTAATTGGGTTGCTTACTTTGACGTGAAGCTGTAATAACGCGTAATAGGGAATATAAAGACCGGAGAAATTAAAAGGAAATGTGTTATTTGATTGGCACTTTGTAAACAAGTAGGTACGTACAGACGCCAGCACATCAACCTACACCTAACTGTCAAATTTTCCCAATCAACATTGAACCTTATGCTGTAGCGATAAAGTTGAAAATCTATTACAGAAATCTGACAGATTGTAGTAGGTTGATGTGCTGGCGTCTGTACAATAAAGTACGTCGAAACTTTAATGCTTTTCGACACAATTTATAATTATATCAAAAATATTCCAACTTGATAAACTTAGCTTAGTCGATGTGCATTTTTTTTACAATCGCATGTAGCCTCTTACATTTTTACAAATCAATTTTTTAACTTATTTCTCATGAACCTCGTCTTTTAGAACAGAGTTATCTATTTAGATGTGTTACACAAAATTATTCTTTTTAATTGACTAATTTTCTTATTTAAGTAAGTTTTTTTTTTAATCTACAAAATATGGATAAGCCCTGTTATGCTTAAAGTATGTAATTGACCTGAAAGAGTAGTTCACTAGTTTACTTACCTTGGCATACTATGTAGACCAGGATTGGCGCATTTCTCGACCAAAATTGTGCAATTGTGTGTGAATAGCAGGTTAGTAGGTATATTTTCCATTGAAGGAATATAGTAATTTAGTGACCGGATATCCTAAAATAATTAGTGAAATGAAATGCAACTTAATAATAATCAATGTACCTAATATTTTTTTATCATGGATGGTTCCCATAATCTTAGGCTGAGTATTCATTATATTTCCGCAGCAACTCTGCTCCGCGTTTATAAGCTTTATCGTTGTGAAACATGCGCGTAACACAGTTGCTTCGCGAACATAGTGGATACCCAGCTTTACAATTGCATTATTAATCGACTATTGATCTGCAAAGTTGTATAGTTATCAAAAGGGAAGCCAGAAAATTATTTGTCATATAACTACGAACATTAGTTTCTCATAAGCATTTCTGTATTACTAACATCAATTTAGTATTATAGATGTACAATAATTAAGTATGTACATATTTGAAAATCCAAAATAAATGAATTTATTTAATTAATTACGAATGCTTGAAAAAGAAACGTGAGCAGTCATGCAATCCGATGTAATAAAATATGTTATAACTTATAACCTATAGAAAAAAAAACAACAAAACATCGTCTAATAGTAAAAATACGACATAATGTCACAGACATTATTACAATATTCAATAGTAAGTAAGTCGATAAATATATAAAAAAATGACCCGAATGTCCATCGAATCGTGTACCTGAAGGTGACGTAACAGATATTTCATTCTTATAAGAACCATTGTCACACCTCGGACACTCCATACAACGCTCGCAAAATAATTACCTATTACTACTACATAACCAAATGACGTTTGTACACGTGCAAATGTGTGCGTGAACTCTAGTAGGGTTGGCTGTCGTGCGTAGCGTAAAAAATGGCGCGGAAAGCGAATTACGTTGGGCGAACCGAACGACGACGGCGCTGCCCGAACGTGTGCATTATTATGAAGTGACCTTGTAGTTCAATTTTTAATTTATATAGTCGGGTTCGTAATGAAATAAAAACACTAAACTATTTTCGTTTACATGACTTATCTCTAAATAATCGGTTATTAAATTGCATGGTATTAAAAATGCGAAATCTTACAAACAGTTTATGTAAATACAAATTCGGAAAAGCATCACAATATCCAACCATCGTGATTAAAACTCGAATAAAGCTTTTAAATCGCAAAATTGTGTGTTCGTGTCAGCAGTACAGTCTGTGGTACAGTGCTGTGGTTCACAAGATTACGCGAGCGCCCTTGCTAAAGAGTCGGTGGCGAATAACTCGAAGTGCGGGGTGAGGTGCGGTATCTGCCTGCCGGGGTAGCGGGATCGTCCGAAAGGGTTACCGCTGCCCCGGAACATAAAGGGCTAAGGAAGGAACACGGGTGGGTTTTAGTCAGTAAGAGTCTGACACTCCCTTCTGCTCCACCCAGAGCGGGAGGAGTCATTAGATGATTTCCTATCCAAAAAAAAAAAAAGGTGTGGTATCTGATATGAGCGCGGGGAAGGGAGTGTCCTTTCTGTACGTAGTACTATTAAGTATTCTGTACTGACCATTGTGAAATACCATAACAATCTTATTCATTAGATACTGAGAAGATTAAAGTTGTTTTTCTCAAACATGCTTGGAAATTTGAGCATTATTTTGACAAACTTCTTCGAGATAAATCGAAATTGCTGTACTGGCCAAATACATGCGAGTAGCGGCCGGCAAAAGTTGTATGAAAATCCATATCTGTCGTGGTTTAGCGGCCAAATAGTTTACATAGTAAATTCATATCTGTCGTGTAATGTAAAAATAGAACCATCTTTTACTCCAAAACATGGCAACCAAGGAGGCAACTTATCAAAGGTTTTGTTTAAATTTCGAACTGGCTTGCAAATTGAAAGATGTTTATTGAAAAAAAAAAAAAACAAATGAACACTTTAACGCGGGAAAAATTATTTGACAAAAAAGTTTTGCCTAGGTACACACGGCTACACATCAAGCTATACATAACCAGTATAAGCTGACTTCTGATTGTACGAAAAACCTATACAATGCGAGGTCAACTCAAACTGGAAATGTATAGCTTGATGTGTAGCCGTGTGTACTACTAATTAGTTTTAATTTCCGCGCATTATTTGAGAAAAGTACTATACAAGCCTTGGCCACAACTAGGCATTGATGGGCTTACGTATGTGTGCTTCGGCTTCGCCTCGGCCCACATTTACACGTTCGTCCTTCAATGCCTCTTTTGCTGGCCGCTGCAGTAATGTACTATATTTGTTTCCGGCAGTAGATACGGAAAACTGCAGAAAAGGAGCAACCATTGCATGAGTCTTATTATAATTTAAAAATTAATCCTACGTCACTTAGCGGTAGCGACAGTTCCCGAGAGCCCATTATTGAGCGTGCAAGTCACCCCCTGCCACTTTATCCGTGTATATTATATTATAATTTCCATAGGTAAATTTGTATAGTACGTGCAGGGATGATCGTCAGTTGGTGTTTTATGCCATTTATAATTGTCTAATAGCCTCTGCGAGTTGGCTTCGGCCCATCGTACGCCTTCCAAAAGACCGGGACTTCGTGGTCCCGAGATTTTGAACATAAAAATAATAAATGATAATAATTGCTTTATAAGTTAGTGATTTTGTAGTACCTAGTAATCCAAAGAAAGACGCTACATCTTTAAACTGGTAAACAGCATCAGTATAATGTTTCGGTTTAATGTTTACGTACCAGAGGTTCTGGCAGGCTCATGAAACTGGTAAAACCAAATACTTAATACATCGTGAAAAAACAAAACTGCTCTTTAAGCCAAGTGCACATTACAGCCGCATCGAGACGCAGCGTATCGCATTCCAATACACAAAATGTACTGTGCGACCCGCTTAGCCTGTGTGATGGTTAATACAAGATATTTGAAAGTGATGCGGGAGGATTTCTGCGTTACGGTGCGGCCCACTTACTTATATGTGCCTTAGTCTTTAGTCTACATATTAGTGGTAGGTACTTAAAAGTTTCACTTCCTAACGAAGTATTATTGACACTGATAGATCTGCTGATCGTGTTCAGTTTCATTGGTGAAATTCGCCCTTCCACGTCAATAATATTTAAAAAACTAGATATGAAGGAGTTTTCTATCCGACTATTCGAGTCTTCGGTCAGCTGGACCCACTCGAACTGAGACTCTACCATGAGTTTGCATAGGCAAAACTCGCTAGCGTCTCCGTAAATAATATGTATGAAATATTGTACAGCGCCCCTAGCGGTCACAGAATGAATTAAAATCCGTACCATGAGCACTATAGTTTTCGATAGGTAAGAAACCTAACGTATTCTATTCGATAGTCACTAACGTTTTTCAGCTGTCGCCATACAAAACGGCACCATGAGTCACAAATTTGACAGACGCTATCGAAAAATACGCTTACGATAGTAGTTACGTAGCTCACTAGCATTTTGACGTGTGAAACATATGTTTACATTAAAATTATATACGTTTTTGAGTATTTTGAGTCAAAATTATGCCTGGAACAGCTTATTTAGCATGGAATATGTTAACGGCCACTGAATTTGAAGACCAACGACATAAACAACGTGAATTTCAAGCCAAAATTACAGGAAAATGAAACTTCTAGCTTACCAATGGGCAGGACATTACGCAGCTAGCTAGGAGGCTTTCTGTGATGAATATTAACTTAAATTTAAATAAAAGACATTTTACTTAAACAACCTTTTCATTTATTGTATTAATATATGGGGAACATACAGCATTTATAACAAAATAAGGAACACAAACATTGACATAAAAACACGTACTTCTACACAATTATTTTATAACATTGCTCCACATTAGGATTTCCTCTGTACCATGGGTGCATTTACAAACACAAATCGCACATACTTAAACACCCAGACCCGGAAGAACTAGGTATTATGTGGAAGAACGGATCACACAAATTTTTTCTTCATGCGGGAAATGAACCCGCGAATTTTAACGCAGAAGCGACAAGATTGGTGCAGTTTCGGGAAATTGTGCCACACTGGTCCTCATTGTATTATTATCTTGTGCTAAACTTATTTCACTGAATTTTATAAACGCACGTAAATAAAATAAATTACAAATTGAAAACGACACTCGATGACACAAACGCAAGTTTCTATGGCAACAGTGACATATAAGGAATAAAAATGTAACAACCACTAAATACCTTAAGTAGTTCACTAACCGCCAACTTTTCTATTTAGTCGGATTATTGAGTGTCACAACATTTTTAGCATAGGCGATACTGGCGATAGCATTACAATTTGAGCATTATATGCCGTTATCTCTTCTTATTACTGAGAAAAAAAGAAACAAAACTACGGAGTGAAGTTAGGTAGACGACAGTATCTATCGAGTTTACCTTAGCGACTGCGTAAGACTCCGTAAAACTCATGGTGCAAGCATTGTCAAAATATATTCGATCCACGTTAATACGCTAGCGAGTTTAACGCTAGCGAGCAAGTTTTCGATAACAACTCATGGTAGAGCTACAGTATCTATCGAGTTTATCTTAGCGACTGCGTAAGACTCCGTAAAACTCATGGTGCAAGCATTGTCAAAATCTATTCGATCCACGTTAATACGCTAGCGAGTTTAACGCTAGCGAGCAAGTTTTCGATAACAACTCATGGTAGAGCTACAGTATCTATCGAGTTTATCTTAGCGACTGCGTAAGACTCCGTAAAACTCATGGTGCAAGCATTGTCAAAATCTATTCGATCCACGTTAATACGCTAGCGAGTTTAACGCTAGCGAGCAAGTTTTCGATAACAACTCATGGTAGAGCTACTGGACTCGCAGGTCCAGTTGACCACATCATTGATTTTCTGTATTTTTATTAACACCTAAACAAACCACCGTTTTTCTTTTTTCGTGACATTACTTAGTAACAAGGTCATTACTTAGTAATACCTAATCAAGACCCCACATGTATATTGTATTATTACGAAGGATTATATCTCACATAATGCCTGCTTATCTGCAAAGTTATCTTATTTATTTTATACTCTTAGAAAGATAATATAAAACTACTCAGAAATCTTTTATCTTTGTGCAGTGTCCTCAATATTTCTTCTTTATTTTCAGGTAATAAAGTAGTACTGGAGAGCAAGGTACTAGAACTACGTTGCAATGTTACCAAGATGGCGGCAAACGATTTCAAGACGTAAGTTAGAGGAAACGATTTTATTAGGCATGCTGCTCACTTGCTCGGGTAGTTTCGGGCAGTATTTTTTGTTGGACAACAAAACCAACCCGAACCAATTACTATATAATTATATTTGAATTTGCCGGCCGGCTGTGCCGATTAATGCCGACCCGAACAAGTGTGTAGCCTGCCTTATAGGGCACACTTTTTTTGCAAAATTATTAAAATATTTTTTTCTTTAATTATCTTCTGTTTAATTATTTTTGATGTAGGTAACTTATTTTTCTGTATCGAGTAGGTATTGCACCTGAAAGTATTCATAACGGAATATCCTTCTTTCTTGATTTTTCTAAGGTGAATAGGTAGTTCTAGAAATCATAGATGTATTTTTTATCAACAAAAGCACGAACGGTTATGATGCTACGTTTCTACGACGTTATTTAACTAGAGTGTGAATATTTTTGATCTTAGTAGGTATTCAACATAATATTCATACTGTATTACCTACCCTAGGTCCAATATACCTACCTAACTACGTGCGAAGTGGGTGCACGAGGGAAAAAGAACCGAGTAGATATAGCTCGCCCCTAGCGTGTGGAATTTATTGGATCTACGTGCAATGTGCGATATTCTTTTGTCCTATTGATTCCCTTGTAAGCGCTTCGTCTGAGGAGGAACTTAATTGCTGTCTGGCAAAATACCTATATAGCTGGGAAGTTAATAGGAAAATAATAATTATACGTAAAATGCAGCAAACTATTGCTCTTGAAAAAATTCTTCGATCCATATCCATCGCCCATTAGGCCCGTAGGTATAATCCGTTCCGAAACTTTTTGATGAAAGTGTAAACAAACCCTGTTCAGGTTAAATATTATAACGAATTTACCCACGAAAGGGATTCATCTGTATTTAGAAAATGTCTTTTTGAATTTTAGTTGAAAACTTAGAGACGACTAAATATGTCAAATGAAAAATATCATTAAGGGGAAAAAAAGAATTTCAGGTATTCGAACAATCAAATTAAAGCACTCAATTTGTAAGTGGCACTACAAATTGACATTGACACGTACGATTTCTGACCCATTTGTATACATTTTCGTCAAATTATTTTTGAACAAAGTATAGTTTTAAATTACTTGCTTCACAAAAATCTATTATAAAACCACCAGCATCCCCCATTTTCACTACCTACCTACAACAGCAAATATTAACTACATGAGATCGTTTTGTCCGCTCAGTGTTCCTAATTCCTCAGCGGTATGTCCTGGGCATCATGGGGCTACTGGCGGTTTGCAACGCGTATACTATGCGTGTTTGCCTCAACCTGGCCGTCACACAGATGGTCAACAATACGAAGAACGAAGAACAACACTATGACCCTTACGCGTGCCCGGATGATAGCGAGGTCTTGACGAATGGGACTGTCAGTTCGAGACCGGTGAGTGGTTCTTTTTTTTTTTTAAATTATGAATATTTTTTAGAAATTTATGTTCGCATAACTCGTCAATAATATGGGAACAGCTGAATTTTTTTTCGCGATTTCTGGTTTGTGCCCATAGTAAAAGTTGTTCATAATGATGAGTGCAATCTCCCATTTCGATTTGTCGCATGTTTTCAATTTCACCCTGTAGTACCTATGCCTCCTAGTATACGCAGCGACTTCTAAACTAAAAGTCTATCCACATTATATCAGAGCCATGGCTAAGATGTGACAGGGCCATGGCACACACAGGGCAGGCACTTGAGCTCCGTCGCCCGAACACGGACGTGTGTAAACGAGGTCCTATAAAATGAAAACACTGTTATTTTTTTTAAACCTAGACGGAGCACGATCTGTGTGGACATGGGTCCTGGACACGGCACAGCATCCTAATTGCGTAACACACTTTCAATCACAATCAGAATCATTTTGAAGGATATTGCGTATCCATTGCTTCTGAATATGTTCGAAAAAATTGTCTGCTCAACAACGTGAATAACGCAATTAATGTTTTTGAAAAAAATTAAAGCTGTTCTTACTTTTAGTGTTTTACGCAATACCCCCGCTGATATCTTTGGATAGAAGTTTAATCATAGAGAACTAAAATTGTTTATACTTTCGGTTAAGTAGGTATGTACCATGATTTACTAGCACAACAAATCTCTTTGTTACTATTGTCTGTCAGTTGTTCAGAACGATTGTGCAACATTTATACTAGTTTAAAGTAGATACAGGTTGATGTGAAGGGCTCAATGTAATCCCTTAAGTCCCCCATTTTATCATTGTTATTGAAGCACTCGAGACAATAAACTTATCTATAATTATACTGTACATAAATGTAGACAAGACAAGACAAGACACTTTTCAAACACGTGTTACTCGTAAAATTGATTTACTTTTTTGTGATGTCAATCACAGCGTGTATTCCCGTTGTCCCCGTGATCCGTGTCCCCGTTAACGGGGACAACGGGAATTTAATAAATTTATTAAAATTTATTCCCGTTGTCCCCGTTAACGGGGACAGCGTACGGGGACAACGGGAATTTAATAAAATTACTAAAATTACTTCCCGTTGTCCCCGTTAATTTATTGTAATATATATTTTTCAAATTATGCCCGTCTAAATTAGAAATGAGAGTGCCTTAATAGAGAGAATATTATACCTATACAAATGTCTACATATAAACTTAAAAAACACATAATATCTAAATTATACCTATACAAATGTCTACATATAAACTTAAAAAACACATAATATCTAAATAATAGCTATACACATGAAATTTCAAATTACCTAAAATGTAAACAATAGTAGTAGTAGTATATTTTGTAATAAGGTACTAGCTTTCCGCCCGCGTGACTTTTATTTCCCGCGGGTACTACCGGATAAAAAACTAAGTACCTACACTACACTATATTATTATGTAGTTTACGGGTATAAACTATTCCACAACGAAATTTTGTCAAGATCCGTCCAGCAGATATTACGTGATTGCGGCATAAATATTTATATTTCCACTATTCTATTCTATAATTATTAGCACCGTAGACCACATACATACGCTGTGACAGGTTATACAGAAGACCGAAGAGTATAACCTGCCTCTCTGCTTAGCGTTTGTGGACTACGAGAAAGCCTTTGATTCGATCGAGACATGGGCTGTACTGCAGTCTCTTCAACGCGCAACGGTGCCAGATTGACTATCGGTACATCGAGGTGCTGAAGTGTCTGTACGAAAACGCCACTATGTCAGTCCGACTCCAGGATCAGACCTCGAAACCTATCCTTCTGCAGAAAGGTGTGAGACAGGGAGACGTTATCTCTCCAAAACTGTTCACCGGAGGATGTCTTTAAGGTTCTGAAAAGGAAAGAAGCTGGCATTAAGATCAATGGCGAGTACATAACTCTCCTTCGGTTTGCCGACGATATCGTAGTCATGGCTGAGACTAGATATGGAGGACCTCAGTACTATTGTACTGAGGTCATTGAGTATTCTCAATGACCTCAGTAAATACCAATACTGTCCAGTTAGGTAGGTTCAACTTCGAGAGAGAGGTCAATCGTCGTATTCGACTCGGCTGGACAGCTGTATCGGTATAGTGTCAGGTCAATCTAGGTCTTGGGTCGTTTACCAGATTCGTAACGGGTTGCTTGTTGACGTATATAACTGTCCATAGAACCTCTCGATCTCTCTCAACAGCTCAGGTTTGGCGGATACGATCCTGCCATCATCGGTCTTCAGTTTCGTAAGCTGCATAATGCGGTGTGTATTAAAGCGGGGTAGATCGCTTTTCAAGGAGTTAGAGATCTGTCTATTGAGTTCTGGATAAGGTTGGAAATGTTTTTTTGTTTGTTGGCAATGTAACTACTCATCATCTGCCTAGCCTTTTCCCAACTATGTTGGGGTCGGCTTCCAGTCTAACCGGATGCAGCTGAATACCAGTATTTTACATGGAGCGACTGCCTATCTGACCTCCACAACCCAGTTATTGGGTAATACGATACCCCTTGGTAAGACTGGTTGTCAGACTATTGGGCTTCTGACGACCCGTAACGACTGTTAAAGATCCACGAATGACAGCCGGGACCAACGGCTTCACGTGCTTTCCGAGGCACGGAGGGGTCTCGGTATAGTAAAGATGGTTACCCATCCACAGACCAACCGCGGCAAGTGTAGCTTAACCTGATCGATCGACCAGTGCGGCTGTTATTATTTAGCTACGGGCCCCATATAGGTACCTACTATTACCACTTAAAAATATTAACGGTTTTAAATAGATAGTATAAGTGTAAAAGAAGAACTCATGTTCTTCTTTTACACTTTTACCGACATCAAGTCACGATTTACCACTGTTAAGTTCACATCACAACTAAATTTCTAGCTTCAATTGACATAAAGGGAGGAATTCTGAACTGGGATTTAGAATGAGCCAATCAGAGCTTCACAAAAAACAATGTGATCTGTGCTTTTGTTCCGCGGCTGCATCTTTTCAAGGTCACGTGTTAGCAGTTTCGTAGGTACTCAATTAGGAAACAAACGCGCATATTTCACTAATATGTATGATTATTATTTATTTATTTATTACTTTTAAGAAGGCTTACAGACTAATTACAAATAATAGGTAACAACAACACATTATCAACAAGCCTCCACAGATATATAACATATCGATTACTTAAAGCCTAACAAATAAAGTTCATTGTGTACCTACATAAGTAAATAGTTTAAGTTAGTTTTATTTGTTTATTTATGTTACTAAATATGAGCTCAAGAACCACTAGAAGGCGCATCGTTCGCAAAAAATGATTTGGCTAAGAGCGTCCTTGCTGTGCTTATCTTAGTGCAAAATAAGTCAACATCGTGTTCCGAAGATACATCATTGAAGCTTCGAGTGCTTCTTATACACATATAATACTAAATATTTTTAAAACAAACACATTCTTTACATTCGTTAATTATAAATATTTATGCCGCAATCACGTAAAATCTGCCGGACGGATCTTGACAAAATTTGGTTGTGGAATAGTTTATACCCGTAAACTACATAATAATATAGTGTAGTGTAGGTACTTAGTTTTTTATCCGGTAGTACCCGCGGGAAATAAAAGTCACGCGGGCGGAAAGCTAGTACCTTATTACAAAATATACTACTACTACTATTGTTTACATTTTAGGTAATTTGAAATTTCATGTGTATAGCTATTATTTAGATATTATGTGTTTTTTAAGTTTATATGTAGACATTTGTATAGGTATAATATTCTCTCTATTAAGGCACTCTCATTTCTAATTTAGACGGGCATAATTTGAAAAATATATATCACAATAAATTAACGGGGACAACGGGAAGTAATTTTAGTAATTTTATTAAATTCCCGTTGTCCCCGTACGCTGTCCCCGTTAACGGGGACAACGGGAAGTAATTTTAATAATTTTATTGAATTCCCGTTGTCCCCGTACGCTGTCCCCGTTAACGGGGACAACGGGAATAAATTTTAATAATTTTATTAAATTCCCGTTGTCCCCGTTAACGGGGACACGGATCACGGGGACAACGGGAATACACGAATCACAGTTGTAACTGTCGCGTAAATGGTAGATACCATTTTTCCTGAGAGTGTATTTTTAACCGACGAAAAAACGGAGGAGGTTATCAATTCGATGCGTATATTTTTTATTTATTTTTTATGTATGATCACGCATAACTTCTTACAGAGCAGTCCGATTTTGATAATTCCTCTTTTATTGGAAAGAGAATACCCCGAGAGTGGTCCCATATAAATTTGGAAAAAATATTCCAACCCTAAGGGTAGGAAAACAGGGGATGATTGAGTATGTATTACCATAAGTACCTAAGCTCTATTCAAATTTATGTTTCCAACTGATGTTATTTCATATTAAACAAATATGACCATTATTTTAGTAGTAATTAAGTTAATTTCAGAGTGATTAGCAATATTGAAAAATATATAAACATGTTTGAAGTTGTAGCGTAAACTAAACTTTATTGAAAAGTAATTAAAGTTATTTTTCCATAAACTCATATTTGTTTACATGTTTGGCAGCTAAACCGCTAACGCAGATTAGTCGTAATATTAGCACAAATTGACATCAACCAAATCCAGATTTCGGTCTGCTACAGAAAATTTTCTAATGGACATGTTTATTAAATATTCACAATAAACTTACCTACCTTTATTATTTATACTTTGGCTTCTTATGAGCCCAACTCCGTTGTGTTGTATATGTCTTTTGTTAGGGATTTACCGTGACGTTAGGCTACATAATAATATTTTGGCCTATATTGACATCACCGTCTGTAAATTTTTCGTAGAAAATGTTTACACTGATTATCACTATATAAGGACAGCGTTCAAACTGTTCAGAAGTCGTGGTGTTTTTTTTCTTAATTTGAACACTTTTAAGTAAGTGTTAACATATAATGATTTTTGGTTACTTACCGTCAAATCCTTAAAATGAACATAATTATAATTATCCACCAAATCAGCCAATCATTTTATCCTATTTGAAAAGAACAGTCAGTCCATCAAAATGTTCCTGGGAAATGCTCTTAAGACAAGGTTTAGAGACCGCAATTTGTCTTTATTTCGCTAAGTAAAGGAAGCGTTTCATACGAATGTAACCTTTATAGTTATATGTTAAAAATGCTCATATTCGTGTGAGCAAGCGCTTCATTTGAACATGAACATTGTTATTAAAAAAAATAAACATTCGTATGAGACACTTAGGTACTTTACTTACTAAAGTAAAACCAAAGTGTAATCTTGCTCTAAAAATGTTAACACCTAAAATTGCTTATTGCCTTTCCATTTGGTAATCAATGATCTCAATAGATTTCCTCAAGTGGCAGATACTCGGGTAGGTACCCAGCAATATTAAAATAAACCAATCACCTTGATACCATTGACAGACAGGCCAAATAATTGTGTTCCAGCTTCATTGTTTGACGGATAAAATTAATTAAAAATATCCATTGTCATGCCAAATGAAAAATAAAGTGAAGTTACAAGCATAACAGAAAATATTTCATTGTAACAGCTATATTTTTAGTAAGATGTTAAATTGGATTTTCATCTCCGCAAAGACAGTAGGAACAGTCTATATCGCCGCTTAGGTCAGTTACAGATTTGTAAACAAGTTAACAATTGCTGGGCAGTAAGTTGTACAGAGGCCAGCACATCAAGCTACCCCAATCTGTCAAATTTTCCCAATTGAATATGAACCTTATTCCTTTGTAGTTACAAAAAAAAAAAAAAAAAAATACAAAAATATTTATTTCAACTTAGTTAAGTTGAAAATCTATCAAAGAAATTTGACATATTGGGGTAGCTTGATGTGCTGGCCTCTGTACCATAGGTTACAGCTTACTTGATCTAGAGCCAGGAATAAAAATATAATTATTTAGGTAATAAATAGTCAATCAACCTTATAACCTAACATATATGATGATGTAGGTAATAAACTGCCGACACAATCAATTTAGTAAGACAGGAATGGAAACATATTACAAACCAACCTTCTGCGCTTTTGTTTTATTACATACTCGTAGCTAAGTAAGCTACGTATTGTATGTAATACAATGATAAAGTAAGAAACACGCGGACAAAGTCGCAGGCAGAAGATAGTCTCTATTAAGGGGACTACATGACCTAAAGCGCGGTCACTGTCGGACTGCATAGAAAGAAAGAGAAGCGTGATGAGGATGACACAACGCTGGTAATTTATTGCAAAATATGAAGCAATTATCTCAAAAAATCTATTGTTTGAACTAAAAAAAATAAAACGCTTTAGTATGTTGCTTGTAGAATAATCTGACAAAAAATCATAATAATTGTAGTAGTATGGTTTTATTCTAAAAAGAAAAAAATTTAAAGGTATCTTCATGATTTTTTTCTATCGTATCAAATTAGTTGTAAGTATTATGTTTTCAACACACTGTCTACCTAGCATATAATTATCCTGAAGAATTTCATAGTTTTTCTGATTTTGTTTACAGTAGTCGATCATATACTTTTATCGCTTCTAAAACTTGCGTTTTTAACGTTAGGTCCTGTAATCCCCTTAAATCATCATCATCATCTGCCTAGCCTTTTCCCAACTATGTTGTAAGTTGTCTTCCCAATTTATTGTCTAGGCAGGCTCCAATCCCCTTAAATGAAGATCACTAATAAAAAAAATTCTTTGATTTCAGTACGCAATATTTGACTGGTCAGAATCTACTCAAGGATTAATCCTTAGTGGATTTTATTATGGGTACGCCATTACCCATGTTCCTGGGGGTTACTTAGCTGAGAGATATGGCGGTAAATGGACTCTGGGTATTGGCCTGTTGAGTACAGCCATATTTACCTTGCTTACACCTGTGGTGGTGAAGGCAGGGGGCGCCACCTGGCTGTTTATCCTACGAGTGCTACAAGGTATGGGCGAGGTAAGTGAATTATGTTATGTGTAATATTTATGATCTTGTAAGTGAGGTAAAGGGAATAGAGATAACTTTATTATGCTGTATTATAATCTATGAGAGGTTCTTTTGTGTGAACGTTCAAGCGCAAATTCAGGCATTTTTGCAGCTTGTATGGATCATCTTCTGTCATGTTGGTACAAGATATACAGGGGTATTTTAAACTGACTAGCTAAACTCCGCAGACGCGATGGGTATCGATATGTAAACATGATGAGACAAAAAATAAATAAATTTGATGTTTTTTTTTGTGAGGTCATCGACCGCAGTTATTGTAGTCACTTGAAAATATCAGTTTAAAAAATCAGTTCTTTTTTTGTGTAAGCTGTACAAACGTGATGGGTACCTATCGATATCTAAACACGATAAAGCATTAAAAAAAAAACAGTTTTTTTCAACTCATATCTACCTATCTATTCTATCTTATATAAATAAAACAAAGTCGGGTTAGTTACACCATTATAACTCAAGAACGGCTGGACCGATTTCTATTATCTTTGATTTGTCTCCGCCCCGAATAGCAGAATAACTATTAAATCACAAAAAAAAAAGATAATCATTGATTCGGCGGTGCGAAGTTCGCCGTGTCAGCTAGTTTTAAGTAAAAATACTAAATCTTTTTATTTTATCGTGTTTTGATATTGATACCCATAGCATCTGCGGAGTTTAGCTAGGCAGTTTAAAATAACTCTGTGTACGAGAGTACTTAGTTTCAGTACATTCTGTAGTAAGAAGATAAGTCAGCAGGTTGGTGGCGAGCGTGCATGGTGGCGAGGCTGATTGTTAGTGTTACCAATGCCTTAACTGTACCAGTACCTATCAACTATTAGGTATCTACCATGGAAACTAGTGCATGGGCCCAGTGACTTTTGCACCTTTCATTTTGTATATACAAGCATCCTATAATACAGTTCACTTTTTTACTTTGTGGTTCAAAAAGAAGACGTCATTTCAGGATTTTCAATGACGTTCCTCGCATTCCTGCGTTAACGAACATACATAGTATGTACCTATGTACCATCGCAGACAATGGTCGTTGTGACCAATTTTCACCCGTATGCCCATTAGTAATAAGGTTGAAATGTGCTCAAACGCCAGAGTCCGCGAAGACATCTACATACCTATAGCCTTTTATTCTTTTAATTCAAAACCATGTGAAGATTGCCGTAGTAATTTTATTGTTTGCAAATTAACAAGATTAGGTAAAACATTGTGGACATGATAGTACAAACATCTTTTATGAGAATATTTTTACTATAAACGTAAACAATGAGAAGTTGGGATGCCATTGTTGTTCAGAACAATACAAAAATGCGAAAAATCTATTGTTCCACTTTGTTAAAATAACTGAGCTTATTAGTATATAGGGAATTAAACATAAATTGTATGTTAACGTTCAGTTCAATAGAACACAATCTTATTAGAAAATTATGTTACACTAGTTGCGCCCCGCGGTTTCACCCGCGTAAATGTCGATCCCGTGGAAATATCGGAATAAAAAGCCTATGTTGTAATCCAGGGTATCAGCTACCTCCATACAAAATTTTATTAAAATTGGTCCAGCCGTTTGAGCGTGATGAAGTAACAAACATATAAACACACACACACTCACAAACTTTCGCCTTTATAATATTAGTGTGATTTTTGTTGTTATTCACGCCTTCTTATTATGAGGATTGGCAGACACTACAGAACGCCACCTGCTACAATCCTTACATACTCCTTGCTTTCCATTACGTTGAGACATCTGCAGATAATTGCGTAGCACACCAAATTACGAATGACTTTCATTTTGACAGTTCAACAACATTCATTGCGTTATTTACGTTGTAGAGCAGACAACATTTTCGAACATTTGAAGCAATGGATTAGCAGTGTGTTAAGCAATTAGGGTACCTACTGCCCATACACGCACGCCGGGAGCGAGTTATGTTACATTACTTTGGAATAATAATAAAATGAATAAGTAGGTAGGTACCTATGTCTTTTCACATTCTAGAGACAAAATGATTTTACAGTATTAGAACAATATTGCTTTACTTTGTTTGATTGCTAGGTATAATTCCAATTCAATGACAAGTGACAGATTGGCCGACAGATCGTGCAAATGCAGCCACAGCCTTGTTTTAATCGAGTCTGCCTCTACTCCTCTCACGAATGCACCTCAAGGTTCCTTAACTTTTAGTTTAATCGAATAAGTACTGATTTCTCGTAGTTACATGTACATACGCCAGCACATCAAGCTACTACAATCTGACAAATTTCTTTAATAGATTTTCAACTTTATCGCTAAGGCGTAAGGTTCAAAGTTGATTGGGAAAATTTGACAGTTTCGAGTAGCTTGATGTGCTGGCGTCTGTACAACCTCGAAGACTAAGAAAATATAAAGCCAAAAATATAAACAATAATTTTTCCTTCACTCAGAAAAGTATTTTTCAAAGACACAATGCAATGTTGTCCATTCAATCCTTACAAAGGATAGAATTGCATTCGCATCAATTGTTAACATGTCCCTAAAAATAAATATGAACGACCTCAAAATGGTGAACAAAATATTGAAGATAAATACTTACTTAGGTACAATAATAAGCTTAGTTTATTTTAAGCGCTCATTTAATCGTAATTTATAATGGCCGTAAATCTCACTGAAACTGAATTCCCAATAGAATAATAATTCATGAACTTATTACTCTCTAATTACGAATTGGTAATCGCTGATTAAAATAAAATAATTTTGCATACAAAAGCAATACTTTTATTCTGATGTTATATTTTAGTTCTTTGGAACCTCAACGGGTAGCCTTTTCTTCTGGCTTATTGTATCTGGCGCAGTAGGCCGCACGTGCGAAAAAAAAAATTCTGGCCTGTTATTCACTGAAACTTTGTACTACACAAGGCCAGCTAAAGATCAATTACCACCGACGAACGGTCAATATGTACCAAAACTGACACCCCATTGTGCGCCTGACACAAACATTTAAGTAACCCTTTAAAAGCTTTGGTTTTTATAAAAAATCGGTTGACGTTAATACAATAACAGCTACCTAAATCAGAGGGTTTCTTGACTGCTTAATGTCAAATAGGAACTGGTGACAAAATGATATATTTTTATGACGGCCATTATAATAACGGAACGAGCTTAGTTAGGTGGCAATTCGTGTTACGAGTTTTTATACTACATGTATTATAAATTTAAATTTTTAATAACAATGCGTTCTTCACTAATTTCAGGGGCCTACAATGCCAGCCTTAATGATCGTGCTAGCCCGCTGGGTCCCGCCTCACGAGCGCTCAAGACAAGGTGCTCTCGTGTTCGGAGGAGCACAGATAGGAAATATCTTCGGTTCCTTCATGTCTGGGTTCCTCATGGCTGGTGATGGAGACTGGGCTAATGTGTTCTACTTCTTCGGATGTTTTGGAATACTGTGGTTTTTGGCCTGGGTGAGTACCATTCTGTTTTTATGGAAAACTAGCTGCGCCCCGCGGTTTCACCCGAATAAGTCTCGATCCCGTGGGAATATCGGGATAAAAAGTATCCTATGTCCTTTCCTGGGACTCAAGCTATCTCTATACCAAATTTTATCTAAATCGGCTCAGCGGTTTAGGCGTGAAGAGGTAACATACAGACAGATAGACATACAGAGTTACATTCGAATTTATAATATTAAGTATGGATTAATGTTGGTGTTTATTTTCACTCTCATGTCAACTACATGAACTTACAGCCACTTTATAAAGTGCTTTCTCTAGCGAAGAGGAAATAAATTAAATTAAATTCATTATTGTGGAATAAAAAAAACCCTAAAAAAGACTCAAAATACCACAATGATCTAAAGATAACTAAATATAGATAAGATACCCATCGTCCAAAGGATGACCAAACACTAGTGTCAGGAGGAGTATCAATGCTTGCTACTTTTATTTATTTATACTTAAGACTGAACTTTGTCTTATAATCTCTTGTTAGCGAATTGTGAACGGTTTTAAAATATAAACACAAAAAGAGAATATGGATTTTATTGTTATTACTGCTATTATAGATGTTCACTATGATAAAACTTTGCTATTAAGGTGAATGCGCAGTGGTAGCCGGCGAAATTCAATTTTTCTACGTTTTTTGCAATTTTCAGGTCAGTGTCAGGTTTTATCTTGATCAAAATTTGATTCGCGACTATAACAGGTACGTATTTATAGAATTATAATCATTAGAATCATTAATACATCTTTCTAAGTTAGATTTGTACCATTAAGCACTTTTCCATAAGAGATTTGTTGTTATGGTACAAATCTAACTTAGAAAGATGTAGGTATTAATGAATCAAATTTTGATCAAGATACAACCTGACACTGGCCTGCAAATTGCAAAAAACGTAAGAAATTTTGAATTTCGCGGTCTACCACTGCGCTGGCATTCACCTTAACACAGAGTCATAAAACATGAATAACGTTTAATATAGGTAAGTGCTTACCTACTAACTGCATGCTAGTTAGCAATTAAGGTTTATTAAACATGACCAATTATAAATACTATATTTATTGTCAATAGGCCAGAATGCCACTGAAGGTGATCGACTGTCCTTTTCGATTAAGTATGCTTGTATGTAAACGCACTAAGCTACCTTCTAATAATTTAATTTTCAAAGAAACAAATAGGGTTTTGGAAAAATACATTTATTAGGTATTAAATCCGGTATTTTTAAAAGATCGCTTTTAGCGATAAGACCGCCCATTGTGTCACCCATTGTAAAGTTTCTATATTTATGTCTGTAATTTATATGGTGTATATAATAAAGAGTATTCTATTCTATTCTATTTAAATACCTAATACATTTATTTTTCATATTTTATTATTAATTATTTTTTAAATTTTACTGGAATGACTATAATTCGTGTCTACTTGAAGGCAATAACTTAATTTGCACTATCTAAGACCATAATTACACGACTTTTTTCAAGAATATAGATTTGGAAAATGAAAATGTATAATGATTACTTATGTAACAGTTACCTCCTATTTCGATTTGTCTCATGTTTTCAATTTCATCCTGTATATTTTTTCAAAATCGCTATTTTTATTTGATTTATTATATTTTAGTGTGAAAAAAATGAAAAATGTTTATTTGTACCATGAATTATAAATAATACTTGTGTTGGGGCTATCTCGCTCTTTCCCTTAATTATTAACAATATTGAGATTAATTATATCCTTAATTATAACCGAGAGTATTTACCCATTTAAAATCATTTAACAGACACGATCTGAGCACTGATTTCCAGATTTCCAAAAAAATAATTTCATGATTTAAAACATGCTTAAATTGCCCTTATCAATATCTGCTAATAATAACAATTAACCCTAATAATTAATGTAGTCTTACTTTTAAACCCCGCAAAAGTTAGAAGCTAGAAACGGACTAAAACTCTCTTAAAGGCCTACTCAATCCTAAGCCGTATTTGCTGCCTCTCTGGCCTGTGGGTAGGGGCAAGTTCCGCCGTAGAGCCGCGGAACTTGATACTAAATACCTGAGAGAAACCCGCGCGGTATGTACCTCTACCCGCAGCGACAGCAAATACCGCTTAGGTTTGAATAGGCCTTAATATAGTTATCATTTCAATCTTGGGGGTGCCAGTAAAAAGGAGCAATTTTTTTTATTTGCTTTGAAGATGGTGTTTGAGTATTAAAATATTATAAATGCGAAAGTAACTCCGTCCGTCTCCTTTTCACGGAGTTCGATGAAAGTTTGGTAAACAAGTAGAGCACAACCCAGCCTCTGCAGTCTCGACATTAGACAGCGACAAAAATCGGTCGCTAAGTCGTATCGTTGTCAAATTCCTTTAATACATTTTCAACCTTATCTTTTGGAAATAAAGTTGAAAATATATATTAAAGGAATTTGACAATGATACGACTTAGCGACCGATTTTTGTCGCTGTCTAATGTCGAGACTGCAGGGGCAGGTTAGGATGTCGCATGCATTTTATCCCGGTAATACGTTTCTGTAGGATAAATCCAATCAATTAAAAATTTGTTAAAATAATTTCCGTCAATTTCCGACCTCCATGAGGGCGAAGCCGCGGGCAAGTGCTAGTATTAATATAACAACAATTTCTATTTCAGAGTATCCTGTGCTACAGTACCCCAAACACGCATCCGTACATTTCTGAAGAGGAGCTAAAGTATTTGAACGAGACGGTCACCAGCGCTGATACTAAGAGTGTAAGGGACCCGGTACCTTGGAAGGCAATAGTCCGCTGTGTGCCTGTTTGGGCACTCTTGTTTGCTGCTGTAAGTATTTATTCAGAATCAAATAGAATCAGTAGTTATACAAAATTGCACAAAATAACTTTTGCACAAAACCAACTTAGGTGACCATACTCTCCCCTACAATGGTATATGCCGCAAAGCTGAAATCGATATAAATCATGACAGTCTTAATAATTTTAAATATAAACTATATAATCCCTTTTGGTTGGAGGACATTTGATCTATCATGCTAAGAATTAAATAATTTATCATTTTTAATTTAATTTTAAACTAATTATGCTTTTTAATTCCTATTAAAAAAAATGCTTTGTTTTATTGTATTTTATAAATGTAATTTTTAATCTTTTAAAGCATGTACATCTCATAATAGCATGTTATTGTTTTTTTTTTATATATTTATAATTTAATTATGTATTCAGAGCAAGTGTACTCGATATTGAGTAAGCTGGGGGTTACCTGTAATTGAGTGTACATTACAGGATAATAATAATAATAATACAATATATATATAATATATAATACAAGTTCTATAATGGTAAAAGATAATTGTAATGTATCTCGTTATTAATCTATACACATATATAAAATTGGAGTATCTGGTTGTAATCTTAAAATAACCGCTTTTTACTAAATGCATTTTTTAATTTTTTTGTATGTCTGTTTGTTCCGGCTAATCTTTGAAACGGCTGGACCGATTTTGACGGGACTTTCACTGGCAGATAGCTGATGTAATAAAGAGTAACTGAAGCTACTTTTATTTTAGAAAAAAATTAAAGTTCCACGCAAAAAAATTAAAACGTTTTCCGTCATGCACGCGAACAAAGTCGCTGGCACAGCTAGTCCTTAAATAAATACAATAAAATGTTAGGTTAAACGGGTAACATACAAGTTTTTACTATAGACTCTACTCTGAAATAAAAATAATAATCAGCTGTTTCTTACATTTTGATCGCGTAGGATTTACGCTTTGTAGGGAATAGCTGTTTTTTTCTGGAATATTTCTGGGTTGGTCCCATAGTGTAAGTCGTTCAATTTCATGAGTATGTACTACAGTCCCTTGAAGTATGCTCGTTTAACCTAAAACTCTGTATTTTTGAGGCGATATCAATAACTAAACTACGTTACTTAACTAGACTGTTCATTTTGGTACCTACTATAAGTGCTGCAATGCTTGTGGTGTGGAAGAAGAATATTGCAGTACATACATTAGACCTTGCACAGCAAGTCAGGCTGAACACTGGTTTTATAACATCCAATAATGAGATTGTCCACAATTGGGCTTTACTGAATACATAAATATTAAAAAAAAATAAACCAACTTTGGTAATTTGGAACGAGATTCGAATAACGAATTATTTCTTCAATATGTCCAATTTTCTTCAAGTCAACCTGTAGAAGTCCATTTGTAGCATACATTGTTTGTTAGGAACCGTTTATACAGACCGACTGCCTCGTGCACGAGGACATTCGAACAAAGTACTTTCTACCCTCTAATTGGATAATAATAAACGTTTACGTAATAAAAAGGCTCCTTTGCTTAGCTATTCTCATAGAGAAAATTAATTGGGGCAACTATTGTTTGGAAGATAGCGTGGAACGAAATTATTTTCTTTCTGTAATACAATCAAATTATCTTAGAATTGTAAAAACGTAATTGTTATTTATAGGTACTTTATACTTATTTGTAATGTAACGTCTTGTGCAGTAATTTGAGGAAGGTATACTTAATAATTTATATCATAATTACCTGAAAAGTAGTTTAATAACGATAATAACAGCTTTCTACACGCATACAAAACCTTTTACGCTCTTTTAAAATGGTTACACTTTGTTTTCCAGGTTGGCCACGACTGGGGTTATTACACAATGGTGACAGATCTCCCTAAATACATGACAGATGTCCTCAAATTCAACATCGCAGCCACGGGTACTTTAACAGCGATACCTTACCTCGCCATGTGGATAAGCTCATTTATATTCGGCTGGGTGTGTGATGTATGTGTGAAGAGAAAATGGCACACGATAAAGACAGGACGAATTATTCATACGACAATAGGTAACATTGATTTATTTATTTTTCTCCATATTATAATTATTATACTACTAGCTGTGCCCCGTGGTTTCACCCGCATAAGTTTCGATCCCGTAGGAGTATCGGGATAAAAATAATCCTGTTATAAACTATCTGTGCCAAATTTCATCCAAATCCGTTTAGCCGTTTGTGCGTGAAGAAGTAACAAACATACAAACACGCTCACAAACTTTCGCCTTTAGTGTGATTACATGAGATTTGAACATAATTGGCGAACGTACTACAGACACATCTCTGCCTAACCCTTCAGGGAAAATCAGGCGTGATGTTATATGTGTAATGTATAATTCATTTATGTATTTTTAGTTAATAAAAACGGTACAACATCAAATATATTAATTAACATAGAGACAATAATTACGTTGACAATAATATAATATAATTTAAAACTAACATGGAACAGTGAGCTCCCATGTACGAGTATACTACCATAATAATCCCTTGCATAATATCTTTATCAGGCTTAACAGACTGTTTTTCTTTACAATAAACATAGTAATAGCTTATATATTTACGAAAACCTTTCTTTATTTCCAATAATCCGGCTCCTTGATATAATCGAAGGATGTTCGCAAACATTCGATTTTTCCGATTATTTTTCTGCTACATTCTTACTCTAATGTTTGTTTAGTAACTTTCGAACCTTCCAACAAAACCACAGGCTAGCTAGGCTTAATATAATTCCATCTAAGTTATCAACTTGACCATAAAACAACAACGTCTGCAATGGCATTCAGCCGAGAACAATAATTTACTCAACTATTGAGTTGGATCCAAACGGCACGAGGCTCCGTAATTGGCTGTTGCAGCTACAACTTGATTTGTATTTTAGTTTTTAGTATGACATAAACTGAAAGGTGGTCGGACTAATAATGACACTCAGCAGCTAAAGCAACAGCTTAATTGAGTGACACGTCCATGTTTTATAATTTTTTATGGACACGTCACTTTTAAAGTTCCAATCAAAATCGCTTTCATGTTGAAATTTCCATCATCATCATCTGCCTAGCCTTTTCCCAGCTTTGTTTGGGTCGGCTTCCAGTCTTACCAGATGCAGCTGAATACCAGTATTTTACATGGAGCGACTGCCTATCTGACCTCCACAACCCAGTTACTAGGTAATACGATACCCCTTGTAAGATTGGTTGTCAGACTTTCGGGCTTCTGTCTACCCGTAACGACTGTCAAAGATCCACGAATGTCAGCAGGGACCAACCGCTTAAAGTGCTTTCCGAGGCACGGAGATGTCTCGGTATGTAAAGATGGTCACCCATCCACAGACCAACCGCGGCAAGCGTAGCTTAACCTGATCGATCAACCTGCGCGGCTGTTATTATTTAACCACGGCCCCTCTTTGAAATTTATATCGTATTCCTGTAAAAAAATTGATGGATGGCAAGGGAAAGAAAGACCAAAGAAAAGATGGTTGGGTTTTGTGAGGAATGTTATGAACGAAATAGGCATGATAATTATATCGTGGCGGTTGACAGTAACATGGATCCCACGTAACATGGGATAAGAGCAGGAAGATATGACCTATGATATGATATGATATCCTGTAAAAAAATCCCACTATGCAATCTGTCGTATACCAAAAAGACACTTATTTCCAACAAAACAATTGTATTATTCTTCCGATTATTTAGAGAAATATTCGCCATTTATTCCTACGCTATTGAAACTCATCCATGTAACACGTCCTAAAATTTGTTCCAAACAAGAAAGTAACACAGATGACTCCTACGTGTTTTTCGAGATTGTTCTTTATTATATTATGGCACGTTTCATAAATTCCCTGACATTTGTTCCAGCTGCTGCCGGGCCAGCAATATGTATCATATTGGCATCATACGCGGGCTGCGATCGGTTTGCCGCCGTTGCTTATTTCATAGCCTCGATGGCGCTCATGGGAGGCTTCTACAGCGGAATGAAGGTAATAAAGTAATTTTCCGATATGTTCTCGAATTATTATCTTGTTAATGCGTCTGAAGTGTTTTTTTGTGACTCGCTGGGGAGTGATTTGAGTTTATTTGCTTGTAAAATTGGATTATGCAGGCTAAAAGGGTGTGAAGGTTTTGGAAAATTCGTTGAATTGAATTATAACTCTGTAGTAGGGTTCTGGCTTTAATGAACTTAAATAACATAAAACGATCAATAAAAAATATTATATTTCACACTGCTATTAAAAACAATCACTTACTCTCACACTTTGAACTTAATTTCATTCACTTGTATTTCTTATTTAATTCCTAAGTCGCGCATTCATAATAATTATTCTAATGCCATTACAAGCTTCCACATGATAAGTCTGTAGATGACAGTACTACTTTATTGCGTCAGAAACAGGAGTGTGACCCGAATTTTGATGATCTCCATTTTATAGGGTCACGTATAAAATTGTGTACCTTTGATATTTTCTGCTGGCGAATGTCGGTATGAGAATGTCTCATTGTGAACGAACTGCTGATGAAATTGGAGTTCTCGTATCTTTGATATAATAAGTACATCGTATCAGAAAAGTGTGGTCAAATAAAAGGGTGTGGTACAGACCATCAAACTGGACTTTCTCTATGAGACCAACATCTTAATCCCGAAAAAAATATCCGCTGTCCCATACATTTGGGTCGAGTAGGTATTGAAATTTTGAATGGATTACGATATTAGTACATACATGCCTTTATAATATTATCTTTTTCGCTTGACCATAACTCTTTTTGCAATGAACTAAGTCGTTCAACTCCAGTTCCATTTCTAATTATGTGGCTATGATTGTTCGTAACCCAGTCAAGCGGCGGATTGATATCACTGAAATTTCATGCTTAAGTGACTCATAGCTCGAGCCAAGGCGCACAAAAGAGATCTAGAAGGTCGGCTCTACAAGGTGGGTACGACAACAAATAAAACTTCGTATAACTAATGACGTTCTCAGTCTGCATACAAGTCAAATCAATAGTCGGCCCATCACTACTATACTGCGTTTGCGATTTATTTGCCAAACATGTAAACAAATATGAGTTATTGGCAAAATAACTTTAATATCTACACAATAAAGTTCAGTTCACGCTACAACTTCAAACATTTTTATAACTTTTTCAATAGTAGGTACTAGTCACTCTGAAATCAACTTAATTTTCACTCTACTAAAGTTGATATTTGTTTAACTTGAAATAACATCAATTGGAAACATGAATTTGAATAGACCTTATTTAGTTTGTTTGAAAGAACACTTTTTTAATTTCGATGTTATGTTGATAGTTCAAAGTCCAGTGTTTCATTTATTGTCGTAATAGCTTTTGCCCGCGGCTTCGCCCGCGTGGGTATCGGAAAAATATCCCACCGGTACGTACTGCCGGGACTACAAAGTATCCTATGTGTTAATACCATGTTATTAATCCAGATAAAAAAACAGTTTAAAATCTGGATTAACACATAGGGTACTTACTACTATCTGTGTGCCAATTTCATGCAAATCTGTTCAGCCTTTTTACGGCAATCCAGAATTCCAGACAAACAGGCAAAAATTCAAAAACTATATTTTCGGCATTAGACTCGTTCCCACACTTCTTAGCAATTATTTTATTTTTCAAAATTATCAATGTACAGTTTTGACGTTACCTACTATTTTTTGTATAGATTGTCGTCTCCACATTGTATAAGTAGCAAAGAAAACATGTGCATGCGCACATAGATGCATTGGCGATACCAAACAAATGCCAGTCGCGAGTGCACACGCGGAACGTGAAGCATATGTATGCGTGTGTTTTCGTTCGTTGTCTGAAGCCGACCTTTTGTAGCTATCTATTTTGTGGCTCCGGGCTAAAGTGGTTTGATTCTGGAAATTTACACCAACCTATTTAAACTTGGGAAACCCCGGAATGATTATTGGCCTTATGGGAACGTTTGGTATATGGCGCAATTCGTGCGACTAAATTAGAATAGTGAAACGAAATAGTGACAATACTATGCATTGGGGACTGACTTGGATACGAAAAAATTTTTACTGAGAACTAGCTTCTTCCTGCGACTTCGTCCGTGTGAAATTTCTTGTTTTAATATAAAATATCCTATGAAACTCGACATTACTGTAGCTTCCCATTGGTGAAAGAATTTTTGGAATCGTATCAGCATTTCGTATTTATTACCTCTAAATCCAAAATCACAAATACCTCCTTACAATAATAGTATAGATACAGACATAGATTTATTTTGTAGCTTCATGTTGGAAGCATAAAGTGCCTCTAAATCTTACAATTTAAAAACAAAACATCAAGAACTTGAAACTTTTCATACATTTTCAGCCAGAACTACACACATTTAGAACATGTTACTTTATTGGATAACTACAAAAAAAAGTGTCAATACCAACTCGAAAAGCTTATGAGACCTTTACACCCACGTGAACACATTTATTTCTGTGTACGAAGGTAATTTGGCAAGACATGGGTTTCACATTAATTCTTATGTCCACAGGTGAACGCGTTGGATCTCGCACCAAACTATGCTGGCTCCCTAACTGCGATGATCAACGGGACTTCCACCATCTCTGGAATTATAACACCCTATTTGATAGGGCTGTTGACGCCTGATGTAAGTATTAACATAGTTTTTTATTGCTCTGTCATACCTATAGGTACGTAAATACAGGTAACTGTTAGGCCCTTTGTACACAACCGTTCTTCTTGCCGTGAAAAACTACGTTTATTCGCCGTGTGTAGGCGCGGTCACTAGTATTGTATGGATCACTATCGAAGCTTGTTTACGGGCACGTTTTTTCTACGGCGCGGTTTAACCTTACTGCACAGAAACCGTGCTCTGTACAAAGGACCTAATGCTTAGAAAAAATGTCGAAAAACCTCTTCTATGATTTGATAAGTCCTGATGATTTAAAAGCACACATGATGCACTTTATTGCGTGTGGCATATAATGGCTTGCATCGTCTAAACTCACAATTTCATTTCATCACTGAGAGACAAGTTTCTAATAGATTGCTATAAAAATAAATACATTGTATGAAAGTACTTTATAAGGGCACAAAAAAAATCTTTTGTGAAGCAACTTCTATTACCCGAGAACATTCATGATGGAGTTATTGGGGTAGCTCGGGTATACCTTTAGAATTTAGTTATAAAGCCCCCATTTTGGCTTCGCTTTTTTTCTTTTGTATCTTCTTAGGTATATTTATGACATACTTTTATTTTATGGTAGCCCCCCTAAAAGCTAAAAGCAACCATTTATGTGATTTTCAACTTAATTCAAGAGCCCACAGCACAGGTACTAAACTACTAACACATATGATTACTTATATTTTCTTATATCCCGAGGGTTTATAGAAAGAGACAAAGCCAAAATGTGTGGGACTGACATATTTAAGCTAAAGAATAGCAATTCCGATGAAAGTTTTCGTAGAAATGCTTTGAAAGCGATGCCACTTATCTAGGCAATCTGATATTGAATTTAAGAAGATAAAAAAATCTCATAAAATAGAAAAATGTATCAATGGCAACAACCGATCACGTAGCCGGTTGTTTCCGATTTTCGAACATTAATAAAACCAACAAAAATTAAGTAAGATCATCCTCAAAGAAGCCTCATCACCCAGAACTTCGTTTCTAACAATAAATAGGCCATTATTAATACTTAATACATTTTCGACTCAGTGTCAAGTTTCGACAAGATGTCGAGTTTGTGGCTTTAATGCGGACTTGATGTCTTTGAAGTTGCTTCAATCTTGTTGACAGTGCCTCAATCTCTATTTATAGAAGGACTCGATAATGGTTCTAATCAGTTACCGGTTGTCATATTGTTGTGTAGGATTCGCTTTCATAATAATGTTGGAAACTATGTTCCTATCGGCGCACTGTTATATTCCATACTTGAAAAAATCAAATCAAAATCGTTTATATGCATAAAATGTGGTAGGTACAAAAGATGATATATAAAATAGTAGTGCAAAAACACATTCCGCCATGTAATGATGGCATGCAAATATTTAATACATGAAGTAGGTATATAGTAACAACATACAGTAATATACTAATAACGTAGTTAACTAAGGCTGATTTTTCAATCATCTGATATCTTTACTCGAAGAATATTTTTGAAATTTTGACAGTTATTTCATACTAAAACTATCAAACGTCAATTTTATTCCTCGAATAAAAGTTATCTGTGCGATGGAGAAATCAGCCCTAAACAAACATCATCATTCTCCTGCCCTTATCCCAATTTATTTGGGGTCGGCGCAACATATCTTTTTCTTCCATACTTCTCTATTAGACGTCATCTCGGTAGTCACCCCCTTTCTAATCATATCATCATTCACACATTCCATCCATCGTTTTTTTGGTCTTCCCCTACCCTTATAGCCATCGACATTCATACTCAAAACTCTCCTCACGACATTTTCCTCATTCCTCCGCATCACATGCCCATACCATGTCAACCGATTTCCACACAACTTTTCCGTTACCGGTGCCACTTTCAAACTTCCTCTTATGTACTCATTTCTTATTCTATCCATTCGTGTAACACCACACATCCCTCTTAGCATTCTCATCTCTGCTACATGCAGTTGCCTTTCATTCATCCCTTTTGTGGCCCAACATTCTGATCCATACAAGACAGCAGGTCTAATCATTGTTTTATATATCTTCCCCTTAAGCTTAAGGGGAATGCGGGAGTCGCAGATTGTTCCCGTGACCTGCCGCCATTTCATCCATCCAGTGTTAATTCTGTGCTTAACCGTCCGATCTACTTCGCCATCGCTTTGCACAAGTGAACCGAGATACCGAAAGTCGGAGCAGACTGGGAGAAGTGCGCCATCAAGCGCTATGGCTCCAAAACTGGAGAGACCGCCGAAATCGCAGAACATATGTTCGGTTTTGGTTCTGCTGATTTTCAAGCCAACATTCTCCAGCTTCTGTTGCCATTTCTCCAATCTGCTCTGGATCTCAGGTCCATCTTCACCGACAAGGACAATGTCATCGGCAAACAACATGCACCAGGGTGCCTCCTCCTGGATTTCCGACGTAAGAGCGTCCATAATCAACAGGAAGAGGTAAGGACTTAAAGCCGATCCCTGGTGCAAGCCTACAGCCACACTGAACTTGTCGGTATTGCCAGCAGCCGACCGGACGTAGGTACAAGATTGACTGTACATAGCACGAATTAACTCTACATACTTCCCGGGCAAACCTTTCTCTTTCAAGGCCCACCACAGCACATCCCGAGGTACTCTATCATACGCTTTCTCCAGATCAATGAACACCATGTGCAAGTTCTTGTGTGCACGTCTGTACTTCTCGCACAATTGGCGGAGTGCAAAAGTGGCGTCCATTGTTCCTCGACCTGGCATAAACCCAAACTGGTTTGGGGTAATCTCACTCTCCTCTCGCAATCTTTTCTCTATTACTTTCTCCCATACCTTCATACTATGTGACATGAGCTTTATCCCTCGATAGTTGTTGCAGTCCTGTACATCACCTTTATTCTTGAAGATGGGCACTAGCGAACTATTGCACCATTCTTGTGGGATCCCTCCTTCATGCAACAATTTATTGAAGAATAAAGTCAGCCACATACATCCATCTTCTTTTAAACACTTCCATACTTCTACTGGTATATCATCTGGGCCCATAGCCTTTCCATTTTTCATACCTTGGACTGCCTTTCTTACTTCATCCACGCTAATTTCCCTCACCAAACCCATATTTACTTGTACCTCTTTGAGCACACCATTCCATTTATTCTCTTCGTTCATTAGTTTTTCAAAATAAACCTTCCATCGTTCTTTTATTTCGTCATCTTTGGACAGAACCTTACCTGCGTCATCTTTCATACATTTGATGTGAATTATATCTCTTGTTCTCCTTTCTCTTGCTTTTGTAATCCGGTAGAGCTCCTTCTGGCCTCTAGGGCTGTCCAGTGAGTCATACAACTTCTCCTGCGCCTTAGCCCTCGAAACTGCTACCGCCTTTTTTGCCTTTCTCTTCCATTCTTTATAAATCTTCTTCTTATCTTCTTTCAGACTATCATTCCCGTTTCCTACACCCTGCCATTCTTTAAACGCAATTTTCTTTTCTTTAAGCATCTTTTGCACGTCTTCGTTCCACCACCATGTATCCTTTTCTATCATACCTTTCCCTTTCGATTCTCCAAACACATCTTTTGCTACTCTCCTTATACAATCCGCCATCTCTTTCCAACATTCATTCACAGATTTTCCTTCCATATCCTTCATTTCAATCATTTTATCTATCACTTGACTCTTAAACATACTGGCACATTCCTCTTTTTCTATCATACGCCATCTGGTTTTGGGCGGGGGCCGTTCCTTGTTCCTACTGGACGAGACACTGACTTTTACCTCCATTATCATTAGTCTATGTTGTGAGACTAGGTCTTCACCTGGGAGCACTTTACAGTTTTTGACACATTTAAGGCTGTTCCGTCTTACTAGGAAGTCCCTAAACAAACAAAGATACATAAATAATTAAAAAATTATTAAAATGCATTTCTGAAGTTGTACTGACAAGATTTCTTTCATAATTGTTGTTCATAGGTCCTTCATCTACGTCCTTGGAAACTATTTGCAGGCGTGTTGATTTTTGCGTGGCAATGTGATTATTTTCCCATCTGAAAGTTTATGACTTACCGTCAAGGACATATACTGCTAAGCAAATTGACGTCAATTTATCGTGCCATTTCAAACAACTATCAAAGAATGACAGTAGCGATTTGAATATGCAGAATGTGGTTAGTTAATTTGCTTAACAGTTATTTTCTCCCGACTTGACCTAGTTCGAAACTAGTTCTAAATCTTATTTTCTTTTGTTTTATACATTTTCTTTTTTCCAGTCAACACTGGCCCAATGGCGGATTGCATTCTGGGTATGCTTCGCAGTCCTAGTAGGCACAAACGTTGTCTACATCTTCTGGGCGGATGGTAAGCAGCAATGGTGGGATGACGTCAGACAGTACGGGTACCCTGAAGATTGGAAGCATGGGCCTCTCAAGATGGCCAACCAAGACAAAGAGAAGAACAAAGAAAAAAACAAAGCTATCGAAGCAAGAAACTCTTCGAAATAAGTTCAAGTGTTGTGATTAGAATATTTTGAGACCACAGGCTAGTTTTAAGCTGATTCTTTGAAAAATGTTGGTTATATGTTTGTTCCAATTTGAGTTTGATTACAGACTAAAGCCACTTTTATACTCTTCAATAACCCCCTTACTAATAAGCGTCTGTATAGCTACACAACGCTTTGTCTTCTTCTTTCGAAAGTCAAATTACTGACGACTGAAATAGAGAAATCGGTGTGTAACTATTCATCTGATATAACACGTTTATTAGTAAGGAGGTAAGGGTATTAGATTGTAGATCATTTGTCAAACAAACTTACCAAAATGACGCTGATGAATGTTGGTTTTATGAGATTTATAGTCTCTCAGTGGTGAAATGTAATACTGTGCTTTTTCTGTTGTGAGTGTATTCATCATTCTGTCATCAAGGTGGATGGATGACCTTGTGGAGGCCGCAGCAATCCGCTGGATGCGAGAAGCACAGAATCGGTCAAATTGACGGTGCTTGCGGGAGGCCTATGTCCAGCAGTGGAGGTCTTTCGGCTGAAATGATGATCATTCTGTCTGTGGCCTATACTATCAAAAAAGATTATTATGTTTACTAAAGTATTTATAAGTAACTAATGTGATTAGCTAAGTATTATAACAAAGTAAGTGATACTAATTGAGACGAAAAGTGGAAGTTTATTCATTTGAGGCCCTGGTTTAATCAGGCCGAAGGCTGAGAAACTATACCGTGCCAGGCCATAACGAAGTAGGTACTGCCGTAAATAAGAGAACTTGGCCTAGAATTTTAATTGCGGTGCGACTAGTTAATTGGAATGAGGATTCATTTGGATTGAATGACGATTGGGTTTTAAGGCGGGTTTTGAAATACCAGTTGGTGTTATTGCTATACGTCATGGTGATTGAATATTGCTTGTACCAGTGCTGACGCGTTGAATATACAAAAAACCGGCCAAGTGCGGGTCGGACTCGCACACGAAGGGTTCCGTATCACCGTACTGTTGTACGGTGTTACGGAACCCTTCGTGTGCGAGTTAACATTACTTATATACAAATAACGGCAAAAAAATAACGTTTGTTGTATGGGAGCCCCCTTAAATATTTATTTTTATTCTGTTTTTAGTATTTGTTGGTATAGCGGCAATAGAAATACATCATGTCTGTGAAAATGTCAACTGTCTAGCTATCACGGTTCATGAGATACAGCCTGGTGAGAGACAGACAGACGGACAGTGAAGTCTTAGTAATAGGGTCCCGTTTTTACCCTTTGGGTACGGAACCCTAAAAACATTAATCATTCGATTTCCATTGGTTTTTCTTTTTAAAGTGAAATGTATGTAACCATGTAGATAACTTTGGTAAGTATTTAAATAATTAATCCAAAAACTTAAAAGAGTTTTTGGATTATTTTGATTAATTCCGTATAATTTGTTTACCTTAAAAAACTTGAATTTATATTAATGAATTTGTTGATGTGCCATCTTAAAATTCGTGTATTTGCATTAGTTTACAAAATATATTGTTCACGTCATTTTGCATATTTATTTTCATTATATTTAAATTATTCTTTCTTACGAATACCTGAGCTTCGTTCCAGTTATAAATACTTTGTACCTACCTACAATATTATTACGACAGCTTTCGGAGCATTACAAGAGCATCTTTTTAAAATTAAACTTGTCATTATGTCTTCCATTTTTATTTTATAATTAATAACAATAAGTCGTATTAATTTATTAACCAATTAGGTACTTTACAGAATGTTGGTTACATACTCGTATATGCATTCAATGCAACTAAAACAATTGAGTTATCAAATAGCCATGTAAAATAATTTAAGTCTAGTTTAATAAATAAAATAGGTTATTTCAATAAATTTTCCTAACGTAATATTTGCAGCGAATGTGATAATTATGTAATAAATAGTTTAGCATACATTGAGTTAGTCTACTAGATAATCATGAATTAACAAATGAATGAAAATGACTTTTTAAATGGTTTAAAATAAATATTGTTAACTATGCTTTGTTATTTTGCTACCCACATTTAAAACTAAGTGAAGAAGCTTGTTCTGAGTAGAACGCCTGATAAAATTATTACAGCAATAAAGTTGTGAGAGAACTTTTGACTCCTAAAAGACTTTTAAATTATTTTGCCTAAATAACTTCTATTCTTGGGACACTTTATTTGTTTATTTAATATGTAAATATTTTTCTACAGTACCTAGAACAGCCGAAATAAAGGATTTTATATCCTAAAATATTCATTTCAGCTCGTGAGCTTGATGTACTAGAATTATATTATAATTATTCATTTGACATGTTTGACATAAATAAAAACATCGACACAGATCATGGTGACACTTAATTTAAGCGTGCAAATAGCGACCCCAAAGGTCCACCTAAGTTATTTGGTAAGCAGGTTTCGGCGTATTAGGCGCCAAGGCGGTTGCCACCCCGATGCCTCCTTCTCCGAGCAGGATCAGCCCCCTCCGGATCCCGCTCGGCGGCCTTCTTGACCATCACGGTCTCACAGAAGGAGGCTACTTCCGTCCAATTCTCTGTCTCTGTCAGCATAGCCCTCACTACTGCCGGCAGAGACAGGTCTCGCCCGATCCTGGCAACCAGGACCCGCCGCTCGGAGGCCCACGCAGGGCACTCCTCGAGCGTGTGTTGTGCGGAATCCAGGCTGCCTTCGCAATGGTGGCAATAGGTACCATTAGGTACCTACTAAACTTTCTGGTATGATCAAAGTTACTATGTTTTTCCCTATGTTTGTTACCGTATATATTTGGAAGGTAAGTTGATGTACGGTGTAGGTACTCTTAGGTAATGAGAGGAGCATTACTTACGTAACGTACAAGAATCAACAAGGTAAGTAGACGAAGAGAATGAAGAGATAGATACAATACTTTTTAATGTACACCATAACAAATGACACATAGAGTAACTTTTAGTGTGAGTATAATTTATCTTAATACTAAACTACAGGTATCAATGTGGTATTAGCAATTTTTTTGTTAGTTTCCAAATTAATCATAAAGACCTGATTTCTGGGGAAAGGCCCCTCTTGCTCTTAGGTATTCAATGAAAGTCGATGATCAAAGTGCACGACTGTGGTCATACCATATTTTCCTCTTAGCCCTCAGGCGACATACAATGGATATTTCACAACACCACTTATAATATTCAGTGGCCCTAGGTTGACTCTCACTGGACGTCATAAAACGGATAATTAGCCTATAACGTTCCCACTGCTGGGACACAGGTTTCCTCTCTGTAAGGGGGAGTGGGCTGTAATCCACCATGCGGGCCCAGTGCGGGTTGGTAGAGATGTTACAACTCGTAAGTCGGGACGACAAGGGCTATTTGTCTATATGAGAGTTAGATGATTAATTCAACCTTAGTGAAGTTTCAATTTGGTGCATTCACCGGTTTACGTCTATCATAGCGAATGAACATTATGTATCTTTTTATAGACTACAAGTTATCTAATCGAGTATCTTGTATTCTGTACCAAGTGCTGAGTCTAGTCAAACGGTGTGTGTTGAATAGTAAATATAATCACTTAGCCTTGTCAATAGTAAATTATGTAAATACACTTTGCCGTTGTACTGTAATGAATGAGTAAATTCGTGCATTCAATTATTAATATTATGATTCTATATTAAGTTTTATGTATCCTGTCTTGCAGTGTAGAATTTACGAGTTGAATCGATACATTGTATAAAACTAAGTTTATCGTGTCTGTCTGTGTGATGGTTTAGATCTTCTAAAGTATACAATGGATTTTCATGCGATCCCACACCGTCTGGAGAATTTATTCCGGAAGGTTTATGTATATAATACTTGTATAATTAACTTGAATGATGCACATAAATCTTAACGTTTTTACATGTCGCCACATACATAGGTAAACACCGTAAACACCTGTGTGAAGCAGGGGTGAGTTGCTAGTACCTACACAGTTCAAAGCAATGCCACTTTTCGTGTCTGTCCGTGTGACTGCTTACATCTTCTAAAGTACACAATGGTTTATTCGGTTTTCACCGTCGCTTGGAGCTTTTATTCCAGAAGGTTTGTGTGTATAATACAACAATATTTAACTTAGAGAAAAATAGCACCGAAATGACGTTTTATTGACAAGTCGCCATTGTATTTATGCGAAGCAAGGCGCGTCGCTAGCTTTTGATAAATCTATACAGTGTTAACGACAGACTGTCAATTGTATTCAATTGCTTTTAATATGTCAGTACAAACTGTGCAGTCGTTCATTGGGTATTGCAATGACCGATTCAAATGACACTGTTATTTATTACTGATCGACATAGTAAACATATTTAAATACTCGTACCTACTCATGTGTAGTATAAGATACAAAAAGACACATTGTAATATAATAGTCATATTTAGCTGTTATAAGTGTCCAAGTGTACAAGGGTTTCCTCATCTCATATTTAAGATCAAAAATCTCAAATCTCAAATTGTTTATTGCAATCCATAATGTACAATTACAGGTGGTAAATAAAAATAGTAGAAACAATTATGAAGCCTGTCGGGCATACCAAATTTTTAAATAAGTAGAGAAAGGAAGAGCGCTTTATTAACTTTCTTTTCTTTAGAATTATTTTCTATCCTATTAACTATGTATTTATATTTCCATTCATTGACTTATTCTATTAATATTTTATATGCAGGTCTATCTATTTATTTATTATTTATTTAATTATATTTAATTATTTAAAACAATCAATTAATAAAATTACTGGGCATTAATTAGATATTGCTCGCACCCTCAGCAGTCATTCGCCACCACCTCAGGATGAAATAATAGTCTCATGCGGTTCGTGCCGACCTGGAAAAAAAAAAAAGCATGCTGGAGACTCGTTAGAAATAATTATTAGGAGCCTCCTGCCTGGCAGGTAGCCTAGTAATATATTATTATAGGTATGTACGTTTTCTCTAACATGAGACACCTTAAACGCCTTATAAAAGCAAACCGTTGGATTTTTAACCCTCGGCTTAGCGCTGTGAGTTTCAAATCCAACAGTGCGGCTTTAATTTAAGGTATTAGGTCTAGTGAAAAACGGGCATTAGTGATTTTAAAACTAGGATTAATTACTCAACCGTATCAGCAAGCTTGTTTTACCAATTTTATTGATATTTAGTTACAAGTAAACTGGGAATCTCATAATCTTGATTCAAGATTATTGCCACGATTCAAATCACTTGCTCAACAACAATATGTAATTCTAAGAATCAGAACAATACTCAAACCGTATGTATTATGTTTATCACATACTTATCCGTGACGAAATCCACTCTGACCTGTTGCAACACAGTACGAGACTACGAGTAGATATGAATGGTCTTGGGAGGCATTAATTATAAACTCAAGCATGCTGACATCATGCAGTAAAACACTAAAATGATTAAAATTACTAGGTTGCGCAACCAACCGGTATATTAGCGTGTTCATTGATCAAGCCTGGGAACAAAATATGCGCCTGTTTTTAGGGTTCCGTACCTCAAAAGGAAAAACAGAACCCTTATAAGATTACTTCGCTGTCCGTCTGTCAAGACCCTTTTTCTCAGGAACGCGTGGAGTTATAAAGTTGAAATTAATATCAAAAACTCAAGGCTGAATCAAACTTTTAAGTCAACGCAATTAAAAGATACGGTCGCTTATGTTTCGTTTATGTCGCATATTTTGACACTCGCAAGGGAATCAAAACCTATAGAGTACTTCCCGTTGACCTAGAATCATGAAATTTGGCAAGAAGCAATGTCATGTAGCACAAGTAAAGCAAAAAATCCGAATACCGTAAATTTGTAGTAGTTAGACTCGCATTTGACCGGTTTTGGGGACTTGGGGATTAATCATAGAAATGTAAAAAACAGTATCTATGGGATTAATAGTACAACCCACAATTTTCGGGATATAGGGAGCGCGCCAATTGCTATCAACGGAGCATAAATCAGGACTCCATGCTGGTAATGAGAATTCCTAATGGAAAAACCGAATAACAATTTGCCCGACCTGGGAACCGAACCCAGGACCTCCTGCTTAACAGTAGCGCTTGCGGCCACTAGACCAACGAAGCAGTCTGGGAACATTATAATGTACGATAAGATTTATTTATTTGTATAAACATAGTAATACATATAAGAGCATTCAAGATGATAGTAAATAACATTATAGTCCAATCATGTTAGCCTTATAATATACTAGCAGCGCCCCGCGGTTTCACCCGCATAAGTTTCGATCCCGTGGGATTATCGGGATAAAAACTATCCTATGTCCTTTCCCGGGACTCAAACTATCTCTATACCAAATTTCATTTAAATCGGTTCAGCGGTTTAGCCTGAAGAGGTAACAGACAGACAGACACACTTTCGCATTTATAATATTAGGATGGATATTAGTATGGATTGGCGTACAAATATTTTGGTCACATTACTACTTTTAATCAATAGAACATCAATAAACATTATAATAAAATTAATCTCAGACAAGTTTTTAGAGCAGTGGTGGTGCAGTGGAAACGGCCGCGACTTACGAGTTGGTCGTAGGTTCGAACCCAATCAGGCGCTTTAGATATCCCGTCCACTATCTACGTGGGACAGCGTAAATAGCTGAAAAGTAGCCTGTGTCCTTCCTCAGGTCCCTACAGCTGATCCATAGAAAAGTGCAATACGTACGCGTTCAAATGTATAGAACAGCTGATTATTTGTTGGTAGCCGACGAAAAATGTCTTCGCTAGCGGGTCTAGAATGAATGAATGAATGAATGAAATGAATGACTGAATGTATGTTTACAGTTTGCGCGTCGATGTCCCGCCACAGGCTGGTCTATTAAAGAAGTGTCGATGATTTGTCAAGTCGTAAACGCCGTGCGAAGCAGGGGTAGGTCGCTAGTTAATAATAAAATGAACATCTAGATTATTAATATCGATGTGATGATATGATATGATTATTACATCCACCATGTTTGACTCATACTGAATTATACACCCATTTATTTTCCTGTGTGTTGGGTTGATTGCTTTTTTTGTATTCATTTTGACAGTTTAACAACATTCATTGCGTTGTTTACGTCGTTGAGCAGTAACATTTTTCGAGCATAAAGCAATGGATTAGCAATATCAGTTATCGTCCTTGTCCCACCAAAACACACAGTATACAATTTTAACAGAGAACTAGACAACTAGTCGCGAGCTGATGGCGACTAGAGCCATTGTAAATTTTAATTTGTTGATGATTTGTTTTATTTTCGTTTTGTTCCGCACCTGCTAATAAAACTAATCTTCCCACGAGTTAGCAGTTACCTACTGTTTAATACCTTCTGGAAATTTACTGCAGAAAACCGGATCCAAGTTTGTGTTATTACTAGCTATAAGATATGTATACGTGTTTTAGTTAAATGCTTCTACAAATAGATACGTTAATTAAATAACTAATGCTGGTTGAGTAATCTATAGATATCTACTGCAAAGTATATAATGTATAGGTACCTAATGATGACGATATAGCCATTACTGAGTTTCTATCCGTGACTTCGTTGATTATGATGGATGGAAACAGCATCCTAGCCATTCCTAGCATAATCTGCGTACAAAATTTAGTTTCCAAACATGTAAACAAATACGAGTTTTTGGAAAAATACCTTTGATACCTACGCAATACACAGTTATGTTTGCGCTATAACTTCAACATTTTTATGACTCTTCCGATAGTACTAAACATTTTAAAATCAACATAATAAGTATAGTCTACATATAGTTGAAATTAATTTAAATTTATTTATGGAAATATCATCAAGTGGAAACGAGGATTTAAATGGACCTTAGGTAAGTACTTACACAATTAAGCTACCGATTTGATTTAAAATTGTTTCATCACTAAACTGTACGATACGATACGTAGTATCTCTAAGTAGTCTGTGTATACGTCTAATAAAATAGAATAATACAGACGGCACATCAAGCTACTACAATCTGTCAAATTACTGTAATAGATTTTACAACTTTATCGATAAAGCATAAGGTTCAAAGTTGATTGGGAAAATTTAATATAGTTTCGGGTAGCTTGATGTGCTGGCGTCTGTATACATTATACAATTTAAATTCGAGAAAATATATAACAAAACTTGCGAAATACATTCATCAACGTTTCAAGTCGGTTATATTTCGCGCAGGGACAACAAGTATTGTTACCTAGTCAATAAATTACGAACTAGTGACATTCCTCATGTTGGCTAATAAATTATTCATAGGTAAGTTGTAGGTAGATACCTACTCCGGAAACAAGCCTATTTTTGTTCTCATATTCGGTAACGAATGTCATTTTGCCAATATTAAATTAAACAAGGAGACACCTATGCCTTATTATTTTGCGTTAGTTTAAATATTTGAAAAACAAGACGATATTACAACTAGAAAGGGGGTGACTACTGAAATGAAGAGTTTTATGGATGAAAAAGACAAGTTGTGCCGACCCCAAATAAATTGGGGCAAGAGAATTAGTGCCTTTCCACACGTCACGGTAACCGGGTAGTCGGTGCCGGGTGCCCGGCGGCGAAGTGTATAGCCATGTACGTTAGCTTTCACACGTACCGGCGAAGCTTGCCTGGCAAGGAAAAACGGAACCCTTATAATGACTTCGTTGTCCGTGTGTCTGTCCGTTTGACAAGACCCTTTTTCTCAGGAACGCGTGGAGTTATCAAGTTGAAATTAATGTTAAATACACAGGTCTGCAACCCCTTGAAGCAGTGAAAAAAAAATTAAACTTCTACGTCAACGCAATCAAAAGATACGGGCGTTTATGTTCCGTTTATGTCGCAAATTTTGACACTCGCAAAGCAATCAAAACCTATAGGGTACTTTCGGTTGACCTAGAATCATGAAATTTGGCAAGAAGCAATGGCATGTAGCACAAGTAAAGGAAAAAATCCGAAAACACGGGGAAAATATTCGAGACACGTTTTCCGTGATAAACTATTTACATACCTCTCGGTGCGCGAGTTCGGCTTGCACTGGACCAGTTTTTTTTATATGCGGCGATAAATTTCATCGCAGAAGGGATCAGAATCATGGTAATAGGTTGTGCGTCGATGTCCCAGCCACCCTGTACCGTCTGGATAGAGAAGAGGTTAAGGTATTATGTAAAGGGCAGTTTCATAAAATTTTATGAACACTTCAATAATAATGGAAGACCCAAATGGGAAAAGGCGACCGGCACCAACGATTTCATGCCACTATACTTAATAGCACACTTCTAAATAAGCTGCTATGAAGATTTTGCTTCGATATTGACAAACGCGATGATCAACGTAAATAAAGTTCTACTAGAGGCGTAATATTGCATGCTGCCTGTCGGTCTTCTACAGTACATCTCTCGTCACGTAAAAAGAACGCTGAGCGACAGTGGAAGGGGTGTTTCTGCACGGGTACAGTCTTGTCCCAAAGTACTAGGCTATTGTTTCATATATATAAGTGTAATTTTATTATTGTAGAATCATTATAGTTACTTTACTAACGTCGCGCTCCCTTCATACCACCAATATGATCGTTAAATCGCTCAGTGCGCAGGTAAACGCCAGCGTTCTTTTTACGTGACGGGGCCTATACTTTGGAGAGTGTACGCAGGAACTCCGTGATCTGATCCCACCATCGCCCTTTTACTACCGGACTACAAGACGTACTACAGTACAGGGTTCCATCAGCAGTTGGTTGATATCCCGACCATTCGTACTTAGTGCTTCTCCTCCACATATTTTGTTACGCGCACAGCCAAAGTGTGGAACCTCCCACATTTAACCCGTCTGCCTTCAAAGCAAGAGTGAACTGGCATCTTCTGGACATGCTCGTTCTATCATAGACCACATTCATCGCTTTCCGTCAGGCGTGATCGAAGACAAGAGCGGGGGAACTGTACTAACTTACAAAGTTATGGTAGCATGCGACCACGGGAAGGTACTTTCTTGTTTCATCCTTTTCAGTAGTCGGGTTTTAGTATTTAAACTTATTTTTTATTTTATTTTTTTGCGGCTTATTTCAGTAATATTATATTTTTGAAATGTGCTAATTAAGCCCTTTCATTTGATACCCAACACGGAATGATTAAAAACAAAACTTTTAGGTCATGACTTTATGTCCGCTAGAGGGCGCCATATTAAATTGATTATATCGTCACATAGCTTATAACCAAGCGGACGATCAAGACGCTTCTAACGATACCTCATTTGTCCAATTATGACAAGCAGTTTAGAAGTTACGAGGGAACAGATGAACATACATACATACCGGCCAAAATCATAACCCTCCCATTTTGCTTCGCCGTAGTCGGGTAAAAAGAGGTTCCTGAGTCTAAATGAATTTGACTATAGAACAAAGAGATTGAAAAAAAAAAACGATGTAGTACAATGTCTACGATTTGTCTCAAAATGGAATAAATGACTGAGTAACAAGTTCTATAAATAGCACCATGATGTGTCATTCTAACTCCGCGTTCACATCCACATGATTGATTATGATTATGTTGTGATACATATTTGTGATACATACATAGGGGCTTGTGGCTAAGTAATAACAGCCGCACGGGTCGATCGATCAGGTTAAGTTACGCTTACCGCGGTTGATGCGTGGATGGGTGACCATCTTTACATATCAAGACCCCTCCGTGCCTCGGAAAGCACGTTAAGCCGTTGGTCCCGGCTGTCATTCGTGGATCTTTGACAGTCGTTAAGGGGAGTCAGAAGCCCGAAAGTCTGACGACCAGTCTTACCAAGGGGTTTCGTATTACCCAGTGACTGGGTTGTGGAGGTCAGATAGGCAGTCGCTCCATGTAAAATACTGGTACTCAGCTGCATCCGGTTAGACTGGAAGCCGACCCCAACATAGTTGGGAAAAGGCTAGGCAGATGATGACATATTTACAAATAGCTTTTGTCCACGACTTCGCCCGGTACCGGAAAATATCCCACGGAAACGTAGTACCGGGACTAAAAGTAGGTACCCTATGTGGTAATCCAGGCTGTAATCTATCTATGTGCCAAATGTCATCCAAATCGGGTTAGTTTTTGCACCAATCCGGATCACACATCCAGGCAAACGGAAAAAAAATCACGGAAAAACGGAAAAATCGGCATCAGACACGTGTGGGACACACACCTCGTAACAATTACTTTTAAAAAATGTACCTACAGTTTTGACTTCGTTACTATTATTATTATATATTATGTAAATAAATATAAATAATCACGTAAATACATGAATCATACATGTATTGACATTGTTTGTTGACATTTGTGCCCGTTTTCTACAAGTTTTGTATTTGTCATGGCCACATCTCAGAGTTGATAATTTCATGAAGTGTTCGACCAATCCATGAAATAGTTGTATTTCATGAAATAGAACATCGACCGTTGGTCAAGTCATGATGTGGTCTGGTCAGATCAATGAATACTCAACGTTTGACGATATTAACAGTAATTAAACGCACGACTTCATGATGTGGCCAACATTAGTGATCATATCGTAAACTAGTTCGATTATCCACCGGCAGAGGCAACGATGCTTTGTTTTTGTTAAAAAAATAATACTTATCTAAGATTATTATTTAATTTTTAAGCTATTGTTTGCACTTACAAGAGCAATACTAAAGTTCCTTCTTTATTTAGAATTTCTACTACACCTTATACCATGGATAACCTACATTAATGATATGGCTAAACGTCGACTGACATACATATCATCAATCGTTTAAATGATATGGTCAATTTTAGCTGGCGATTTCATGGAACACAAACATTTCATGAAATGACCGAACACTTCATGAAATGATCAATTCTAAGATGTGGCCACGACTTATACATACAACAAGTCTTCACAACTTGTATTCGATGTAGACAACAAACAATACAGTAGCTACAACACTGTTACATTGGTGTAAATGCGGGGTAATACTGTACACAAATAGGTTATGTACGTTTTTTGTCTAACGTAAACCGACATGGCGAAAAAAAAAGTTGGCCAAGGATAAACTGCTTGGTAACATCCTTATTGCCTGTCACAAGGTTAAGGGGCTTTATTAGGGTTTCCCTTCAAATACTCATATCATCCATTTAGAATCTAGTCCTACAGTCAGACTGGGCAGCGGTCCCGGCTCTCATTCGTGGATCCTTGACAGTCGTTACGGGTCGTCAGAACCCTGAAAATCTGGTAATCCGTCTTACCAAGGGGTATCGCGTTATTACAGTGACTGGGTTGTGGAGGTCAGATAGGCAGTAGCCGCTTATAAAATACTGGTATTCAGCTGGATCCGGTTACACTGGAAGCCGACCCCAAAATAGTTGGGAAAAGGCTAGACAGATGATTACACATCCAGGGGTTCGCAACCTTTGCATCAAATGAAAAAAAAAAAAACAGTTTTGTACACACACATAATTCCTGTCGTCAAACGATTCCGAGTGTTCTGCATCTGCATTCTGCAGCATTGACAGCTTAAGCGTGAACTGACATCAAAATGGCGGCCCAAATGTTTACGTTCCATGAGTCAGACGCGTTCTGTTCCACAAAACATTAGACGACAGCGCTTAATATCGCTAAAATATAATCCGACCAAGTGAAATTGCTCGTTAGTTTCATATTATATGTATGTTACTTTGAGTTGAATTTGGGATTATTTCTTATTGATGGAATTGTCGCTACGTAACTTAGTAGAAGTTCTTTATTTACAAAATGTATAGCTTCTCGTGACGGAGACTTTATGTTATTCTCATAACTCGCAAAAATAAAACAAACCATCAAACTAGGCCACGCTTTTCCCAAATCGGTATATAAATAGACTCAAAGCCAGCCAGATAATAACAAAATCTGTCTACGTACCGACCGATATATCCGACAAGGAATTGTGTATCAATCATATTTTTGTACAAGTAGCGATAAAGTTGATTGATTACGTAATACATTATACGAGTATTGCCGCTATCAGTATTTCGGACTAACAACAAGGTTAGCGTATGAATGACTCGAAGCCAATGGTTATTTAGGAGGACTGTTGATTAAGTTCTATACATTTTTATTCTAGGTTCTTTCTTTCTCTCTTTTTTCTTTCAGTTATACCGGAATATTAGCTCTCCATAATCAACCTATAATGTTACCAGTGCTGGGACACAAGCCTTCTCTCTGTCTCACGCGGGCTCAATGCGAGTTGATGCTTGATGGATGTCACATGTCTTCGAATTTTTGGTTCTAGGATTTAATTGGTTCCGGATTCCTCACGATGTTTTCCTTCACCGTTTTGAGTGTGGTGATGAAATAATTTACATAGAGTAAAGCGCCTGTATGGGTTCGAACCTACGACCTAAAACTAGTAAGTCGCGGCCGTTGCTACCACTGCTCACATAATATGCCGCTCTTGCTATGTTAAAAATATTAGTCAGTCAACAGGTCGGTGATAGCGCGGCCGACTGAGTTATGTACGAACATCGAACATTTACATAGAACAGTCGTCAGCACATCGGTGGCAGCATTTTGAATTTGAGCTGGTCTTGCGTAGTGCGGAGTTTCATTAGAATAAGAGGCGAGCTTATACTGGTTTTGTTGCTACTGCCATGCGGTCTACTGTAGGAAAGTACCGTCGACTACTCGTGTGGTCGTGGGTTCTAAGGCTGCCTGTCCATTGACGCGGAGCGAGCCTGTGGAGCGGAGAAACGGATAAATATTAACCAATATAAAATGACATTAAGATTTTATGCAATCCTATTGGTTAATGTTTCTCCGTTTCTCCGCTCCGCAGCCTCGCTCCGCATTAATAGACAGGCAGTCTTAAGCTACAGTTATCCAGAAGAGCGTTTCCGTCATGTTCACATATAATAACACACTATCAGTAGCAATGGGTTTCATTTTGACAGTTCAACAACATTCATTGCGTTATTTACGCTATTGAGCAGAATTTTTTTTCGAACAAATGAAGCAATGGATAAGAAATATCCTTCAAAATTATTCAGATTGAGATTGATAGTGTGTTACGTAATTAGGGTGTCAACCTCTTATTCTATTGTAACTTCTATTCTTCTTTTATTCTAGCTCGATTTGTTACCCTTGACGTTCGGTATACTGTCAATCAATCAACTCAGCCTATCGCAGTCCACTGCTGGACATAGACCTCTCCCAGGCTACGCCAGAACACCCTGTCCTCCGCCTTCCGCATCCAGTCTGTCCCAGCCACCTTTTTTAGGTCGCCCGTCCATCTAGCTGGGGGGGTCCCACACTATACGCTTTACTGTACCTATTATTTGAATATTGCTAAAACCGAAGTAAAATCTAAGCTCCGATAAAATTTAACCAGAAATAGGCTACGTTCGACTTCGGATAATTTTTCCATGACTATAAGACAAGCCTCCATGACGACACTCAAGTTGATTGGACTCTTTATGACGAACGTTTTTTGCGGTTGTAAAGTCGAATAAGGTAAAATGACAAGTTGTTAGACGATTGTATTTAATTTGCTGTTGACCTTTTGAATACTAAGCACATTAAACAATGCAGCATGCAGTAATGTAGCGGTATCTACAACGCCACATGCGAACAACGCGTCATACTGACGTCACGCAAATCCTGCATCTCGCAAGCAGAGTTTACCGCGCAACTAGCATAGATACAACGGCCCAACATGAATCATTGGGCAGTTGCCCGCCAGACACAACACCCGTCTGGTAGGAGGATCCTCCCTTTTCTATAGAGTATGAGTGAACTTTACACCCTGTTCCTCATACCTCTATACTGGTGACCCCGAACATGAACGTCAGCGCAGCCTTCGTGCAAATACTTCAGCGTGACGTCATCATCATCACTCCCGCAAGCTTTAGGGCGGCGAGTCACCCAGCCAGCCCAGCACCCACGGCTCCAACGGGTATCCTGACCACCAGCATGCAGCGACCGCGCATACCTGGTCATCACCCTCAGCCTCATCAGCAACCTTAGCACAGCACACTGCACCTTCGGCCGGTCTACAAGCAGAGCCCTTAATAAGCCTCTCCTGGTCGACGCCAGCAGTCAGCCTCAACCCGGCGCTATACCTCATCCGAGCACTGGAACATAACGCAGCGCCACCCCGACTCACTGGGGACATCTTCGCAGACAGTTCCGACTCACCGTGAACTATGCGGCAACCGGTTCCGACTCACTGGAACCTCAGCTGGCCTGGCAAGCATCGCAAGATACAAGACTCAGCCCACTATCGACCTCCGGTCTCCGGGGGGGAGTGATGTAGCGGTATCTACAACGCCACATGCGAACAACGCGTCATACTGACGTCACGCAAATCCTGCATCTCGCAAGCAGAGTTTACCGCGCAACTAGCATAGATACAACGGCCCGAAATGAATCATTGGGCAGTTGCCCGCCAGACACAACACCCGTCTGGTCGGAGGATCCTCCCTTTTCTATAGAGTATGAGTGAACTTTACACCCTGTTCCTCATACTTCTATATTTTGTCTCGTGACAAGGACAATTAAACAGTCAAATAATGAAGATGTCGAAATCCATTCTTTGGTTAAAAATAATGCGGGGTAATTGCGTAATACACTATCAATAGCAATAGGTTTCATTTTGACAGTTCAACAACATTCATTGCATTATTTACGTTGTTGAGCAGACACATTTTTCGAATATATGAAGCAATGGATTAGCAATATCCTTCAAAACGATTCACATTTTATTAAAATTGCTTGAGTAATTTTTGAGTTAGCTTCAATAATAAGTATTTAATACACAATACTTACTAATTTGTGGGGAGTACCACAACTAAACAGTTTTTTATCGTTCTGACCTCCACGCGGGCAAAGCCGCGGGCTTATAACAGCTTCATAGTTGTAAGCACGAAATAAATAAAACCACTTTTATCTTTTCTGTGGTTGCAAGTATTATTTAAGATTCTGAAGTGGCTAGGTTTACGACGCTGGCACAGTGGTCACGTGCTGCCGTGCATACCGAGGCTCAGGGGAGGCCCCTTTACAGTCTCCCCAGGGACATCCCTGGGGAGACTTACAGGCGATGCACGGGGGGGTTCCGGAATTGGTCTTTTAAGAGGAACCGGGACCGCCGCTATGTGCTGATGGTGATCACCGGGTGGTTTTAGTGAGGTAAAAATCCCACACTGCCCGACCTCCCCTCCCTGGAGGTCGAGTGCCTTTTGAAGGTTTCACCCCGAAAAAAAAAGGTTTATGGTTGAAATGAATTTCCTTGTTGTCTTCGTTCGTTCTTATTTTATTTGCAGCCCAGAATTGGATTTGTGGTCGGTAATAGTAGAGTGTCTCGTTGTTTATTACATTGCACCTAATATCGTTATCGCATCGATGAGCTAAGATTCTTCTTGTCCCTTCGGGATTAAATGCACTTTTCTTGTTTACTAAGAAAGAATAAAATATTTCGCAAGCTAGACTCGACTCCAGTTTTTTTTAATATTTGAAACACTTATTGTGCAACAAACTTTTGGTAACACCAAAGTAACGTCCTTGGTATATTTACCTATTTGGGAATAAGCGTAATTATAATCCGATCTATTTTTATTTATTTAATTTCATATATTTTTATATATATTTTATTCTGAAATAATTTAACAAATTTGTACAGGTTACTCGTGAATAGGTACCTATTATTATAAAGAAAGGTGTGCTCTACTGTAAAGGATTTTATTATACGTAGTATAAAACAAAGTCACATACCATGTTTGTCTGTGTGACTGCTCAGATCTTTTAAACTACACAATTCACGTTGATGTAGTTTTCACGAATAGTTAGGTAACTTTTCAACAATGTTTATGACGATGTTCAAAACATTAATATTTTTCTCAGAATTGGCACAAAAATCTTGATACGTTTACATCTGTAGATTTTAATGCAAAGCAAAGCGAATCGCTAGTTAATCATAAGATTAATAAATTATCTTCTGCTAATTAAAACTAATGGAATAATATTAAGTTTTATTATTAATATCAATTATCAACTACTAAGTATGAACTATGAATACCGCACAAGTAGCATTACACTATGACCTTTAACCCGTGCTTAAGTAGGTACTATGAAACGCGTTATGAATGAGGTGAACCTTGTCACAAGAGTGTTAGTGTCACCTAGGGTTTAGGTAAACCCCTATTTTTGCAACTTTTCTTGCAAACAATGCAATAAAAACTGAATGACCTATTGTTTTCTGAATCTGGAATCGTTATTGTAATGGGTGCGGTTTTATCCAAAAGAAAGCTAGGTATATACCTACTTATTTTTATAGGGTATCTAAACTGAAAACGAAAAAGTTTAGCTAAACTTAAAACAAATAATTATACAAATTATAATATAATAAAATACTAGTTATTGCAAATCGTGTTTAAAAAACTAATATTTACCCATTCTTTGCTACGCTTAGTCACACGTCGAAAAATTCATAATATGTAGGTATGTACTTAGGTAATGCATAAACAAGGTTAAGACAATACGAAAATAAATTAAACTCCGTATCTAATGACGTTCCAAGTCTGCATACAAAAATTCAACCAAATATAATTATAATAGTTTAGTTTAGTTAGTGGAAGATGTTCATGTATAGGTCTCAAGTCATAGATCAGTAAAACCCTGGCTATGATTGTAATAATGACCGAGATACGAAAATGCCAGTTATGATTTTGCAATAAATTGGTTTCTCTGTTTATCTTAAAAACTGGACGTGGTCCTTGTCCTTGTCCTTGCACTAACATTTTATTGGTTATTTAAGGTCTAAAAAGCTTTTTACCTTACAATAAAAATCCAATCGTTGCACAGCCTTTTTTTTTTTTTTTTTTTGGTATCGGGTTGGAAAATCCTCATGGAGTCCCTCCGCCCTCGGGGAAGGGCGAAGGGGACTGCCAGACTCGTACTGACTAAAAACCAACCCGTGTTCCTCATGTACCCATGTGTCGGAGGGCGGGTATCGCCGAAGCATTCGTCACTACCCCCCGACGGGTATTGGCCCGCCAGATGGTCAGGCGGGCCATCGTTGCACAGCCTAGGATGTCGGCACATCACTACCATTGTCATCACTGTTTTTTAGAAAAAATCACTATTTTAATTGTAATGATAGGATTTATTTGACAGTTCCTTAATAGTCCTATGCATTAGTATTGAATTCATTTATAGTCGCATTGTCAACTCTACATTGTAAAAATCATCATGTGTAAAGTTCTTTGTAAAAAGTCACAGAAATAGGTTTTTTTTTTAACATAAAAATATATAAAAAAATTAGCATTAATTTGGTACCTAATAATTAAATATTTTAATACCGAACAATTTTTTTTTATTCGTTTAAATAAAGTTGGGAAACAGTTGCGCATCTTTCGTTTACCAAGAATACGGAACATTAGCATGTTGCTAGCAGCACTCCAACATTCTATGTTGCCAGCAACATTTATCCTGCGACACAAAGACGTGTTACATTGTTTCTCATTGAATACGTACAGTCGATTAACACTTCAGTTTTTTTTTATTAAGTTAAAAATATTTACCCAATTAAAATCTAAACAGAAAGTAAAATTAAAAGATAATATTTAAGTAAGTGTGCTAAAAAACAATTATTGAATAAATGCGTCAATTTAGATGATGATGTGTAAAAGCAGCAAATATTGTATGTGTCTTAACTGTCAGTTTACCCTACTTCGCAAGTTCATATACCTACTCCAATTCACATAGGTACGCACAATCCATAGCTCTGAAGGTCACAGTTGAATAAAATTTAAATTCAAGTTGAATGTTTAAACATTGTGATAACGTTTGATTCATTGACTAGCAGTCTGATTACGATAAATTGTTCGAAATAAGGTTAATGTAGCTGCATATTAACCTACATATTGAGTTGTACTGGTTTTAACTGGAATGGATGACATATAGTAGATACCTACTGTTTAAAAGCATACATATATATAAATAAATATAATAAATATCATTATCATCATCTGCCTAGCCTAAATATAATAAATATATATAATTAATATTAACATACATAACATAATCAGCCTAAAATGTTCCCACCGCTGGGACACAGGCCTCCTCTCGGTGAGAGGGAGTGGGCCGTAATCTACCACGCGGGCCCAGTGCGGGTTGGCATATAAATATATGAATAACAGACAGTCAGACGGACGAAAATACAAAGGTACAGACGCCAGCACATCAAGCTACTACAACCTATCAAATATCTTTAATAGATATTAAACTTTATCACTAAAGCATAAGGCTCAAAGTTGATTGGGAAAATTTGTCCGTTTCGGGTAGCTTGATGTGCTGGCGTCTGTACTTTCGCATTTAAAATATGTATTAGCAGACGAGTCCTGAATTGAAGCATCGTATCGGCAAGCGTAGTGTGGGATGATCCCAGCTAGTTGTAACGACTAGATGGACTAGGACTGACTAGATGCGGAAGGCGGAGGACAGCGTGTTGTGGCGCAACCTGGGAGAGGCCTATGTCCAGCAGTGGGCTGCGATAGGCTGAGTTGATTGATTAGTAGGTATGGATTCTCACGACTTTGACTTTTTTCCCGGTATTCTTTACATAAATGTACTGCAATTTATACTGCCAGTAGACCTTAGGTTACGAAATCCTTACTACTTAATACAATATTATAAATGCGAAAGTAAGTTTTTTTGTTTGTTACCTTTTCTCGCCTAAACACTGAACCGATCATCCTGAAATTTTGCATATACGTTGGCAGGTGTACAGAAACGGACATAGGGCACCTTTCATCCCGAAAAAAAGTGCTGTTTCCGAGGAAAACATCAATAACGTTATTATGATAATAGATGGCGCCACGTGTCTTTCGAATCATGATTGAATTATCGATTCGAATATGACGAATGAATCTGTGTACGTAGGTAGGTATTTTGTTTGCCACATTCATGTCAATGTAACATATAAGTTTGTAGGTATCTCCAACGACCATTAGGTATATTTCGATTTAGTTTAAACAATGAAGATAACAATATTAAATATTCATGAGAAAATAGTGGCCTTCGGCTGAGTCAATATTTTTTGTTGAAGTTTAGTAGACGATTTTAGTTAAATTTAGTAAAACCAGTTTTGAGACCAAACGAATGACGTCACTATTAACATTCCTATAGGTCAACCGCTTAACTGAGACGTTGCCTGAGGTAGCTGCGCGGTGCAGGAGGGGTGATAGTTGTCACAAGTTGACGAATCACTGAGCTCTCGCATCACCCCTCCCGCACTGCGCTGCTACCTCAGGCAACGTTACAGTTAAGCGGTCGCCCTATAGAAGGACTGGCACGTGTTAACGTATGTATATTATAAAATATAAATATAAGATTTCCATATTACTTGGAGTAAAGACGTGATGTTTTGTTATGTTAAGCATAAGATTTAAAATTTTCTTTCCATCAAAATAATTTAAAAATATAAATGCTTGTGTAGAATTACCCACTCATCGGGGCATAACACACATAAAATGGCAATAGACCATAGATTGCAATGCGATTCATTTGGACAATTCAGCAACGTTCATTGCGTTAGTATTATTACGGTTGTTGGCAGACGAATTCTTCAAACCTATGAAGTAATGGATTAGAAATATCTTTGAAACCCCCCCCCCCCCCCCCCCCCAATTGTGATTCAAATACTGTTACGGAATTAGGGTGCTGGTTTAAATGAATATTGACAGAAGACAACAATGACAAAATATTAGCAGTTTCACATGACTATACTTACTTTACATTTTTACAAAGCAAAAAGAATTAAAAAAAAATCTTATTGAGTTTAATTAATCCAACTGCCAAACATTATAATTATTTAGCGTTGGAGCTGAGAAGTAGAAGCAAATAATTTGATAGTAGGTATCCAATGACCCCCCAATTGTATTAAGCAATGCATTAAAATACAGTCCAATTCCATTAAAAAAAAAACATATTTATTGCTTCGCGTTTATGTAGTCGTAGAACTCGTAAAGCTCTATCAGGAAACCAGACGAGTTTGGTCACTGCCGACTTATCTTCATGTAGATGTCAAGTCTACGACATAAATTATTATCTGTTACGATTAAGTACTTCGAAATAAAAGTTATTACAAACACGAAGTTAACTTAGTGATAACTTATGTTTTGACTACGTACAGTGGCAGAACGAAAAGATTAAGCGATTTTCAAATAGGTACAGTAAAACAAAAAACAACACTCGTAAAAACATTCTGAGACTGAATTGAGCTCCACATAAATAGTATGAAGTAAGAGTACATAATCGTGTGAACAAAAATCGTAACGGATTCGCAATTCAAACGGGGCGGATCGGATGAGTATCACTCTACACTTTTCAATATCGCTGACCCCGCAACAGGTATCGCCAGTGTATAAAATTGTTTATTCCATTCAAGGCCGACAACCTCGTGCTGGCTGTGCGGCGGAACAGTTGACAATATTCGCTATGCGCCGGCGTCGACCACGCGGCCCGTAGCCTTAAATCTTGCGCACAATTTTGATAAATAAATTCTCGACAATATATTACACGATAAAGATCGCAAATTCGTGTCACTGTACTCGCGTTTGTTGTCCACATCGCGTGTGCTGTGTTTATTTTTAAACAATTAAAATAATGTAATGTGCCAATTTTTTTGCAAGTGTGTTTAGTGTTTTTTTCTGGATTTTTTCTCGATTAATATTGTGTAAGTGGAATTGATCTGTTTTAGTTGCGAAACCATCTGGCGAATAATTGTGCATTTTATATTTATTTTATGTATGAATGTATGGTTTTTATTTGCTTAGCTTGTAATTAAAGTGTCTGTTTTACGGTTTTAGCACATTTTCATTGTGTACTATAATTTTAATGATTAGTTTTATGTAGTTTGAAACGTGTCACAATATAACGTTTTTAGAATGGAGTGCGTTAGAGCTCTTGTGCTTTGACATTTCAGTTACGATTTTGCAATACTTAGGGCTGTTTTTTACATCTCCAGATAACTTCTATTCGAAGAATAAAATTGACGTTTCACGGTTTCTGTATGAAATAACTGTCAAAATTTCAAAATTATCCCTCGAATAATGTTAGCAGATAATTGAAAAATCAGCCCATATTAGCGTAAATAAACTAACGGAAATTTATTTACATAAGTATTTCTACAGAATAGTTTCTTGTGTCTCTGACAGAGTTGTAATTATCGATGTTAATTAGTCATAGTTTTGCTTGTATGTTTGTATTTATTACGAAGTTAATAAGCATTATGTACTTATTTATATGCAACATTTTTTTGATGTTAAATATATGAAGAACTAAGTAAATTTATATTATTTCTAAATACATTTAAATTATATTTCAATAAATAAATTAACAAAAAATCAATAATTACATGCAATTCCCCTAAAATTTTATAAGTGAATTTAAATTTAGCTTTCAAAGAACAATGTTAAAATGAAATTTATTGGTAAATAAATATTTGTGTTGTAAGGAATAACAATAGCACCTTAGTTACAGTAAACGTTGTATTTATCGGCATTACATTAATATCGGACGCAACCTCGGCCCTTGAACCCCGCCAGAGGTCTAGGTTAGGCGCGATTTATGTAGGCATGTTTCAGATTTGAGTAAAATACATAAAATATAAAAATATACATAATTATCTACTGACGCGTTAACATTCATTATGACCAAGATTATGTCTAAAGTTTAAAGAGGCTGAGATCTCTGAGTTTATTTCGGTCTTTCTTCTCAGAATAGTCAGATAGTAAACGCCGACCTCATCTAGTTTAAAATAAATATGATTGACATGTAAAAGTGTTTGCACAAACCTACTTATGTAGAAATAAAATAATTTATCGTTCATAGTAAAAAAGTTTATTACATAAAATTAGAGAAGGATAAAATAGATACCTACTTTCTAACAATTTAATTTCAATTTATTATGGAAATATTATTTTATGATAATAAATAAAAATAAAAGTTTTAATACAATAATAAAATGTTGTTTCAATCAAATTATTTTTTTATACTTAACACAACTAATTATTGATAATAGGTAGTAAATTAAACGACTAACTATACAAAAAACAATATGTGTTACGTGCAAATTATTCAATCAGGAACGGAATAAGCTGAATATTAATAATTTCCTTGACGATGTGATCACCGTCAAGGAAAATATTTCATTATCAAATAGACACATTATGCTGATTTGCAATGTCATAGCTATTTCATTCAACTGTCAAATAATTACAGTCTGTTGTGTTTAAAATATTATGAACAATTTAAGTCTGTAGTCAAAGTCAGGGAGCCCTGACTTTACCAACTACCTACCCAAAATATGAGTGCAAAAAAACAGTAAATATTTCAGATATACATAATAAATAAAATCTTATCAGTTATCACCATAAACGTAATCTCCATTAAGCAAACTTCATTCTATTTCAGGGTATCGAAAAAAACTTTTTTAGAGCTTCGATATGCCTAATCTGGACGATACGGAAGCTCAGGTCCAAGCTCGTAAACTTCTCGGGCAGAAGACTCAGACTCCACGACCACCAGACAACGGCCTTACGAGAGCCTTGCGGTCATGTAAGTACAGCTTTATTATTTTGCAGACAGTGGTGCCGATTTTCTTTTTCAAAATCTAAACTTCAACTAGGAGCTCAACTGTCATTAATAAGACACAATTACTTTTACTATTGTTACCAAACATAATAAGTCTGCCTAATAGACGAGAGAATTGACAACTCTAAAGCCTTAATTACACGATGTAACTTTCTTGCCTGTGCTGTGGCGTGAAAATAAAATTGAAGCAACGAATGACTTGCATCATCCAAACACAGCTGTTTAGACGGTTCAAATTTTATTGTGGCTTCAACTTATGGTATGCCACAAGCAATTCAATTGCATCGTGTAAATCAGGTTTTACTAATAGATAGCTAAGGAAAAAAATAGTGACATTTAAGAACTATGTAAGAGATGACAAAGATAATGTTTGAGGACTGGCGATTGAGCAGGCCACGGCAGAACGTTGATGCAAGCATCGGCAAGAGTGCGAGCCGTGTGTGGGCGTGCATTGTCGTGCATTAGTCGAAATTAATCACCCAACCGGCTTCGCAAAGGGATGATCACGTCTGAGCCTTGAACATCGTCGTGTTTTTGGTCAATACGTTCTGACGTATCAACTATATTTATGGATGCTATAGCTCAACTAAAATCATAGATTTATACTAAACCAGCTGCGCCCCGCTTAAGTTTCGACCCCGTGGGAATATCGGGATAAAAAAAGCTACTTCCATACAAAATTTTATCAAAATTGGTCTAGCCGTTTGAGCGTGAAGAAGTAACAAACACACACACAAACACACTCAAAAACTTTAGCCTTTATAATATTAAGTGCGATGTATGACTAGAACCAACTAGAATTGACCGCTCTTATTCACATCCGTCCCTTTCATGTTGTACTAGAGAAAAATAGATGAAAATAGTTTGAATTAAGTTTAGCTTGTTACTAAGGTAGTCGGAACCAGTGTTTATTTTACTACGTTAGTAAGAAGATATATCGTCGGGAGGGACTCGTGGTTAAATAAGTTGCACGTGGAGATTGATCGTCGAGTCGATTTTTGCCGAAAGAGTAAAAAAAAAACTTATTATGACTTCGATCTTGATAATATCATATCAAAATAAGGAAGATAATTTTTTTCTTAACTTCAATATCTCCTTAATTAATAGAAATAGTGTAGAAATAAATACAGCAGCGGTGCTATTCTGTAAAAAGATCACCGTGATAACTTAGGTGAGGTGAGCTTAAAGTCAGCTGTCATTTCACGTGATGCTAAGGATTGACACTATTGACAGCTCACTTTAAGCTCACTTCACCTAGTTATCACGGTGAGATTTTTACAGAACAGCATGGCAGTGCTATTCTGTAAAAATATCACCGTGAAAACTTAGGTGAAGTGAGTTTGATATGAGCTATCATTCCACGTGATGCTAGGGATTGACACTATTGACAGCTCGCTCCACGCTCACTTCACCTAAGTTTTCGCAGGGAGATTTTTACAGAATAGCACTGCAGATAGATATTAATTATGTAGTTTTAGAAATATAAATATTTTAGAACGCGTAGAGAAGGTGCGAATGGTCACCGAAAAAGGGGTCATTGTAGGTGGTTATCACTATTATGAACAACTTTGAACAAATCAGAAATACCCAAAAAAAAAATGCTGCCAGCGTCAGCGTCAGAATTTTTGTTCTGTAGAAGAATTACAATCTTAGATTGTATGTATTATACTAGAATCTAGACCACAACTTCTTCTACGGAGCAAAAATTCCGCCCCACGAGGTACCTACTCCCTTGAACTTTACCGTTTTTGATGAATTTGGTATTGGTAGGTTTTGATAATAATATGTCGATACGAATCATTTCATTTTACCCACTGTATGAGACGTATAACATACAGAGTGGTTTGTTTTTTTTTTTACTAGGACAGTAGCGGGAAGTCCGAATGCATGAGAGATACTTCAAAATTGTCTAAGAAAGCATTAGCTCTATTTGCAAGAAAAAAATATGAAAAATGTTTTACTTAATTTGACCAACTGCTGTTCAGCTTTTTTTCTTCCGATACCATGAAATAATCCTTGAAAATTACTCAATTTGGGTCATTTTTATGGACTACTCGCGCTTGAGCAAAATCAATATTGTGCAAAAAAAAAACATGAAAATACCGTTAATGTTTCCTAAGACAGTTTCCCCGTATCTCTTACGGTTTCGGATTTTCCCCTATTGTCTCAGTGAAAAAAACACTGTATAAATACTAACCCATGAAGGCCTTGTGGCTAAATAATAACAGCCGCACGGGTTGATCGGCGCTCGGTTCTTGGCTTGGATGGTTTACCATGCATTACATACGTATATCGAGACCCCACCGTGCCTCAGAAAGCCCGTTAAGGTGAATGCGCAGTGGTAGACCGCGAAATTCAAATTTTCTTACGTTTTTTGCAATTTGCAGGCCAGTGTCAGGTTGTATCTTGATCAAAATTTAATTCGCGACAATAACAGGTACGTATTTATAGAATTATAATCATTAGAATCATTAATACATCTTTCTAAGTTAGATTTGTACCACTAAGCAGTTTTCCATAAGAGATTTGTTGTCGTGGTACAAATCTAACTTAGAAAGATGTATTAATGATTCTAATGATTATAATTCTGTAAATACGTACCTGTTATAGTCGCGAATCAACTTTTGATCAGAATACAACCTGACACTGATCTGAAAATTGCGAAAAACGTAAGTAAATTTGAATTTCGCGGGCTACCCTGGCACTTCCCCCTTAAAAGCAGTAATTTTTGTACATCTTTGACAGGCGTTACAGGTAGTCAGAAGCCCGAAAATTTGAAAAACATCTTCCCAAGGGGATATTACTAACTAGGTTGTGGAAGTCAGACAGGCAGTCACTTCATGTAAAAACTGGTATTCAGTTTCATTCGGATAGAAAAGGCAGGCAGATGATGATAAATACTGACACTCCAATATACTCAATTAATTGTTATCTAATGCATGGCGCTAATGTATCTTCGAAGCCACACAGCGGAGCCTATTAGATAATAAGTAGATCAAATTAATGCAATTAAAGTAGTGTGTTCTGCGAGTGTGCCATGGTTTAGTTTGTTATTGTTGCTGGAGCGTGAAGATAAGTGGATTTTCTGGCATTGAGCCGTTTTAATTTCCTTTTTTATGGCCGCTGCGTGCTGTCATTAAACGGTGATATTTACCTACGTTAGTATGTATACACATACAAAGACACTGATAATAATTAGGTGCATTCCTTGAAATGGGTGCTAATTTGCAACATTTTCGACCCCGATGACATGGGGTCCAAATTGGTTTTTTTTCGAGTTATCGAACTTTTTAAGCTTTAGTGGGAATTTTAGAATACCCTGTATAGGTATTGGACATAAGAATGTAGAACTTATTTGGTTGAGAAATTTATTTTTGAAACCTTCAATCCAAGATGACCTTCTTCGAACAAACAGCATCTACGCAAAATAGGTAGGAAAAGGCAAAGCACCTGAACCCCTAGTACCTACTGCAGATGTCCATAGAGCGCAGCTGCCTTACCATAGCATAAACAAGAATAATAATCCTAATAATCCGAATAATAATAAATAATAACCATAATCCCGCTTGAGTAGTATGAAAAATCTAAACCATACAAACAACTTTACCTAAGTTGTTTGTATGTTTGTAATATAAAATTTCTGGAAATACTAATCCAATTACAAAAATCTTGCATTGATATAAAGCTATGACTGTTCTCGAGTGAAATAGGATACTTTTTATGCCAGAAAAATACACGCTTTCTTTGGGAATCTATACGCTAGTAAAACCGCGGGGAACCTGGTTTCTAATATTTATTGAATATTTAAGTATATAAAAAGAAAGAAAATATTTTTTACAAAACTAATAACTTCATTCCAAAAAATGGGCTAGAATTATAAAAATAAAAAAATCCAAATAAAAGTTGAAAACCGAAACTTGAAAACATTAATGATTAAGTTGACAATCTGAAACCCCATTTAAATGTCGCAGCCAACTGGTTTAATTAGCCTTTTAACTAAACGGCGGCCATTCAACTAACGGCCTGAATGATATTTCAATATTATAGTTTAGATTGAAATTGTAACCAATCACGCGCGAGCCGAATTGGTCGCAGTAACTAAGCCAGGGCACCCCGACCAAATGGGTTAGGTTAGGTTAGAACTGTGATCAACCGCGAGCGAGCCGAGAGAGCGAAGCGAGGCGAGCACTACTTCCAAAGGCCAGGCGGTTAACTAAACGGCTTATTTAACCAGTTGGCTGCTACATACGTTCCATGTTGCTGTAAAGTTACGAACTGTTTGCAAATTGTAGTGACAACAGAAAATTAACGCGATTGCAATACAAATTGGCTTTGATACGGTGCAACGGTATCTGAATATTGGACAGTGGCCAAGAGACAGTGGTGGATAGTTGGATCACGTCTTATGTAACTTTAACTAAGGATTACTATGTAAACGATGCCGATGGAGATTTTTATAACTGTGTGAGTATTATGTCATACTGTGTTCACTGATACGACTTCGTAGGGGCCCGTGGCTAAGTACCTAAGAGCTCTACGAAGGTTCTACGACTTCTGCGGTCAGTCAATAGATGGGTGACCATCCATATCGTGCTGAAACTGTATGGATGTACATATATAGGGTGACTGGTAATTAGTGACCGATACTTAAACACGTGATTGTACTCATGATAACGAACAACTTTTACTATGGGACCAAACCTGAAATCTCGAAAAAAAAATCTGCTGTTCAGTACATTTTGGCCAGTTAGGCGAACATAAACGACTAAACAGCAGATTTTTTTTCGCAATTTCAAGTTTGGTCCCATAGTAAAAGTTGTTTGTTCACATGAGTACAATCACGTGTTTAAGTATCGGTCACTAATTACCAGTCACCCTATATAATTATGTACATCCATACATAACATAAATTAGTATATAGGTATAGATTAAATTATACATTATTGCTATACATTTTTTTGCTCCAGATTGGTTGGTGGATTGGTTGTTTGATTTATTGTGAACAAAGAGAATACATAGTCATTGGTTGTGAAGCATGCTTTTAGTGTGGATAAGTCAGCATGAGTATTATCGTATCAGCTGTTAGTGACAGTAGGTGTAAACCGGGAATATACTGTCTAATGGATACACCATGTGTGGTCTTCAGCACTTTAGATAACACACTATCGGTAAAACCACTCAAATTAATTAATTATATACACTTACGGAAACAAATTGACTAGACTACGACAATTTTCCGTGTTATAGACATTTTATAAAAATAATTATATAATATTATTTTTGTCAAAGAATAACAGTTGTGATTTGTATTGTATATACGGACAATTTAAGTTGACAGTCAATTAGATAGACAATTTATTTCCCTATTTTTTTTACTTGTACGAGTTACCGGTACACGCTGTCTACCTCTACACTACTAATGTAAATAATAAAGCGGAAGAGATTGTTTGTTTTTGTATTAAAATTTGTTTAGTTGAATCTTCGGAATAACTTTCGGATTTGAAAAAATCTTTTTGCATTTGATAGCCCAATGCTTGAGGCAGGGCTTTAACATCAGGCTACAACCTAGCAGTTGAGCAAAGAGTCAGAAAGAACGCTAAACAAAACGGAGTAATAGCGCAGGCGGTGGATACTTTTACGCGGACGAAGTCGCAACCTTTTAGGCTCTATTTAAATTACTGTACCTACATACCTAAATGTCAACTACTAAAAATATAGCTACCTTATTCATACACCTTTTCTCATTACTCAGATGTCATTGTACGTACTTTGTACTTCCCAAGCCAACTTACTTACTTTCTCATATACTGCTAAAGTAATATATGTATAGTTACCGCGTGTTATGCTGGTAGTTATTTCCCAAAGGTAACACTTACACTGCGAAAATCACCCTTACTGCTACGACATAAAGGTGCTATCAATGTCAAGTTGTTATCACAGGTTTGCGGTTAGCTGTACGAGTTAAATAGACTTTTCCTAAGAACATTACTCGGGTAATTTGAAAGTTGGCACATTACTTCCATGTCGTGGAGGCACACTACCTATCCTACCTATCCTGCGTTCGCGATTTATTTGCCAAAAATGTAAACAAATATGAATTAATGGAAAAATAACTTTAATCCCTACACAATAAAGTTCAGTTTACGCTACAATTTCAAACATTTTTATAACTTTTTCAATAGTGCTAGTCACTCAAATGAAGTAGTTATTTGTTTAACTTGAAATATGGTGGAAGTGTGCACTGCGCACTTTTACTATACTTTTGTGTTCTTTTTTAATGTTTCCTAGCCCAGTTTTTGACTACAGTGATAATGCCTTAATTTTGAAGTTGCAAGTAAAGATCGTGACTGGTGACAGGTGAAAGGTGGTGATGATTCGTGATAAATTACATACCATCAAAATCAAAAGTCGTTTATACAAATGACGCTGAAAATCAGCACTTTTTGAACGTTAACATTACTAAGGACAGTCCTTCAAAACGTCCACCCTTCACCACTTCCTAGAGCTTTAGCTGGGAAGGAGAAGTGGGGCAACAAACTACCCAGCAACACATCTTTTTAATAAGTCTTAAGAATTAGTTTATATGACTGTATGAACTAGTATACATAATTATATGGATGTATTCCTAAAAATATTCCTCCGCATCGCTGTCGACGGGTAATGTACCCAAGAGACTGGCGACATTGCCGCATTGGCAATACTTATCCTCTGGCCAAGGTAAAAACCAGCCCTTGGGTCACGAGAAGTGTCAACCGGTCGTTTAGAAATTTCATTGAACAAGCCATGAGCACTCGGAATCCACGGCCCGAGGGTTTCAATCCCAAACGGTTCGAAAATATAATTTCCGATAAGGTTATTATACTCGTAGTTTCGCCGCTTAAGGTTTTCCGTAGCCGCAGCAGCAGCGCCAGCACAGCATGCCGAGCCAGGAAGATGGGATGACAAGAGTATCGACACACGTTGTATCCCACACTAAAGGCCTACTCATCTTCCATGGAAATAAAGACATGTCGTCCGGTCTCTTGCCATCGTCGCGTACCAAGCCATTGGGTTCTAAAACAGCTGGAACGCCGACGGTGACAAGAGCTCGTCGGATGATGTCATTAATGTTCGCGTGCCGCGCTAAGCGACGCGCACTTCGGTGCTGTCCGAGGCTGTTGACATCTTCACTACAGTGACAGCGATGAGGAGAACAGCAAGGAGCTCCTAGTCGCAGGGAAGCAGCGAGGCGGAAAGTAGTGTCGTCGGACAAAGTGCCTATGTTCGCCGAAGGTAGTGCATGACGCCAAACACCCGACTTCCACTTATCCACGGCCAGCAAGCGCGCACGCTCCGCAGTAGTAGCAGACGAATCAAGTAAACTTTTCTGTACTACTCTGCAGAGCGGCTCATCCCATCGTCTCTAGGAAGATGGATTCGTATGTTCAAAATTTTTTGTTGAACAGACGAATTTTTCGAACATATTACGAAGTTACACATGTGAATTTCTTGCAAAATCCTTCAAATTGTGATGAGAAGTGTGCACAGAAATCTTAATAATATTGCCTTATTATTAAGATTTCTGTGGAAGTGTGTTACTAGGATATTGACTACCCCTTAGGGACTAAGGCAAGATTTATCACATACATGATGATAGTGTAGTGCAAATTGGTGATCGTTAGGGTAACAGTGATTGATTAAAATAATAACTGGCGACCCGTTCAAGCCTCGCACGAGTAGGATCTACTGGTGTGGCGGCTTGTCAAAACAATGAGATTTCTATGTTATATCTAAGTTAACTATAAAATATATGTATATATAAATACTAATAATGTGAAGAGTTTGTTTGTTTGATCGCACTAATCTCCAGTCGGATTTGTTACAATCTTTTTGCCTTTAATAGGAGGATCCAATTCATAAGGAACACGCAAACATCACGCAACGACCCTTATGAGCCGACCAAAAAGAAAAAAGTCAGAAAATTAAGTAATAGCGCGGGCGGGCGATAGGATGCGACGTTGTGGGTCAGGGCCATGCGGACACACCCTCACTTACACACACCCACCCTCATTCACTCAAATCACCTTGATATATAAAGAAAATATTTCATTATTTGTATGTTTGTTCGTTACGCTTTGACGCTAAAACGGCTGAACGGATTTGTATAACATTTGGCATATGGGTAGACCATTGACCCTGGATTAGGGTTAGGACATGGATATGTATATACGATGATGATGCATTGTCACAGCTACTTGTCATAAAACCATAGCAACACAAATAAAAATAGAGTACAGTTAATATTCACTACGAAAATAGAACATTGATAAGCTTGATGAAATACGAACATAATATTATAACATTACTGAAGCAGGTGAAAACATCGTGCAGATAAGTATGCATAGCATGTAAAGTTAATTAAATATTTAAAGCATGTGACACTTGGTATCTATGCAATTAAATGATTGTACACATGGTAAATATTTTTTCGAAAAAACTATCATTTCACATTTAAAATATTTACACAATTTTAAATTTATATAGAGACGAATTCAGACTGACATAAAATTATGAAATTCAGTAATTATTAGATATCTACTAGCTTTTGCCCGCGGTTTCGCCCGCTTGGAGGTCTGAAATTATCCCACGGGATCGTAACACCGAGGTGAAAAGTATCCTTTATCCCAAACTAGGTTACGGTTTATCAGTGTGCCAAATCCATTCACTCGTTGAGGCGTGAAAGGTAACACAGACAGATAAAGTTACTTTTGCATTCATATTATTAGTCTGGATTAGTTTTGCCAAATTATACGAAGGCTTGGAGAAACTACAAGAAATGAGAGGCATGTTTGTAATATAGACTGGCCTAAGTGTTATAACCTGGCTTCTGGCCAAGTCTTGTTTTCCTTTACCATTAATAACTACGCGACCTGTTCTTAAGTTCCTACCTATATTATAGCAAGTTTCTGATTTCTACCGACTTTATTAATTACAGTAACTTGTTCATAATTACGTTGAAACTCTATAGAGGCAATTGATGACTATTAAACTAAGTGCTACCGCAATCCTTACTTCTATTTAAGAAGCAAAAGATTAAACTTGTTACAAAACAGATTCCAACTTTTTGAGCCAGTTATTGTATTTTGAACTTTATTTAAAGCACGGTAAAGTTCTGAATAACTCCAAAATTGACAACTTAGACTCAGATTTGACGTCAGTTTCTGTAATTAGAAATTTCAATCTGTAGACAAAGTGATTTGAACTACGTACGAAATTAAAAAAATGGCTCGATTGTTTAAGCCTGGGTCTAAACATAAACTTTGTTTTGTAGTGAGGACGGGAAAGTTTACCAACTGTATTATATTACACCGTCCCTAATCCATTGAGAGTCATACTGATGTATGGACAAAATAATATGATACCATTATCCATCCCTAAAACATTAATCATGCCTCTAGTTAACCAGAAGTACCTAAATCCTATAGGTAATCTTTATCTTCTTTGCATAGTATAAAATAAAGTCGCTCCCGCTCCCTGTAAGCTTAGATCTTTTAAACTTCGCAACGGATTTTAATGCAGTTTTCAGCAATAGATAGAGTGGTTCAAGAGGAAGGTTTATATGTATAAAACATGCATATTATTGTAGAGAAAAACCGAGAATTTCAAAGGTTTGTGATGTGATGTCATAACAAACATATTTTTGTGCGCTTACATTGCAAACGCTGGCTAAACCTTACGATATAGATCAAATTAATCCTGCTATGGAATTGTATATCTTAAAAAGATCGATAAAAAGTCTGTGATGATATATGCTTATCTCCTAAGGATAACCCAAAGTAATCATTTTTATCTGTTACATAATATGTAACAGATAAAAATGGTTACTGTGGGTTGCTTGGTAAATAACCCATATTTTTTTTGTAATATTATTACAAAAACATTATGGGTTATTTACCATAATAGTAACCTTATCAGATAAATATTTACATTATCATAGAAGCGTATTTACAATAGCTCAAAATATAGTTCCTATTTTGTTTCATAGTACCTACTTTGAGATCGATTAAATTAAGTATATTTACTTACATAGGTATCAGTCTCAAAGTTAATTCCGAAAAAAAAAACAGAATTCCTCGATGGTCTAGTGGTCGCAAGTGAAACAGCTAACTGTGGGGACTTGGTACCAGAGTACGATCCCCGTCCCCACACTCAGCATTATTATCAGTAGCAAGCCTTTGCTCGTTTAATTACAAATAGGTCACCATTTTTATTTAAGTAGATTCTTGGGATTTATAACATTCCTGACGAAGAAATATAGATCTTTTGTACCCCTCTCCTTGTTATCCGGATAATAAAGAGATGTTTACCCCTTCTGTTGAAGCCAAGATCATCATCATCATCATCATCATCTGCCTGCCATTTCCCAACTTTGCTGGGGTCGGCTTTCAGTCTAACCGGATGCAGCTGAATAAATTTATTTTATCAAAAACTTTGGAAACTTTTTATATTCGACACTTCCTTGGAATACCAGGAAATGTCGGATATAAAAAGTTTCCACTGTCTCGTTCTTTTAATAAATTGCGGTTTATTTTCAATCATCTTCGTTAGTGTTTATCAAGAGTCTAACTTTAATATCTTTAGCGCAAATAAATACATAGCTCAACGTATATTGAAGCCAAGATAATCAGTAATAATTATACGATTCGGGTTAGCGATTACAAATAAATGGTTATGTACAGACGCCAGCACATCAACCTACTACAATCTGTCAAAATTCTTTAATACATTTTCAACTTTATCGCTAAAGCACAAGGTTCAAAGTTGATTGGGAAAATTTTACAGTAATTTCGGGTAGCTTGATGTGCTGGCGTCTGTACCTCGATCAGGATCTGTCACTTGATCTCGATTGAGATACCGTTTGATGGAGTAAATGTGTAATTTTACGCCTGAAGAACTTTCGGTTGTACGTTATCATTGCATTATCTAACAAAGGCAGGCAGAATACTAATATGATTCGGAATATTTATAAACTTGTAAGTATTACATATGTACCTACCTATACAACACAAGAGTTAAGGAGAAGTTCCTACTAGTTGAACAGCTCTTACCAAGGGAGCAAATATGAAAGGGCATAAATAAAATTGCACGCTCGCACGTTTTGTCGAGTCCAATTCACATCGCAATTCACATCGAAAGGTCGCTTCTCGAAGTTGTGAAAGATTATGTCTATCTAGGGAAAGTCATCCAGCTCGGTAGACACAACTTTGAGTAAGAGGCTGACAGAAGGATCCAGTTGGGCTGGGCAGCATTTGGAAAACTCCGTCAAGTCTTCTCGTCGCCTATCCCGCAGTGTTTGAAGACTAAGGTCTTCAACCAGTGCGTCCTGCCCGTCATGACATACGGTGCTGAAACGTGGACACTGACGGTCGGGCTGGTCCACAAATTCAAGGTCGCTCAGCGCGTTATGGAGCGAGCTTTGCTCGGAGTCTCTTTGAAGGATAAAATCAGGAATGAAATTATCCGGAAAAGAACCTGAGTTAGCGACATAGCTTGCAGAGTAAGCAAACTGAAGTGGTAGTGGGCTGGCCACGTCTGTCGAAGGACCGATGGCCGGTGGAGCAGACTAATCCTGGAGTGGACACTGCGTATCGGCAAGCGTAGCGTGGGACGCCCCCCAGCTAGATGGACGGACGACCTAAAGAAGGTGGCTGGGGTAGACTGGATGCGAAAGGCGGAGGACAGGGTGCTGTGGCGCAGTCTGGGAGAGGCCTATGTCCAGCAGTGGACTGCGATAGGCTGAGTTGATTGATTGAAAAATAAAATGTATGGATTTATTCGCGATGTCAGGATAAAACCAATCCTCACTGGATCCGCGTGGTGGATTCCGTAGCCCAGTGTAGGTTTTATACATTTACCTACTGTCCGCTCCTTTTCACAGAGAGGACGCCTGTGTCCCAGCAGTGGGAACGTTATAGGCTGATTTGGCTACACTAATTAATTCACTCGAAAAAGTTGCGAAACTTTTGCAAGTATGGGTATGGTAAACATAAACTGTTTTGCAATTAAAATTTGATACATTACAGAGCATTGAACTTACGGTCATAGAATCGATTCTCGGTTGAAAGTAAAGGGCTTTATCCGCGAGTGGGCGTAATGTTGTGAAACTAGACGCTGAATTGAGCCGCCGTCCTCGGTTTTGTAGTTATTTTGTAATGGTACCTTATATGGATAATGGTGTTAAGTCAATATAACTAAACCTTGAAAAAGTACTTAATCTTTTGTCAAAGAACTAGTAGATTTTTGAAATATTTCACATTTGTGTGACCGTGATCAAAGTACCTACCAATAATAAATTGTTTGCGCGTCTAAGTCCACCCACAAAACAATTTAAATAGTAATCTGTTATCTGTACCGACCTAGTAGTAGTTTTTTTATTATTTTGTAAGTAGTGTAAATAAACAGGTAAATGCCAAAAAAAAAAACTTAAGGTAATCTCTGCCCATTGGCAGAGGTTACTTTAAGCATTTATTTGATCAAAAACTTTGGAAACTTTTTATATTTATGACACTTCCTTGGAATACCACGAAAATTTTGAACATAAAAAATTTCCACTGTCTCCTTTTGTTAATAAATTGCGGTTTATTTTCACTCATTTTCGTTAGTATTTATCAAGAGTAACTAATATTTAGCACAAATAAATACATAGCTTAGCGTATATTTACTTTGTGACAAGATATCAGAAACTAGAGTAGATATCCTATCGGCGTATCGGGTGACATTGCCGGCGTACAGTCACTCGACTAAGTGAATCGATCAGATTAACCCATTTCCATTCATCAAGTAGAATCACGAGCGGGAAATTGAGAACAAAGGATAGTTGCGTTTTTTTTTACGGACTTAAGGCGACTACATGACCTAAAGCGCGGTCTTTTGTCGGACTGCTTAGAAAAAACAAGAGAAGCACGATGACAAGTCAACTCTGGTAATTTATTGCAAAATATGAAGCAATTATGTATTTACAAAAAATCTATTGTTTAAACAAAAAAATTAAAACACTGGTCCTAAAGTATGTTGCTTGTACAATAATCTGACAAAAAATCATAATGATTGCATGAATATTAGTATGGTTTTTATTGTAAAAAGAAAGTTTTTAGAGGTATCTTCATGATTTTATCTATCGTATCAAAGTAGTTGTGTCTTATTTTCAATATACTATTTACCTAGCATATATCCTGAAGAATATCATATATTTTTCTGATTTTGTTTACTGCAGTCGATCATATACTTTTGATGTTTCTAAAACTTGCGTTTTTTTTTTTGCGTTTGGGTCCTGTTGCCCCTTAAAAATAAAAGGAGGAGGTTCTCTTCAACTTCTTTTTTTGTTTTCAAAATTATTTGGGTAGGAAATGAGTTCAAATGGGTGACATCAAGGGTAATTTGTAAATTCGTATTCGTTTTTTCATATTTTTTTATCTCTGGTTAAGCCAAAGGTTGACTGGCAGAAAATGGCGTTAAGTCCGCCTCTTGAAGTGTTAAATAAAATAATAAGTAAGTACTCAATTACGAGATCGTTTTAAAAGCAAACACCGTGTGTAAAAATCATAAAGAACATGATTTTTTAAAGTAATTTATCACAAGTCTGACCAAAACTTTTAATGCAAAGCAAGCTACAAAATTACGTTGGCAGTACTGAATCACACTAATATTATAAAGGCGAAAGTTTGTGAGTGTGTGTGTGTGTTTATTACATCTTCACGCTCAAACGGCTGGACCAATTTTGATAAAATTTTGTATGGAGGTAGCTGACACCCTGAATTACCTAACATAGATGATGGAGAGCAGTGGTGGCGCAGTGGTAACGGTCGCGGATTACGAGTTGTAGGTGGTAGGTTCGAACCCAGACAGGCGCTTTACTTTGTGTAAATTATTTCATCACCACTGCTCTCAAAACGGTGAAGGAAAACATCGTGAGCATACCGGCATGTCCTAGAACCCAAAATTCGAAGACATGTGACATCTATCAACCCGCACTGGGCCCAGGTGGTAGATTATAGCCCACTCTCTCTCGAAGAGAAGAGGCCTGTGTCCCAGTAGTGGGAACATTGTAGGCTGATTATGTTATTGTGTTATGAGTGCTAAAATGAGGTTACATGTATCATAAACCACAATTAATTACACCCAGTGAGAATCAGTTACTTAATGCCTATGGCATTAAGTCCGCCTCTGTACATTTATGTGCTTGAAGTATTAAATAAATAAAGAATAAATACATAAACAGTTTAAGTAATTATGATTTTCCTTTATTAATTTCCTCAGTATTTTGGGCTGCGGGGTAATTGAGTAACACACTATCAGTAGCAGTGGCTTTCATTTTGAAAGTTTAACAACATTCATTGCGTTATTTACATTGCTGAGCAGACAAATTTTTCGGACATATGAAGCAATGAATTAACAAAATGCTTCAGATTAAGATCGATAGTGCGTTACGCAATTAGGGTGCTGGTTTGAGTGTTAGAGGAATTATCCTTAAAATAAGGTAAAACGGGAATTTCCAGTCACTCATTCAGATTTCATCCTTGTTTGTTTCATGCCAGTTCCTGCTCTTTATAGGGTTCCGTACGTCCGAATGAAAAAAAAACAGAACCCTTTTAGGACCACTACGTGTGTCTGTGTGTTACAACCAATTTGTTTCGAATCTAATGAAGCAATTAAGTTGAAATTTACTACACATTATGAAACCCTCATAAAAGAAACCAAAATAAGAGAATTAAATAATGGAATTTCTCAGAAGCTTGATGGGAATAGGATCGCCCCCTGTTACATGGGACTTACATAAACATCACCGCGAAACGCGGGTGTTTTGTAGGTACACCTGCTAACTCTCCACGGGTTACAGGCGTGATGTTAGGTACGTTACTAAAATAACTACCTTTTGTTTTCCCCAGGTTGCGTGATCCCCCAACGGTACATTCTCGGCGTGATGGGCCTGCTAGGGGTGTGCAACGCGTACACGATGCGAGTCTGCCTCAACCTTGCTATCACACAGATGGTCAACCGCACTAAAGGTGGCGGCTCGGATTACGTCGACCCTGATGCCTGCCCAAGCGATGATTTTATTAATAACGTCACAACTATTATAGCCGAGAAACCTGTGAGTATAATTATATTATAGAACAGTTCATACGGCGATAATCAGTACGATATTTAAAAGTTGGGATCAGAGTTCAACACCCCCACACTGTTTATAAGAAAATGCAGTATGACACCAGGTGATCCCAATTTTTTATTTTGTTTGCCTATATAGTCCTGCTGGGCAAAGGCCTCCCCTAAATCCATCCAGGAATTCTTTTCCCGCGCCACCTCGAACCAGCCCTCGTGGTACGCATCCAGGTCATCTCGCCATCTCTTTGTGGGCCGACTTCGGCGGAGCCGTCCATCTTCAGGCACCTATTGTGTGGAGACTTTTGCCCAGTGGCCATCGTGCATGCAGCTGATGTAACCCTAACCTAATCCCATTTGTGCCTGGTAGCTTTCTTTTCTACATTCAGTATGCCCGTTTTAGAACGCAGCATTGTGTTCTGAATTCTGTCCTGTCTTTTTACACCCAGAATGCTGCGTTCAAACAATGCCCTTATTTACCTCAAAATAGACTTTTATGACGTCAATTTAGAAATTGCTTTAAAAGTTTTAATACTTTCAGTTTGGATAGCCTCCAAAGTGTCCCACGAGCCTACTTCAAGTGACGTTATTTTCATAAATGAAAAACATTTGTTATTCCTACTTACCTTCTCAACAGAGGATACTTACAAGAACTACTCAGTGATACCACACTGAGTAATTCTTGTATCCTTTGTTAGGTAGTTCAGTAGCTAAAACAAGGCCCTTACTTTGCTCATCAATTAAATTTCAGGATAGAGTTTTTTGACGTCAATTTATAAATAGCTACAAAACTTATAATCACTTTAACTTTGAATATGTGTCGAAAATTTCCGATATACGTACCTACTTCAGGTGAAGTTCAATATATTTATAAATTAAATAGGTTTATTATTTCTACTTATCTTCTCAACTTGGCCTCACTGAGTATTACTTGTTTTCTCTGGTAGGTGATTCAGTAGGAAAAGCTGTAACCGCACAATTTTCCTCCTTAGCAAAACAACGCTTTTAAATTCCCTTTACTCATCAAATAAGTTTCAGGGTAGAGTTTTATGACGTCAATTTAGAAATTGCTGTAAAAGTTTTAATCACTAACTGACTCTGTCTTTCTGTTTGGGTTTATGTCGTTTGGTTATAATCCCTTTGTGACTTTTCGGTGGCTAGGTTTGGTTAAATATACAGGGTATTTTCTTGCCATCTTTGGTAAGTTTTAAACTACAGGTCATAGAAAAAATCGCTGAAAGAAACCATGAGCTCAATTTTGAAGAAAATTAAAGTTACTTTTTTTGTCAAGTTCGAATTTATTTTAATTTTCTTTAAAATTTAGCCCAAGTTCCTTTCAGCTTGTTTCTCTAGGAACTATAGTTTAGAATATACCCGGTCTGACTTGAAAACTGTACGCTTAAAATTTTAAGTAATATAGATGTTAGAACCGTCGTCAGAATACCGAAAGTCTGACAACCAGTCTTAGTCTTACCAAGGGGTTTCGTATTACCCAGTAACTGGGTTGTGGAGGTCAGATAGGCAGTCGCTCCATGTAAAAGACTGGTACTCAGCTGCATCAACATAGTTGGGAAAAGGCTAGGCAGATGATGATAGATGTTAGAACCAAGGCCTGCAAGGGCCGTTTCTCTACCTTTATCCAGTAAATACCACTAGAACAAATCAGGTTCTAACTAAAGTCGACGAGCGAGCAGGTTGTCGTTAATAACGTGACATTAAAATACTTAAGCTCCCCACTTTGTAGTTGCACTAGGATACTTTGTCGAGGGAGGTGAACGTCACTGAGCTAACGAGTTTTTTATTTACATAAAACGTACTATGCTGTGTGTAAAGTTAGACGAAGGGCATATTATAATAAACAATGTAATGCATAGAATACATCCGGGGTAGCGGGATCGTCCGAAAGGGTTACCGCTGGCCCGGAACATAAAGGGCTAAGGAAGGAATACGGGTGGGTTTTAGTCAGTAAGAGTCTGACACTTCCTTCCGCTCCACCCAGAGCGGGAGGAGTCATTAGATGATTTACCATCCAAAAAAAAAAAGGTCATATTATATTATGGTATAGTAGTACTCAAGAAAATGAAAATAAAATGCATATGACCAAGTCTGAATATGAAAAAAAAAATATGGCTGTTCCATATATTTTGATCGTATTACAATTGCAATTTTGTATGAAACAGTGAATTATTGTTTTTGTATATCAGTCTATTGCATAGTCAAAATGATTAATTATCACTCCCTTCGTTTAACCTAATATACTATGAATATAATGTTTTTTTTTTATAATTATTTTCCGTAGAGATATCTGTTGTTATTTATCACATTACCAAATAGTGACTTAACTTTGTTTGTAGTGCCGGTACCCAAAAATATACGGGTGAAATCAAGCAAGAAGGGAAAAATATCACGGTACTTTTTGTAATTCAGAGTATGTTTCATAAGAATCCATAATTATATGTGTTAGTAAAAATTTTCTTATGAAAATTGTTACTAACACTTATATGGATTCCGTCCAGAATAAATAGCAATTATTATTATTATTATTAATAAGGAAGAAAGCCCATACCGTACCCATATATAATATTTCAGTGCCTTATTTACAACTGCTTCTATGTCAGTTATTCCCATGATCTCTATAACCAGCTCCCATGGGAACTCCTGAAGAGTCAATAAATATGTCAATCTTCGTTGTCATTTTCAGCTGTTGTTTGCGCAATAGTGGAGGTTGTTTGTTTAATTGTTGTTAACTATGAGTTAATGATGACCACTGTAAACTAATGCGTAATGGTCATTTGATCTTTGCCACCACTTCCTTTTGTAGGAATTAAAAACGATTGTGGCTGTTTAGAATATTATGGTCCTTGAATATGCTTGTGTTAATAATGTTCACAATGGCTAAACACTTGCAACTAACTAGACCATAAAACATCTATGAACAACAATGATAGGTAATGTACTGGTTTGTCTCTTAGTTATCATGAGTGTTTTCAAAAGGTATTGTGAGTTTGTATGTAATTTCCGAGTTTATCTTGGACGTTACCACTGACATCAGTGAAGGAAAACTTTGTGAGGAAACCTGCGGGGTAATAGCGTAACACACTCACTCGCAATGCCTTTTATATTCATTGTGTTATTTTCGTTGTTGAGCGGACGAATTTTTCAAACCGATGCAGCAATAGATTAGAAATTTATTTTAAAATCCTTCGGATTGTGATTGAAAATGTGTTACGCAATTAGTGTTGTATTTATAGTTAATGTAGGTCTGAAATCAACAACCCTTCTTCAGTAAGGCTGGTGATCAATGCTCGTGTCTCCTCAGTATGAGAAGAGGCCTTTGCCCAGCAGTAGGAAAATAATAGGCTGGTATTATTACACATATATCGAAGATGGATTGTTGAATCCGCTGTTTTACAAAACCGCTAGTGGTTTTCCAAAACAGCTCTATGTTGTTTTACATAACGGAGCTGTTTTTTAAAACAACTACTTAGCGGTTTTGTAAAACAGCGGACTCTACAATACATCTGCGACATAATGATAATGATAATTATTTATAGTGAGTTACGTATCACAAAACAAAATTATCGTCCTTATAGTCTTTAAAAATACAGTTTGAATGTAGGTCAATTTTATTTTGATTTGAACATTTATTTTTACAGTCACGCTAAAGACGCTGGTCATAAGAGACACTGGCGTGAACTAAATAAATAAATATATTATAATAAAGTTTTAGATTTTATAATGCTAAATGTAATACGTGAGGGAGACAGATATATTTATATCAAACACGTGACAAAATTTCCCAATATTTTTTGAAAACTGCGAAGAGTCATATTGGTCTCTATTAGTCAAATTTAAGGATGCATCACGCTAGCACACTACGTTACATGAGAGAGAAGAAAGATATAACTCTCTCTGCCTCTCACACTAAATATAACTTGCTATATATTTTTTCAGAAGTTTCATTTCTACTACATGTACGGTGCTGCACGTGCAATTGTTTTTATTTATTTATAATCCAGCAGATGCATAAAATAAAAACCACATGCAGGGACAAAATACATTCATACATTGTGATTTATTATTCAAATGTAAACAGACACGATGATATCATATACTCTGTCCTCATTCGAATGTCCTTTAGTAAGTGCAAAGAGACTTTATATTGTGAATTTGCATTTGAAAAGCATTTAACTTTTTGGCACGAAACGTCTTTTACGTTCATTATGCTTGCACATGTTTGATAAACAGTACCTATCTTGAATGGATGTTTCAGTTCTTATGATTAGGTAACTGCTTTTTTACGTACATATCTACCTTCTGAAATATTTTTGATTCGATTTTGTTGTTTAAAACTTATAGTTACAATTATTCTGCAGACAGTTATTACTATAAAGGCTCAATGCGACAGCGTGACTCGACTGTAGCAGAACAATTTCTACGAAAACTTCGGTCCTCAATTGTTCTACTCGACTCGCGTCGCGCCTGTCTACCGGGGTCTTAAGAGGAAATGCGATCGGACAGATGTTTGAAAAAGCCTAAGTAAAAAGTCGTAATTTGGGGTTTGGCTCTCGCCTATTTCCTCCTACAATATTGGATCAATTTAAAATATATTTCATAAATTGAATAAGAAGGATATATATTGTGTCCCTATGTTTTTTTTTTTCATTAATAGTTGTCAAATTTGTACACTAGGCCCCTGTTGACAGCGGTTTAAATAGGCATTTCTTTTGAGGGTTTTGGTGCTTATAAAAATAATGTATCATGAAAAAGGAAAACATAGGGACATACAAGTAGTTACTATTTATTATTCTGTAAAAAAATCATTGCTTTATGGTCATAAACCAGAAAGAGAACCGGCGAGAGCGTTTCTATGGAGAAAAGACCACTCGCATTTCCTCTTAAACTTAGCTGTTTCCTTTTTTTATTGAGTTCTTGATGCACAAGAATGAATTAAAACATCGTTTATATCTACTTTATGGAGTTAAGCGAAAATAAAACATTTCCCGATTTGGAAGTTTTGGAAAAAATATGTAATCTTCCTACCTGTTATACGCATCGTATATATATTATGCCTTTTCATGCACGTACCTAAGAATAGCCGCAATCTAAAGATAATTAATTTGTTATAAACCCGTGTAACTTGAAGTGTCTACACAACACATACAGTATAATATTCAAAGACGCGTCGGCAGTACGTGGGACCACATACAGTATAAATAATGATTATTTACATGTCATCCTACAATTAACAATCACCTCGAGTCCCTCTAACGATACCGACACACCGACCTTAAATTATGCTAAAATGGCGGAACAGATTACTAAGCAGGTATTAAAAATAGATTAGATTTGCTTGACGCTTGTGCACTGAGGAGGGAATGACGCGGGCTCACCTAAGTACCTTAGTCATGTCAAGTAACACGATGTTGGATCAGATGAATTAGAAGTACCTACCTATATTTATAAGCTTATAAGGGTTCCATTTAAAACACATGCAAGAAGGCGTCAAGGGAGTGATTCTACCCGTCTCGTACTGAATAACTATTTTAAGTTTTTTTTTTTTACGAATCAAATATGAATTTTATAGCGAAAGTTTTTTAGTATGACGGGTGTAATTACGCCATTGCATGCAGGAGAATAAATCATCACCTTATATGGCAACTGTCTCATCGCCAACGCGGAAGCGACTAGCTATCAACAGTTTTCTTGCTCAAGAAACGCATAAAAGATTGTACAGACGCCAGCACATCAAGCTACTACAATCTGTCAAATTTCTTTGATAGATTTTCAACTTTATCGCTAAAGCTTAAGGTTTAAAGTTGATTGGGAAAATTTGTAAGTTTCTGGTAGCTTGACGTGCTTGCGTGCGTGCTTGTAGTTGATACTTACATAAGTATATTATAAGTTGATCGCTGACTGTTCACGGCGCCGGCGAGTACTCGTTTGTTGCAGCGACAAGAGCTATCAAAGAGAGTACCTACTCGCTCAGCGACACTCGCTTGGCAGATAGGACACTCGCTGGGAGACTCACGCTTGGTACATACACCAGTGAGTAATTGCTCGTCGCTGCTCGCTGCTCGTCAACACAATTTTCGTTGCTAGCTCTACTTCTTCTCGTTTATCGCTGGCGGTGGGAAGGTGCCTTAAACTGTTATTTTAGTAGAAGCAGAATTTCCGTATGGATCCAAAATTAAAAGTTTGACATTTTTCATTTTCCAACTGTAACTTGCTGCAGCTCTCAAAATATTATTTTCCCAAGTTGGTGATTCTCGGTACATAACACTCTGCCATCTTTCAGTAGTCTATATATACTATCAATGTATGTAATTGTTTTGCAGTACGCAATCTTCGATTGGGACGAAAAAACACAAGGATTAATTCTAAGCGGTTTCTACTATGGATATGCAGCGACACAAGTACCGGGAGGGTACCTAGCTGAAAAATTCGGAGGAAAATGGACGCTTGGTTTTGGACTGCTAAGTACAGCAGTATTCACGTTCCTTACGCCGGTCGTGATAAGAGCTGGTGGAGCAACATGGCTGTTTATATTGCGAATCCTGCAAGGAATGGGGGAGGTAAGTCTTATGTCGATAATTATGGTCTTTATGGTGATAGGGAACTTTATTTGTAGATCGTATATAACTAATTTCTCAGATTAAGTTAGTTGTTAAAATTACAGCAGCACCGAAAAAATAATTCACTCCAAAACTCTTTGCCTACGAAGCGATGGGGACTCGCTCCCAATATATATAAAATGGCTTCTTACCTTTCTTAAATTTACATCTGTTGGTGTATTAGTCGACCTCGTAATTGCTTTATCACGCTTAATTTGAATGTCGTTTGTCGTCATAAATAGTTTACTAAATTCTATATGGATTATGTGTATTTTTATGTGTGATCCGGAATAAACGATATTATTATACCGGTTGTCCAGTAAATAGTACGACATAGTAAAGGAGGTGATAGCTTTTGTCAATATCTACCAAAACAACACAATATAATATGTCTTGTCGATTTATAACCTGCAAGTATTTGTCTTTATGACAGTTAGATAGTTTCAATGTTATTCAAGTATCATTTTTCTGGAGAAAGTTGTCAAAAGTGGTTAAATAAATACGAGGTTTTAGACAATTTTAGCGTTAGATCGAGTCGTCTTTCAATAGGTTGCCTGCAAATAAATTAGTTTAAGTGGCAGTTCTATATACATTTACGGACATATGTATTCCTGTACTTTTCCTCCTACTACAAAAATGGGTCAGATTCATTATCTTTTGTAGTGGTGCTCAGCAACAACTTATCAGTTTAACAGAGGAATGGCGCGCGCACAAAATATGCTAATTTATTTATTCAAGATGAAACACAACAGCAATTTGTTTCCAAGCGTTACAAAAACCCCTCGACCTACATTTCCGAGGTTATTTTTTTACTGTAATTAAACTTTTAATTTTTTTTTGTCCTGAACAATGATGTCAGGATTCGTCTTGAGATATTCGTAATTTTATACATATAAAATGTCGGAAGACTTAGATACTACTTATTATTCTCAAGATTTATACAACTGCTTCTGAAGTAGTCGGGTTTAATTATTTGAACATAAATATTGTAATTGCCTAAGTTATTTTGGAAATAAATAAATAAGAGGGGCCCAAATAAGTTCTTGGAATTAATCATAGAGTAAAATATTAAGGAATTGATCGTTTAGTCACTTGGTTGCATACTGTGCATAGTAACAAAACAATGAGCTTCATAGTGCAGAATGCAACACGTCGGTAACAAGTATTTGTACACTTGACTCAAGTGGTGATAAGTCCTTTTCAATGAAAAATATATTTGTGCATTTATGAGTTGTTATTATATTTTATTTTTAATATGCTTTTCCTCACTTTGTGCTGTAAAGTTACTACATGTTCTGTCACTAATGTTTAAAATAACTATTTTATTTATACCAATTACTATCGTAGAGTTCGATATTAATATATCTGCGTCTATCTTACATTTTATTTTTTTAATAATCCTAGCAATTAGGTACCTTTCTGCCATAAATATATTTTCTAGCGGAGGTAAAAATTTAATATTATAAGTAAAGAAGAATTTTCTGGAATTACACAGTTACAAGGGGTTCGTAAAAAAAATAAACATTATAGTTATTAAATCATTTTCTGTATATTTTATGTCTATAAATAGTATCAAATAAAGTAGATTTTCGCAACCGTCTGTGTGCCTGCTTAGTTTATTGAAACTACACAATCGAATTTTGATATGATTTCTTCCATAATTTAGAGAATAATTATATCATACATAGATACTGCATAGATATCTCGATGTTATGACATGTCACCGCATTTGTAAAACGCAGCAGAGTGCAGTGCGAATCAGTGGCAGGTCACTAGTTTGCATAAGAACGATACTCGTAGAAGAATGAAAAATAGGTTTTTTTGTCACAGGAACACGTGCGTATAAAATTTTTATATTTATAACTTGAATAATAAAGATAAAAAGAAAATAGATATATAAACATGAGAAGGCTTGCAGTCAGCATCATGCTGTTCTTTTGGAGACTCACAGCACAGCGCTGATTTTCAGTGTAAAAGACGAACGGAAACCAAGTCAGATTAAAAAAATAGTACAGATCTGTGTGTTTAGCACTGGTCGACTTTTCTAGCTTTAATTAAACATTTGCCTGCCCTCTATTCTTTGTCTTTCATGGAATGAATTGAATTTCAAAGGAGAAACAAAAGCATGTCGGGCACGAGCTATATCTACGTACAAAGAAAGATTCTTAAGTCTACACTAATACTATGCTGGCTTTGGATAACAGAGAGCTTTTAACAAAGACACGAAAGCGGAAATAAAAATGTATTTAGACGGAAAATTCCGACTGAAGCTAGAATTTTTGTGAGCTCTGTGAAAAGCTAACGCTTGACCCACTGTAGTACGAGTTGTGCTTTTTACGTGCAATAGCGAGCACTATTAACTATCTATGCACATTATTCTCAAACATGCTTGGAAATTTGAGCATTATTTTGACAACCTTCTTCGAGATAAATCGAAATTGCTGTACTGGCCAAATACATGCGAGCAGCGGCCGGCAAAAGTTGTATGAAAATCCATATCTGTCGTGGTTTAGCGGCCAAATAGCTTTCATAGTAAACGCATGTCTGCCGTGTAATGTAAAAATAGAACGATCTTTTACTCCGAAACATGGCAACCAAGGAGGCAACTTATCAAAGGTATTATTTAAATTTCGAACTGGCTTGCAAATAGAAAGCTGTTTATTGAAAAAAAAAAACAAATCAACACTTTAACGCGGGAAAAATTATTGTTGTTCGTCATTGATTTTGAAAAGTATTTGACAACAAAAGTTTTGCCTAGGTAGGTACTACTTAGTTTTAATTTCCGCGCATTATTTGTGAAAAGTACTATACAAGCCTTGGCCGCAATTAGGCATTGATGGACTTACGTATGTGCAATGTGGCTCGGCTTCGACTCGGCCCACATATACACGTTCGTCTATCAATGCCTGTTGTACTGGCCGCTGCAGTAATGTAACATTTTTATATTGTAAATAAAGTCTTATCAAGATAAGTCTAGAAGCCGACCTCAAGATAGCTGTGAAAAGGCTAGGCAGATAATAAAATTTTACCACGTAGTATCGTAACTGATTATGACGGTCAGATAGGCAGTCGCGCAATGTATAGTACTTGTATTCAGCTGCATCTGGTAAGACTGGAATCCGACCGCAACATAGTTGGGAAAAGGCTAGGTAGAAGACGACAATAAGGAATAAAATATGATTTGGAATTATGTTATTTTCCCGAACTAAAAACGACAATAATAAAAAAAAATTTTGCTGCACGGATTTCTGTTTCCTTGAATTGATCCGTGTCGTCTTACAATTTAGACGCCTTATAAAAAAAAACATTATATTTCTTCGACAGGGTCCCACGATGCCCGCCCTCATGATAATGTTGGCGAGATGGGTCCCGCCCCATGAACGGTCGTTCCAAGGAGCGCTCGTGTTTGGAGGAGCTCAGATCGGCAATATCTTCGGGTCCTTCATGTCAGGAGTATTGTTGGCCGATGGAAGAGACTGGGCGTATGTGTTCTACTTCTTTGGAGGATTCGGAATCTTGTGGTTCTTGCTATGGGTAAGTACACACACAAGCCTGATTTACACGATGTGATTTAATTATTGTTAATGGCATGTTTCGATATCCGTGGGCATGTTATAAGCACTGTGTGTGTTGTGCACTGTTTACACGGGGCAACTTTTACGTTTGCTTCAATTTTATTGTCTGCCAAAGGCAAGGTAATTGTATTCAGTAAATAGTGTCTATGTTATACCAGCTCGTTGTGGGAAAACTGACTGTTCGCGGGAAAACTAAATGCAGTCTACAAGCAAAGGATAAAGTGTGTCAGTATTTATTAAAACAATAAAATAAGCCGTTGATTAAAAAATATGAAAAACATATAAATTAATAATATATCTTATTTATGTACAGTCAGCGACATAAGTTGATGATCATTTCGGGTTTTTAATTATTGAATGTTGTAGGGACTCTAAATTATAATTTTGAACATAATTATCATAACGCTAGTCTTTGAGGTATACTCTACTCTTCGAAAGTTTGTTACATACACGTTACAGTTAGCGAGTTTTTATTCAAATTTCTCTTTGGAAACTTTGGACTGTTGACGTCCATCAGATAATTATTATCAAGATAGGTATCACATAGGGATAGAAGAAATATAAATGATCAAAATGACTGTATACAGTGCTACAGTTTTACATACTACTATTATACTGCAGAATACTTCCTTTTTACAAAAAAAGGGTGACCGTATCAACCGCATTTTAAAACAACCAACTACCAATATGAGCCTAAATAAAGCCTATTAATCACAGTCCCCGGAGAGGCTAACCCAATAAATAAAATAAGTGAGGCTTTTGCAAAAAAATAGCCACGAAAGCCGTGTATAAAATTAGTGGGCACGAAATCGGTACCGATAACGGCAAATTGCCGTGTGCTTTTCTTCGTGCGTAAATTGATGGACGGCTTTACGGCGATTTTATGACCACTTGTGGGATAATAATATGGATTAGTGTTGAGTGATTGGTGTTGACTGATGCTGGGTTGAAATTGACGGTTATTGCTCGATTTGATTTGTGGATAGTATTCTATTACTTTCTATGTACAATACGTACATAGCATATAACATTTTGGTACATTATAATGTGCTATGGCTTGAATATTTACCCAAGTCATAAGGATTTCTCTAGCTGAGTTTGGCGGTAATTCCACAATTAAAAAAAATTGGTTAAATAAAATGAAGGACCATATGTTCTCGCTGTTTCATTTGTCTATCTTAAATTTTCTTTTAACCAAAAAAGGTGTCATTCTAACAAAATCCACGACAAAGTACCAACGTACAGCAGCAGGTTCTTCCCTTTCACGATTCGCGAAGTCAACATCGATACCTATGATGTTAAAAAAATCCATAATATATTTTTTTCTTTTTCAGAGTCTTTTCTGCTACAGCACACCGAACAGCCATCCTTACATATCTAAGAAAGAGCTCACGTACTTAAACAACAATGTGACGACTTCTGAGAGCATTAACAACAAAGACCCGGTGCCCTGGAAGGCGTTACTGCGGTCAGCACCGGTGTGGGCGCTTGTTTGGGCTGCAGTAAGTACCCTAATAATATTAACACCCATTCGGGGTCCCAAGGTGTCTCCTCGGAAACCCCGCGGATTCCGCGCGGGAACTGAGCGGCTCTGAGGATGCAATATATTAGTACACGTTAAGACAGCTCGGGGACCCCCCGGATTCCGCACACACACACGAACGGTTACTTACTGTTACTTTCTCTTCTTCCTCGTCCCGAGTCCCGTGCGAGATTCTTCAGTGTGGCTAGAGCCAGAGTCGTTCAAACGTCAAAAATAAGCGGAAGTTTAATGATAACTTAACTTTATGCAACGTTTATAAATAAACCACTTAAGTATGTGGCGGAAATTCTACATGCTGAAAGTAAAATATTTTTGTTGGTAAAATATTTTTATTATAGGTAATATACCTAATAACAATCATAACACAGCAGTGCAGTGTAATGGATCTTATCTGTTTATTGTGTTGTTTTGAGAATTTTTCATTTTGATTAGTCTTTCGTAGTTATTTAACTTTTGTAAATAACATGTTATTGACGAATCTAATCTAACAAGCATTAAAATCCAGGAATTGTGTATTGATACAAAACACAATTCTTGGATTTTCATGTTTAATGCTCAGTATAATGTTATTTTAAAATACTATATTTTTTTTACAAACGGGATATAGATTTAGCATTAAGTTCATTAATTTGTAATGGAACTAAAGGCACATACCTATGGCGTGGTGCAGCGCAGAGCATTCGTTACTGCCAAGCAAATATCGACCTTTCACTAACTACTTTAAATAAAGGTGTAAATAAAAAAACTTACATTAGCTCGAGAGCGCGTCTAAACGGAAAGAGCTGTGCGTCTCAAATTATTTATTCTCAACTTTATTTTTAGGCATACCTTCAAAGTTGATATTTGTTTGGCAGTGACAATAACGTCACGCTGCCGCTAGCCAGGTGTGCGCCGGCCCTTAGAAACAGAATTATTATTATTGTAGAACTACCTACATATTTACTATCACCAGAGTTTTAACCACATGCTAACAAACCGTGGCAATTATATTTTATCTTCCGACACTGAACCAATTGAGGCAACAATATTTTAAATTTAGCATCACAACAATGTCCAACACGCGCTCTTAGTCCAACCACCAGCCCCACCAAAGCGAGAATAAACCGCAAAGAATTAGTCATATAATAATTTACTCCCACCTAAGCTGGAACTGCAGCTTATTGTTCACGGCCTCGAGTGAGGCGACTTGCGACCCTACTTGCGTCAACGCGTCACCTGTAGCTATCCGTCGCTCCGCAAACCGCACGGTAAATGGCATGCTACCACGCACAACGGACCAAATGGGAGTCTAAGTGCGGAAAAGGGAGCCCCATCATCAATGGCATGCTCTAAACATCTTCCTTCACTTGTTTTCTTCGCAGTCGCTATCGCAAGACGCGTGTCGCTTGAGCATTTAGATCGAGACCACACGAAGTAGTTACGTACCTAAAATACTATCCCTTTCATTTTGGCAATAATATAAAGCAATGGATTATAAATCCCATCCAAATGAAGAAAACTGTGAGTAACGCAATTGGAAGCAATAAAAATTATTATAAATACATATAATGTGGATGTACTATAGTTACAACTCTGACTAACCCTTCGGGGAATACAGGCGTGATGTTATATGTATTAAGAAAGACAATTTTAAAATACATATATACTTATTTTAAAATTGTCTCGGTAAGAATAATTTAAAAACATACATAAGTCGGCTCACGTAATGAGATATTGTTTAATCACTCCGTTATAAGCGAGACCTTGACTGAATTATAAAACAGAAACACATTATAATAACCACATAGAAAAGAAGGCAGAAAGTCCAGTCCACAGAGCACAGAGACGACCCGGCGGCGACCGCTGCCAGAGGCGGCGTCAATGGCACCACTTTTCATATAAACTAAATGTGTTACCGTTTTCTTGTACTACATCAAAAATGAACCCTCTGGATGTGACCTCAGTATACCTGATCAAAACCCATTCAGGCGGATTTTGAATAAAATCCCACCAAAACATTTTCAACACTATTAAAAAGTTGTCAGATCGAATGTAGATCCAAGCCCTTAGAAAACTTACATCTTGTTCAAAATGTATGACTTGGCCGTTTTGATTTTACGACTCTGCTAATTACACCTACATGTATCCTGAGAATTTGAGCTCCCTAGCAATATCCAGGCCAAAGCTATGAGGGTTTGAAAATATGACGTACCTCCCCTGCCTTTTGTTTTTAGCTCGTCTTGGATACAGCTGATACTGCCTGGGCCCTAATTCACTATGACCACTTAACGATTCCTTACTCGAAACCACGTCAATTCCTTAGCTAATCCCGCCAATCTCGCGTTCATTTCGCGCGGTTTATTTCATTATGTCATACAGAATAAGGCCCCTGATTTGGTAAAGAAACCATACCCAGGAAACCGATACAGTTTCATTAAACGTAGAATACGGTACTCTACGTTTGTAGCCGTGCTTGGAAACCACAACAAGTAGGCATTTTTTTATTTCTACAGTAATGAGTTCACCTTCTGAATATACGATTTATTCCGGTCGGATCACTTATTGTTGTTTTTAGCGCCCACGGACGGGTTGTTGAAGGTCACACATAAGTGTAGTTTACTAATTTATGCCTCTTGGTCTTAATATACTGCTTCGGATAATGACTTAGCCCTGTTATAAGTTTGTTGTAAAGTGAGGGAAATTAATGTTTAATCTTTATTACTAACTTATAATTGACCGCATATTCGAATTACAACAGTCATTCTTGACAGTTGTTTGAAATGGCTATAAAACAGTAAAATTCATGTAGGCTGTCAATTTGCTTGACAAATGATTTCCCTGAGTGTACAGACGCCAGCACATCAAGCTACTACAATCTGTCAAATTTCTTTAATCGATTTTCAACTTTATCACTAAATTATAAGGTTCCAAGTTGATTGGGAAAATTTGACAGTTCCTGGTAGCTTGATGTGCTGGCGTCTGTACATAGGTAATTCGTCTGGTCGACAACGTAAATAACGCAATGGATGTTGTTGCATTGTCAAAATGAAAGGCGTTGCCATTGTTTATGTTCATTTTGTACGATAATAAACGACTGCCCCCAAAATATTTCCTAATTATTTTTGGTGTCGAAGAAGCTTTACTATGTTTGCTTTATTTTATTATTGATGTAGAAAATCAGACCTGCCTACCTATAGTTTTTGTAGTGCTAAGCAATTTTCCGTCACTTGCATCATTCACGCTTTTGGACCTTAATCCTTACGCACATGCATTATTCATCTCTGTAAAACCACACATGGCAGAAAGGATTTATTTTTACCTACTTATAAAACAACAATGCTTGTCCTCATGTCGGAAATACACACAATCATGGGTACAATACAAAAGTAATTACTTACGCAACTTTGTTTGGTCCGCTAACCACAAGGCCATACAAACATATAGGTAGGGTAATATAGGATCTACCCAACTGACCTTTTGAAACCTCGTGGTTTAACAAACGTAACCATAGGATCGAATAGATTTAACAGCATAGTTCATTCACAACCATTCGACAGGCTTCTGAGACGAAAATAACACATTTTTGATTACCTGATTTGACTAAACAAACATCAAAGGTCCCCCTCTGATGTTTTGTTTTATTCTCGTAATTTTAAGAACGTTCACAAACTGATCTCAGTCTCAATCTGTCAAAAATACCTCTAATTTTCCTACATTTTGACAAGTTTTTAACATTTGTTTGTCGCCGAGATGAGACTGCGACTAGATTTTTAACGTTTTAAATTACGAGAATTGGCCTTCTGATAATATACACACACACATCTTTTTAGCAATAACGGATGACTTAGAAATATTTGAAAAAGATAGGTTTCTGCACTATATACGGATCCATTCAAGAAAACAGCTCAACAAGTCACGGTGCCTAAGTGTACGAATTCACAAACGTTGCAATGGTCTCTCCAATTAAGTTTTTGACAGATTTGCCACACAAAATCTGTCAAAAAACTCACAATGGAGAGACCATTGCAACATTAGTAAATTATTAGGTAAGCTTATCCTTAAGAAGTAAGAAACAAGTAACAGTCGACGTGGGTACACACGCCTACACATCAAGCTATACTTTTCCAGTTTGAGTTGACCTCGCATTGTATAGGTTTTTCATACAATCAGAAGTCAGCTTATACTGGTTATGTATAGCTTGATGTGTAGCCGTGTGTACAATACAAGTGACGTTTCAGCAGGGGCCTCCTAGGGAAGGAAAATTGCATTCGTCGCAGACAGCGTCCGAGAATCGTTAACGATACGCCATCGTGACGTCAGACGCCAGAACAGCTCTGTCATGTAGATTAGTCAGCGATCGTACAACAACTGAATCGTCGTAGGGCAGCGGCCCGTGGAGATAGCCCCTTAGGTCGAAGCCACACAGGCAGGAACTTCGCTTGCTGCTTAGAGCTAGGCTGCGTGCTATGATCTTTTCCTAAAGAATCCGATGAAATTGTAAACAAATGGAAGCAAAAAACATACCTTTAGATGCCAATTATTATAATTTAAAGAGATATTTATAAACTGAGTGCTTTAATGTGATTATTTGAATTCTTAAAACCCAATATTCTCAGTTTAAATCACCTTAAAGATATTTGATAATTGAGGTTCATTTTATGACCTCAATTTTCGTCGCTGAATTTTCAACTACAATTTAATCATGTTATTAAAACAATAATTGTGGGAAAAAGTGGTACAGATGTAAAGTTGAAACCCTCTAAATACAGATGAATATTTTACCGATTCCCATTAGTAACCTGAGCAGGGTTTGTTTACACTTTTATCAGATGTTTAAGTACCATGTACCCTAGCGCACATTGACACTTGCCACGCTGTATAACTAATAAAATATAATAATTATAGTTCGAGCCACGCTATTCACCAAACGTGACCCCAAAACTAAGCCTGTGTGACTTCGGCCTTAGGAATACTTTCCTGTTCTAACAGCTAACCAATTTTAGTAAATCCTTTCCCGATCCCGACACTTATTGGATATCGGGTGTCTTAGGAAGCAAATATTGCAATTCCTTCGATACGCATTACTGAAACTATCTATGGGAAGACAAAATGGCGTCGTTTACTTGGGAACTCGGGAACCGTTTACTGTAAAGTGCTCGGCATGTTAAATAAATATAGCAAACCTTTCAGAATGCATGTAGGAAAACGGAAAGTACTAGTAGAATGTTGTTGTGACTTTTCCTTTATGGTTGGATTAACTAGCGAGCGGGCCGGACGACTAATGGAGCAAACGGAACAAATAGTTTCATGTTCTTAGGGAAATAGTATCGATCGTCTTTTTACGTACTTACGAACAAAGCGAATTATGTATTACAGTCTGATAATATTAATATTGTTGCAACGTAAACGTCATAGACATAATCCACCAGCAAAATTGGAATAGAACTCTAAAGTAATCATTGAGTTTTAAGTTCCGAACAACAACTCATTTGCATTGTATCACATTCTGAAACTGTTACACAATGGATTTAGAGGCACAGCGTCGTGTTAATAGTAACTTAGGCCTTTGATATTGACGATATAAAGTTCAGTTTCCGTAATTTGTTTGATTTGCAAGTGTACATGTGACATGCAGCGTGTCTTATTCTTCTACACAACTTCCCTCCTTTTCCAGTCATGTAATCTTTCAAACAAACCATCCATCGGTTCTTTACTAATTTTCTCTTATTGCAAATTCCAGGCCACTCAGAAAGTATTGCGAAAAAAAGTTTTTATGTATGAGAGACTGGCCAGTTATAATCTATTTTGAAAATATGATTATATGCTAGTAAAAATAGGTACGTTCCAATTTCAAAATTTCTCTCCACATTCTTCGCAAGCTAATTTAAATGATCGTGTCTCATTAAAAAATGGATCTGCGCCGCGAACATTTTCGACTTCAAGTGTCACCTGAAACCGGACGAATCGTAAGATAGACTTCAAATGGCATTCATGGATGAAGCCCTTCTAAGGCAACCGTGTACCGTTGGTATAACGAATTCAAGTGCGGTCGACTAACTTTGGGGGATGAAGAAAGAAGTTGTCGCCCTTTGACGGCTGTTACGGAAGAAAACGTGCTAGCAGTGAAAAATTGAATCCAATACAATAATTATAGGCGAGTTACATATCAAGAGATTCAGCACATACTGCAGGTTGGATCGGGAAGCCTTCACGAAATTCTACACGTGTATCTTCGCGTGAGGAGGATAGTTTCACGATGGGTGCTGCACAACCTCACCGATCTCGGAAGCAGGCCCGAGTGGAATGGTGCCGTGACATGATAAACAAATTTGAAGCAGGCTCGTCTCGGCATGTTTACGATATCATTAAAGGTGATGAGTCTTGGATTTATCAATACGATCGAGAAACGAAGCGCTATTCGACGGTTTGGTTGTTTCAAAACGTATCAACGCCTACCAAAGTGAAGCGATCTAGAAGCGGGGGAAGATTTTGATCGTGAGCTCTTTCAATTTGACTGGCTACTTGGTGTTAATTCCTTTACGGAACGAAAGAAGCATCAACGCGAATGGTATTCTACCAAATGCTTGGCAGAAGTTTTCTCTGTTGTGAGCAACATGCCACCAAACACGGCTCCGCGGGCTACTGCTCCACCACGTCAACGCGCCTTCGCACACTGCGCTCAAAACGAGGAACTTCCTGGACAGCACCCAGTCAAACTCCTGGATCACCCTCCTTACAGCCCTGACCTAGCACCGTGTGACTTCTTTTTATTCCCAAAAATAAAAATTCAGCCCAAAGGGATAAAATTTTCGTCGCCGGAAGATGCGCTGTCAGCGTTCGAGCAGGCTGTAAACAAGGTGTCTGCGGTGAACTAGAAAAAGTGTTTTGAAAACTGGTTCAGGCGCATGAAACTTTGTATAGAGGCTAGTGGAGAGTACTTTGAAAATATTTACATATAGAACATTTTTTTTATTTTCGCAAAACTTTCTGAGCGTCCCACGTACAGTCGGTGATACCAATTACCTGACCCAGCCTATAAACCTAGGAATTTTAACCCTCTGTCTGTAACATTAAGGGTTATTCCATTTGTATGAGTTTATCAGACTAGTGCTACTTGGTAATATTTTCGCCTAGCTTGTAATAAGTGGGTAGTTGAATGACAAATATGCGTATTCATTATAAAACTGGTATTCAAATGTTAATAAAAATACGGGTAGGAAAATAAAAATGAACCGTCACAATAATAAAGCTAAAGCCAGTCTACGCACAATTGCAGTAACTACTCGCAACCACGTTGATATAGGTTCACTGGTGCAACTACTAGACCAAATCGACTTAACAAAAATATTATTGAAATTAACAACTCCATCATGTGACCAAAACAGTATTCAAAAGCTTATCTACCCTAAGGTTACGTGTTAAAGATCAAATTGGCATAACTGTATTCTATAATATTTGCCTACCTCGAACAAGACGTTCTACTTCGTGAAGCTCGAAATCGAATAACACATTTATTTACTGTTAATTGCAGAAGGTTCAAATTCGTCTAACTTTTAGGTGGGTCAGGTAATCGCTATCACCGACTGTACGTATCCCTTTTCTTAATCTTGATAAATTGTTGATTCCCTATCTCCAAGTTTACTGGCATAGCTTGCAAATTATTATGCATACAAAATTATGAATATACTCGTACCACGGTTTGAAGGAGCGAATGGAGCCAAGCATTTCTATGAAGAGAAAACAAATGAATTAATGATGAGCTTCTTAATTTGATGGAATATTTAGATGAAATATTACGCGTCTTGAGAGCATGTAAGCGTGTTGAGCTGTGTTGAGCTGCCAATGCGTTGCCAAGGCGTTATTGATCGTCGTGTATACGACTGCGTAATTTGGGAGATCATTATTGGCACGTCAAATATTACTATAATAATAACGACTACAAAAGATATTCATCTCTCGGTAGTGAGTGCTCATTATCCGCGAGATTTTTATTTTTTCCGTACGCAAAATACGCGCATTGACGTGGAGTTGCGGACACCAGCCGGTATTACCTGCCTACCGGTATTTTTAACTAAAGTAAAATATAAATATACACACGACGCTCTATTTGATTAATTGAAAAAAAATAAAGCAAGAATCATCGTGCAGTGTAATTGCGTCACACACCCACAATCCCAATGTATTTTACAATATTCATTGCATTATTTACATTGTCTAGTAGATGAATTTTTCAAACTCAAGAAAAACTGATTTATGAATTTCCTTCAAAATCTTTTGGATTGTGATAGTGTGTTCCGCTTTTATGCGCTTTTGGAGTGCTGGTGTATTAAAAAGTCTGACCATATAATTAACCTTAAGAATCGGTATTATTTTAAGGTACAGACGACAGCATATCAAGCTACGCGAAACTGTCAAATTCTCCCAATCAACTTTGAACCTTAGACTTTAGCGATAAAGTTGAAAATCTATTAAAGAAATTTGACAGATTGTAGTAGCTTGATGTGCTGGCATCTGTACTTAATTATTGTTTTCTGGGCAATACCGATTGTATCAATAATCGATACCGATGATGTGAAACCGACCACAGAACAGATAAAACTTATCTGTTCTGTGATACCGACCGTATTGCCCCGAATTGAAGAGAGAATAAGAAGAATAGAAGATGTAATTCCCTAATTCAGCCGCAAAAAAACTATAAAGAGGCTAGACCAAAATCTTCCCATTTTTTTCGACTTCTTCATTTTTAGGGTTCCGTACCCAAAGGGTAAAAACGGGAGCCTTTTACTAAGACTTCGCTGTCTGGCCGTCCGTTTGTCCGTCCATCTGTCTGTCACCAGGCTGTATCTCAAGAACCGCGATAGCTAGACAGTTGAAATTTTCACAAATTATGTATTTCTGTTGCCGCTATAACAACAAATACTAAAAACAAAATAAAATAAATATTTAAGGGGGGCTCCCATACAACAAACGCGATTTTTTTGCCCTTTTTTGCTCGATATCAATTATGGCAACAGGTAGGCACTTGAAATATTCACAAAATACTGAGTTGTATTTTTACTTTAATAATAAATAATAAAATGCCAATGGGTTAATAGCCAAGAGCCTCGACCAACACCTAAGGAGGCTCTCGTTGGGCAGCTGGACCAAGGGCTTGATTCAGAAAGCGGTACTTCTTGACACGGCCCGCATTGTCAGGAGGTTCCTCTCTCTGGAGCCCTGACCGCCGGTAGCTTGGACCCTGTTGCCGATACCGGTGGGCTACTATTTTTTATACTTTTAAATGTTTTTATATATTTTATATGCTTATATTTAAAAATATAATTTATATGTAAATAATGAAATAAAGGAAATAAAATAAATATTTAAGGGGGTTAAATATTGTACGGTGGTACGGAACCCTTCGTGTGCGAGTCTGACTCGCACTCGGCCGGTTTTTTTTCTTTTCAGGAACCCTTCGTGCCGATTTTTTTTCTTTTCATAGTGTAATCAAGTATGCCTTCTACTTCCAGGTTGGTCACGACTGGGGCTACTACACAATGGTGACGGATCTTCCTAAATATTCCCACGATGTTCTGAAGTTCAACATCGCAACCACTGGCACGCTCACTGCCTTGCCTTATATTGCTATGTGGATTTCCTCCTTCCTCTTCGGATTGGTCTGCGATATTTGTATCAAGAAAGGCTGGCATACCATCAAGACTGGAAGAATTATTCACACAACTGTCGGTATGAAGTTTAGCAATTATTTTTCTGACTAGACCAGCGGTGCTATTCTGTAAAAAGATCACCGTAATAACTTAGGTGAAGTGAGCTTCAAGTGAGCTGTCATTCCACCTGATGCTAGGGATTGACACTATTGACAGCTCACTTTAAGCTCACTTCACCTAAGTTTTCACGGTGAGATTTTTACAGAATAGCATTACAGGATCTAGTGCCAGTACACACGACGACATTTAGACTAAAGACTTTTCGTAGAATGAGAAGTCAGTTTATACTGGAAATGTTTAGCTTGATATGTGGCCGTGCGTACCAAGACCTTGTAAAAAAATACCTTTATAGTTTTTTTTTATGACGATTTCAGGGTGAACAATATAAATCCCCTTGACTCACTAGAGCATACCAAAGAACTTCATGATTAAAAAAACAAAAAAAAAATATATAAGGTGTTAAAAAATTAACCTTACAAACTTTAAGAGGTGCTTTAGACCATTGAACTGAACAAATTTCACTATGGGACCAACTCTGAAACAAAAGTTAAATACCTAAGTACTTGACCAAAATATATGAAACAGCTGATTGTTTTTTTCGTGATTTCAGAGTTGGTCCCATAGTGAATGTTGTTCAGTTCGATGGTCTAAAGCACCTCTTAAAAATTGTAAGGTTAATTTTTTAACACTATGTATATTTAACAAATAAAACTAATCCGTCAACACATTTTAAATTACAGCTGCCACGGGTCCCGCTATCTGTATCATCCTGGCGTCCTACGCTGGGTGTGACAGAACTGCTGCAATGGTGTACTTCGTTCTCTCAATGGCTCTCATGGGAGGCTTTTACAGCGGCATGAAGGTACCTTACCCACCAATAGTCTATTCCTAAAGTCATCATCTGCCTAGCCTTTTCTCAACTATGTTGGGGTCGGCTTCCAGTCTAACCGGATGCAGCTGAATACCAGTATTTTACATGGAGCGACTGCCTATCTGACCTCCACAACCCAGTTACTGGGTAATACGATACCCCTTTTGGTAAGACTGGTTGTCAGACTTTCGGGTTTCTGACTACCCGTAACGACTGTCAAAGATCCGCGAATAACAGCCGGGACCAACGGCTTAACGTGCCTTCCGAGGCACGGAGGGGTATCGGTATGTAAAGATGGTCACCCATCCACAGACCAACCGCGGCAAGCGTAGCTTAATCTGATCGATCGACCTCTGTGCGGCTGTTATTATTTAGCCACGGGCCCCTCAGTCTATTCCTAAAGTATCTGTTGAAAGGATCAATAAACCCTGTGCAGGTTAAATTCTTACGTAATCATCAAAAGAAACACGTTCTTCTCTATTTAGAAGGTTTCAACGTATATGTATCTTACTAGCTTTTCCAACAGTTGTTGTTTCAATAATATAATTAAATTGTAATTGAAAATCATCGTCAGAAATTGAGGTTATAAAATTAACCACTATTTATTGTCTAATGGAAATCATATTTAGAAGATTCAAAATTAGTAATTCGGGTTTAATTATTTTAATAATAAATGCTCTCAATTTGTGAGTGCCATTACAAATTGGCATCCACAATTCCACACGTAGGTACGTCTACTGACCCTATTGGCTTAGATTTTTATCAGATACTCTTAGAACAGAACATATCTACTTGTAAATAGTCTCTGTAACATGTTTTAAGTAACGACGACTTTTTTAGAACTAATTATTCGGTTTTAAGCCAGACTGAGAGTCCGCCAACCTACTTTATGGGTCAGGACCAAATTTTTGACGTAATCGCACAACGGAAATCACAACGGAATGTGTCACACTGGAAAATAAATGTAGCTCAATAGAATTATTAGGGTGTGTGTAAATAGTCGTAGTCGTAGGTAAGTTTACCTACCTAAAATCTTACGACTATTTACACACACCCTAATAATTCTATTGAGCTACATTTATTTTCCAGTGTGACACATTCCGTTGTGATTTCCGTTGTGCGATTACGTCAAAAATTTGGTCCTGACCCTTATTTTAAGCCATTCAATTTGTTTTTTTTGCAAATAAATTCGCATATTGTGGGGCGAATAAAAACTTGTATAAAACATAAAATAATATATAATACAACATAAAACCCCACATAACCCTTGTTACAACAAAACAATAAAATCTCCTTATAATTATTGGGCCAAGTTCCAATTTATGACGAGTCCAAAATCCTCGATCTTACCTACTTAGAAATAAAGTATTAAAACTGGACAAAGTTTTTTTTTTAAGAATTTTCCTTAATCCAGTAAGCCTCGTATTACTTTATTCCCAAGGGTTTCTTATAAGGAGTAATAATACTTAGACCCTCAGAAAGGTTTTTGTGGTTTTCTCAAAGCCGTATAACTACATTTTCGGCAAAATATAGATGCTGAGCAATAAGTTATGTTACTTTGTTTACACAGTGTTGTTCACGAAGAGGGGCCTCGGGGGTTCTTATTGCTGTTAGGGAGCGTAAATATTAATTAACGTATCCTTCTCAATAATCCTTCTAACGGATAAATATGAAGGAAAATATTTTTCTTATGTAAATAACAAATCTGAGGAGGAGATAATAAATAGTAATATATTGACTTTGGAAATTACCAAAAAAATATAGGGGTTGCTAGCAATATAAGAGTATTTCGAGGAGGAGATAAATAGTCATGTATTGACTTTGGAAATTACCACAAAAATATAGAGTGAGGTTTGCTAGCAATATATGAGTATTTCGAGCTCGATAATTCCATTTAATATTATATTGCTACTTCTCGTTAGGTTTGTGTTCCCATTGGCACAATCGACGAACTTCCATACAAACGTTCATCCTCCCTTTAAGGGATACAAATAGTATTTATTTATATTGTCAAACAGAAACTAAAATCGATCACATTAAAAATAAACAAATATCGTTGACATCAAGGAAACAAATACCCTCCAAAATGCTCTATAGTAACATTAAAAAAAAAACTTAATTTTTCAGGTGAACGCACTGGATTTGGCCCCGAACTACGCCGGCACGCTGACGTCACTAGTAAATACGACATCAACCTTCGCTGGCATCATCACGCCGTACCTAATCGGCCTACTGACGCCTGATGTAAGTCTCCATACAATCTTCATCTAGGTTAAGTGCTTTCTACCTCATAAAAACTCACGAGTGAATGGATTTAGCTTCACTTAGCTCGGTTTACGATTGGAATTCGCATAAAATTTTAAGACGTTTAGAGGGAGACAATGTTTATTGTACACCTTTGAACGAATGTCTTTGTTGATATACCATCCATGTTTGTATATATGTGTATACAGGGTTATTTTTCAAAGACCAACCGGGTGTGGTACAGACCATCAAACTGAACAACTTTCTCCATGGGACCAATATCGTAGTCGCGAATCAAAATTCAGTCGTCCCATACGTTTATGTCGAGTAGGTATTGAAGTTTTCTATGGGACAGTTGATAAATTTTTCGCGATTACGATATTGGTCTCATGGAGAAAGTTGTTCAGTTTTATGGTCTGTACCACACCCTTAAATTTGGCTGGTCTTTAAAAAATAACCCTGTATAGTATCAACTTCAACCAATAAATTAATTCTGATTAAATTCCATTGTTAAACATCTTTATCTATTCTACCTACAACTTTCATTATAAATTACTAGCTGGTACCCGCGACTTCGTTTGCGATCCAGGGTGAAAAGTAACCTATGTCCTTCATCGTCACGGTCTACATATGGGCCAAATTTCAGCCAAATCCTTTCAGCTGACAAACAAATTAACTTTCGCATTTATAATATTACCAGCAGCGCCCCGTGGTTTCACCCGCATAAGTTTCCAGTGGGAATATCGGGATAAAACCTAAGGGCAGCAACGTGAGGTTAAATATCTATATATTTATTCCTCAAAAATTGAGCTTTCAAATGCAAAAATATTTTTTTTTAATCTGACTATACCAGTCAGATTAGCGCATTCAAACAAACTCGTTAGAATATATTAGTATCTAATCAGCGTCAGCATCCGTGAAACAGATTTATGCACACAGCATACATCAAAGAACGCATAGTTATGAAAAATTATAATGATTAAATAATGTTTATGAAACTTAAATTATTATTTTTCTGACGGACTGGAGATGGTTGATAAAATAAGGCTACACAAAATGATACAGATAGCTTTAAAAAAAGCTCCAATTTAATAAATGTTAACCGCTATCGAATTAATTTCGCTTTTACAAAAATACAACACATTAATTGATTCGATTGATCGATATTTATAGCCCATAAAATTTTACGGTGCTTTAAAAATAACATTTATTTTTGATTTGCCTCTTCATTCGTGTACAATAAATATCTAGAGCAAAGTGGCCGATAATTATCTAAATGTTTCGATGTCAAAACACAAGCACATAAATCAGAATCAAGATCCAAGTAAACAAAGATCAATGTATTCTGGTTAACCTATACTTTTGAGAAACAAAAGCTATCGTAACAAATTAAACTTGACCCATTTTCGATTCCGAATTCGTTGTGTCGGATTTTTCTTGTTGTTTTTGATTTTAGTGCTTTTGAAGGTCTTTTCATTCTAGTAAAATGATGGAAGACTTCAAAAGTAGATAAATTGACGAAGATTTTTGTTTTAGACAATTTAGGTCACGTTACGGAGGCTACGATTGATAACTACATTCAGTATTTGTAGGTAGTAGTTGTGTAATGGCGAACCCAATTATGACCGTCAATCTGACCACTGGGAAAAACCCTACCTATCTATCACCAGTTTTGGCATATTGGAGGTAGAAAACTCTGGACCAATGTCGCAATAATCTATATTAGTAGTCTGTATGATATTATAAGTATTATACTGGCAGTTATGATTATACTGGCTACCATCAGTAGAAATGTCTTTAACTGAAAATTGGTTATTGGGTTCAGTCGTAAGTGGAGAAAGGATCCTTCTAAGTTGGCTTATAATTTGGAAGTAATTGTTTCCCGAGAACTTGTAGGCTGTCTTTATTTACATTGTAGACATGCAGATTAAAAAAAAATGGAAACTCGGGGGCTAATTTATACCAACTTGCGAATTTCGTCCACCTCAACTTATTTAGGTAGTTGAACGAATGAGAAACATGCGTCAAGATTAACTCTTTCTTTTTTTTTCTGTTACAGTCAACCCTCGCGCAATGGCGGGTGGCCTTCTGGGTGTGCTTTGCAGTGCTGGTAGGCACAAACGTCATCTACTGCATCTGGGCTGACGGCAAGCAGCAATGGTGGGATGACGTCCGGCAATTCGGTTACCCCGAAGGATGGAAACATGGCCCACTGACCAGAGACATAGTCGAACAACCAGAGTCAGTCAGACTCTCAGACCACAAAACAGGATCATCATGATTTAAGAAATAAAAGACAATGCAACCAATGCAACTAGTCAGTGAAGAATACATAATATAGTACAATAACAGTGCCTTATACTCTAAGTTCTTATGGACATAATAATAGATATAGACGAGTTATAATCGAATTTTTCTAATAATAAATCTCCTTTTTTTTAATACTTGTTTTGTTTTGATTCCAATGTATACTACATTACTGCAGCGGCCAGCAAAAGAGGCATTGAAGGACGAATGTACACATACGTAAGTCCATCAATGCCTAGTTGTGGCCAAGGCTTGTATAGTACTTTTCTCAAATAATGCGCGGAAATTAAAACTAAGTAGTACCTAGGCAGAACTTTTTTGTCAAATAGGTACAATTACTTTTCAAAATCAATGACGAACAACAAATAAAAATATTTTTTTCATTTCTCATACTCGGAAAGTAGTGTTTCTTTGATCCGAATAGCGGTAGGAAGACGCTGCTTCCCACCTTTGGGCGGGAAAGACTCATAGTAATTGCTTCCCTCTCTAGGGCGGGAATGAATTTTAAAAATAGAACTAAATTAGTTAGGTAGTCAGCTACGAAAATTTTTACATAATTAAGAAAAATGCTGCGGTCTTGAGAGTGTATAAACAGCCAGTGTGAATTAAAAAAAAAAAACCTATTAAGCGGGACGGCCCGCGACGGTGACGCGGTGTGTTCCATATTTAAAATAGTACACAAATTGTTCTAACATCTCAATTGATTTTAAATAGGTACCTACTATCCATGTTATTATTATCAATAAATATTTTAGAAAAACCACATTTTTTTTATTACTTTTCTTATATTCGAATTGAAAAGTAGAGTGTTTAACACGGGTGAAAGTCATCAATTCCTACTCGGACTATAGCCGTCCTCGCTGCACTCGCGCGTCTAAATATCTCGTATGGGAATAGATTCCTTTCGACCCTCGTATAACAATCTACTATTCCCGCGTGCCAGTTCGAAATTTAAATAAAACCTTTGATAAGTTACCTAAGTTATTTGGCCAGTACAGCAATTTCGATTTATCTCGAAGAAGGTTGTCAAAATAATGCTCAAATTTCCAAGCATGTTTGAGAAAAAAAACTTTACTCGCAGTACTGTATAAACAGAGGGATTTCGAGAAGACATACGATTTATCAAAGAGGATAACGATCGGATGCAGGTTTAGGAGTAATTACTTTTCCATTCTCTTCGCAATACTTTGTATCTTGTTAGAGGGGCTTGTAGCTAAGTAATAACAGACGCACGGGTCGATCGATCAGGTTAGGCTACGTTTGCCGTGGTTGGTCCGTGTATGGGTGACCATCAAGAGCACCCTCGGAAAGCATGTTAAGCCGTTGGTCCCGGCTCTCATTCCTGGATCATTGATAGTCGTTACGGGTCGTCAGAAGCATGAAAGTCTATACCAAGGGTATCATATTACCCAGTTGTTGTAGTTGTTGAGTTGTGGAGGTAAGGTAAGGTAGGCAGTTACTCCATGTAAAATACTGGTATCCAGCTGCATTCGGTTAGACTGACAGCCGACCTCAACATTGTTTGGAAAATGGCTACGCAGATTGAATTCTTGTACCTTTTTATTGCAGAAAACAGCAGTAGGTATCTGAATGGTACAAAAGTTTCTTCTATAAACAATAGCGCTTGAAAATAGAAGTTTCACATAATCAAGTCGACCGGAATATGCAATTATAATAAGTTCTCTAATTGCAAAGTTCTTTATCTTCCATGATACCCAAGAGCAAGCTCGTTAATTAATACGCCACGGAACCCGGTAACGCAGGATGTTGTTACTTACCCCAATACTAAGCTGTGCATTGTTTAGTAGTAACTAAACAATTCATAGCTTAGAGAAGTTACTTTGGGTCGGAATACTTAGTAGGGTGTTCGTTAAATCCGAAACTGGGTGTGTTAAGATTATCTATGTTGTGTGAACGTTATAACGCTTTCTAATTTCTGTGTGTTTGTTCATTGGATATAGTGTTAAGAACTCGGGGTATACCAATTTAAAATCGATGGAAACTAAATATTTTTGTACAAAATAATGAAATACATAGTTATTAGTGTCATGAAAAAAGTGTCTATCAAAATTATTCTTGTTCGTCATGTATTCCTTTTTTAATATTTTTCTTGAATATAAACTAAGTGTAACGTTACCTAAATAAGCAAGATTTTACATTATAGGCAAAACTTCTGCTACTCAAGTAATTGCAATATTAATAATTAGGGAGGGTCCAAAACTTATAGTTTATAGTTTAAAAGAAAACTTAGCTTAAAGGGAAACACTTTCTTCGAATAACTCCTTCGATATTTTCAGTTCCTAAAAATTAAATAAAGGAAGTATGGCAGTCAAAGTTGTTTTAAAAATACTTATGGACCGTTGAATTGGTTCCACGAATGAATGTTCGTTGCGTGACAAAATAAGCTTGCGCAACGAATGTTTGCAAGAAACCTAAGCGAAGCGAATGCTCGCGGCGAGTACGTTCTTCAATGGTAATTGAGACAATGAAAATGGAATAAATTTTTTTATTTTATAATATTTCTACAACGATTTTGAATAACGCAACTTCAACTAACAATTAGGGAAAGGTTAAAAATTGAGTTATAAAATAACAAGCATTTTGCGTTGAGACTAAAAAACACGAGGCAAGAAATACTTAGAGCACCTTAGAAAACAAATATAGGTACTTACATCGAATACACATCAAAATACATAAACGATTCCGAGCTAAACAATTATACCTAATGCAGATCGTCTATTTCACCTTTATTTGAACACAAAGCTAGAGTCTATAAAATTAATGAGATATACATAATAATAGGCCAACATATTTAATTTAATTCATTCACCATGCACTTAATGTTTCTCGCCTAAGGTTGCTTTTCCATCAGAGATGAGCTATGCTATGTTGCTGTGGATGCGATTGATATCCACCAATCATATTCATTGGTCCACATACTCGTAGCATAGCCCTGGTGGAAACGGGTTCAACTAAGCTATGCTTTTTATACGGAAGGATGCGTGCCATGGATGAGAGCTATGGATGCACGCGTGGTGTAGCTATGTGCAGAGCAGAGTACTCCCCGTGCCTTCCCTACTATCGATGCATCGCATAGCTCGAGCTGCGCATCTTCCTCGCACAGCTACCCCACGGCCGCGCATCTTCATAGCACATCTTACTCGTTCTGCTACACAGCTTAGCATTAGTGGAAACGGTCGCATAGTTTCGTAGCTTAGTTTTCACATCCTCGCAGCACAGCTGCATAGCATATCTCTGGTGGAAAAGCAGCCTAAAGCTACGGTTTGCTAGAAAACCAGTGGTCGCCATCGCCACACATAACGGCCGCAGTGTTGGCCTTCATGAAAATTATGGCACCGATGTTTGACTTTACGATGTCAAAAAATGCTTCAGGAAAACACCAATTTACATTCCTAAACAACGGTTCTGTAATGTCATTTAACGGCAAATTGTGGACGCTATGTGGCGGCTAGGCGCAGTATTAGAAAACCCTAGCTTGACGACCGAAACACGTAAATGTAGCAAAATTTACGTCATTGAATAAGGCCATAGGTACAACCATCTCACAGATGGTCAACATCTGACCAGAGATGGGTTACTACACAATCAAGCAGATCATAATTGAACACGCCAATAGCCGTAGTACCTACCAGTGTCTAGACTAGAGACTTAACTTGGCATTAAGTTAGGTATAAGGGCCCGATCACACGAACCACAACCACATCACCACAACAACGACAACACGTGGTCGGGCGCTAATTTGTATGAAAATGATAGTTTATTCACACAGACCACATTTGGCCGTCAATATCAACAGTGTGGGCGATACCGACCACATCAAGGTCACGTCGCATCCAGAACGCAACCCTGTGTGCAAAAACTAGCCACAACGTAACCACATCGCAACTACTAGCGATAACGCAACCACATCGAAATTTTGTAGTCACCACAACCCAACTTCAAGAAGCAACCCGCACTGGGCCCGCGTGGTGTATTACGGCCCACTCCCTCTCACAGAGAGGAGGCCGGTATCCCAGCAGTGGGAAAATTATAGGCTGATTATGTATGTAACTGCAAGAAGCTGCAGCGATACTATACATACGTAACCACTGCTTGTCAACATTTTGCCGCTGCGATGTGGTGTGGTTGTGGTACGTTGGCCCTAATTGTAGCTATTTCACATAGATTCATTATGGTGTGGTAATCCCTGAATCTGTATGTTCTTGCGAGCGTTCCTCAATTCTTGCGAGGCTTTCAGGACCTGTGCCTCAAGACTCTTCTTCCTCTGCGCTAATGTCACCACCTAGTCAGACAGGGCTTGTTATAGGTACAGGTTGGATTTTGAGATGGGGTAGTAAGGGTCTTAACCGCTGTAGCTACAGGAAAACTGTCTTAGGAAACTAGCCTTAACTTTTTGAGAAATTTTGTTCTGCATTCACAGAATTAAAAAAAAAATTAAGGGGTTTCAGCAAGAAAATGGGAAATTTTCACAAAAACTTTTTTGGTGCCAATCGATCCTGTTTTTTATAAGAATCAAATAATCTGTAATCTGTGAAATTATTTAGGTGTCGCCTATTCCTAGTGGTAAAATGCAATAATATTGAGTCTTTAAGCACTAACCCCCTTACTAATAAACGTTGTATAGCGTCTGTATAGTTACACAACGCTTTGTCTTCTTCTTTCGAAAGTCAAATTACTAACGACTGAAAGAGAGAAATCGGTGTGTAACTATTCATCTAATATTATACGTTTATTAGTAAGGGGGTAACTATCCAACTGAAAATTTCTTCTGAATTTCAAGTCAGCGTTAATTTGTTGGCCCAAATAAAGTTTAGTTTTTTTTTTTATTTCTGCTTTTATATAAGCATATAAACAGAGTTTATTATGGTTCTTAAAATAACTTTTCTTTTTTACATAGCTATAGTCAGGGAAATTAATTGTCTAGCAAATTGACACCCTTCATCAATCAAATAGTCAATTTACCGTGTCATAAGTATTAGCCAACTCATACAACAGTCAAAGAATAACAGAGGGGTAAGAACGTTCACAGTCTGATCTGTCTCAATCTGTCAAAAATATGAGTACTTCTAATTTCCCTACATTTTGACAAGTTTTTGACATTTATTTGTCGCCGAGATGAGACTGCGACTAGATTTTGAACGTTTTAAATTACGAGAATTGGCCTTCAGATGTGATTTAACTAACCCGATAAATATTTAACAATTAATTTCCCTGAATTTACCTCCACACATACATAAACCAGCCAAGAGCAACGGTTTTTAGTCCTTGACTTATTTCTTTTAGTAATGTCGAAACAAAATAACTTTAAAGCTAGACAAAATATCCATTCTTCAAAACTTGTACAATATTTTTGTCTCACGAAGTTACGCGCGCATTACTTATGGTAAAGAAGTGTACAAACACGCTGTGAATATGTGTGTAAGCGCAGGAGCTCCCGGTACCGTCCGAAACACGGGCGACGTTAGAAGTGTGAAGGTGTGTGTGTAGCGAAGGAGGTGGCGGGATGGCTGAGGGAGAGGACCTCACGTCCCAGCCGCCGCGGGAGACGCTCCGGGCGTCGTCGGAAGCCGCGTGACGATTCCCGGCCGCCGTAGGCGCGGGCCTGCAGACGGAGAGTAATGGGTAGCTCACCGTCCGATCAGGACCAGGCCCGTGCCGGACGGCGCGTATGTGTTCCACGCGCGCCTCAAAGAGATGTCAGCATAAAGGAAGGGGCCCGCTAGGGCCGAAGCCTGCCGGGGTAGCGGGATCGTCCGAAAGGGTTCCCGCTGCCCCGGAACATAAAGGGCTGAGGAAGGAACACGGGTGGGTTTTAGTCGGTAAGTCCAGCCAGAGCGGGAGGAGTAATTAGACGATTTCTCATCCAAAAAAAAAAATGGGTGTGTGTGTGTGTGATACGTGCTGACGCTACTAGTCTTCCCGCACACATTCACAGGGTGTTTGTATACAAGTAAAGCGCGCGTCGTTTCGTAAGATCATAATACAATAGCCTAGTGCAGTAGTGTCAAATAAATATAGTTTACCTCGTCCGTGGAATCTTGGAAGTCGCGCAATAAATCTTTTCGTGTCAGGAGGCCGGCTTTCAGTCTCTCATCCTCTACGGACCAACGCAGTTTATTGCGATGCATCTGTTCAATATAAAAAAAGAGTTTTTTAAAATTAAATTAATAGTAGCAATAGTATTTAATGTACTGAGAACCCCTGTAGCTTTCAGGATGGACTGTATGAAAGATGATAATTATGGCTAGAAAGGGGGTGATTTCTGAGATGAAGATTAATACAAAAGTATAGGAGAAGAAGACAAGGGCTTGTGGCTAATTAATAACAGCCGCACGGGTCGATCGATCAGGTTAAGAAACGCTTGCCGCGATTGTTCCGTGGATGGGTGACCATCTTTACATACCAAGACCCTCCGTACCTCGGAAAGCACGTTAAGCCGTTGGTCTCGGCTGCCATTCGTAAATCTTTGACAGTCGTTACGGGTCGTCAGAAGCCCGAAAGTCTGACAACCAGTCTTACCAAGGGGTGTTGTATTACCCAGTAGGGGGTTGTGGAGGTCAGATAGGCAGTCGCTCTATGTAAAATACTGATATTCAGCTGCATCATATCAACATGGGAGGAGGCTATGCAGATGATGCTATAGGAGAAGAAGACATGTTGCGTCGACCCCAAATAAGTTGGGATTGGGGCAAGAGAATGATTCACCTGAATGAAAATGCTTAACAGAGGGTTAATTGGGTAATACACATAAAATGACAATTGATCGCAATGGGTTTCATATTGACAGTTCATGTTCATTGCGTTATTTAAATTGTTGAGCAAAAGGTCTTTTTCAAACCTATGAAGCAATGGATTAGAATGTTAATTTATGTTTCATTCCATACTCACACGGTAGCGACAAAATTACATAGAAATTAACGTTCATCTGCTCATTTCATTAATTTTTTTGATCATGCATTCAAAGCGAAACTGAAAGATGCCGAAGGCTGAAATCAAGCATCATTAGATATAGGTGCACCACTGTATTCATATTTCACTTTTGATTCATTTTTGTGTTCAGACGTTTTACTTCGAGTGAAAGGTGCCGAATAACAGACGTAAATGAACAAATAGTGAAGCGTATCTAAGAACTGCTAATGAAAGTCTTAGCTTCTCCAATAGAAACAACAGCTAAGAAAAAATAAATACCTTAACTGTGCCCAAATCTTCTCTGGCCCTATAAAACTCTATTTCAGCGTCCCCAAGATCACATTCAGCAAAGTCAATGACCTCATCAGTGTGATGCATCTTCTCTCTAATGTGAGCCAGGATTTGGTTATGCTCTGTGCATTTCGCACGGTTTTTTATAAGCTCGTCTTCACGTTCTGTTGAAAAAGTATTGTGTTTTGTTAGGGCAATTGAAAATGGTGTAAAATTTATGAAAGGATAATTATTTAGAACAATATTTTTTTGGCATTAGTAATGTGTTTAATCGGTTGTGTAGAATATTTTTCTCAGTATCGATTTCTTAGTTTTTAATCTTTAGGTCATCATCATCTGCCTAGCCTTTTCCCAACTATGTTGGGGTCGGCTTCTAGTCTAACCAGATGCAGCTGAATTTTACATGGAGCGACTGCCTATCTGACCTCCACAACCCAGTTACTGGGTACTAAGATATCCCTTGGTAAGACTGGTTGTCAGACTTTCGGGCTACTGACGACCCGTAGCGACTGTCAAAGATCCACGAATGACAGCCGGGACCAACGGCTTAACGTGCTTTCTGAGGCACGGAGGGGTCTTAGTATGTGAAGACGGTCACCCATCCACGGAACAACCGCGGCAAGCGTAGTTTAACCTGATCGACCGACCCATGCGGCTGTTCTTACTTAGCCGCAAGCCCCTCCACAAGTTTTTAATCTTCAGGTATCATACAATTTTAATAACACCAAATTCTTAAAATTATGAGACATCTTTGTCCCATAGAAATAGGCAGAAACTACAAAACAACACCTGCTACGATCCCTACATGTTTAGTTTACGTTCGTAAGGCGCGAGTTTATGTGTCAATGTATATGTCGCAGCCAACTGGTTTAATTAGCCGTTTAGTTAACCGCCTAGCCTTTTAACTAAACGGCGGCCGTTCAACTAACGGCCTGAATAATATTCAATAATAATTTAGGTTGTGGAACTGTAACCAATCACGCGTGAGTCGAAATGGTCGCTGTAACTAAACCAGGGCACCCCGACCAAATGGGTTAGGTTAATTAGAACTGTGATCAACCGCGTGCGAGCAGAGAGAGCGAAGCGATGCGAGCACTACTTCCGTAGACCAGGCGGTTAACTAAACGGCTAATTTAACCAGTTGACTGCGACATATATATGAGATCAAAATAATAGAAGTTATAAAAAAACTGTTTAAAATAATTACCTTCAATTTTAGTATTATAATTCTGATTATCTATATTGAGTTGTTCATATTGCCATACGTAAAGTCCGGGGCCCAGGGTTTCCAACTTCTTTACTATAGCCTCAAGTTCGGCGACGGCGTTCCTCGCGCGAATGTACCGCAGACAAAGCGCAGAGGATTGTTCACTCTTGCGCCTTTGCAGAGTTAGGAATCGCTCCACAGTCTGCAGTTAGTAGAATACTATTTAAAATGTATTTATTTATTAGAGCATGAGAAGACTTACAGCTAAAAAAACAACAAAAAACCGGCCAAGTGCGAGTCGGACTCGCAAACGAAGGGTTCCGTATCAGAAGGGAAAAATATCATGTCTGTTGTATGGGAGCCCCCCTTAAATATTTATTTTATTTTAATTAAGTATTTATTTTTAAAGCGAATATACAACTGAATATTCTGTGAATATTTCAAGCATCTACCTGCTCCCGTTATTAATATCGACTAAATAACGGCAAAAAATCACGTTTGTTGTATGGGAGCCCCCCTTTAATATTAATTTTATTCTGTTTTTAGTATATGTTGTTATAGCGGCAACAGAAATACATAATTTGTGAAAATTTCAACTGTCTAGCTATCGCGGTACTTGAGATACAGCCTGGTGACAGACAGACGGACGGACAGACAGCGAAGTCTTAGTAATAGGGTCCCGTTTTTACCCTATTGGTACGGAACCCTAAAAATGGAAACAATAGTCGACAGAAAGCATCATAATTATGCCTAGCGTTTTCCCAATTATGTTGGGGTTGGCTTCTAGCCTGACCGGATGCAACTGAATACCAGTATTTTACATGGAGCGACTGCCTTTCTGACCTCCTAAGCCCAGTTACTGGAATACTATAAAGTAGGCATACAGAAACGATTACTAAAATTATGAATGACGGTAATTATCTACTATACTCCATTTGAAATAAGATTATGCATTTAAATAAAACCTTTTTACAGTCCGTTCAACCGATTTTGACTTCTATACCGTAGGCATAAGGATGGTATTAAAAGCAAAAAAAGTGGTTACAATACCAACTGTTTACTGCAGCTTCCATATGCCATACCACCAACGCAATAAAATTCAAAATCGGTTGAACGGACTGTAAAACAGGTTTATTTAAATGCCTAAATGGAGTATAGTTGAACTCATGAGATTATAAAAAAGAAAGTGTTTGTTTAGCGTGCTTAGATACATATGTATATTGATGGGTACCCATCATATGTATGGTTTTGCCAACTAATTACAAAGCACCACTTTTGGTCATTTTATAGAAAATGCTATTTTTTCTGGTAGCCATTATCAAAACTACAGAAAAAAAAATCTGTTGTTCCCTACATTTTATGTTCGCATAACTCGTTAAAATGTAGGGAACAGCTGTTTTTTTTCGCGATCTCAGGGTTGGTCTCATATTAAGAGTTGTTCATAACGATGAGTACAATTACGGCCTCTTTTCAGGTCCCACACCATTTAAATTACACCTTGTATATGGCAATCGAGCTACGGTTTCCTAGAAGAACGGTGACTGCCCCCAAATAGCGTCCGCAATTTACCGGTGAAAACGACACTGAAACGTTATCTTTGAAAGTAAGTTTATGTGTGTCTAAAGAGTGTTTTTGACACCGTACAGTCAAACTCTGCTGCCCAATGATTTAAATTGCTAGGTTTGCCCTCACCGTACTTAAACACGCAAAAAGTGTCCATTCTGAGAAGAGTGAGCTCATACATATATAGCGTTTCCATGACAATCGAGTCACTGCGTTATTGGGTGTCAGGTGTCAAAAGAAACAGACACGCGACAATCTTTTGACGCAACTGCGCCCAACTGGGCGTATCTAGCGAACTAAGTCTTTGCTGTCATCAGTCACCGAAACCCTAGCTTTACGTATACTCACGTAAGGTGTCAATTTGCTTATCAAATATTAACTTCTCTGACTTAAGATAGTTCAGACCCTTATGTCCATGCACTGACAGTCCTCTGTCCTAGAGTAAATTCTTACCTCAGTAAAGTCTTACCTTATCAGCGATAGGTTTCCCTTTTCTTGAGTAAATTAGTCCCGATCCGGTAGTCCGCTCGAGGTGTTGCAATCCATCAAACTTCGTGTTAGCATGCTCCAATCTACCAGCATATTTTTGCTCAACTTCAGAAACTTTCTGCTTTATCTATATGAAAATAAGCTTTTAAGTAAAATGAAATTGAAAAATGATTACGTTAAATAAATGGTGAAATTAAGTCTCCTCAGTACCTATTTATTGTTTCCTTTACAAAATATACAGGATATTTTTTTATCCAATGCGCAAACTGTAACCATGATTCAGTACATGATTCTGAACCACCCTGCGTTTAAAACTATGAAAAATTATCTCTGCCATACATTTTGACCGCTTAGGTATTGCACATTTCTATGAAAGAGCTGATTTTTAGGGTTCCGTACCTCAAAAGGAAAAACGGACCCCCCCTATAAGATCACTTCGTTGTCCGTCTGTCTGTCCGTCTGTCAAGACCCTTTTTCTCAAAAACGCGCAAAGTTATCAAGTTGAAATTAATATCAAATACTCAAGGCTGCAATCCCTTGAAGCAGTGAAAAAATCAAACTTCTAAGTCAACGCAATCAAAATATAAGGGCGTTTATGTTCCGTTTATGCCGCATATTTTGACACTCGCAAGAGAATCAAAACCTATAGGGTACCTACTTCCCGTTGGCCTAAAATAATGAAATTTAGCAAGAAGCAATGTTATGTAGCACAAGTAATAGGAAAAATCCGAAAACCGTAAATTTGTAGTAACATATCTATTAATTTGTACGGAACGGTAAAATTCTTGTTATGAAATCTAAATATAGCACTGTTCTGACAGAGAATCTGTCAATTTGCGCTTTTATAATTTCTAACGTGACAATATTTTCGTGGACGTCCACGACCACGTCTTTAAAATGTATGGAAATACTTACATGTTATAACGTTATCGTGAACCGAAAGGATGATGCCCATTTTGGTACTCCCTTCAATAACCATGTGTTTATACATCGTTGGATAGGTATTTTTAAGCCGAATGGAAGATACCCCGGTGCCAAATTCTAAATCCTTCTCCGTTCAGAGTTGTACTGTACTAAACATGTCAGTTTTAGCAATGCACACATTACTAGGTATGAGAAAAGTTTTAAATTACGATTTGTGATTTTTCTAGTAGTCTAATCTCAGTTTTTGCCCAAAAGAATCTTTGAATCCTTATACGAAATTACATCGACTGACATCACAAAAATAAAGTCTATCTAAGAATTAACGTTTTTCTAGCGGACTGTACCATTTTTTCAAAATCTGATAATGTAGTTAGCAATTACTCAAGAAGTAGTCTCTTAAGAACGTTTTTCTGTAGATACAACGGTCAAGGTGGCTTCTCTTACTGCCTCATCTCAACTTCCACCCAGTATTACTCCGATCAGACAAGAAATCAAGACAACAGCCCTTGGAATTATTGTATTAGATTTTAATACATTTCTAATGATATATAATTTATTCCTATTGAAGCGGGTACCAGCTTCCATACATTTTGTGACATCATCCCTTAAAAGCATCTGCAAATATTTCCGTACTTCCCTGTGTTATCGTGTCGTGATGCAGTCGACGTCCACAATAAAATTGTCCCGTTAGAAATTATAATAGCGCAAATTATGGTTCTATTTTTGATGTATGTGCAAATAATTTTTTTTTTTTATAATAACTTATCAACAGTTTTACAGACTACTTTATTTGTATGTTAGCAACCTTTCATTATGAGCATTAGATGCTTACATCAGCGATTTCACTCTCTGCCTTCTTCTTCAATTCTTCGTAAGCATATAATTTTTGTTGATATTTTTCTTCCATATCTACAGCCCCCTCCAAAGGCTTCAAAACATGTTCGCATTTACGTTTTCTGGAAAAGTAAGGGTTTATGGGATTCGAGAAACATCTCGAATACAATAATAATATGCAGTTAATGCCACAATCATCCAAACTAATATTATAAATGCGAAAGTAACTCTGTCTGTCTGTCTTTCTGTCTGTCTGTCTTTGCTTCACGCCTAAACTACTGAACCGATTTGTTTGAAATTTGGTACAGACATAGTTTGGAACTTGAGAAAGGACATAGGATAGTTTTTATTACAAAATAAAAAATAAAATTTATTCCGGACATACAGCGCCATCTATTGGTCAAGAGTCGGCATCAATTCAGTACTGAAAATTCATCGGAAAAATGTAAATAAATAGTAAAAAGGTATGAAAATATAATATAATACAACTTTTAGTACAAAGAAAATGCTCTAACGGAGTATAGATAATTCTATTAGTACTATATGTCGAGTTGGTGATCGCGCAATGGTGTCGATCGTTACACGAGTTCGGTTCATGTTATTGTTTTAATTCATCGGAAAAAAGTAAATAAAGAGTAAAAAGGTATGAAAAAAATAATATCAATATAATAAAACTTTTAGTACAAAGAAAATGCCCGAACGGAGTATAGATAAATAATCCGAGTTGTCACTATGCTTGATAGATGGCGTTGGGATCGAAATAGATCGCGCTATGGTTTCGTTAAAAATCTGCCGGAAGTCACTATTCCACGCGAACGAAGTCGCGGGCAAAAGCTAGTTATTTTATACTTAGGTATTTACTCGTACCTTGCGAGATTGGGATTTAATGTTTTCGAGATTTAAAATACTTAACAACCTTTCTGTAAATAAAATTCTTTGGCGTTTAGCGTGAGCTACATTCTCGTTGCGAGAATGTATAGTAAAAAAAACGTTTCAAAAACCATAAAGATGTGGAATGTGTATCATAATATTTTTTCTTTAATTCATAACGACGTGGGTTACGATTAGTTAACACATCAGCAGATCTACCTAAATCACATCAAAAGTGTTGGATTTTCAACAATTTGTTCACCAATACAATGAATTACAAAAATATCGGCATTCTGGCAGACATGACACCACGAGCAGTCTGCCTGCCAAAGTATTATACAACTTCTTGTTATTCATATACAGTTCAGTGGGCTAGTATTTTCTTTCAATACAAATGAGCAACTCAGATGTTTGCGCCAAACTCGCGACGACGACTAGAAAAATAAATATAGGTACTATCAGGTTTAATTTACGGTTGAAAAGTTTTATTCTTGAACGTTGTTTTGTCTTGTTACTCGTATTTTTACAATTTTACTGCCACGTGTATTGTGCGGGCGAGTGTACCTATATTAATTATGGCGTCATTTCAAAATGTATGTGGTTGATAATTTTCACGATGCAAAAAATGTGCCCCGTCTGGCCATTATTTAACAGTCGAATGACTTGAGTTTTAGTCAAAGAAATTAATCAAAGACAATGCGAGGAAATCTTTTGCCTTTTTTTTTCTTCTTTTGGCAACATGAACATTTAAATAGCTGTTGCTGTGGTTTAGAGATACTGTCCGCCGTAAAAAACGGTATGAGGCGTGCTACAAAGATGTTCGGGTCGGCCAGCACACTCCATTTGGCATTATCTGTTGAATAACAAAGCCGTCCTGAAGCAATAACTATATTCGGCTAACATTCGGCTTGTGCCGATCGGCAAAATCTGTTCGGCATCTATCTATCTATATATAAATAAAAAGAAAAGTCCTGACTGACTGACTCATCAACGCCCAGCCCAAACCCTTGACGGGACAAAAAGTGGTAATTCGATTTTTAAGGAGATTTTAGTGAGTGGCTTGATTAACTCAAAAAAAATGGTATAAATAAATTTGAACTTGAAGCTTGGCACAACTACTTATCAAAGAAAATTATAAAGTTCATAAGTTTTTAGAATTCTAAACTACCCTAAAGGGAGATTGAAGATCACGTGGAAATTTAACATACTTCTACATAGTAAATCAGGTCGAAATTATCATGGTTGGAGACGACTATTTCTTGACTATTTTTTTAGATCAAATTCAAATTAAAAAACTTAAGCGTTCCGCGGTAATCAGGTGAGGATTTTGGCGAGAAAGGCTCACCACGTAGGTAATCCTCACCAAGGCACCTTTATATCTCTGGAATCACTTTTAATGACTAATTTCGAGATTTGGCATAGCGTTACGACTATTTCTTGACTATTTTTAGGAATTCAAACCAAGTCGATACTCCCAGCCGTTTGGTTGCACTAGAGGAGGATTGTGTGGAGACCTTCACCACACAATCCCCACCAACCTATAGCTATAACTTCGGAATCGTAATGCGACTTTTTTGACCTTGGTGACTATTTATGACTATTTCTTGACTATTTTTTGGCGTTCTCAAAATTGATTTACATGAAGTTTTCAAAAGTGAGGATTGTATGGTGAAGGACACAGTTTTGTCACTATTTCTAGTCAGCTGATCGGCAAAACCCCTAAGTAGGCCTATCACTACTATTTATTTTGGAGGTAAGGAATGATTTGTTTGATAGTTTGAAAATACTCCTACGCATTAATATTTTGGTAATACTAGCAGTATTTTCATTTATCGTCGTATTGTCGTCTCCACATTGAATATTTATGATATAGGTACTTGTAATATTCAGCAAGTCGTCTATGCAGTATGTTGTTGAGCACTTGTTGATGGTTGCGCTCCAACGTGAGGTCTCTGTGAGCCTGCAAGTACTCTTCCCGGTCCACGTGAATAGCAGCCCCGGCTACATTATATCCAATCTGGGCACTTTGTTCTCTGTCTGCGTCATCCAGTTGCTGGTCACTTACTGGAAAATGAATTAATAAACCTTTAATAATTGTAGGAGGTGCAGAATTTAGACAGAATATCATTTTAAAAGAGCCGAACAAACATAGCTCATCCACCCACCCACTCAACACATTATGTATGTTATTGTACTCCTGATACGCACGGGTGAATTAGGAATGTCAAAATATCCAGATTGGTATTATGATATTGCTATAGGTATTCACGACAAATATTAACATAATGCGTTGGTTTATTAAACCTCTAGAAAGAATTCTCGATGGTATAAACCGCATCAAAATCGATCCAGTTTTTCGTAGGACCGATGACCATTGAGATTTTGTTTTCTTCGTTTATATCAAAAAGTGTAAAGCCGGATTGTTTGTGCGTTTGATTATTATAAATAAAGGTCCTACGAAATAAAAATAATAAACTACTTTCATTTTAACACTTACACTTTTTGAGATATGAGGTCGTAAAGTTAAGTGGTCCATTCATAGCAACCTTCCGTAGTCACGATTTTTATGTATAATCGACGATCGTAAGTACTTTACCACTTTTGACAACAAGTCCCAGTAAACTGAATATTCATTAAGGTTGAAAATAAGTAAGGTTACGTACGGATTGACAGGTGGCTTGCTTAGCGCCTAGAACCCAATGAGTAACAAAGTGTAGCAGTAAATTGAAACGGACGGTCTAGAATTTTCGCACAATTTGTTTTTATCTGAATTATGTATTACTTGTTATAGGACTAATTCTTCAATCATCTGGTGACTTTATTCGGGGAATATTTTTGAAATTTCAACGTCAATTTTATTCTTCGAATAAAAGTTATTTGGCGATGGAAAAAATAGCCATTGAATTACTCAATTCTAAATGACAACACTTAGACTTCAGTTTGGAATGTACAAAGTGTAAAGTAACAGTGTGCTTATTGTTGAAGACCCTAATAAAATAATAAATAAATAAAAAAGACCTTGTCGTTTAATGAAGTACAAATAACATTTAACCTTAGGGTGGTAATGAAATTACGAGGTCCACTATACCTATTCACATCTGCCTAGCCTTTTCTCAACTATGTTGGGGACGGCTTCCAGTCTAACCGGATGCAGCTGAATACCTGTATTTTACATGGAGCGACTGCCTATCTGACCTCCACAACCCAGTTACTGGGTAATACGATACCTACACCATAAAAGTTGTGGTAATAGTTTATTGACTTACCAGTAGATACACTATCGCCATCGGAGCTTGCATCGCCCTCTTCATCGCGGGTTCCCGTGGCTTTAGTAGTGCCAGAATTAGTTTCCTGTTTTGTCGTTACTTTCTTTTTTGTCTTTGGTTTATCCTATAATTTACAACATTTTAAAATTGGTGTTCACAGTCGACAGGCAGTGAAACCATTTTTATTGACTAGGCTAATTATTTTACGATTATACTCTTGGAGATCGAGGCAAACTAACTACAGAGGTTCCCCTCACCGCAATTTTTAGGAAACTAGAATAGCGTGATCATATTATTGATAGTTTTGATACTCAATTTTTGGCTAAAAATATGCAAAATTTCGCATAACATTTTGGGTAGTTACAATATTTAGATATTATTACTAAAGCACAGTAAGCAGAATGCGCGACTGATTGCCCTAACCTAAAAGATACAGTGCAACTTATTGCTGAACGGAATGTTTAGTAAAAACCATTGCTCCAACAGTATTTAAATTTTTAAACGATGTTCAGTACCAAACAAACATTACAAACAAAAACTCCTTAAAATGTCCTTAATTAAAAGCAATAACGATACTCTAGAAATGAATGAAAATACTTAGGCAAAACACATAACAGGAATAGGGACAAAACATATAGCAGAGCAATATAAAACTCGCCCTGAATATTCCTGCGTAATGAAACACATTTTGAATCGTCGGCATCGTAAAATAAATTATGCAATGAACGTAGCAGCTATAGTTCGTCGGGCTAAACCCACGGACATTATAAATGCTAATAATGAAGTCACAGGGGACGGGGTTCATGCAAAGTTCTATGAACGGAAGCCAGAAGCAGGCGTTAACGTAACAACTCGATTGCATGCAAACAGTATCATGTTAATTAAATTGAAAGGGACAAAAACGTAGAAGCATACCTCAGTTCCAGGCATATCGCGTGATTCGTTTGAATTACTCGACTTTTATTGATCTGCTTAAGGTTATAACCCAAAATTATTTCACTCCATTATCTTCCCAGCACAACATGCGAACATTGTTGAATGGTTGTCATGGCAACTAATAAACGAGTATCGAGCGGCTTTCAAAGCTTTGATGCCAGTTCCAGATGCATGCGAATATAAAAAAGTAGGTTTTATTTTAGGCGCGGAATTGCTTAACAAAGAAAATCGTCGGGTTTTCCATTCATTTGTTGTATTTTCTGTATAATATGCGAGGGAAATTCTTGTTTGTATTTGCATGATATCTGCTTCACAAAACATTTAAAACTCAACCTTATGCCACTTCAGGAAGTGAGATTACAGTTTTTCGTTGTAAGGTTGACAAAGATCTCGGGTGTCACCATTGTGTGGATCGCCCCGAGGACACGGTGAAGCACACGGTGGAGGTCTGCCCAGCCTGGGCAGAGCACCGCTGCGTCCTCACGGCGGCGATCGGCGGTGACGATCTCTCGCGTCCGGCCCTAGTCCAGGCCATGCCGTATCATGGGCTCCGTAGAGCGAGAGTGCATGGGAGCCGCCACCTCCTTCTGCGAAGCAGTAATACTTGTGAAGGCGGACCGCTTGAGGGAGAGATAATCTTTTGCGCCCTCACGCCCCTAGTCGCCGCAGGAGACGCCCTGGGCGTTGGGAATCAACAGACAATTCCCGGCCACCGTAGGCACGGGCTTGCGGACGGCGAGAAACGGACAGCTCGCCGTCCGGTAAGGACCACGGCGCGTTGTGTTCCACGCGCGCCTCAAAGAGAAGCACTAACTGACGGGGTCCGCTAGGACCGATGGCTGCCAAGGTCGCAGAATGTTCGAAAGAGGTACCGTGGCCCCTGGCACAGGCTACTGAAGGAACACGGGTGGGTTTTACTCAGTAAAAGTGTGACACGCCCTCCCGCTCCTTTTATTATATTTGATAATTTCCCACCCAAAAAAAAAATAGGTTGACAAACATCATTTTGCTAAAAAACGGAATTTTCTAAAACCTTTTCTTTAGAGCTTAAAGCATCACTAAGTATCACTAGAATAGACTAAAACTGAACTGTACGTGTTGAAGTGCTTGATGTGAAAAACTGATTATTCTCTCTTAAAGGTCATCCAATGTTTCACTGAAGTTGGTTCGTCGCAATAAGCTTAGCTAGTTTTCCATTAAAAAACATGTATTTTCTTTTACTATTATTAGAACAACGCACCAACTCGCATTTTTATTTAGAACTAGCTGACCCGACAGACGTTGTCCTGTCCAAGTTTCAATAATTCATACAAAGTTCCCATAGAAAATGCACTTTCAGTGTTCTCGAATTTTCATTTTCCGGCAACTTTTAATTTTTTTGTTTACTTCAAAACTCGATTTGGTCTATTACGAACATTTTAAAATAAAAATAAATCCAAAACGGTCTAGCCTTTCTAAAGTGATGTGCTTATCAACGAACAGCATTTCATTTTTATTCTATGGAAGAAATAGAAGTAGCCCGGGACTCCAACTCCAACCTTCAGTTTAAACCACATGGAGTCTGAAAATAAATTAAGGTTCGTTGCTAGATAAGAACCAGAGCGGAGTCCAAGAATGGAACCATGTGGAATGAAGGTTGTAAAACTTTCTTCTTGACTTGAGCGGAATGCGAGAAAGAGAGGAAGCTTAGAACGCGAGCCACACCTACTTATGTATTTACGGATCTAAAGCCTGATTCACGATATAATTTACCTACCGTCCTGATGCCATAAGTTAAAGCAACTATAAAACTTGCACCGTCTAAACAGTGTTTAGACGATTTTCTAATGTGACTCAGGCTGGCTGGACAAATAGTCAAAATAGCTCGCATTTAACTAGGTCAATAGGGCACTTTATGTGACGGCTAAACACCCTTATTTCAGAATTTGTAACGCTACAGAATCTTAGATAATCGATCGGAAACGTGTCCAGCCAGCTTGAAAAACCACTTTTTGCTGGTCTCTCAATCTCGGTAACGGAAGTGATTATGACGACTTTTTGCATATCAACGGGCGTTACATAAATTTGTAACAGGCATCGAGCGAAAAGTTTTGTAGTACGTACAGCGATTTAGTAGAAAAATGCAAAAATCTGTGTCCAGCCAGCTTGAATTTACGTATAAAACTTTTGGCTGGCACTTCCGAATCTCAATAACGGGAGCGTTTTCGAATATGGTTACTTTACTAACATTTAGTAACGCAATGTGTAACAGTAATAACGTTTGATTTATGGCGTCACATGTAAGGGTTTACGAGAAATCAATAAAAACTTAATGTCCAGCCAGCCTGAAATCAAGCTGGCTGGACACGTGTATCTCCGCTGCCTGATGATCTACGACCTTCGAAATGTGTTCAAAATTTTGTACCGGGGACGATAATGATAACCTGAATTTGTAACGGAGAAACTTTGCGTAGTTTCAAAGATATTGATCATTAAAATGTTTTCATATAAACACTGCAGTAGGGTTACCAATCTTGTAGGTTTTATGTAGGACTAAGTGTATTTTAAGGTGTTTTCTTTAATGGACGAAAATCCGTGTATTGGTGATACTAATACGAACAACTGTAGTTCACAGTCTGATCTCAGTGTCCATCCGTCAAAAATACCTCTAGTTTCCCTTCATTTTGACAAGTTTTTGACATTTGTTTGTCGCCGAGATGAGACTGTGACTAGATTTTGAACGTTTTAAATTACGAGAATTGGCCTTCAGGTATTGTGTCACCCCAAATAGACCACATGTCTTTACTCTTTAGGATAAGGTTTTGATCAACGTTCGTAATAACGTGTTCTGCCGGTGTACCTAATACTTAAATAAATAAAACAGGGCGCATACATCCAACTGACGACACAAATCGTAAAAACTAACAACTTTCGCAAAAAAACATTGTAATTCACGTTAGTTACCAAGGACACATTACTTTTTAAAACAACAGTTGTATAAAAAGACAGTACTTATCTGAAAGTTTATAACGGTCAGTTACACACAAGTCACACACACAGATTACACACAAAGCAAGTCTCATCATGGCCGCGTTCCGAATCGCACTCATGAGCGCTAAAATCGCTCTTGCTGGTAATTCATAGAAATGGGTTAGTAGTGATTGAATGTTATGAAGTTGCAGCTGGGTATTGTTTATTTAATTATCAGAATAATAATTAAATAAACAATATCGATTTCAAAATTTGAAATCAATAAATTGCGTAAAAAATGTAGTTAAACAAACGTCGGGGGACAAAATAACTGTGAACGGAATGTAATACTTACTTCCATGATAGCTGATGATGGTGTCTCTATCTATTGCTTAAAGTTGGTACTACTAGGACAACTGGTGGAATCTTAACTCTTATTTATGTTGTCTACCGCAGATTAATTAATAGTTGTCTTACTCTGATTAGTGATGACACTTCGAAAAGTACATACAATGCCAACTGTAGAGTTTAGTTCTCATTTTCAGTTACCTAAGATAATGAACTAAACGCGAAATACAAGTGGGCTCTCTTTTGCAGCGCTGGTAGTCAATTATTATTTTGAATTAACACATACTTACGCTTACGCTTACGCTTTTTACTGCAGGAAAACCTTTTATTCCCACGGGAAAATCAAATACAAAGCAGGCGTGGCTGCTACCGGCCGATTCGTCGATTAAAAAGAAATCCTTTATTTATGTAAAATTATGGTCACCTCACAATATTAATGGCAGTTTGTATGGGAAAATTTAAATGATCAATATCTTTGAAACTACGCAAAGTTTCTCCGTTACAAATTCAGGTTATCATTATCGTCCCCGGTACAAAATTTTGAACACATTTCGAAGGTCGTAGATCATCAGGCAGCGGAGATACATGTGTCCAGCCAGCTTGATTTCAGGCTGGCTGGACATTAAGTTTTTATTGATTTCTCGTAAACCCTTACATGTGACGCCATAAATCAAACGTTATTACTATTACACATTGCGTTACTAAATGTTAGTAAAGTAACCATATTCGAAAACGCTCCCGTTATTGAGATTCGGAAGTGCCAGCCAAAAGTTTTATACGTAAATTCAAGCTGGCTGGACACAGATTTTTGCATTTTTCTACTAAACCGCTGTACGTACCACAAAACTTTTAGCTCGATGCCTGTTACAATTTTATGTAACGCCCGTTGATATGCAAAAAGTCGTCAAAATCACTTCCGTTACCGAGATTGAGAGACCAGCGAAAAGTGGTTTTTCAAGCTGGCTGGACACGTTTTCGATCGATTATCTAAGATTCTGTAGCGTTACAAATTCTGAAATAAGGGTGTTTAGCCGTCACATAAAGTGCCCTATTGACCTAGTTAATTGCGAGCAATTTTGAAGATTTGTCCAGCCAGCCTGAGTCACATGATTTTCTATGGTCATAGCTACATAAAATCACGAATTTACACCTTCATTCTTCGAATGGGTATGTTTTGTGTGTTACTTTGTTCCAATCTCTGGGGTATGAACCCTCGCCCTAATTGCGTAACACACTTTCACTCACAATCCAAGAGCTTTGAAGGATATTGATAATCCATAGCTTCATCATCATCATAATTTCAGCCAAAAGTCGTCCACTGCTGGACATAGGCCACCGGCTGGGCATACCGGTTCTGTGCTTCTCGCATCCAACGGGTTCCTGCGGCCTTCACAAGGTCGTCGGTCCACCTTGTGGGAGGCCTTCCAACGCTACGTCTTCCGGTACGTGGTTGTCACTCCAGAAACTTTCGGCCCTATCGGCCATCTGTTCTGCGAGCAATGTGCCCTGTCTACTGCCACTTAAGTTTTGCAATTCTTCGGGCTATGTCGGTTACCTTGGTTCTCCTGCGGATCGCCTCATTTCTAGTTCGATTACGCAGGGAAACTCCCAAGCATAGCCCTCTCCGTTGCCGTTTGGGTGACTTTTAGCCTTCTAATAAGGCCCATTGTGAGCGACCACGTTTCAGACCAATTTCATTGCTTCATAGGTTTGAAAAATTCGTCTGTTCAAAAACATAAATAACGCAATGAACTTACCCTGAACTGTCAAAATTAAACCTATTGCGATCAATTGTCATTTTATTTGAGTTACGCAATTACCTCGCCGGTCATCGACTCATACTTACGTTTGTATAGAAAGCACAGAAATGGAAGTGTTGACAATACCGTCTCTGTCAGCGGCTGACTCCCGTGGTAGACTGCAACTAAAGTTCAGTTTTAAACTTCGACTACTAACTCTTCTCTTAAACTTCCCATTTGATATGGAAGGAAGTGGAAACTAGTACCTCATGTTTTTTTTCTATCTCAAAGTTTTAATCTCTAATCTAGGGTTGACGGTCAGTTAAATCATTTTACTAGAATTTATCGAGCTTTCTCTGGTTGGTCTGGTTGGTGGTGGTGGTCTGGTTGGACCCAATTGCCACTGAACATTCTCAACCTATATACATACCTTCAGGAGTTGTAGTTGATTCAACATAGTATAGTAGGCTTTACAGCTTGTCTTGGGTTGTTACTGTTATTGTCGGATATTGATGATAATCGTTATGTGGGCCATGTGGTATGCCCAGTCACCAGCTACACGCTCAAGCGACACGCATCTTGTGAGAGCGACTGCTTAGAGAACTAATCAAAAAAGTTGTTTAGAGCCTGCTACGAGTCACCGCAACGCCGACCAACGCAGCGACCGACGGGAACAGAAGACGCGCGCGCATGTCGCTTGACGCGAATAGCGTACCAAGTTGTATAAGCAGCGCTCGAGGACCGTGAGCGGTGCCTTACAGTATAGAAGACAGTGCACTGACAGAATGTGTCCGGTTTCAAACTGAACACGTAAATAAGTAGTATTATTTGGCGAGATTTTGTCCATGCCATCTTCAGAATAGATGCTGCATGAAGTTTGTTTAATTTTGTAAGTCTTCGGTTTAAGTCTAACAGTTTTTGCTTCGTTTGTGCCTAAAAAAAACTGGACGAGTTTTTTTTTGGAAAAAAAAAACCACAGCCATTTTAATTTGTTAATTTGAATTTTGAACTGACACACCATTTATTTTAATAGTAGTCTTTTATGTCGGCAAGGGCGGCATAAAATATTAGTTCACGTTGTTGAACACCAAAAGGCCTTCAATTTGGATTCACACGTTTTTCTTGCCGTAAAAAAAAACACGGTTTATTCGGCGTGTGTAAGCACAGTTGTCAGTGTTGTATGGATCACAATGGAAGCTTGTTGACAGACAAAACCGTGCCGTGTATAAAGGGCCTTATGGTGTTTAATTTACCAGTTACATAACTACCCTTTTTTTTCAATGCGTATCAATTAGGGGTAGAAACACAGAACCTGTTCTGTGGGTAGGAAGCTGAAGTTTGGGCCATCGGAACCCTGCAGCAGACCATTAGAACTGCTGGCCTTTTCTTTCACCAGCTTTTTTTAGGCCACTGACCTCTGTTGACGTTGGCAGTGTCACAGCTCAACTTTGGGCCGATGCCAGACTTTCGACAATGCTCTTCCCAAAATAACTACCGTCGAAAGTTTATACGACATTTTTCTGTTGTAAAATGTTAAAGACTTGGACAGCAGTAAATCAATCCAGAACATTACTACAATATCATTACCAAAACGTATGAAACCGTTCTTAATTTAATTCATAACATTTTGACACTTCGGCATAAACATACTTTAATTAAAGCTGAAAGTTGTTTCGGATGGCCTGTCATTTAAATGAATTTTGTAAACATAGAAGCTTAACCGGGCACGTTTGCCGCATATCGAAAAAGTCATGGGCCAAATCTACCACCGAGTGGGTCCCAGACGACCGACGACCGGCAACACCGAGGTAGACTCTGAAGAAGATGGCGGGACGACCTTGACGCATATAAACCGGATTGATTCACACTAGCTCAAGACAGAGAGGTGTGAAAAGAAAAAAGGCCTCCGCCTTTGCCCGGCAGCGGGACAACATAGGCTAAAAATAAATAAAAAAATAGAAGTTTATTGTTGGATAAAAAAAATCACAAATAAAGTTTAAAAAGTTTATTCAATAAAAAAGAATTATGTATAAGAAGAACGTACATAACATCAATACACACGATAATGCAAATATAATGGAATAAACAAGACCACTCTTCAGGATGCATTCCGTAACTGTTTTAACTCAAACTTACCTACTTTATTCCTTAAGATAGCGTTTCCTGCGCTCCCCGCTCCGTAAGTTCTATAAATAAGTCCCCGATGTTTAGACAATAGAGAATTTTATGTCCTGTTGGTCCCAACTTGATTTGTTCGTATATGGATGAGGAATTCCATTAATACAAATATAAGTTCCCCTTTGTATTTACAGTATGTGTAAGAATATGAGTTTCATCATAAAATATTCAAACAAATGACGGAAGTGATCCTTACAAACATATTATGCACTATAATATTTTGACTAGAATCAAGTTACACTTTGGCAGCATAGTAATAGTACAACATATTTACACAATAACGCAAAGGATTACGCATATTTTATTAATTATAAAAAACCGCTATTTTATAACACGACGTACGTTAACTTCGTTAATCCTATAAGTCCGAGGCGAACACATAAAGTTTAAATACGTTTTCCACATAAAAATATTGCAAGCCGGTTATAAAAAAATGTCGCAATAAAGATTATTTTTTCCATCGCTTATAAGATTAACAAGGCGTAATAGACGTCACGATTAACATTCAGGGAGCAATTAAATTCAAGGTAACAGAATCAGTCAAGAATCGTCTAAAAGCTGAAACTGACGGTGTGCAATTATGCTAGTGATGCGACTCAAATTAAGTCTCTGCTCGAGATAGCCGGATGAGTTCATTGCAGCTCGTGATCGAAACCGATTTTTTCGGCAAATCAACCAATCGGGTGTGAGATCAGACTCCATCGAGTATGAACGACTTCAGAAACCGACTCGACGCGAAGTTTTCTGGCTATAAAATATTCTGAAATACCTAACTTTTCATAAATAATATTTGTAGATAATTTGTCTAAAGCATGGCTTCATTTTGATAACATGATTAAATGACGATTAGAATCAGCTAGTAAGTATATCACCGATTTTATTTTGAACAAAACTCCACTCCGACGAATCGAACGATTTTGCAAACAGCTTCGAATGGCAAAACGTCATCCGGGCCGCATCACTTACTCTTATTTTTGTAGAATACATTACATGGAAGACTTGAACATAGTTACAGCTATTGGTCATTTGAGCACTGTTCAGTAAAGATTTGAGGAAGCTTTCCCACGACGGAAGATGTCGCGTGACAATGGGTCGCTTGAAGCGTCATCGGCCGATGATTGTGGGCTCATCGGCCATGGCCAGCTCGTCTGTTGCTGCTTTATCGCCTTTCCTCTTGCGGGAGTACCAGAGGAAAGAGGCAGCAGCGAAGAGGTTGACGAGAACCACGAACCAGGCCAAGAAGAAACTGATGTTATAACTGTGGAAAAAGAGGAAATTAGTGTGACGTCAACTGATAATAGACTAATAAAAAAAAAAGAAATATAGCCACGGTATGCTTACAATGTCTGTATAAAATTCTACAATGGAATGCTTTCAGCATAAAATGATAATGCTCGCATAAACAATTGATGATGTTAGCCGCACTTAACATGCATTGGTCCGATCGTATACAAACGTCTATCAAAGTAGTTAGTAATACGTCAAAAACATATCATTGTATACCGGAGCCAATAGAATTTTGCAACGAATGTTGTTCAATCGAAGCCTATAGAATTTTGAAACTGATGTCCGAATGATATTGAAAAGAGGTAACAAATGTTTGCGGGAATGTTATAGTACCTATATTATATCACTTTGAAATAAATAAGAACAAGCTAAACAAAATTATTCCTTACATTCGAATAAGACAGTGAATCGATCGTAATAACAATTGAATGATTGTTATGAAACTTAAACACATGAACAAAAATACACAATAATCTGAGATTATGAACACTGCTATAGTGGTCGACAATAATATAGGATAAATACGTTAATACTTACTAATGGTAAGCCTTTTCGGGGTATATAAATTTCACGTTTTTCTTCATATGATCTACTGAAGTCATCATTACTTGTACCACCACGAATGTGCATGAGGCTGCAAAAAAGAAAATTATTAGTATGTATAGCCATTAAACAGTGTTTTATTAATTTAAGTTTTCCATCTGGAATGTCTCAGTAGCGGAGTCTGGATTTGTATCCAATTGATGGCAATAGGCTCGCCCCCTATTACATGGGACTCAAACATAACTGGCGAAAACAGTACTAAAGATGCACCTCTGCCTAACCCTCGGAGAACACAGGCATACAGGCGTGATGGTATGCTATTTGTCATAAAACATCATCAAAATAAAATAAATAATATAAAGCCAAGAGAGTATAGGTATAATGGAGAATGTAGGTAGTTTGATGTTCTTTTATAAGAGAAGTAAAGATAATTTTACCAAACTAACGCATATCTGGTAATATTTGATGCAAAAATTAATATCTTCCCGACCAAATTTCGGTCACCGTGGCCAATAACAACGGAGATTATCCAAGTACACAGCGGATCTAACATTGCACAAGAATGTGCGCTAGCACAGGTGCACTCCCTCTTTTTCCACTGTCATAGTCCTATGCGACGGCAATCCGACAAGACCGGGGAGAGATCAGGCGCAGGACCAACGACTATAAGTGCTTACCGAGGCATGGGGATGTGACAACACTACTAACTTCCAAATTCCAGGTGTTGCTGAGAAATTTCTAATGGTAAACACCAATAACACTTGCAATATGGATCCGTGTCAGATAGGTTGTTCAACAACCTGTCTGACCCATATTTAAAAGTAAGTCAAGTAACAAAACACAAATTTTCTGAAATACTTACTGCTAATGAAGTGTATGCCCGCGGCAAGACGCTTGAACATGTATCGAGGATTGTGGAAAGTGTATACGGAGAAACCACAACCCATCGCCATGACGAACAGGCTGATGATACCAAACGATATCATGGTCCTTACGTAATCTAAATAAAGAAAAATATATATGTCAATGCAATCACTACTTTAGATATATTCATCAGTATTAGTATATAAATTATATTATCTGCTAGAGGAATTCGAGTTTAAAAAGAGTAAATCAAAAATTCCTAAAAATATTATAGGATTAATAAAAAAGTCTGCAGATGAGCCATATTTGCACATTATCATAATCGTAATAACGAACAAAAAAAAAAAAAAAAAGGTATGTCCTAGACATTTTCCCTAACAACGATTTCAAAGACTTTTAATAGGCACTGATCATTGTCGACTGCAATAAATTTTTCTATAACAGGGACATTTTTGACCGGACCCATGTTACTTAGGAAATTGGCAACCCAAACATATTACTTATTTGAAAAAGCTTCGATTGTACACGTCGTTAGTGGGGAACAAAATTCAATAATAAAAATATAGTACAACTCCGTGGCATAGCGTGGAACATAAATAAATACGATTTATACCTGGTTACAAAAGACTTTACCTGTCTTTGTCACCTGATAGGTATTGGATTCGAAACAGAAGCGAAAAATCTAATGGGATGGATACAACACCCGGGCATTTTAATAGATCAGTAAGAAAAAAGTTGCCATGACGGCGCAAAGAAGATGTTTATGAATAATTTGTTTATTGAAATTACAATAATAATTGAATTATTAGGAATCCTTAATTATTAAGGGAACTTACAATAGACTTAGACTTCAGGTATTGTTATTTTTTTATTGCATTAATTAAATACAAGTCCTTCGCTTATAAACAATATACAAGAGAATATATACAAGAGAAGAATATACTTACTAGCTATATTAACATCATAGGCTAAGTCAAATGGACGGTGGTCTTTGTCCATCACAGGCTGGGCCAAATAATTGGTGCATTCTGCAAAGGGAGTAGCAATTAATAACACTATCATTAACATCAAATGGCTATCAGTTGGTCTCGACATGGTACGGCAAAGCATTAACATTTGAATGGCCGAAGCCTTCTGCGGCTTACCGCAATATCCTGCGGTATGCTCAAGTCCCCTTCGATCGATATCAACAAAATGTGAGTGAATTCAAAATCATTTCCGCTTGCGAAAATCTTTTGCCATGCCTTGCCATACCATGCCGGCGGGTGAGCGCCGGTTAAGTGCGGTAGATAAAAATTAAATAAAAATTATTCATAAAATATAATTATTAGTGTGATCATGTTATCCATATAACATTACCATAGAAAAAAACTTATCTATGGTCTGGACAGACCAATAATATCGTAAGGTATAGGATTAAAGAATAGAAAAAACCAAATGTTGAAAAATTACCCAAAATTTTCATCAAAAAGTAATTTTAATTTACACTCACTTGTACATTTTAGTGTAAAAGGAAAATAAATGTAGCCCAATAATAATAATATAATATCATTTGGAGTTTCATAAAAAGGATCTAAAGCATTTAATTTTTAAGCCGTATTTTCCGAGAAGAAGCAGTAAGCATTGTTATCATCTTAAATTCCATCTGTCTGTTGGAATTAAACTCGAGAAAAACGTTGGTACCTACATAAAAATGGAAATTTTAATTTTGCTTCGAAAGCTCTTAGAGGTTTTATGCTGGCACTTCATGGTACTGTGACTCAAAAACGCGAGGGGCGGAAGTATTCACGTGCTTGTAAATCGTACGAATATAATCAAATTTTTCGGGTTTCGCCGAATTACTCAGACTACGCCGGCTGTATGCCTAAGACTACGCCGTCTGTATGCCTATCCGTCTATTTGTCTGGCTGTATCTTTTTATGGTATTGTATTGGATATTGGGCTGGTATCCGCAACTCCCCGTTCATGCGCCTATTTTTGTACGGGTTTTTTACGGTAGGTGAACCAGAACACGTGGTCGCGCCGACAGATGGCGCCTTCCGATTTTCCGAACAAAAAGTGACATTTATGAACGCACCGATCGCGTATTCGCACGACGATCGCGTTTGGTTAGAACGCGGGATTATAAATTTGGCGGTATGGAACCCTTAATGGCCGTTGACCGGTTTTTATATTCATTATTCCTGTTCATGTGTACATACTATGCGATTTTGATGGTACAGCCGCCAGCACATCAAGCTACCCGAAACTGTCAAATTTTCCCAATCAACTTTGAACCTTATACTGTAGTGATAAAGTTGAAAATCTATTAAAGAAATTTGACAGATTGTAGTAACTTGATGTGCTGGCGTCTGTACATGCGCCATGACAGGAATGGAAGTCTGTTCAACGTCTCAGAATATTTGCAAGCAAACCCAAGGCAATACATTAGCAATTTTCTCAAAAGATTTATTGAAATACTTCACTTGTAAAGAAGTACTTAACTTGGAAATCTGTTTCGTTATTTGGACAGAGATTAGCTTATTTTGATTACTTTTAAAGTTCGTTCGTTTATGAAATATTGAATTTTGTCGTCTGCAATTTTATGTCCAATTTAATTTCGTGCCCGAAGAACCAATTTTCTGTAATGACAATTTATTGTACAAAAATCTGTGATGTTTTGTTTTAAGTTTTAGAGAGAGATTAATATTATTGCTCGAAAATCATCAACATTTTCGGACTTCTTTCAGTTTTTGACTTGTAAATTCTAAAAGTTGAATCCTACGTAATAATATTTTATTTTTTATACATTCTTCAGATCATTTTGCTAGGTTAATTTTTAAAAATGGGAGTACGTAGGTGTCTTTTTGTAACAGTACATACCTACATAATTGTCAAAATGAAATCATTATATTATTTATATTTTATATTTCTAACCGACTTCAAAAAAGGAGGAGGTTCTCAATTTTTTTTTTTAATCGTATTATATATTTATACATGTTTGAAGAAATGGATATTACTAGTTCAAAATTCACCATATTGACTGCATTGTACATGGTATCTAAAGCTATTTCGTTACGGTTATTAACTGCTAGCGCGGTACCGTGGATGTTTTAAGTTGCCTACTACCGGACATTTGCTGCTTATCGCGCCCCTACCCGGTTATGGGTGCCTGGTACTAGTTGCCGGATAAGCGGAGGTCGTATGTACGCGGTTTATCGCACTGCGGCAGGAAATTTAATACCTGCAGAGTTTACAGTGACCGTAGAATGTGTATGGAACTATGTAGAGTGTAGTTTTCGCTTTTTATAGGAAACGATACCACGTACTAAGAAAAACGCATTATATACTTACAAGAATAATAATCAGCTAACGAAAATACACTAATGTGCCGGCAATTTATTATTTTAGGTCAAAATAAAATCACTTTCTCAGTGTTTATTTTTTTGCTAAGATATCTTTGGTTAGACGTACTGAGCGCTGTTAAAATTTGTCCAGCTAATTTAATAGGACCCTGTATAATTATACGTTAATATAAGTCTGAAATTGCCAACCCGTCTTGAACACGCGTGGTGATCAATGCCTTCTTTGTATGAGAAGAGGCATTTGTCCTTCATAATCGACCTATAATGTTCCCACTGCTTATATTTACACAAAGTAAAGCTCCTGCCTGGTTTCGAACCCACGACCTACAACTCGTAAGTCGGGGTCATTACCACTGGGCCACCACTGCTCTGCCCTGCAGTGGGACATGAATAGACTCGTATTCATAAATTTTATTTTAATCCGACAAACGATTACTATTTATATGTTTTCGTTTGAGTTCTATTGGTTGTGACAAGTAATTAATGTCAAAAGAATTCACGGAGTTAAATCTTGTGGTTCACAGGCCCACGTGATTTATGTATTTTCAGAAAGCCCTCTTCAATTACATTAATCAACGTTTTACGAGTTGTTTCTTCATTTAATAATCTCATTTGTTATAGTTAAAACTAGTTTAATAGTATCAAAACTGTTAAAGTTTTATTGGTTACTAGCAGCGCCCCGCGGTTTTACAACCTTAAGTATCGATCCCGTTAGAATATCGGAATAAAAACTATCCTATGTCCTTTCCCGGGACTCAAACTATCTCTATACAAAATTTCATCTAAATCGGTTCAGCGGATTAAGCGTGAAGAGGTAACAGACAGACAGACACTTTCGCATTTATCATATTAGTATGTATTCAGATAGGGACACACGGCTACATAACACATCAAGCTATACATTTCCAGTTTTAGCTGACCTCGCATTGTATAGGTTTTTCGTACAATCAGAAGTCAGCTTATAATGTTTAGCTTGATGTGTAGCCATGCGTACCATTTGGAATCGTATCACTTGGAAATCTGACTCATGATATTCAGAATCGACCCTAAAGATAAACTGAATCGTAAAATTGCATATTTTGTTAGTAGTAGTAATGAAACTACGATCACCAACCCGTCCGTCAACTGTAATGTTTATATTAAAGATACTTGGGGATTATCTACCAGACTTTAACGAGCTGAAGAGAAATGGATGGTGCTATTTAAATCCTATTTCAGTAACCGTAGATACCTACTTATGTTTAGGTATATGTGCCTAGCGTTTCGATCGACTGAGCAATATAAACAATACTCTAATGACTCACTGAATTACCCGAAGATTAATACATACTAGTCATATGCATTTTAGTTGGAAAATCTTCCAAATGCTTTACGATTAACTATGGGTAGGCATACATACCGCATAATATAATACCAGAATATTGTTGTCTCACTGCAGGGCAAAGGCCTCTTATCATACAGAGAAGGCAAGCGCATTGATTACCTCGCTTGCTCAAGGTGGATTGGCGTTTTCAGACTTATTAATTAGAATTCCAGGTTTCCTCACGACATTTTCTTTCACCGACGATAATATTGGTCAACCTTAGGACCTTATCACACTGGCGATTTGCAAGCGAGTCCAAAGCGAGGCGAGTGCGCAACGAGCTCACCGCGAGTTCGCAGCGAGCGCGCGGCAAACTCGCCGCGAAGACGCCGCGGGCGCGCAGCGAGCTCGGCGCGCGCTCGCTGCGAAGTCGCGGTGAGCTCGCTGAAAAAAACGAGAGCTGGGGCCTATTTTTAATGTAACTACTCTGCAAGAATGCCAATCCACATGAACACTCTTCAGCTGAATTATGTTCCATGTAATTTAAACATTTTGCTTTGAAAAACTTTACGCCCCATAGTACAGACGCCAGCATATCATGTTACCCGAAACTGTCAAATTTTCCCAATCAACTTTGAACCTTATGCTTTGGCGATAAAGTTGAAAATCTATTAAAGAAACTTGACAGATTGTAGTAGCTTGATGTGCTGGCGTCTGTACATGGGACCTAAACATAACATGCAAAATGTGGGTGAACAATTAAGTGCACCTCTGACTAACCCTTTGGGGAAACAGGCGTGTTGTTATGTTAATATTTTTTATTCATCATCATCACACATCATCATCATCATCACACATCATCCATGGCATGGCACATTATACCGGCACCGCAACTGCACAGCTGCAGCACGGCGTCGCCTTGAATTTAGGCTACGGCTAGCCGCCAGCGCGCTAACTACGCGTCGTCCGCGAGGTGCAAGCTCGCAGTCGGCGCACTGGCACCGAAGAGCAAGCTTGCTGTCACCGCGAACACAATTGTTATAATACTTAATGGCATTTGTGTGTTTGACGTCGTTGTAATCGACGTGCAGTAAGCACGTGGTCCCATTGCTTGCAGCGCGCGGGCTGTGAGTCGAGATGTATGGTAGCGGCAAGGGCGCCGACTGCCCGCCGTTGGCTTTTTCATATTGATATTATGAAATATATTATACGACACACAATTTAATGCTCTAATTTGAATGAAAAGATAATTGCTGGGTTAGAGCGGTGCCGTTGCGGTGCCGGTATAGTGTGCCCTGACCTTTAATCACTTTTACTGCACACTCTCCTATATTGTAAAAGTGAAGAGAGCAGAGCGACTTGCAAGAGAGAGTACAGAACAGCAGATTTTTTTTTTGCGATTTCAGGTTTGGTCCCATAGTAAAAGTTGTTTGTTATCATGAGTACAATCACGTGTTTAAGTATCGGTCACTAATTACCAGTCACCCTATAGAACGAGCGTGCCCAGAAGATGCCAGTTCACACTTGCTTTGAAAGCTGACTGGACCAGCTCGATCGTAGTATATTATTGTATCGCGACAAGATCGTTTTCTAGAATGGTCTAGCATCTAGCTAGATAATAGTAGAAACAACATGCTTGAATAATCTCCAACCTCCTTAGCACTATTTATTGCTCATCGTTGACTCATATACGTACACCTACACGTTAACATTAGCCAAAACATTTAGCAATGTTGGTAAACAATAATAGAAAGTGAGATCCAAATCAAACTGGCAACGAACCATATTCTATACATTAGTTTCTCGAAGTTATACCTAGATACCTATATAGCATTTGTAAACAATGTGTTGAATTACCTACTAATGAACGAGGTTCATGCCAAGAGATGCATGTGCAATGCGATAATGCAATGGAGGGAGAATCCAGCGTGACGCATAATACAAGAAATGCAATAATTATACGAGATGAATTTGTTGACATATCTATATAGACACTTGGTAGGTAGGGTATGCAGAAACTAGCTTTTGTCCGCAAATTCACTATACAGGTTGTAATTGAATTCATGAGCATCCCTTTAAGGGGTCATTGTAATCATCATTATGAACAACTTTTACTATGGGACCAAACCCGAAATCGCGAAAAAACAATAGCTGTTCCCTACATTTTGACGAGTTACGCGAACATAAATGTAGGGAAAAGCTGATTTTTTTTCGCGATTTCAGGTTTGGTCCCATAGTAAAAGTTGTTCATAATGATGATTACAATGACCCCTTAAAGGGATGCTCATGAATTCAATTACACCCTGTATAGCTAATCCTTTTACCTACTACATCATCTGCCTAGCCTTTTCCCATCTATGTTGGGGTCGGCTTCCAATCTAACTGGATGCAGCTGAATACCAGTATTTTGCATGGTTCGACTGCCTTTAACCTCTACAACCCAGTTGCTGGGTAACACGATACTCCCGGCAAGACTGGTTGTCAGACTTTCGGGTACCTATCTGACTACACGTAACGACTGTCAAAGATCAACGAATAACAATGGGAGGCAAGGAGGGGTCTCGATAAGTAATAGACCTCGGCAAGTGATTCTTTACCTCGAAGATTAACCCGTGTGACTGTTATTACATAGCCACGGGCCTTCTCCTCTCTTACTTAAAAAATTGTTTCAGTCTTTCAAATAGGTAAGAAAACTATTCTTGTTAAAGATGCACACAAGAACATCGTTTAACGACCAGTGAAACTCGGGCAACTCGTAAAGAAAGATAATTATGCTCTCGCTACGCAACTGCAGTCATGTAGTAGGTAGGTACTCGTATATAGGTATTAGACATACCTACACCGTTCGCAGCTCCGAACAGTTTTTCTTCACGCCATCCATTCTGCTTTACTTTATTTATTTACACGACTAGAACTGTTGATATCCACGGATTTGGGCAGTTAGCGACTCCAAAGAATCCATGTGGTATTTTTATCGGTGACTATAAATCTTATTGTGTGGGCCGTAACTGTTTACTCCTCGTGAAAATTTTGACGGTTTCCGCAGCTCTGCGAGATTCTTGGTGGGTATTTTTTCTCGAATGTTAATGTGAACACCTGGTTTAATGTTTTAATATTCATGCGGTTCATAGCTGTTAACGTTAAATAATTTATGAAACAGATACCAGTCAGCACAAAAATAAACTGTTTGACATGAACTAAACAATCTTGGACGCTGGAAGATTATTTAGATTATGTATCAGAATGAAAAACTGTGTTCGAAATAAGACGTAAAACAAAGCGGGTAATGAGTTCGTGACGTCACTTTATTTTACTGCATTCATCCTAACTAATATTATAAATGCGAAAGTAACTCTGTCTGTCTGTCTGTCTGTCTTTTCTTCACGCCTAAACTACTGAACCGATTTGTGTGAAATTTGGTACAGGGTAAGTGTGAACCCCAACAAAGGACATAGGCTACTTTTTATTCGACTTCGACTTCGTCTGCGTCCGCGATAACCGACATATACGCGGACGAAGTCGCGGGCAAAAGCTAGTAATAACATAAGACAAGAATACGGGCCCTGATTATCCAATCAGGGCCCGAGCGAGAACGGAACGGGAACGAGCGTTTTTTGGTTTCGTTCGTTGTTTCATAGATGACATCTACAACAGGAAGCGCATGGCATCCACCAACCCACACTGGGCCCACACGGTGGATTAAAGCCTACTTCCTATCATTGAGAGGAAGCCAGTGTTCCAGCAATGGCAATATTATACAACAATGCAGTGCAAGAAAATTGGCCTCCCTGATTTCACTTTAACGTGTGCTAATTTAAACAATGTGTATTTAGTATCAATTCTATGTGCTTATAGTGTACTAGCTTCTGCCCGCGACTTCGTCCGACCCTTTGTTCAGCTCCGTATTTTTTTTGTTCCGGGTTTGAATATCCTCATGATCATATCTGTCAGACTCTTATTGACTAAAAACCACCCCGGTGTTCCATCTCACACCTACGCAGGGGGTCGCGGGAACGTACGATCCTTCTGCGACAATGCTAAATAGCCTAACCTAGCCTTTCTCGAGAATTGGGCTATCAAATACATAAGGATTTTTTTCAAATCCGACTGGTGATTCAAGAGATTAGCACGTTCTAACAAAAATACTCCAGCTTTAGCGATCAGAGACATTTGGAATTTGGAACAATGGCAGCGAAAAATAAAAACATTTGATTATATTCCACTGAAATCTGTGAGCTTTAATATTATAAGATCATTCTCAGACGAGTTTAGTAGAACGATAATGATTATTACAATCTTAACAGGCGACATGAGGTCACTACCCGCGGCGCGACTAAAACATTGTCTGTGTTAGGGCCGCAGTACAACGAGAGCTTTTAATTGAACATGTTTTTCTCGAACGAAAGGAACCTGTGGTGTTCGTGTTTAAAAATGAAATAGTATACATGAGGGGGTATTATTTCCATCGTTCATTAGTAAATTTATTTTTAAAAGATGACTGGTGACTAGTTTGATGTCGGAATGCGACCATTAATTACTGGCGCAACCAAAACATTTGTATCTAAATGTATTCGGTGTAATCAGTAAAATAAATAACGTAATAATTTGCTAACATATTGTCAATATTGCTTTTATTTGTTGAACCGAGGTTTTTTTTCAGGAAAATACTTTTAGATTCAATTTACTAGCTGGCCCGACAGACATCTTGAGTTCATACAAAAATCCTATAGAAAAAACACTTTCAGTTTTTCGTAAATACCTACTTCAACTTTCAGGGCAACTTTTCGCAATTTTTCTTTCCCTACAAACCATATTTGGAGTATTACGAACTAAATAAAGAAATTACAAAGAAGAGAAGAGAGCAGTGGTGGCCAAGTGGTAACGGCCGCGACTTACGAGTTGTAGGTCGTAGGTTCGAATTCAGACAGGCGCTTTACTTTGTGTAAATTATTTCATCACCACTCTCAAAACGGTGAAGGAAAACATCGTGAGGAAACCGGCATGTCCTAGAACCAAAAATTCGAAAACATGTGACATCTGCCAACCTGCACTGGGCCCGCGTGGTGGATTACGGCCCACTCCCTCTCACTGAGAGGAGGCCTGTGTCCCAGCAGTGGGAACATTATAGGCGGATTATGATTATGAAAGAAATTACCCAAATCGGCCCATCCGTTCTCGAGTGATGCGCTTACCAACAAACAGACATTTTACCACTTAATCTGTGATGCCACATTATGATTTTTAAATAAAAAAATAAATAATCAGGTACTCTTAAGGGATTACTTGATTATTTTTATGGTAAGTCAAAGGTAGTTGAATTAGTCAATAAAAATGTGCAGTTCAAACATTTTGATAACTACAATTTTAAATCATATTGTGGCGTGTCACATACCAGGACCCCTCCGTGCTTCGGAAAGCACGTTAAGCCATTGGTCCCGGCTGTCATTCGTGGATCTTTGACAGTCGTTACGGGTAGCCAGAAGCCCGAAAGTCTGACAACCAGTCTTACCAAGGGGTATCGTATTACCCAATAACTGGGTTGTGAAGTTCAGATAGGCAGTCGCTCCATGTAAAATACTAGTATTCAGCTGCATCCGGTTAGACTGGAAGCCGACCCCAACATAGTTGGGAAAAGGCTAGGCAGATGATGATGATGAATGTAGCGTGTCAGAGCTGAAGTGGAAAATTGTCGACTAACTTTTGGAGGCGACTGTAGATTAATTGTCCAAAAACAGTTTAATTTGTGTAGGTATACTCGTATTTTATTTAAAGATCATTGGCTTAACTGATTTTTATGTACGGCTTTAATCAGAAATATATCCTACTAATATAGAAGGGAAAGTGTTTCACCCCTGTAGCCACGAGTTTTGCCTATGTTGCATATCAGTTTTATGTAGGTACGTAGTAGGTACCTGGAACATACTAAAATAAGAGGTCTTCTTACTTCTATTTTGCGCCGGTCCTGGATAATTTTCCTATAGGCAGTGACCAGTTTTATTTAAATTTATATACAGCGCGTACACTTTATCCCCCCTATTCATAAACGTTGCTTAAAGATAAGTTGTTATTAGCGAAATGTTAAACCATACATTTTTGACGTTTGAACGCCACTTAACTTTAATCATTGTTTATAAATAAACCCCAATATATTTATCAACACAAATATTATAATGACACTAGGACAGCTATCAATATTACCAAGGTCACCAAGATAGCTCGGAAACTTTGAATGATAGCATAATCAAATAAGATGTATTTCGAAGACTAACTACGAAAAAAAATAATAACTACGAATCTTTTTTAAATTTATTTTCAATTGCTAAATTATATTTACTTTTAATAAAGTAAATGAAGCAAAAGGAGTAGGTAATCATCGTAGCTGGTGGCGTTCTGTAATTTGCGTCTACCCCACTAGGAAGAAGGCATGACTTCATATTAAGGTATGTGCTGACGCCAGCACATCAAGCTACTACAATCTGTCAAATTTCTGTAATAGATTTTCAAGTTTATCGCTACAGCATAAGGTTCAAGGTTGACTGGTAAAATATGACAGTTTCGGGTAGCTTGGTGTGCTGGCGTCTGTACAATAAATTATTTATTAAACTACAAAGATTGTTATAACTGCAATAAGTGTTTATATATTATAATAAAGTAATAAAGTAGAAGCAGTTACACAAATAAACCGTTTACGACAGCATAATTTACAGCTCTTATAAAAAATATAATACGGAAAATTGTTACTAAAAAACTACCTAATAAATCTCAATAAGAATGCTGCAAAAAAATGGCATCAAGAAAAGAAGAAACATAACATTCTTATAATATCGTGACAGTGACAGATCGTGTCGGTGAGACAAACCCACGATTTCTTCTCCAACTTATTATTTTAGATAAAACAGCAGTCAGTAATAATGATACTTAGTTTAAAGAATAATTTCAAAAGTCCATCTTTATTAGTTTTAGGAGAACGACGACTGCTTCTGGCTTTAAATAGGCCCCTCCCCAAATACATGCAACTGAGCTTGATCCTCGGTCACTAATATTAGATTTTAATTTGAAAACACGTTAAGCCGTTGCGGTTGGTCCCGCCTATCATTCGTAGATCTTTCGACAGCCTGTATGGGTAGCCAGAAGCCCGAAAGTCTGATACAGTCTTTACAAGGAGTTTCTTGTGTTACCCAGTACCTGAGTTGTGGAGTCCAGATAGGCAATCGCTCCATGTGAAATACTGGTATTCATCTGCATTTGGCTAGATTGGAAGCCGAGACCAACATAGTTGGGAAAAGACTAGGCAGACGATGATGATGTTCTTGATACCAGATACAAACACCCCGTGAAAATCGTCCCTTTGCCCTGCTAAGGGTCTCCTACACCACGTTTGCCGCCTCGAGATCTCCTTGAAATTACTCTTGTCCCTCAACTGCCATCTTTTTAAGTATTACAAGAAGTCACCAACTACCAAGTACCGACATCACTGTGATAAATCAATCAGTCAGACTTATCCACTCTACGAAAATTTCTACTTCAAAATACAGTAACTGTTTTTATGAACTGTTCATAAATCACTGGATCGTTCTTTAATCTCACTATTTTAAACAAAAGTCTGCATTTGAATGGCGAAATATATACTTACGTGATCAGAGTCACGTAGACTTTAAATGCTATCGTTTTCTTCTGTGAATAAATAGACCTTACTAAAACAAGTATCTAATGGAGGAATTTTTTTCAAAACTAAAAAAAAAAAATATCGGGTTATCTTTATTATCACAAAAGAACCATTAATTACATTTATTTTTTAAAGATTATTTCTTTCAAATATTATGGAAATCGAGGGAAACCCGCAATTTGGGTATTTTTTATAGTAACTCGTGCGTTTGCTCTCGAAAAGCATCATTTGGTGTAGTTGAACTGATTATGAAGACCACAGATGGCTATCGGAATTACTCAATATTAAGTATTCCACGGCTTGCGATTCGATTACTTTAATGTGGTACCTAAGCAATTTATGCTCGTCACAACGCATATTATGGTGAAGTGGGGCCGAAAGCTGACGTCACCATCGGCTCCAGTTCTCCTGTTTCTTACTAAGAGAACTCCTCAACAATTAACTTCCCTGCATCGGGAAAAGCAATATTTTGTAAAAGGCGATGAGCAAGTTGACACTATGTCATTGTAATTTAGAAAAGTTATAAGCAGACCCACGAAAAAGCGAGAAATAAAAACGTTTTAACAAAATAAAAACCGACTTCCAAAAAAACTACAAAGTGAAAAATAACATTAATTTCGGAAGTCGGTGGCAAAAAACTAAAATACAGATTCAAAGACACCGACTTCCGAAATTAAAGTTATTTTTTCACTTTGTAGTGGAAGTCGTTTGTTTTTTTGTTTTTTTATTTTTTATTTTTCACTTTTTAGTTGTACCTACCCCATACAAATTTAATTAACACAAGTGCATTGAAGAATTGAAGACACCGACTAGAAGAATCATCAAAATTCGCATAGAAATGCCGGAGATGCAGTACATTTATTCATATAACTTCGTACATGAGAATAAATATCTGATGTATTATATACTAATATCTTTCTGAAAGTATGTACATCACATTAATGAAAGAATTAACAAAATCGGTTCATCATATTTTGAGAAAATCGCAGACATACAAACATACATACGGGGCGAACACAGAACCTCCTTTTTTGAAGGCGGTTAAAAATGGTTTATTGAATGCTTTATGTGCAAAGAGGATCGAAATGAAAATGCGGAACCAACGACACCGTCTTCCGAAATTAAAGTTATTAATCACTTTGTAGTGTTTTTTTTTTAAGTCGGTTGTTTTTTCATTTTCACAAAGCTCTAATTGATCTCTATTGTATACATTTTTATTTAATTTCTCCTTTCGCAGGTCTACTGGAAGAAATGTCTTAAGAAATAAGCAGTACCTTTGTACTGTAATGTTAAAATGACGTATCTCTATCCATTTTACTATATATAAGAACAATAAAATACAAAAAGCCATCACCAATCTCAATCGGAAAATGTGTTTTGGTGATTTATACAAATGTAAAACTTTATGTGCTGTTTAATTTATTAACAATGACAACATGTTGAAACCTGCTTGGTGAGCCAATGTCTTTACGACTAGGTACGTCACCAGAGATTTTAGAACTCAATACAACGTTTTGTCTAACTACTGTATTTTCTGTCTGTATTACGCTCGGCCTAGATAATATGTTTATCTTGTGAAGACGGTTAGTTAAATGAGCACACCACCAGTGGGTACTAATAGTCTTTAAATCAATTGAGCCAGTACAGCAGTCTCGCTCCAAAACCAACATTACTGCTTTCTTATTAGGTACAAGCCGTGGGCCTGATGGGATTTCCCGTCAACGAAATGTCGAACTTCCATACAAACTTTCATCCGCTACTTAACCTCTTTGAGGGATGAATTTTCAAAAACCCTTTCTTACTTCTCACCTTCGTTATATGAGAAACTCTTATGCAAAATATCATGCTTCTAAACCCAGCAGTTCAGGCTGTGTATTGCTTGTCAGTGAATGAATGAGTTTAAGTTTTATTATTGCTCTTTATTATTGACTAACCTACATGAATATTATTCATAGTCACAAAATAATATTTCTCATTCCTATCTTCAAATAACTGTGGTATTAAATTCTTGTGTCCGATGACGTACCCCGACGCGACGGCAGTAGTGGATGATTCAGGACAAACCATAATAAAGCCATAATATTATGAGTGCCTCTGAAGAATATTGGTGACGTGATATGTATCCCGAATGTTATTAAGACAAATGTAAAGTCTGATTTATGGTGCGATATAATTGTCTACGGCATACCTTAACTTGAAGCAACATAAAAGGTTGTACCGTCTAAACAGTGTTGATACGATGCAAGTCATGCAGTTGTTGGGGCACGCCACAATTGCGGCGATAAGGCTCTTTGAGGAGTGGCTGGAGAGTCGCCACGGCGTCCACACCTTCCTCCTAACGCAGGTCCTCACCGGACACAGCTGCTTCAGGAGGTTCCTGTTCCGGATAAGGCGGGAGGAAACGCCCGAGTATTACCATTGTGTGGATCACCCGGAGAATACGGTGGAGGTCTGTCCAGCTTGGGCAGAGCAGGTCTGTCCAGCTTGGGCAGAGCACCGCCGCGTCCTCACGGCGGCGATCTCTCGCGTCTGGCCCTAGTCCAGGCCATAATACAGAGTGAGAATGCATGGGAAGCCGTCACCTCCTTCTGCGAAGCAGTAATGCTCGCGAAGGAGGAGGCGGAGCACGTGAGGGAGAGGCAATCTTTGCACCCTCACGCCCCTAGTCACCGCAGGAGACGCCCTGGGCGTTGGGAATCAACAGACAATTCCCGGCCACCGTAGGCACGGGCTTGCGGACGGCGAGAAACGGACAGCTCGCCGTCCGGTAAGGACCACGGCGCGTTGTGTTCCACGCGCGCCTCAAAGAGAAGCACTAACTGACGGGGTCCGCTAGGACCGATGGCTGCCAAGGTCGTGGGTTGTTCCAAAGAGATACCGTGTCCCCTGGCACAGGCAACTGAAGGAACACGGGTGGGTTTTAGTCAGTAAAAGTCTGACACGAAGAGCGCGAGAAGTTATTAGATAATTTCCCACCCAAAAAAAAAAGTCATGCATTTGTATCAATTTTATTGCAGCCTCCTGATTAGTAACAATAATAATATATGAATATGAATATATAACAATAATGATATAATGTGTTTCTTCTGTCTGAAAAAGCCCAACAACGAACAGATACTTATACAGAGAAAAGATGTGTTTTATAAAAGAAGAAAACTTCCATTTTTATAATTGTTTTGTTTACTTCTAATACCAGTCAATGCCAACCAGAAGGTGGATGAAGTAACTAAACAGTTATCCAGTGGAATGGCATAAACTGTGAGTTTTATCTTTGTAGGTAACACTTTTAAGAAAACCTGCGGAGATACAGCGAGCACAAAAACTGTGCTTTACAAAAAGTAATTGCTATGTAAGTGGCTATTCGTACACACGAAGTGCTCCAACACAAACTGTGAAGAGAAAACCGTGGAACTAACGACAGATTTGTAGGTGTTAATAATAGGTAAACACATTGTGAGCGATTAACTGCTTGCGTCTGGGCCAACGCGTTGAATTTACGAGAAAACACTACAGCGCGCGTCATTTTAGCCAAATGTACGGTTTTGCACACCATTCAACGGTTGATAGCATGACGCAGAATATTATTAGTTTGGGAACATATGGTAGTGAGGAAATGGGCGGGTGTTAATGTTGAAATGTGTCCCCAACACTTATTCATAAATTTATTATCATAAGTACCTATAGTATCACCAACCCGCACTGGGCCCGCGTGGTGGATTACGGCCCACTCCCTCTCACAGAGAGGAGGCCTGTGTCCCAGCAGTGGGAACATTATAGGCTGATTATGTATGTACCCGTATGTATGTTATGTACCTATAGTATCCGAGGCCCTAGCAGGAACGTGTAAAGTGAACGTAAAGGAAATTCGAACGATTATTTAATCGAAAATTCAACTATCCTACACCATTTTGGTATAAAATGCGGATAGCACAATTACTTAGTATCACTCATTGATATGAATGAACTTCTAATGATGTAAGCTTTTTTTAAATGAATTAACCTCTAAAACTCTTTCGGCTTCTAAACTTGCACACTTTTTTTAAATAAATAATTTTATTTTTAACTTTCTGCCCTTTTGTCACAATTGGTCGCAGTAACTAAGCGGGGTACCCCGAGCAATGCTTAAGTATAGAGACATATTTTGTATATTAACTACGTTAGTGGGAACTTTGCAATGATAGCATATCTCACAAAATCCAAAGGTACACTGTAGATTGAGCTACATTTTGACTACTACTTTGTGACTTATGATTTTTTCAGTTCATATAATTATACGAATCTTCTTCATCACCTGTCTCTTTGTACTTGACTTTCCTCCGATCTTGTCTTCATTTGTCTACTTACGACTCATGAACTTTATAAATACTTCTGATTATTATTAATGTTCCAGTGTTGTTATACATTTTTTTCATTGGTGGAATCTATTTGAATAACAAGTTAACAAAACACCGCCTATCTGTAATACCAGAAGCATCGTTGCTGCTGCGTTACCATCCCAGAGACAAAATTGTAACATCTTATATACCAGCTGATGTATTCTATAAAAATCTCACGTAAATTGCTGTCAATCAGAGGGGCAATTCTCGTAATTTTAAAAACATTCACAGTCTCAATCTGTCAAAAATACGTCTAATTTCCCTAAATTTCGACAAGTTTTTGACATTTGTTTGTCGCCGAGATGAGACTGCGACTAGATTTTGACCATTTTAAATTACAAGAATTGGCCTTCAGGTGTAATGACAGCTCGCATCCAGCTCAATTCATCTAAATACAGTGAGGTTTTCACAGAATAAACCTACTCTACCTAATTCCGGCCGTTCAAATAGGAACATAGCAACGTTGCACGCTGCTGGTAACAGAAATAGATATGGACATTCATTATTTCCTAATTTATCTTTGTCACCAAACTCGTAAATTACATGCCAATGTTTCGCAGAATCCTACAAGAAATAGCTCTTACAACTCTTAAAACTTTTATCTGAAATAATTTACGACGACGTAATCAAAATTGATAGGCCCATTGAGTTTATTCACAATAAATAAATCGAGACATCGAAGCAATAAAGTGTAATTATCTATTTACTTTTTTTATTTAAATAGATTAAGTAATCAAAATCGATAGACCTGTTAAATCTATCCGTAATCAATAAATCGAGACATCGAAGCAATAAAGTATATTTTTTTAACTATTTAAACATGTAAATAGATTCTACCAATAAAAATAAAAATGCAGGAGTATTAATAAAATCGCAGAAGAAATTATGAAGGCAGGTACATAGTTGTAAGTACACAAAAGAGCAGAAGTTGAGAGGAAAGCGAAGTACGAAGAGACAGGTGATGAAGAATATGACCAACAGGTCTACCGGCCGGCCCACCCCAACGTAGTTGGGAAAAGGCTAGGTAGTCGATGATGTGTTGGTTATACAGAGTGAAATTGAAAACATGCGACAAATTGAAATGGGAGATTGTACTCATTATTATGAACAACTTTTACTACAGGACCAAACCTGAACTCGCTAAAAAAAAATCTGCTGTTCCCTACATTTATGTTCGCATAATTCTTCAAAATGTAGCGAACAGCTGATTTTGTTTTCGCGATTTCAGGGTTGGTCCCATAATAAAAGTTGTTCATAATGATGAGTACAATCTCCCATTTTGATTTGTCGCATGTTTTCAATTTCAATCTGTATAGTGAATTCAAAATACTCTACTACCTATTTCTTATAGATAATTGGAAGGAAATTAAATAGAAGATCGGCACAACGATGCGACTTAAATTATAATTAACATTATTATTATCTTCTATCTTATTCGTAGTTTGAATTTATGTTAGGTATACAAGGTGGAGACAGCAAGGCGACAATAAATTAAACTTCGAATGTCTAATGACGTTCCCAGTCTGCAAACAAACATTCAACCATTTAGGTATATCCAACAGTTTAGTCACTATGGCCAGTCATGGATTTACCAAGTCCATGACTGGATTTGGTAAATCTATGCTGCTACTACTACTAATTCCGAGATTAATTTGATAGTTTATAAGTCATTGCCAGTGTTTGCATTGATTGCCGTAGTTTTGTCTCCACATTGTACAAAAATAACTTTAAAAAAATACATAAACGTTTACCTACAGTAGTGTCTGATTAAAACTGTTCGTAGAAAAAGTCGTGTTTCTATTTAACACTTTAGCATCAACTTTCTGTCTGTCAGTCTGCGAGAATTAATTGAAGATTAAAAATGTTTAGTAGTTCTTAACTAAGAAAAGAAAACAACGTTATAGTAAAGTAAACCAGCGGGAACTAATGGGCAAACTGAGTGAGTAAAACCAGAAGGTGTCATGGAAAAATATACAAACATGCGTTAGCTTTAGAACGGTGTGAAAATTCACGTGAGATTTTCAAACATTCATTTTTTTTTTCATGTATTTCTTATACTGTTTTTCAGCCATTGCCAACCGCAGCTGATAAAGGCTCCCGCAAACAAACGCGACGTGACTCTAATAGAACAATTTCATGGAAACTTCATGGAAATTGTTCTACAAGAGTGGCGTCGCAACGCAACTATCTGCGGGAGCCTTTATTTCTCGCGGTTTTTTTTGCCGAATTTTTAACATGGCGTCGCATTGTTTAGGCTATTTTCGCGTTAGCCTCAGTAAAAAGCCTCGAGTCTTCAAAGAAATGTGAATTTGGTGTTTAGGTTAAAACTGTTGTGGTTAATTTTGCTCTAATGAAACGGTCTATTGTTTGATATACTAATGCACATTGGAGTAAATTATTTTGCTAAACGGTTTTAAATGCCAGTAACGATAGGAACTTCCCGTGGAATTTTATCAAAAACATACACGAACTACCTATATACCGCTCTTATTTCATTGACATTGTTACAAGGATGCTTTCATTTTATTTATAGTTAAAGCGTTTATCATTTTCATCAACTCATCAGTGTTAAAAATAATCAAACTACTAATAATACGCACGACAGCGAAACTATACCTACAAAAATAATAATTATATATCAAAACATCTTAATATGTCGCCACGAAATATCTACCGCCTCCGCACGATTCCAACTATTTACTAGCTATGTTAAAATCTCTATAGTGTGCATGATTCATGTTCAAACTCTTTAAAAAATCTCCTTGTCCTTTTCTCGGCTACGCACGGGTGCAATTAACATTTGAAAACACGACACGACACGTCTCGGGCAAAAGTTCTGAACAATAATCTGACAAAAAGTAGGTACTGGGCTTGCATGAATTCAATATAGTATTTCATTAGTATTAAGTTCTTCTTTTTGTATAAATATTTACATAATATAATTATATAGCCTATATCCACCTGAAGTAACGTACCTTTCAAATATATGATGAAAGAATTTTTCAAATAGGAGTTCTGGTTCCGGATATTACCACATTTACATAAAATTCGCTCTCTCTCTTTATAATATTAGTAGATTATAATAATATGATATCAGAGGGGGAATTCTCGTAATTTTAAGAACCTCCACAGTCTGATCTGTCAATCTATCACAAATACCCAATTTCCCTACATTTTTGACAAGTTTTTGACATTTTTTTGTCGCTGAGATGAGACCGACTAGATTTTGAACGTTTTAAATTACGAGAATTGGCTCTCAGGTTTTGTGCTAATAAACAGAACTTACTAAAAAAGAGTAAGTTTTGTTTATCGTGGCCTTCTCCTATTCACCAAACAGAATCGACTTACTTGTATGATACGAGCCCGTCAACCCGGTAATGTCCATGGGCGGCTCCACCACTGAGACAGTCTTATTTTGAGGCTGAAAGACGTATCGACACATCTGCCATACTCCGGTATTGCTGGACATAAAATACCGGCCCGTGGGCAAGTAAATACCTGGAACCAAAGAGCATAGTTAAGAAAGGAACAATCGGTCGTGTTAATGACTCCACGCGATCGTTTGGCGCTTTTCCAAGCAGTTAGCAAGTAGTAATTAATATAGATCAAAAACAAAATTCACTGTTCATAGGTGCCAAGTTGTTTTACGCCAATTAGTGAATTGGATCGAAATCAATATTGTAGCGTGTAATTCGATGTGTTTTTTTGAGCTGTGTCCGTTTTTTTTTTAGCGTTTTTTCTTTCCCTAGTGCGGGTTGGTAGGTGGAACGCACCAATGCCCGGCCTCTGCTTAATACAAGCCAAAGGCATGTGGAGCAAATTAAAATAACAGACTATTACGCCTTTATTCCCGGAAAGGTTAGCAAGAGGTGTACCTAAAGTACACCCACATTTCGCCAGTTATGTTTAAGTAGCATGTAATAAGGAGCGAGATTAACCAGGCTAGTGCCCGGTTAATCTCGCTCCCTATCATCCAGCCTCCTGGCTGCAACTGAGAAAGTCCAGATGGAAAAACCCAAGTAACTGTACTCCTTTGTACAGTATTGTTTTTACTTGTGCATAAAGTTGAACCCAGGAGTTCATGCTCAGCTGTAGCGCTGGCAACCACTAGACCAACGAGGCAGCCCAGGAAAATTATTTTCTTAAAACGAAAATTTCACCATTGCACCTTTCTTCACACCGGTGTGAAAAAGGTGAAATGGTAGTGGTGGTGGTGTTGTTCCTAAATATACGTCCCTGGGCAATCCCACCTCGCTGATTTTCAAAGACTCATCTGCCTAGCCTTTTCCTAACTATGTTGGGGTCGGCTTCCAGTCTAACCGGATGCAGCTGAATACCAGTATTTTCTGTATTTTACATGGAGCGACTGTGATTTTCAAACAATTATTTTTTTATCACATCTATTCAATAGTATATTATTCGTAAACAGGGACTAAAATAGCTCTTTAATCCCTAGGAACTAAAAGTGATTTGAAAATGAGCGCGAGCCAAATTAAAAAAAAAAGTTTGCGAAGAAATAAAAAACGAGCGAAAAACATTCTGCCTTCGTTCGTAATTGTATGTTTACTCAAAATTGTATGGAAATAAATAAACGTACAATTCTCATTCATAAGTTGCATTTATTTATTTTTTCATAGAGGATGATAAAAAGTAGAGACCTCGGGAGCAACACTATTTTAAGCTCAAGTGACGTACTTTGAATCTCTCGATGCGCTGCTCTCGCCTTCAAAATAGTTGTTTGCTCCCTTGGCAAACAATCAAATAATAACACCATATCCATCCCCCCGTCCGGTTTTGTCCGGCTTTTCGGCCCCCAGTCCGGATTTTGTCCGGTCTTATCATTTGTCCAGACTCTCGTACATGAGATGTTTTTTGGAAATACAAAGAATTTTATGAGTACTTACTGAAAAAAGAAAAATTAAAATACCGGATTTTTCAGAACTTTTCATATTCCGAAATGGTAATTTAACTCTAGAAAGAGCATTATATTTTTGTGTCTCTTTACTAAAATGTCAAGAATAATGTCTAGAAGAGCTGCTCTTGCTCTGGTTCTATGTTCGTTTGGTCCAATCCAAACCTACCTTCACTGGCAATATTCAAGATCGTTTATCCAAGCGATGTTTTTATGAGTCCTATGTTCACAAGTGGACGTTTACGATGAGTCCATTTGATTGATTTCTAAAACAAACGTTTATACTCCAACGTCCAAGTATTTTGTTATCTTTTCAATCTTTTGATAAAAAAGAAAAAAGGAAGGTTAGTTCTACTTACAGGGCCTAGAATAGTGGCAATTACAGTCCCTTTATAGTTATTTTTCGTGTGATTATGCATTACTGTCAAAATTACCGTGATCTTTATTCTCATAATAATAAGGTTGCTGTTGGGTTGCTGCACTGAAAAGTCTGTCAATATCACAGGTGATCTTTATTGTCATTACAATAGATTGCTGTTGCCCGTACTAACAGAAAAATATTTATATTGTGTTCAACAATATCAATCGAAGAATTTTTGTCTTCAGTTGTTTTTTTAAAAAACGATCATGCTTTCCCAATTCTCTTTTGACATTGGCCGAAAGGTCGACATTAGCTTTGCTTGCTATTTAATAAAAAAGGAACAGAATAGAAGAAGGTTGCTCTTCCTGCCGTCAGAGGAAAATAGCGGTGACAGGCAGTCCTGTCACCGCTATTTTCCTCCGACTGTTGAATGTTGTTGTTGTTGTAACTAAATAAAAGTAAGTAAGTAAAAGAAGTAAGAAGGTAAGAAAGAAAAGAAGAAGGAAAAAGAGAAGAAGGAAAAAGAGGGAGAAGGCGGAAGGAAGGACGGAAGGGAGATAAGTAATAAGTGTAAGTTGTTGTTGTTGTTGTAGGTTGTTGTAGTTGTTGTTGTTGTAAAGTAACTGTACATTCAAAGAGTTTCGTATTTCTACAACAACAACTTTCATAAACAGTATTGACATAACATTTTCCGTAGCTTATTCTTCTTCCATCGTCGTTATAGCTGATAGAATGTCATTTGTCCAGACCCTTAGGTTAGTTAAGATGACTTCACATAGCTGCCAGTGTTTTCTATGTGGCAGGGTAATCCCTAGCATCAGGTGGAAACCCAGTCGCCACTTTCTTTGTTCAGGTGAAAACCTTTAAAAAGCGTCCGGGCTTTGGGTGCTTGCACAAAGAAGCGGGTTCCCGGTAAAGACAAGTCAGTACCGATTGGTGCGGGTGAAATAGTCCCACATTAATTACGTATGCGCTCACACATAAAGAAACAGGTTAAATATGTAGATAACCGTTTCCTTCCGAAGATCAACCTGCAGAGACCTGTCCCGGGAGTTGGAACCGAAAACCCGCTTCATTATGTAACCACCCTTTGTGGATAAGACCGGGGAGTGTGGAATTTTTACCTCACTAAAACTTTTTTTGGTTGTCATTATCTGCACATAAAAAGGAGCAGCGTAACCTCTCAAAAGACCGATCCGTAACCCCCTCTGTGCAACGCCTGCTAGAGCACATCCTTGAGGAGACTGTAAAGGGGTCTCCCCAAAACCTAATAGTATTTGTACTGTTTATAACAGCCACCTGCCGCTCTATTCTGTAAAAATCTCACCGTGATAACTTAGGTGAAGTGAGCTTAGAGTGAGTTGTCAATTGTGTCAATCCCTAGCATCAGCGGTGCTATTCTGTAAAAAAATCACCGTGATAACTTAGGTGAAGTGAGCTACAAGTGAGCTGTCATTCCACCTGATGCTAGGGATTGACACTATTGACAGCTCACTTTAAGCTCACTTCACCTAAGTTTTCACGGTGCGATTTTTACAGAATAGCATTACAGGTGCAATGACAGCTCACGTTAAGCTCACTTCACCTAAGTTTTCATGGTGAGATATTTACAGAATAGATCGACTAACCTACATGTTTTTGTATCTATTTATAGTTCGCTAGTACGTTACTTGAAGTCAGTTCCGACATGAACTAACTTTGTTGGCATTTGCTAACTACGAGTATGTAGGTTACTATTTATAAACCCATATAATACCTACTCATACCGCGGTTATGCCCTAAAACACAAGAAATAAAAATATATCTGAGTTAATTATGTCAAAAAGTGTGCAACATAATAATTATGTCAGGTCAGCAAAAAAAAAAAAAAAAGTAATATAATTATTATATTACTTTTTTTTTTTTTTTTTGCTGACCCTACCTACGGATGTTATCAGATATCTTAGTTTTCGACTAAATATTCTGCAGGTATTATGATTGGTAGATTGGGCTTGTGCCTAAGTAATAACATCCGCACGGGTCGATCGATCAGGTTAAGCTACGCTTGGCGCGGTTGGTCCGTGGATGGGTGACCATATTCACATACCAAGACCCCTCCGTGCCTCGGAAAGCACGTTAAGCTATTGGTCCCGGCTGTCATTCTTGGATCATTGACAGTCGATACGGGTCGTCAGTAGCCCGAAAGTCTGGCAACCAATCTTACTAAGGGGGCATTACCCGAAGCCAACCCCAAGTGACCTCAACATAGTTGGGCAAAGGCTAGGCAGATGATGAGGTATATTAGTATGAAAATATTCACACATACACAAAATTACTGTGGCGTAGATCCTCACAAAAATTCCAGTTCAAATCACCCAACAACGCCCTTGTATCTGGCAGTAATTCAAAAAAACAATGCACGTAATCGTGCTATAATCTTTATGTTGTATAACTTTGCCTAGCTGTCAGGAATAGAAATAGATCAAAGGCCAACGCCCCCTAGCCACCACGTTTGTAATTAATTATAAACTGCCCGATGCATGGTATACGATTTCCCTAATTTTAAAACAACGGTTACGGACTTGTGTTAGCTATGAATAGAACGTCTCATCACTTCCTACTGATGCTGTCATAAAATAATGATGAAATGTACTCAGATGAGTTACAGTTTCTAGATTGACGTACCTACCTAAATAGTAATACCATCATCACGCCTGTATTTCTCAAAGGGATAGACAGAGGTGTATACCTATAGTAGACCAACATTTCGCTAGTTATATTTAAATCCACTGTAATAGAGACATAGAGAGCGAACCTATTGCCATCAACCGGGCACAAATCCAGACTCCCGACTACTACTGAGAAATTCCAGATGGAAAAACCCAATAATACTTTTCTCGACCCGGGAATCGAAATCAGGAGCTCATGGTCAGCAGTAGCGCTTGCGATCACTAGACCAATAAGGCATATAATAATGTACTGGTATAATCCACTGATGACCTATTCGCTGGAAAAATTTGGACTTCCTTGTCTTGAACTTTATACCCAGAAATCCATTTGATTATCAATATAGTTTAACGAATATCACGTTGGTATTTTCCTAATGGTGTTATTTAATATGACTGTAATAATAATGTTAAGAAAACTATTACATTATACCAGACTCTGCTCATCTAGCTGTCATCGCGATAAGGTTTAGCGATACATCTAAAAGGTCGAGAAAAACAGACATCGATACTGTTTGAAATTCCTTGTGCTATTATTGGCTTTAAAAAACAATGTAGATACCGAGTCGAAAACGTCAACAGTACGCTAATACTGATGGACCAAAAATAGAATGAACTGAAAATAGGTAGGTAGGTATAGGTGCGATCTGTGCTAGCCACACGCCCTCCGATGAGAGAATGCGATCCTGACACCTGAGGGGCATTTCTCGTAATTTTAAGAACGTTCACAGTCTGGTCTCAGTCTCATTCTGTCAAAAATACCTCTAATTTCATTTTGACAAGTTTTTGACATTTCTTTGTCGCCGAGATGAGACTGCGACTAGATTTTGAACGTTTTAAATTACGAAAATTGGCCTTCTGATCATGTAGGTACGTTACACGATTGAACGACGAAGGTTTACAGAGCTGCTATATTCTGACCACAGAGAGAATGCGTTCCTGACCTCTGTCATCAACTAAAGTAAAAACTCGTAAAACACACGTTTAGTACTCGGCCTAAGTAGTCCACTCACAGTTATTTTACATCTAACAGCAACCTTATGGCAACAACAATACATATCGCTATCATGCAAAAATTAGAGGTAAAATACCTAACCGTGAAAAGACTACAAACGCTGAATACTAAAGAACACGTGATTTACGAATTTAAACTTCATGTGTGTCATCCCACTCACTGGCGATCCATCACAAGAAAGACTGAAGCTGTGACGAGGCAGTGCTTCCTTACCCAAGCCGTTCGTTTCACCCGCTGAAGACCTCCCACCCGGACATGAGTTACCTTGGGTATCCTGGAAGTCTTTAAACAGACTTCGGACCCAGATTGGCCGAAGTAAGGAAAACATGTTCAGGTCGAGATTCATGTACGACTCCGCCTTGGAGTGTAAATGTGGTGCTTTCCACAAACGATGGGACTCTTAATATCGTGTCCTGCGTGTCCTGCGTGTCCTGTCAGCTGTACGTTACAAGAATTGGTGGACGCTGGTGATGGAGCCAAACAAGTAGCCGAATTTTGGGCCGAGTTCATTTAGATTGCCATCGATATGTTAAAAAGAAGAAGTTCCTAATTGCATCCAACTGACACCTATCAGTTGGACGCGATTAGGAACTTCTTCTTCGAATAAATGAATGAATGAGAATGCGTTCCTGACACCTATCAGGAACGCGTTCTCTCAGTGTTCAGAATATAGCAGGTCTGTAAGCTTCGCCGGTCAATCAAAGTCGACCAGTTGACCTTGAAGTCAGCATCGATTATCTAGCGCAATCGCCTCAAATACGCAAGTAAAGTGAGCTTGCAGTGAGGTCATTCTACCGAACGATCACTTTACTTAAGGGGATTACAGGATCTAAACGCAAAAAAAAACGCAACTTTTAGAAACAATAAAAGTACATGATCGACTACAGTAAACAAATCAGAAAATATATGATATTCTTCAGTGTATAGTGATAGTGTGTTGAAAACATAATACAAATAATTTGATACGATAGAAAAAAATCATGAAGATACCTCTAAAAACTTACTTTTTACAGTAAAAACCATACTAATATACATACAAACATTCTGATTTTTTTTTCAGATTATTCTACAATATACTAAAGCACTAGTGTTTTAATTTTTTAGTCTAAACAATAGATTTTTTGTAAATAAATAATTGCTTCATATTTTGCAATAAATTACCAGCGTTGTGTCATCACGCTTCTCTTTCTTTTCTATGCAGTCCGACAGTGACCGCGCTTTAGGTCATGTAGTCCCCTTAAGTTTTCAGGGTGATATTACAGATTAGATAGGACACGTCCCTCTGGAAAAGCGATTCTTGACGGTCTTGAACTATCGATGCCATTGATTTATAGCATAGAAAAACAACGTTACTAGACGTGAAACAGTATTAAACACTTCAAAATACCTACATATAAACAGGTATGGTTAAATAATGGTTTCTACTACTATGACAAACGATATTAAACAGACCGACCAGAACCAACGCACTCAAATACCTGCGTGAATAAATATTTACTTACAATTGTAATGAATCATTCTTGATATAAATACTGCATAATCAGATAGGTTCCACTTTGTATTATGATGGGCACAATAAATATCACTGTTGATACACTTGAAGATTTATCGAAACGCGGTAGTCGACAACCGTGTTTGGGAGCTTTCAGCTTTATTTTCTTGTGGATAAAAGCTAGTTCTCAAAATCTTATTGAGATTACATTAGTTTTATGTTCTTTTTGTTTATTTTCACGGCTATACTGCTGGGCCCTATACCACAAAACTTTTCAAGCATACAAAATTGTTGAATTATAGAAAAAACTAGCTACGCCCCGTGGTTTCACCCGCATAAGTGTCGATCCCGTGGGAATATCGGGATAAAAAGTAGCCTATATGTTAATCCAGGGTGTCAGCTACTTCCATACAAAATTTTATCAAAATTGGTCCAGCCGTTTGAGCGTGAAGAAGTAACAAACGTATAAACACACCCTAACACACCCTCCCATACATACACACTCGCAAACTTTCGCCTTTATAATATTAGTGTGATTACGTAATACAGAAATTATAAATATGTGTGTGTTTTAACTTACAATCTACAATTCTATCGCATTTCTAAAGCATGAGGGCTATTTATAAATTGTAGACTTGTCACTATACAGTTCACATATTTGTAAGGTGATTCCGTTACGTTTGGCTTAGACTTTTGTGGTACAAGGAATTGTAAAATTTACAAAGTTGTAAATTGTAATTGTAAAGTTTTGTGACATAAGGCCCTGGACTTATATTCGTATCAAAGAAACGAGTACCTAAATAATTAAATTGATTTCGGGGCCAAATCTAGAATTTCCGGCCAGGAAATGATCTCAAATAATTTTTTTAAATAAAAATATGAATAGGTACCCAAAAAAAAAGCTTATAATTTTCTGACCCTAAACATTTTAAGAGGTGAATATCAATTTCGTAAAAAGAGAAATTTACGATTAGCAAATTTTGCTTTAGGCGCAGGAGTTCAATGACCACCTAAGAAGTTTAGGGTTAACGAAAATTAGAGTTGTGAAGTCATCTTGATTATTATAATGTACTAGCTTTTGCCCGCGACTTCGTTCGCGTGGAATAGTGACTTCCGGCAGATTTTTCGATCCCAACGCCATCTATCGAGCATAGTGACAACTCGGATTATTTATCTATACTCCGTTCTCCGTCCGTTCATTTTAGTTTTACTAAAAGTTTTATTATATTGATATTATTTTTTTCATACCTTTTTACTATTTATTTACTTTTTTCCGATGAATTAAAACAATAACATGAACCGAACTCGTGTAACGATCGACACCATTGCGCGATCACCAACTCGACATATTATATAGTACTAATAGAATTATCTATACTCCGTTAGAGCATTTTCTTTGTACTAAAAGTTGTATTATATTATATTTTCATACCTTTTTACTATTTATTTACATTTTTCCGATGAATTTTCAGTACTGAATTGATGCCGACTCTTGACCAATAGATGGCGCTGTATGTCCGGAATAAATTTTATTTTTTATTTTATTTTTTGTAATAAAAACTATCCTATGTCCTTTCTCAAGTTCCAAACTATGTCTGTACCAAATTTCACACAAATCGGTTCAGTAGTTTAGGCGTGAAGCAAAGACAGACAGACAGACAGACAGAGTTACTTTCGCATTTATAATATTAGTTTGGATTTGGATTGTTTGTGTATATTATTTGTGTTAGTTAGTTATGTTTTATATTGAAAAAAAATAAAATAAAGACGTTTGAAATCTTTATTGTTTGAAATGCTTTAGAAAACCCCATCATGTTGATGGCCCTGTTGTAATACAATAATATTAGGTATATAATTATATTATGATAATCAGGTGAAAAAATACATATTACATAATTATACATCACAGACTAACACAAATTAAGTATAAACCACAAAAACACACCACACTTGGGTTTAGCCATGCTTCCCTTCCCTGTAACATCTATCTACACGCAAATTCCGTCGGGCAAAATTCTGGGCTAGGGACGACAGCCTTTTGCAGGGCGGGAACCTCAAGGATGTAGTACTGTTCGACTTCATCCGCGACAGCTAGCAACGTCCTCCCTCGGTACTGATTTGGCCTTGGCTCCTCTCTCAAAGTCTGTGAGTCCAATCGGAGAATATGCAGAAGGATGATGAGCACTGCAGCTCAAAAATCCTCGCTTGCAGGAGTGGTATCGCGTTTATTGTGGTTGCGACGCGATCTACCTTTCGTGCCTTCAACCAGAGTAAAGCCGTTCTTATCCATTTGACTGGTTTTAGGAGCCGGCGCGCCTTCCGCTATTGTATCTCATGTGTCTCATCCTAAGACATTAAATGATTTACTTAACAAGTCTCATCCATCGACGCCGCACAAGCAGTGGACAGTTGACAACTTTGGCGGAGGCCTGAAGTTTTCTTCGTGTGATGTTCCGTGTTGCGGCGATTGTTTATGAAGTCGTAACACATTTTGTTAAAAAATATTTATTATATTCTTCTACACTTGACACAATCATGGTTGACGTAACAACAGAGGGGCAATTCTCGTAATTTTAAGAACGTTCACAGTCTGATCTCAGTCTCAATTTGTCAAAAATACCTCTAATTTCCCTACATTTTGATAAGTATTTGACATTTGTTTGACGCTGAGATGAGACTGCGACTAGATTTTGAACGTTTTAAATTACGAGAATTGGCCTTCTGTTTGACGTTCGGACGCCGGTCGACATGACGGCGTCATGTATGTGTCGACTAGTTTCGACCACTCTTTGCGTATCGCATGTAAACTAAGGCATGTCGCGTGTCTTTCCTGCGAGAAATGCTCGAATCGACATGGCGTGAATAGCTCGGCTTGATATTTTCATGAGAAAAGTTTTGAACTGGCCTAGCATAGTACAGAGTTCTAATAGAATAAGAAGCCAGCTTATATTGATTTTGTTACCCTGACGTGCGGCCAACTATAGGTACAGATAGACGCCTTTAAAATAGGACGTTCGCGATCAAATTATAATGACGTAAAACCAACTTTCAATAGCATAAAACCCACCAGGTAAAACCAATGGAACGAAGTCTTTGGAACCAACTTACGGTTTTATACCAATAGAATCACGAAAAAATTTAAGTCATTGCAATGTAATTCTTATCTCGGTAAGGTAAGGTATAAATTAGAATGATTGCATACAGTTTTCTAAAACTCACGGCAATCATTCTGATTTTAAATACTTACTTTATTAAGTACAATACAACTATTTCTTTCACATGTTCGACTTACCATTTCCACCTTCTATGTGCACCCACTTCTCAGTGCATACGGCTGCAATCCAGAGGAAAGTGCACAGTCCTATTAAACACGTGCATCCGAACAGGATACGTCTCTCAAGGACCAACGCCTGCATCAATGGCCGACGCTCTGCGGCCCCAACAGAAGACGCCGTCGACATTTTGTCAGTCTCCATCATTGTTTATTCTGTAACAACTGAAAATACACAGGTTTATTTATAGTGTATTTGGCAGATTTTTATTTAATTCTCGAAACTTAGCAATAAATATAAGCCATAATTTTTTTATTAAAATTAAATATTTTTTTTTAAAATGGCAAAGTTAGCAACGTTTTAAATCCGGTTTATGGAGTGATTCGTCAACTCGTCCTACATGCCTACGGCCCATTTGGGACGACTTGACGAAGATCAAAATAAATTTTACTTTCATTCTGCAAGTCGTCCCACGTTACTATCAAAATGAGAAAAGGTACAATCAGTAGAAAAAGTGTTTGTGTAAAAATAATAAAAAAAAGAATTTATTACAAAATATTTAATCATCACAACATTGTCACATTGTATAAACAGAAAAGATTAATGTCCTGTCATCATTTACTTTAAAAGTAACCGCCAAAACCATTGTTTACTTACAGATAATAACCGGAGAAACATCACTGGTCAAAACAAAAGATTTTATTGTATCTTTATTGTTTTCATAGGTCTGTCCTACTTCAAAAGTAACTACCGTAACAATTGTTTACTTACCTGATAATAACTGAAAGTCATAAATGTCTACCATTCTTATTAATTTCGGATAACACTTAAACTTGTGCGTTTGCTTGTAAAATTAAACAATAAAATATTATTCTAGAAAAATATTATTTAGTAGGTAGGTACGTTTACTGACTTTTTTAATATGAAATAATCTATGAACAAAACGAAAGTAAAAACTAAAAATTCCTCAAAAAATATTGTTATGACTTGTCTTGCTAACTGTACCAAACGTTGATAAAGTTTAAAGTTCCATACAAAAAAAAACGTGGGACGACTTGCAGAATGAAAATTTTATTTTGATTTTCGTCAAGTCGTCCCAAATGGGTCGTAGGCATGTAGGACGAGTTGACGAACCACTCGACCCGAACACACTGAGCGTATTATGTTGCGCTACGTATGCTGCTCGTTGCCGAGGACTTCTAGGCGTAACGCCCGAAGCGTGTGTGGCTTGACGGAGGGGCGCAGGTCAATTTGTGTTTAGGTATTATCAGTTTGTGTCCGACTGCAAAGCAAAGAGTGCCTTTAAGAAAAGAGTCGAAATCATGAAAAAAGAGCTGCTTTAGAAGAGCTCAGTCTGTTTGGCCCTTAGATAGCACTACTTTGGTATAACGCTACAAGATCAAAACGCCACGCGCCATAGTACCTTAGCGCTGTCTAATACAATTAGGTACCGTTTTGCATGACAACGTGATAGAACAACAAATTCTAAAGCGTATTTTTTGTCACATCTTTAAAATAACACAAGTGGTATTAATTCATGTATTTTTGAAGTGTGACGGTAACGCTGAATCGGGTATACGCGACCTCCAGTCGCATGTTTTCACTTCTGTACCTGTAGTGTGGTCCAATCGTCCTCAGCTTCTTTTTTATAGTAGTCAAATACCCTATTATTTGCAGTACAGGAATACAGGGTGGCAGGGACATCAACGCGCAACCTGAATACTATTAAATCAGTACATTATTCTGAATGATGTTCCTGCCACCATGTATAGTTACAACCAGTCTGACGCAACTGTCTAATAAAAAAAGAAACTTTGAAACGTGCACTAAACATAATAGCGGCTATCGCTGTCTCGCTTTAACATCTGCAGTCTGTGTAATTTTTGCTATGTTGGTATTCAGTTTTAGTACAAATTTCATACAAGCGACATTTTTCATCTTTTTCCATGGGACTCCCGTCTCTTCTTACATATAGTGAACATTACTTACTCTATGGTTACAACGGCTTGTCAGCGACCGTTTTATTGACTACTCACTGTAGTTCGGAATCCTAAATGGTATTTTGAATATTATTGTGGTTTTGGCTACACTGTGAGAGTTTTCTTTAAGAACGTACCTAATAATACCTATATCTAAATAATACTACCTATCAATACATACATATAAAATTCAATGTTTTGACTGACTAATATATCAACGCACAGCCTAAACCGTTGGTCCTAGAGACATGAAATTTGGAGGGTGTTCTTTGTGAAGAGTAGGACTAAGAAAGCGTTTTTCGAAATTCCACCCCTAAGTGGGTGAATGGGGGGAGGGTGAAATTTCACGCGAATGAAGTCGCGGGCAGAAGCTAGTTATTTTATAAAGATCTACAGGAATAGATCACCACCTCACGGCACGTTTCTTAAGTACTTAGCATGGGTTTCAAAACCCAGTAATATCTACCTGGGTAATAAACATACCCGCTAGGCGGATATCTAAATATCTACAAAGGATATCTCTATGTCAAGGAAAGTGTTTACATTGATAATAATACTTTCATCTTCAGAGACAATAACGGCTTTATTTACCGATGCCATCGACCGGTTTCGACGACATCGTGTCGTATCTCAATCGGATATCTTTATTCATATAATAAAGTAGTAACGAAGTCAAAACTGTACATTGGATATTATTGGAAAAGTAATTACTACGAGGCGTGGGAACGAGTATGCTGGCAAAATATACTCGTAGTTTTTAGATTTTTTGTACGTTGGTCTTGGTGTATGTATGTTCCGGACTGGCGTAAATGCGGCTAAACGAATTTGGATTAAATTGACAGACACATACTCGTAGATAGTTTATAACCTGGATTAATACATAGGTTACTTTTAACACCGGCAGTACATTTCTGCATGATATTTATGCGGGTGAAGTCGTGGGTATATTACGTTCCCACTGCTGGGACACAAACCTCCTCTCCGTGAGAGGGAGTGGACTATAATCCACCACACGGGACCAGCGCGAGTTGGCGGATGTCACATGTCTTCGATTTTTTAGTTCTAGGACATGCCTGTTTCCTCAAGATGATTTCCTTCACCGTTTTGTGAGCAGTGGTGATGAAATTATTGACACAAAAGTAAAGCGCCTGCCTGGGTTCGAACCCACGACCTACAACCCGTAAGTCGGGACCGTTACCACTGGGCCACCACTGCTCGAAGCCGCGGGCATACTAAAGCTACTAATTTTATAAATGGTACATAATATAAAATCAAAATCTTTTTGAACATTTCTAAATCTAGCCAGCGTTCGGAGCTAACTAGGTTTTTTGATGGGTAATTTTTGTTTTGTTGATGTAACTCACCATTTGAGATCGGGGTTTGATTCCCAAGGTTGGGCAAAATCGGTGACTAATTGCATTTCATCCAGGCAAGGTAAATATTTACTAAAGCCGACAGCCGTGACTAAAGTCTATAAATTAAAATATCAAACGTGCTTACTAGGTACAAATATACCTAATCATAGGAATACAATAAAATCATTCGAAAAAATTTATGTACTCGTAAGTAACTCGTATACTACGAGTACTTCATTATACCACAGACTAAATAATAGTACCTACTCTAATTATTATTGAAGATATTATGGAAGCACGCCAAATAACCGGAGAAGCAGCGTGTGACAGAATCTCACCGCTACATTAGTCACACTGTTTACCAGCTTGACATTTCAAATAGCACAATTGGATATGTTTATTTATTTATTAATAACCAGCTTAAATTGACAGTTTGCACCACACATACAAGTCATTAGTCAATATTTGTGCGGGACAATGATAACTGATTATTACTTAGCGTATAAGTACTTTATCTCAATGTATGTAACACATAACGTGTAACCGACATGTACACGGATATCTATGCATGTACATAACAGATTTTATTGATATATGTATAATGTGTATAGATTAAGTACCTAGCTAGTTTTTTGTAATAGTTATTAATAATAATAATAAGGCTGATTAATTCTGTATTGCATAACATTATTTTGATTGGTTACGTAGTCATGAGCATAAATGTTTGCTATCCTTGTGATTGGGCACTGTCGTAGCCCAGGATCGTGATCTCTACAGGTTTCGATCTGCAGGATCCTGTCGGGAGCCACACTAGAAAAATACAGCGCCATTGAAATGACAATGTTGTTTTCAGCATAGGACACCCACTACCTGTGCTCACGTAGTTTGGGTATAAGTATAGGGACATTTTGTAAATCTTTACTAGTTCTCTACCAGTGCTCTTATAAACTACTACTACATAATAAAACAGTGTGAACAAGTATATAAAACCGTGCAAGTCTTCAAATGTACTAACTATAAAAGTCTGAACTATATAAACCGTGTAAAACTATGTATAACAGTGTAATAAATAAACAGTGTCAAAAATCTGCACGTATTTAATTCCACCAACCCAGCCATAGAGTGTGCAACCTATACCGCACAATATTAGTATCATAAAATTAGGTTAAATCACATAATAAAAAGATGAAATTAAATAAAGTGAAACAAAACTGGTCAAAATGTAAGTGAGACCGACAAGTATTTACGAGCTAAAGATAATGCTGTAATTATTCTATCATTAATTGCATAATCAGCCTATTATGTTCCCACTGCTGGGACACAGTGCTCCTCTCTATGAGAGGGAGTGGGTCGTAATTCAACACGTGGGCCCAGTGCGGGTAGATGTCACATCATGTTTTCGAATTTCTGGTTCTAGAGCAAGCCGGTTTCCTCACGATGTTTTCCTTCACCGTTTTGAGTGCAGTGGTGATGAATAATTTTGAATTAATGTAAATCACGTGTCACGTGAAAGTCGCGGCCGTTACCACTGGGCCACCGCTGCTCCTATCATCATTTATCGATTGACTAATTGATTAGTTATAAAAGTGGGGCAGTCATAGACTAATTTAGAAATCAAGAAGAAGTCTTTATATTTCGAAAAAAAGAAAACAATAAAAGTGACGTGTTACTGGAATGGCTATCTTCAAATGTAACGCATTTCTAATCTCTCTCTCTTCTATTTCAAGGGGAAGCTGCGGGGTAATTCCGTAACACACTAACAGTAGCAATGGCTTTCATTTTGACAGTTCAACAACATACATTGCGTTATAGTATATGTTGTTGAGCAGACAATTTCTAGAACATATGAAGCAATGGATTAGCGATATCCTTCAAAATTATTCAGATTGTGATTGATAGTGTTTTACGCAATTAGGGTGCCGATCCATCATTCATCATCTGCCTCGCCTTTTTCCAACTATGTTAGGATCGGGTTCCAGTTTGACAGAAAACAAGTAAGTATGTATTTTACATGAAGTGACTGTCTGTCTGATCTCCACACCCCAGTTAATAATTTATTAAACATGGTCACTAACTAATCGTCAAAAGTCCGCACTCGGGGTCTGTCAGCGAGCAATGGACCGCATTATCCTTGGAGTTAAACTGACTGATCGTACAAGGAACTCGATACTGCGTTCTAAAACTCAAATTGCCGATGTAGATCACACGGCTGCCAAATGGAACTGGGCTGGTCACATCTGTCGCATGTCGGAGGAGCTAATGGCTAAAGTAACCACGCAACGCGGCAGGCCCAGAATGAGGTGGCGGGACGAACTCGACTCTTTCCACAAGGATTGAGGAGGAGGAAGGAGGGAAGGGAGGCCTTTGCTCTGCAGTGGGACAGAAATGGCTGATAATAAATAACACGATAAGTAAACCTTGGTAAGACTGGCTCTTGATTGGTTTGGTGATATTTCATTAATTTAGGAAAAATGAAAATTTGAACAGCCCAGCGATGCTATTCTGTAAAAAGATCACCGTGATAACTTAGGTGAAGTGAGCTTAAAGTAAGCTGTCATTGCACCTGATGCTAGGGATTGACAATATTGACAGCTCACTGTAAGCTCACTTCACCTAAGTTTTCACGGTGACATTTTTACAGAATAGCATTACAGGGTAATTAGTAAGAGTCGCTAATACGTAGTGGTAGTTTCCCAACTAACGTTTTACCGTCTCTAATCATTTGTTTTGATAAACATAATCAACAGCATGAAAAGTAGGACCATTTGAATATGTTGTACAGCCAACCTCGTAATTTACCACCGTAAGGTTGAAGGTCACTTGCATGTCATAAAACGGCAAGGTCTACAGAGTATGACAGCTGTTGCTATGCTGTGCTTGTCTGCCACACTTTGAACTCTGCATGAATATATTATTATGCGAATGCTCCCGGTGAACTCACCAAACATAGCAACAAGTGCGACTGCTTTAGATATTTCTCATCCACTACTGGCGCGAATATAAGTTGCACAGTTAAATCCTTTGTAAAGGGGCTCGTGGCTAAATGATCAGCCGGGTCGATTACCACGGTCAGTTCGTGGATGAGTGACCATCCACTAAGCACGTTAAGCCACTGGTTTGGTTCCGGTTGTCATTCTTCTACTTCTCTATGTTTGACTATCGCTACGGGTAGTTAGAATCCCTAAAGTCTGACAACCAGTCTTACCAAGAGGTGCCATGTTACCTAGTAACTGGGTTGTAGAGGACGGTTAGGCAGCCGCTCCATGTAAAATACTGGAATTCAGCTGCATCCGATTAGACTGGAAGCCGATCCTAACATAGTTGCGATAAGTCTAGGCAAATAGATTTTTGATAAATCCTTTGTCAAAATAATAACTAATACAATAAAATCAGTTAGTACAATCAATAAGACCAGCTGATGCTCGTACGTGTCACCTGATAATAATATATTATGCGAAGAGCCTGGGTTCGTTATCGTTATCAGTAATCCATTTGTCAAATATGTAGGTACACAGCTTTTAGTGTCACTTCACTATTCCTGTTCCGAGTGTTATATAATAAATTGTATATGGTTGAACTTTACTTACACAAACTGTAACCATGTATTGAGCACATTTTAGACCCCCTAGCGTAGAATTTATTCGTCGGTTAAAAAATATCGGCTATTTCATAGAAAAGTGCAATACCTACGCGGTTAAAATTTACTGGACCGCTATTTTTTTTTTTTAATAACTGGTGAAAAATTTCAACGTAGCGGGGTTCAGAATCATGCACTGAACCGTGGGGTAAGAGCGGTTGTGTACTACATTCGATCCGGATCCGAATTAAAGATCCGACTTCAATTCCGAATTGGGAATGTTCTAAATTTGGAAGATGCGCAACTCCTCATACAAAATAATAGGACTATGGTCACTTCGGACCGGCATTTTAATGGATTCGGAGCGAATGTAGTGCAGAACCGCTATTACAGGATTTTCTATCAGCAAAAATGACGAACTTCTATACAAACTTTCATCTCGAATTAACCCTGTAGAGAATGAATTATCAAAAATCTTTCCATAGTGCTGACTTTTGTTATACAGCGTGGTAACTTAGTCACCTGTTTCCGTTAGTGGGATCATTCTACCCGTCATTTTAAACAACTTTCACCACGAAACTCTTATTCGATTCGTCGTGAAAAAAAAAACAATTTTGGACCTCTAAGGACCTTTTGTGCAAAATTTCATGCTACCCAGCAGTTTAGGCTGACAGTGAACTTAATGTTTATCAAGTAGATAAGTACAATCGTTATCACAAAAATCAAGTAAAATATTAAAGTACCTACTCATAACAGTAGATGCCTATTATACTGATTTTAATCATAATAATAATAAGGCTCTCGTTGGGCTGTTGGTAACTTCCGAAAAAATAAATGATTATTGATTTTAAACAGCATAAATATGGACTTATAAAAATGAGTAGGTACCTATTATTTGTTGTTATTTTTAATCAGTATTTTGAGTAGGTACTTCTTGCGGAACAAAACACTTTTTCGTTTTTAGGGTTCCGTACCAAAATGGTAAAAAGGAACCCTTATGGTGCGACTCAGTCTGTCTGTTTGTCTGTCACAGATATCTCAAGAACTACTAATGCTATCAACATGAAATTTGGAATAGTTTAAGATGACGTTTGCGTTTGTATTTTGCATGTAAGAAAGAAATAAAAATATATATTATTTTTTTGGCAGCAGGGATTGAAAAAGGGTCTGTAAAATTCGAAGTGGGGCTACTAGGGATGTGGGGACTCATATGAAAGAGCGCAGTTTGCGCATTCTAACCTAACACTGCAATAGGTACCTATTCTACACCGCAGCGTGCAGTGTTAAAATTCTCTGACGGATATAGTTTTTTTTTTTAAGCTTTTGTGGCGAGAATTGGCTATTCTCTTCTTCAATTTTGCAACATTTTTGAACAGTGAAAATACTGTTATATACTTTATGCCTGTTTCATTTTCTCGCAATTGAAGTGAAAAGCAGAGTGTTTAACTCGGGCATAAACGAGCCATTTTACCCCTCGACTTAACTATCCAGCCGCGCCTGCGGCTCGGGTGGATATAAACGTCTCGGGCTAAAATGGCTTCTTTTATGCACTAGTTGTACAATCTACTATTTTATTTCAAATCCTAGGTAAGTAAAGTAATAATAAAACTTATTAATCAAAAAATAACAATATAATTTAGCCAAATTCGTTGAGTCACAAAGTTAGCGTCAGGAGTGTGTTTAAAAAAGTTATGGTTACCTTACAATTTGAGGTTATTATTCAAGACAAGATCGAGAAAAATATAACAATAAAACATTTGTCAAATTCGAGACATAAAGAAAAGTAAACATAGTTTACATTTTGGTGGGCTTGTGTAGTTATGTGAGGTGTGAGTGGGTGTGATGGTGTGCGTGATGGAGTGTGTGACGGACTGATTACACGATGACACCACATACACCACACCTACACCAGGTGTGGCGTCTGTGGCCTGTGGTGTCGTGTAATAATATACGAAGAGCTGAAGTTAGGATTTTCTTATAGGTTGTGGTTGAGCAGTCTTTGAAGTCGTAGATTTTACTAACTTTATAATATACAGAGTGGATATTCGGAAGTCAGGGCAGTGTACCTTGGCCGTTATAGCCATAAGGCAAAGACATTTAAATATACTTGTATAAGCAACCGTTCTTGGGAGACTGTCCGTAATTTTTGAAGACATTTTGACCTGCGTTCACAGATTTTGAAAACTCTACAGTCGCAAGAAAATGAGCGATTCACAAGCTTGTTTTAACCGCCAATCGATTCTGTTTCTCGCTGGGATCAACCGAGTTTAGAGTAGGTACTAGAAATTTCACAAAATCGAAATATACTTTTCTTATAAATTTATTTTTCAATTCACATCTTCAATAGTTTACAACGAACGTTAATACTTACTTGACTTATGAAAAAAGAGTTTAATTAATTAATTTAATTAGCTCACTTACAACTTATTGTGAATTTCCAAATAAAAAACATACATTTCAAACGTGAAAACTGTGATAAAGTGAGCTGACAATAGTGTCAATCCGTAGCATCAGACGATCTATTCTGTAAAAATCTCTACGTGAGGACTTAAGCTTTAAGCTCACTAGGATTTCACGATACGATTTTTACAGAATAGGCCGACTGTTCTACAGTTCTGTTTTTTTCTGACAAATCCCTACTAATATATTTTTATAGAAACTTTCATACGTCGTAAATAACCAATAACTATCTAGACATTTAAAGCTTGCTATTTAGGTGGATAATATTGTCGCTAATCTAACTAAGTGACGTAACAAGAAGCATATTTTACAGTACAGTATTACTACTATTGTCATCGTGTTAATATTGTTTTAATAATAAATATTTTAACAGATACGTCACTTCGTGAGATCTTTGTTTTTATTTTGTTCGGAATATATGATCAGATATCAGATTCGACTTGGAAAATGTATCAAATTACTATATTAGGTCGACTTAGTCCAAAATGTCAGATACGTCAGTTAGATTAGCGACGATATAGATACTAATAGATACATACAAGGTGTAACATAAATAACTCATTCATCTTTCTCCTGCCCTTATCCCAATTTATGTGAAGTCGGCGCAACATGTCTTTTTCTTCTATACTTCTCTATTAGTCGGTATTTCGGTAGTCAGCCCCGTTGTAGCCATATCATCATACACACAGTCCATTCATCGTTTATTCGTAGCCATCCACATTCATACTTCGAAATTTCCTTACCACCGTCGTTACAACCGATTTGTACACAACTTTTAAGTCACCGGTGCTACTTTCAGACTTCCTCTTTGTACTCATTTCTTATTCTATCCATTCGCGTAGTACCACACATCCCTCTTTGCATTCTCATCTCAGCGGCATGTAATTGCCTTTCATACACCCCTTTTGTGGCCCTACATTCTGATCCACAAAAGACAGCAGGACTAACCATTGTTTTATAAATCTTCCTTTAAACTATAAGAGGAATGTGGGAGTCACATATTGTGTCCGTGAACTGCCGCCATTTTATCCATTCAACTTAATTCTGTGTTTAACAGTCCGATCTACTTCGCAATCGCTTTGCATGATAGAAAAATAGTGATAGAAAAAACTAAAACCAGCGGGGTAATTGCATAACACACTATCAGTAGCAATGGGTTTCATTTTGATAGTTCGACAACATTCATTGCGTTATCCAAGTTGTTGCGCAGACAAATTTTTAAAACATAATTATGTAGCAATGAATTAGCAATATCCTTCAAAATTATTCAGATTGAGATTGATAAAATAAATGTTCTTGTATATAAATTTTATTCAATTTCGAGCGGCCGGACCATAGGTAATATTTATTTAGTTTTAAAACTTTACTCATATCTATGATAGGTATGGTGGTAACGGCGCTGACTTACGAGGTGTACCTATGTCGTGAGATAAAACCTAAACAGGCACTTTGTCTAAAATTATTTAATCACTACTGTACTCAAAACGGTGAAGGAAAACACATGCCCTAGAACCAAAAATTCGAAGACATGTGAAATCCGCCAACCCGCACTGGGCCCGCATGGTGGATTATGGCCCACTCTTTCTCTCACGGAGAGGTTTGTGTCCCAGCAGTGGGAACATTATAGGCTGGTTATGAAGCCTTTACACATAGGTATCTGATGCGAATTGTGCTTGCTGCATAAATTTAAACCAAAATGCTTGTCGATTGAAATATTGTTCGAATTTACGTTACGTTTATTTGTGCTAGAACCACGGATGTATTCTGAACGTAATCGAATCGAACAAAAAGAAGTGCATGTGTAAGGATCGTAGCAGGTGGCGTCCTGGAGTTCCTGTCAACCGCCATGGGATAATGCGTGTATTTTTGTATCTATGTAAGGTAAAACACCTATGTAGTCAGCCCTGCACCAGTAGTTAGCCTTTTCAAGCTTGATATAGCTATAAATAGTACAGAATATTTTGCCTTATAAGTATAAAATTACCACTATCACTCGACTTGTTAATATCTTGTAGGGTAGTTTCACGGGAAGCCGGACTACGCACGATTATTTCGACCACCGCCAATATTAAAAGTGCATCTGCGCGATGCACTTTTTTGCAAGAAACACATCATTTTTTGCAAGAAACCTTGGTAAATTAGTAAATATCTCTTGATTTTTTTTTTAATGTAAACTAGGCGAAGATGTTTTATTAAACTTGTAATCAGTTTCTTGATCATTGTAATAAGTTTAATTAGCAAGTATTTTTGTTAAATCTATAAATTTTAGGGGCCGACTACTTGGGTACTTATCTATAATTTTAACCAGGTTTTCCAATAGACACCTCTAACGGCCGACTACTGACAGTTCAACAACATTCATTGCGTTATTTACGTTGTTGAGCAGATACATTTTTTGAACATACCTATATGAAGCAATGGATTAGAAATATCCTTCAAAATAATTCAGATTGAGATCGATAGTCGATTGATTCATTGATAGTGTGTTATGCAATTAGGGTGGAGGTCTGAGTTTCTAAATTCTCAGACACATCGTTATAACAAAGTTTTACGTTACAATTTTTATTTATTTTAGAAAATCATCATGTCCGCAATACCAATCCATTGTAACTGAAGATCATTTTTATCGAATGCTATGGTGGCAATTCCAGATGGTAAAAAGATAAGGAAACCTAACCTTAAGTCGACGCTAAATATGAAAACGTAAGGTATTATAAAGTATTCGCGACCTGAAATCTTTCAATCTTTTTCGCGATTTCAGGTTTGGTCCCATAGTAAAAGTTGTTTGTTATCATGAGTACAATCACGTGTTTATGTATCGGTCACTAATTACCAGTCACCCTATATATCGTTACTAGTATAACGGTATTCATTTCGATACTCAACTTTGCCAGCTTCATGACTTATAATGACGAAAAAGTATGAAGAATAACGTTACAAATGAATCTGTAACGTTATTAAAAGCGGATAAGCTTAATTTTACTGATACCTATAACGTTACTTATAATATTGTTCTACGAAAATGATATTCTATAACGTTTTTGATTTGTAACGTTACTAATATTTTTAGGTTTTAGTATCGTTACAAATTTTGGAACGTTATACGATAACATTAGTGGTATTAATTTCGGTTTCAAGTCTGCTTCAAGGTAAAAATTTCTCTACAAAAGCCTGAGTGCTAGGTGTTTCACCCTAGTGTGTTAACATTAGTTTGTAAATAGCAAAATTACCAAAAAGGTTTATTAGGTAATACCTAATACTTTATATTATTCATTACTTACAAGCTAATTAGAAGTGTCTGCTGCAGCTGGCATCCTAAATCTACCTAAATAACACTACGCCAATAAAAAAGAATAATGTTCTAAAAACAGTTTTAAAGACTCATAAAAATATTAATTTATTTAATTTTGTAACTCATCTGCAATGACCGAACTTAGACTATACAACATTTGCAGCTGTGCAATATTGATTAGGTATTTCGGCACATTATTTGTATCGATACCAAATTACATTTTCAAACAAATTCACGGCAATGAATCAAACTTTTGATACAATAAAACTGACCTGTTGATACAGACGAGTAACGTTTCCAGATCCGTAGTACTGACGTGATATCATGAATATTTAATGACTCCGGTCATCTTTCACGGCGATTATGTTAAAGTTTGCAATATAACACACTAATAAATTACATTAACATTGTTATTGCTACAAGCAAACACTAATTGTTATCGTACGGTTACTTAAATTTTATAACGCGTTTGTAGAAAACACCGATTTATAAGTACGGAGTGCTCAAAGTACAGGCGGGAACTGAGTTCGTGAAAAGTGTTAGCTCGCGGCCGGCGACTCGTCAACTGATCAAATCAACTGAAGTGAGCTGCGCCAACCCGCCTGTTGCCGGGCTACCGTGTCTCGCTCCTCCAATAATGGCACATCGCATCCGCGCCGCCCGCCCGCCCGCGCGCCGGCTGCGCTTCAGTTTTTGTGTTTGTGTAACTTTTACGAAACAATAGGTAATAGTACATTTTGTTGCAAGTGTTGAAAGTGTGCAAGTTTGCACTAAACGCTTGCATGATGCGTCCCTATCTATGATAATTGAACAATTTTCACAATGGAACCAACACGAAAATCACGAAAACATAAATCGGATGTTCCAAACATAATCCATGCCATGTGAAAATAAATATATGAAACTGCTGGTTTACTTCGCGAATTCTGAGATAGTTTTTTTTTTTGTTTTTCGATGTATTCATGTTTAATATTCATTTCAAATGTGTAAATTAGCTATTTTTTCTCAAGTGTAGTCAGATAGGAAATATACAGTGCGTTGTTATTGGGTTTTAACGTCTGGAATTTCTCAGTAGCAGCCCATACCTAATAGGCTTGCTCCCTGTTACATGGGACTTACCTGTTACATGGGACTTTTTCACCTCTTTATTAGTGGTTGTAATGGCAATCATATCTCTTGGTTTTAGTAGATTTTATATTTTATTTATCCTGATAGATTCTTATTTTGTAAATGTGAGGACTTTGTAAGCCTTGTAGACTTTAGATCTGTAGACCATTTTTTTTATTTTATCACTTGATAAAATAAAAAAAACCTTACCTGGCACTTATTTACAGGCCTACGCTGTCCTCCCATACCTACTGTAATTTGAAAACACTGTAAAAGCCAATTATTTTTAAAAGAGTAACCGTGGAGTTTCTTGCCGATTCTTCTCCATAGGAAACGACCAATTGGAACCGTGCACCTAGCTTCTGACGTTTCATAAGTGCCCATGTCGGTTTATGTGAAATAAAATAATTTTATTTTGATTTTTGACTTAAACATAAGTGGGTAAATCTGGATATGCTGTACTTGATAGGTAGGTTCTCTCCTACCTCTGCCTAACCCTTCACGAAGTACAGGACTAATGTTATGTTATATTATATTCACAAACTAAAAAAAAATATGAGAACGCGATACCAACTCGTTGTTAAGGTGACGGTAGTTTATAAAAACCGATCAAGTGCGAGTCGGACTCGCGCACCGAGGCGAGGGTTTCGTATGTATAAAGGACCCCGCACAAAATCTAAGGAAAAAGTCGTTCAGTGAATTTGGCTGAAATTTTGGTACAATATAGCCTGTAACATGCTGATTGAAAGTTAATATGGGCGTAAAAAAAATAATGGCGAGTTTTAGAGATATAGCTATTGTCATGTTCGAATCAGGAAGATGGTTTTTATATAACCAAAAAGCATTCACATTAATCACAACAGGTTTCAATTCATATGTTATAGTTTTAAAACTTATTGCTACGTCTAATATACCCTGTAGGGGTAGGCAGAGATATTTAACACACATTTCGAATAGTAGACAACTCGTCCGTCCGATTTTGTTGAAACTTTGGGATCTTGTTTTGAAAGTCTTTTTTTAATGGAATATTTTTTTATAATAATGTTTACAGCAATACATAATATTTACAAAATATATAAAAAAAGATAAATACAAAATATAAAACAAAGTCGCTTTACATATGGACACTGCGATTCTGTAACCATCTCGCCGTGAAAACTTAGGCGAAGTGAGCGTGGAGTGAGCTGTCAGTGTCATTCCACCTGATACTAGGGATTGACCAAGCATACATTTACAATCATAATCGAGATTTTAATATTTTTTATGTTAATTCTATTGAAAATTTTATATAATTTCAAAGCTAGTATTTTAGTGATCAAAACATTAATATTTTGTGGGGTTTTAAAATAAAATAGCAAAACAGAATCTTAGTCAGAAACTCAATGTTGTTTTTTTATATATTTTTTTCCCTAGACTAGTCCTTATAATTATGGCCTGAGGCGCGAGCGAGTCACGCACGAACAGTAAATAAAATAAAACATTCACGTTTAAGACAGCTAGACTGATGAAAATACGCATCGACATTATTTGTTTGTTATTATGAGCGATTGTAGATCAAGTCTAGAAAAGACTGCGACGATGTTCAGCGTTGGTAACCCAATCTATTCAATTAGAAGAGATAATTGTGTTAAGTTATCGAGTGCTAACGGCGTGCCTGGCTGACGGACCATAGAATTTAATCCCACATAGTTTGAGTGGCGCGATCACTTCACCGATTCACAACATTTAATGTCGTGAGTCTAGTAAAGACTAACAACGCTAATATAATCAATTAGAAGAGATAACCTAGTGTTTCAAGTCACCGAGTGCTAACGGTGTGCCTTGCTGACGCGTGACAGACCATGGTTAGAATTTAACCCCACGTAGTTTGTGTGGCGTAATCACTTCACCCGATTCACGACATTAAAATGTCGGGTTATGGGTTTACTTTTTGGGGTCACATAGAAAATTTAAAAAAGCTTTGCTTACTGTAGGTACCGTGTGATATATCAAATGAAAAGGCTTGTCGTGAGGGTCATAAATATATTTTTATAATAACAAAAACTTTTTTATGACCAAATGTAAGTATGTACCTACGCAGCAGTGGCGAAGGGTGAATTTATGACAGAGGTAGGCTGGAGCAAAAAAAAATACCAAAAGAAAATTACAATGATGAATTGACTATAGAGTGGTTATGTTCTGAATTTTCGAAGGGAAGCCGGCGGGAATCGAGTTGTATGGTACCTTCGCCACTGCTACGCAGTATATTGATACTGCGTACATACCTACTTACATTTGGTCATAGGTAGCCAAAACATGTTCGGGATGTTATATTCAATTTAAAGTTGGTATTTTTTAAAAGTTATGCTTAAAACAGTTGTTATAAAAATAAGATTTTTGGCATTTTCAGTCTCAAATAGCAGCCAAGGGGTTAATTGCAGACTTTTGCTGTAATAATATCTAAGAAATGCTCAAGATGTTATTCCCCATAAGAAAACAGTACTTTTCTTTTCTGGTCGGCACTTTAATTTATGGGTACGTTATGAACTTATGAATGATGAGTTTATGAAATACAAACATATTTGCAGTTGATCAAATTAATTATGTGCATTTTGCATGCGTAAATATTCAACCCAACTACGGAACCTTTCAATGTGCCGACTGTGCGTGGTCCGATATAAACATGGTCAGTTTTTTAAATTTCTTTGGTAACCTTCCACAAAAAAGAAACAATTTATTAGGTACTCAAGTAAACTAATAGAAACAAAAACTAACAAGCTCATACAACTAACAAAACATATTGAAATGTAAAGTGATTGCGGAATACCCAATTTATACAATTAATAATCATCATTCCCTATCTTTTGCTAAGCCTACCTAAAAAAATGTATACTGGGCATTCTGTAGCAAACTATTAGAAAGTATCAAAAATAAATAATTGTACAATAAATAAAAAAAAATTAAGCGGCGAGCGCATTCCGAAGATAAATATTCAAATATAGAAACAATTCGGCGCGAAGTTCAATAAATGACTATTATGGTCAAAGGTCCTCAGGTATTGACTCAGTTTCAAACTTTCAATATAATGTCCAAAAAACTATTAAAATTACATTAAAAAGCATAAGTCATTATTATTAACAATGCTTATTGTTTTTAATGTTTAAAATAATTTTATTTCAATTTCCGAGTATCGCTTTCCGATATTCGACATATTAATTACCCGAGTCAATCGAAATAAAAAAAAAATTGTTTAGGATTATCGCTTTCGCACATCATTTCGATAAAAAAAAAACAATAATGGACGGCGATTTTGAACACAAATTGAGTAGTGGTAATGAACAATAAGTGTTATTGGACCTGTGTTTTAATATTACGTTAAGATTTGGGCATTTTCGTGTCGTTCATAATATTTTCAATAATATTTGTCTCATTTTAAATCTTATCTACATGTGTGTGTGTGAAATTTGTGAAAAGTAAAAATGTAAACACGCACGATTGGCGCGAAACTTCGACATTAGATATCAAAAAAATTCATTACCACTACTTATTTAACTTGGACAATGGATGAATTCGTCAAATAATTAAATGATGTATTATTCACTGCCCATGTGGTGGAGTTTGAATGTTCGAAGTCCCCAAATTTTATGTTTTTTAGCCTCGACCTGTTAGATGATTTGCGTCTAACGCGCATGCGCGGCGTGACTCACGGCGTGAGTCTCACGCCGCGCATGCGCGTGAATTCTGGCTCGTTCCGAATTAAGCCATCATCACCCACAGCGCTCACTTGGATATTAAAAAAAATTTGTTTGATACCTAACGCGCATGCGCGGCGGGAGTTATGGCTCGGCACAGCGCTCACATAAGTAATTAGCGTTCCGATTTAGATAAATCACTATTATGGCAGCTAAACTATATTCACTTGAATAGGTACTAATGGTTGGATGGTTGGATTATAGTATTTATTTGTGTATACACCACGAATTTCTTCATCTTTGTTAAGGTGACGACTGTACTGGCGGAAGCACGATTTAAAAAATGCCACGTTAGTTTAAAGGCTATATATTATGATGCGACTCAAAACAAAACAGCACAACAGGCTGTCATTCATTTGTGACAGCGCCCGCGGTGATAATTATTAATTTAGGGCATGGTCGCCGTTATCGGAAGATGGCGCATGCCATGACGTCATCTATGTCGACTTACGGGACATGGTTATCGCGCTCACGCTAATTCGGAAAAAGGGCCCTAATTCAATATGACCCACTTAATGATTCTTTACTTCGAAACCACATCAATTCCTTACCTATATAATCAATACATATCTGCTATTTACGTATTCTCTATGACACAATTTAATGAACGAAACCGGTTTGAACTGTCAAAATACCACGCTTGACAACCGTACGGCGTGGTAAGATTATGCGGGGAATAATAGGTAATTTATACCGTACAGAATAATTGGGGTCAAAGTGTAAGCAAGCTGTAAACGATTACAGTGCAATTCGGAATGTAGTTACGAGATTCTTGGAAGTGAATTACGAATTCACTTCCAAGAATCTCGTAACCATAGCAACATCACTTCGGCGTAGGGTTGCCACCAACCACTTCTTCATTTAAGGGTTACTAGCATAAAAAATACGGGTCTTAGTTATTTTTACGGGAGACACTCTGATTGCGAGCTGAGCGAGTGTCGATTGAACCGTTGAATTTTGTAATATTATTTGATTAATGTTCTTTTAATAGTGGCATCGGCGAGTTACCTAAGTAGGTATCTATTTACAATAATATATTTGCACGCGTAGAGGGGTCTGTGGCTAAATAATAACAGCCGCACAGATCGATCAATCAGGTTAAGCTACGCTTGCCGCGGTTGGTCTGAGGATGGGTGACCATCTTTACATACTGAGACCCCTCCGTGTCTCGGAAAGCACCTTAAGCCGTTGGTCCCGGCTGTCATTCGTGGATCTTTGACAGTCGTTACGGGTAGTCAGAAGCCCGAAAGTCTGGAAGTCTGGTCCGAAGTGGTATCGTATTACCCAGTAACTGGGTTGTGGAGGTCAGATAGGCAGTCGCTCCATGTAAAATACTGGTATTCAGCTGCATCCGGTTAGACTGGAAGCCGACCCCAACATTGTTGGGACGCCTTACAAGTTAAATAAGTAAGAACAAATCTCCAATGTGATAATGACAGTGACTAACGCGCAAGCGCGGCGTGATCTTATCACTTCACCCGATTCACGCCATTAAATGTCATGGGTCGCGTGAAGTGGTCACTTCACCTGATTCACGCCATTAATTGTCATGGGTCGCGTGAAGTGATCACTTCACGCGACCCATGACATTTAATGTCGTGAATCGGGTGAAGTGATGATCACGCCGCGCTTGCGCGTTAGTCACTGTCATTATCACATTGGAGATTTGTTCTTACTTATTTGACTTGTAAGGCGTCCCAACAATGTTGGGGTCGGCTTCCAGTCTAACTAGTAACTAGTTCTAGTGAAGTGATCACGCCACACAAACTACGTGGGGTTAAAGTCTAACCATGGTCCGTCACGCGTCAGCAAGGCACACCGTTAGCACTCGGTGACTTGACACACTAGGCTATCTCCTCTAATTGAATAGATTAGCGTTGTTAGTCTTTACTAGACTCGATCTACCATCGCTCAAACTAACAAACAATGTCGATGCGTATTTTCATTAGTCTAGCTGTCTTAAACGTGAATCCATTTTCGTAATTTTTTAGTTTGGTACTATGTTGTTATTAAAAAAAATCATATTTTATTTTTGTCTATTGCTGACAAGTGTAACTATCATAGGAGTGGGAGAATCGTAGCGGTGGTTGGCTTTTTCTACTTTACCAAACTGATTTATAAATTAAACTTGAACCTTAAAAGTCTAATACTGAAAAAATACGTTTTTGGACTTAACAGGTTTCTCCCAGACACCACAGATTTTATTTACTGTTTGTGCGTGACGCGCTCACGCCTCAGGCTATATTGACTAGTCAGTCTAGGAAAAAAATAAAAAAAAAAACATTAAGTTTCTGTGCTGCTATTTTATTTAAAACCCCCATGAAATAATAATGTTTTGACAACTAAAATACTAGCTTTGAAATTATATAAAATTTTCAATAGAATTAACATAAAAAATATTATTAAAATCTCGATTATGATTATAAATGTTTGCTTGGTCAATCCCTAGCATCAGTGGGATGACACTGACAGCTCACTCCACGCAAGTTTTCACGGTGAGATTTTTACAGAATCGACATGCTTACTAGTGTGACGTGAGCTGTGGCCACAATGGATTTCACCAATATTTTAAAGAATCTATTTCGGATGATTTATGTGTACCTACCTATAAAACATTAATATTTAACTTACTTACAGGGTGTAGAATGACCCATCACATAACTGTTATCTATGTATGCTGTACATCAAACTAAGACACATTAAGCAAAAATGGTGTACGTTACCCTAGCTGGAAAGTAGCTCCTAGAGTGATATGAGTGGAACGTATAATTAGTGCGTAATCTGCTGTAAATGTGCGCCAAATAAAAAATTTGTGCGCTTTGTCGTTTTGGAAAAAAACGGAAAAAACGATTCCTGCTAGGGTAACGTTTTTCCAGCAGGAAAATTCTAAACGAATGATCGGAGAGAGAAATATTGTGCATGGGCAGAGAGCTTATATTTGTGCAAAAATGTGCGCTGAAAATATAATTTGTGCGTCTTCAGGTTTTCGAGATATTGAGTTTCCTGCTGGAGTGACGTTTTGCAGAATCGTGTATCTCTAAAACTATTGTATGTGCGCCTGTAGAATAAACATACACGAGTAGCCCTTAATTTGTGCGTATTTGTGACAGAATTAGATTCAAGAAAATATTTATAATTTTCAAGTAATCTCGCTTTTTTGAAAACGCGAAAACATGTCACAGCGCCTAAACGAGAAAACGTATAAGATCGCTGAAAACTGTATTCGGTCCTTCTTGATGCTAATAATAACCATAACAAGTTTCAAAAGTGTACGTGCATGGTTTATTGAATAATATTGCCTAAAGTCAAAACGACGGGGTCGTAACTTTGACGGCAAAATACAAGAAATCGGCTCAACCCAAGGTGTGTAGTTTAAACCAAAAATTAGTGCGTCTAGTGAAGAATATATAGTTAAAATGTTCAGCTTGGAATGTTTCGCATTCAGTAGATATAAGCAAAAAACATAACATGTAAACAACGGCTGGTTATCCGACCAAATTCGAATGACCACAAAAAAGCGACAGATTCATACATATCGATGACATTCTTAACTTTACCCACGAACCGGTTGACACGTGTTGTGCCTGAGTACACTGAAGTAGAAAAGAAGTAAAAAAATAAACTTGTTATTAGATTATATTCTACTAGCTTGCGTGACTTTGCACATGATTAAGTCATCATCTGCCTAGCCTTTTCCCAACTATGTTGGGGTCGGCTTCCAGTCTAACCAGATGCAGCCGAATACCAGTATTTTACATGGAGCGACTGCCTATCTGACCTCCACAACCCAGTTACTGGGTAATACGATACCCCTTGGTAAGACTGGTTGTCAGACTTTCGGGCCTCTGACTACTCGTAACTACTGTCAAAGATCCACGAATGACAGCCGGGACCAACGGCTTAACGTGCTTTCCGAGGCACGGAGGGGTCTCAGTATGTAAAGATGGTCACCCATCCACAGACCAACCGCGGCAAGCGTCCCTTAACCTGATCGATCGACCTGTGCGACTGTTATTATTTAGCCACGGACCCCTCTCCTCTCCGCACATGATTAAGTAAGTACATTATAAAAAGTAGCCTATGTGCTATTCCAAGGAATAAGCTATCTTCTTCATTCCAGCTTTCATTAAAATACAGCAGATAACATATTATTGTGATGGAGCGTCAGCTCAAATCTAACATTAAAAAATAATATATATTGGCCCTTTAAGTTTAATATAAGTTGCAGGAAATATTTTGATCCAAGCTTCCTCACGTCGGGGGACGGCTAATGAAAATTGGAAGTTAACAGCAGCTATGTTTTCTACAATAGCATGCATTCATTATTGCTGGGTTTAAACCTCATCTGTTTGGCGTTTTCATTAGCGACGGCTAATGAAAACGCCAAACAGATGAGGTGACCCCGACGTGAGGACGCTTGGATCAAAATATTTCCTGCAACTTATATTAAACTTAAAGGGCCAATAATATATTATTTTTTAGTTTTTAGAGGTTTTTGTTTGAGTCGGGGTTTTTTTAAATTAACTTTTATTTCTTGCTTTTTAAACTTAATAATATTATATTACTAGTAAAGTAAATAATTATGCTATACGATCGACACGTGACTCGCCGAAATCTGCAAAGCTGAATCTCCCTCAAAACTAGGTCATATAATTGCAAACAAATGTTTGAACGCAACTGTACGGACAACAGCTTAGGTTTAATACGACCAATAAAGAAGACCATCGATATGTATGAATCCGTCGCTTTTTTGTGGTCATTCGAATTTGGTCGGATAACCAGCCGTTGTTTACATGTTATGTTTTTTGCTTATATCTACTGAATGCGAAACATTCCAAGCTGAATATTTTAACTATATATTCTTGACTAGACGCACTAATTTTTGGTTTAAACTACACATCTTGGGTTGAGCCGATTTCTTGTATTTTGCCGTCAAAGTTACGACCCCGTCGTTTTGACTTTAGGCAATATTATTCAATAAAGCATGCACGTACACTTTTGAAACTTGTTATGGTTATTATTAGCATCAAGAAGGACCGAACACAGTTTTCAGCGATCTTATACGTTTTCTCGTTTAGGCGCTGTGACATGTTTTCGCGTTTTCAAAAAAGCGAGATTACTTGAAAATTATAAATATTTTCTTGAATCTAATTCTGTCACAAATAAGCACAAATTAAAGGCTACTCGTGTATGTTTATTCTACAGGCGCACATACAATAGTTTTAGAGATACACGATTCTGCAAAACGTCACTCCAGCAGGAAACTCAATATCTCGAAAACCTGAAGACGCACAAATTATATTTTCAGCGCACATTTTTGCACAAATATAAGCTCTCTGCCCATGCACAATATTTCTCTCTCCGATCATTCGTTTAGAATTTTCCTGCTGGAAAAACGTTACCCTAGCAGGAATCGTTTTTTCCGTTTTTTTCCAAAACGACAGAGCGCACAAATTTTTTATTTGGCGCACATTTACAGCAGATTACGCACTAATTATACGTTCCACTCATATCACTCTAGGAGCTACTTTCCTGCTAGGGTAACGTACACGCAAAAATGATTGCTGGAAAACAACTTTTAGTGGGAATCATCGCTGTTTACCGCAGCGCGCAATGTAAAGCACGCATAACAATGTGCTTTTGGGTGCATGCAATCCAACAATACAGGAGTATATGTTAAGCCATATCTTTACGTGAATTTCCTCATCCTACTACTTTTGCGTAAGCCACCCAAACACAATAAAATAAATATGCACTGAAAGTTTTCAGTTTTGGTTTCGACAAAAAGTTAGAACTCTGACCTTCAATATGTCCGTAACCAGAAGGAAGGTTCCCAGATACTGTCTAGAATAAAAAAAGATCGCAATGGCGGGGAGAACAAGTGACTTTCGGTTTTTCTAAGCACTTATCTTTTGATATGTCGCCACACCAGTATATAGCGCCCCTGCGAAGCAGGTGCGAGTCGCTAGTCTAATGTAAAACTAAAATAGGGCATCGAAAGATTCCACCGTATCTCTGTCGACTGGTAGCGCGTCCAAATAAATGACATCATTGCCAGGTTGAATGGCAATGCTTAGCCTCTGGCCAATGTAAAAGGCAGCACTTTGGTCACGGGAAGGCAAGCAACCGTTTGGTGATTTCTTAGAAAATGAGATAAATTGTTATATTTACGTTACTTGGGGTTTTGCGCTGCAGCGGCGGCAGCTCAGCAAGCCAAGTTACATTAGGCACTAGCATCTTGTATACTTTGCAACATAATGTTGTCATTGTCTCGTAATTGCTTCAAAGCCTATAAATTTTCGCGGACGAAACGTACCGTCAAAGATTGTCTTAAAGAAATCAAGACGAACTGCAAGCTTGTCTTGATTTATAATTAAATAACACCCACAACAAATCGTCACTAACGCCTTGTCGCAGGTTGCACAGAAACCTAAAAGCAAATAAGGCTTTCTAATTTACGTAGCAAAATCCACCTTGTACTGGAATAGGGTCACAGTGATTATTAAAATAAACGAAATCAACGACGCAGTGCAATGCGCGACAGAAATGTTCGAAGGATATAATAAAGTAATCAATAGCCTATGTCCTAAGGCGATTGGCGTACGTGGTAGTAGCGATCGTTGTTCGTAGGACTACGAACCCGAAGAACGATCGCAACCCTAGCCTGAACTGGTCAAACGCCTAGTCCAGCGATGCCCTTAAATATAAATGTAGGCACGTCATTCACGTGTTACCTATTGTTCAAATGTGTATACTCATACAGACTGTAATTTGAGCAAAAACGACCGAACGACTTGTCTACTATGCGTAATGTGTGTAATACATCTCTGCTTATCCCTTCCGAGTATACAAACCAAGAGTCTATAATATGATTTAGAACTTATCGTAATCGACGTGATTACTTTTTGTTTATTTTTTAGAAGTAACTTTAACATGAAAATCATCTTCCTGACTTGAGCAGGAAAATGGCTATATCGCTAAAACTGGCCATATTTTTTTTTGGGTCCACATTGACTTTCAATCAGCATGTTACAGGCTAAATTGTACCAAAAATTTCAGCCAAATTCACCGAACGGCTTTTTCCATACATTTTGTGCGGAGTTCTTTGTAGGTATGTAAATAGATTATCACGGGTTTTTTTTTTGTAATTATACTATACTTTCCGGCCCTGCTTCTTTTAGATTTTAAACATTGACACGACAATATTTTTATGTCAAAACTAAATAATATTAAATGAAAGCCTTGTAATTTCAGAAGGTACATAGGTTAAATAAGTACAATAAGTGTGACTGCAGTTATTTAAATTGATTATATTAAACTCCACATCAATCTTGACTGTAAATAATGTTTGTTGTACTTTTATTACAAAGTGTGCCCCTAAAAGAGCCTTTTTTAACTTCTGTCTAATGCTATAGTAAATGGAGTATAGACGTTAAATAAATGTATGGGGCTTGGTACTAAAATAATTGAAAATTTAAACAGCCTTCTGAGCTTTATGAGCTGAAAGAGGGTAATCATTTTGATGTCTTTGGGCATTTAATTTTTTTTACAGCCACCCGTTTTTTTTTAAATTAAGTGTTGAATAATTAAATGCTTGCATCACTAACTACAAACATTATTTATATTTTAGGGTTGGCAGCCCTATGACAAATGATGTGACAATGACAATGTCAGTCATTTCTCACTGTCAATTATCATAGAAATAAGTGGCTATGTACTTGTACTTTATAATTAAGAACATTAAAACATTTGTTGACGTATTTTTCTACATATAAAAACACTCCGCATCGCGGACTTGTACCAGTGGTTATGGTTTTTTTTTATTTCAACGTCATTCTGACATTTACAGATTTGACCTTTTTTCGACACGTTTTGATATTGCATTGTCATGATAATCAACATTTTTCGTCTCAATTTCATGGAGCTGCAGCTAAAATTATGATAAAATCTCAAAGTATTTTATAGAAACGGAAACTTTAGCCACATTTAAAATAATTATATTGCATAGACATGAATAAATAAAGACTATGTGCGTTTTGTTTGTAGTGAACCATTTTTCACTTTTTTACAAAAACAGGCGCCTGAAAAAATCATATTTAACTTTAATAAAATAGCTTAATAAATAAGCTTTGTAATAAGGTACAGTGCCACATAAAAGAGTAGAAATTAAATATTTTGGAACTACAACGTTTCATTTTCTAGCAACACCTTAAAATGAGTATTGACCTGTCAATTCTTCTCGATCGGTTTCGTTTTGCGTTAGAATTTTGGTTTTTGTGTTTTAGTTCAGAGTGTGGACAAGAAAACAGTGATTTATCATGAATAAGGTAATTCGTGGTGGTGCCCGTGAAATAATTTATAAAGTTTTCAATCGGTGTATGACAGAATTTCAAGCTGGAAAGCTGCTATCCAAAATCGAAGATGTTTACAAACGTACAGCAGATTTTACTGGTAAGTAACTATTGAAAGTTGCGCCAAACATTAATTACAAACGATTAATACATTCAGGGAGCAAAATTTTCGATCTAAATATTATTTACAGATTATTTGTCTACCATTTTTGAGGTTACGCTTAGATAAACAAATACTATTGCAGTTATAGCGCGACTAAACAATGTTGAAAGTAAGGCAAAAAAAAAATTTATTTATATACATAATTATTACGAAATACATTTTTTGCTACGGCATATTCGTTGAAGCAACATGCTACTGTAAAGAAACATAATTTGAAAATATTTTCACATATTTTCCGCGGGACTTCTTTCGTCAGACTGACAGTACTTATATTTTTTGTTAACACCATGCTTTGTTTGTTTTAGGTGTTTCTGTAAGCACAGTGCGCAGAATCGTGCAACACGGCATGGAAAACGGTGGGAAATTCTCGACACCAGCTAAACATAGAAAGGGTCGTCCCCCAAAAGTATTGGACGACTTTGACATATGTGCAATTCGGCAGAAAATACATTTTTTTTATACTGTAAAGAAAGAGGTACCAACAATTGCTAAATTATTAGTTCAATTAAGGGAAGATATAGACTATGACGGAAGTCGAGAGCATTTACGGAAACTTCTAAAAAAAGATTGGATTTAGATATAAAAAATGTAAAACGAACAGACAAGCTTTGATTGAAAAACCTATTATTGCACACAAAAGGGAACAATATTTAAAAATTATCATGGAAAACAGAAATTTACCCGAAGAGCTTCAAAGGGATATAATATATCTGGATGAAAGCTACATCCACTCTAGCTACAAGCTTAAAAAATGCTGGCAATCGTTTGAAACTGAAGGATTCACTACGGACATCTCAAAGGGAAAGCGATGGATAATAATTCATGCCGGAAATGAAAAAGGCTTTGTACCTAATGCTCTACTACTCTTTAGTGGTATGAACAAACAAGAAGATTATCATTCATTCTGAAATGAACCAATATAATTTCACTAAATGGGTTACAGAAAAACTTATCCCCAACATCACAGAGCCCTCAATCATCGTGATGGACAATGCACCCTATCACTCTGTTATAAAGAATAGAGCTCCGACTTCAGCTAATAAGGTTAATGAAATAAGAATATGGTTACAACAAAACAACGTGCCGTTCGACCCAGAATTGAGAAAACCCTCGCTTCTGGCACTGGTAAAGAAACATAAACCTGAACCAGAATACGAAATTGATGATATTATAGGGCATTATGGTTACACAGTGGTAAGGCTGCCACCGTACCATTGTGATCTTAACCCTATAGAGTTAATTTGGGCACTGGCAAAGCGAAAGGTCGCTTCACAGAATGGGGGTGCAAAAAACATTAAGGAGCTAACCGAAGAGGCATTCAATTTGATAACAGCTCAGGATTGGAAAAATTGCTGTGAGCATGTTAAGAAAATTGAGAAGAAATACTACGATCGTGGAAGAACATTGTACCAGGACATAGACCGTTTAGTTATTCAGGTTGGTGCTGACAGCAGTGACGATGAGATTGGCTCAGAAAGCAGTGACGAGTCAATGCCAGAGCTGAAAATAGACGACACGAACTTAAGTGATCCCATGGAAGGTGTAGAATATTTAGATTTTGATTTATTAGATTAGTGTACTTTCCTAATTATACATAGTTTATATTTGAGTGGAGTTGTTGGTTTATTACTACTTCATACCTAATCTTTTATCTATCTATCCATGCGGAACTTACCTCTAAAGGGTAGTTTTAGAAAAACGTGGCTGTTGTTTTAGTATATTGTGTTGTCTTACGACTTCCACGCGACCCAAATCGCGGGCAGAAGCTAGTTTCAAATAATGACACATTATTTAAAGCTAATAAATAAATAATAATATTCAAGTATCAAGATCAGCTGGGTCGTACTAACTGGGTTGCTACCTGCGCAATTGTGGCGCCCTCATTTATTTTCTACTCTTTTATGTCGCACTGTACATCACATTAGCGTTTAAAAATCTTCGGAATATTGTACCACTTTTGACCTCTCCTTTGTCTTTTTAAATAATTTGGTTTTAAATACTATAATAATGGCGAATAATAACATAAACAGTGATCAGTTGAAGGCAAAAAGAAAACGATCTGTAAATTGGGACACTTTACAAAAGGTATGGTCATTTTACTAGATAAAACATTTGGGGTATTTTCTCGTGGTCCTACTATTTTGTCCTACCAGTAGGTCCACGAGGGTATGTTATTGCTGTTGGTCCTACTGAAGTTTTGAAACTAAAATGTACCTCCTGTATAATGAAATTGACTGGATAGGTGTGGGGCGTGTCTCAGTTTCAGTCTTCATACTGCCTTCTCTTTATATCTTAGAAAGCATTTTGTATGTTCGCAAAAACTTAGGACTTTTCAAAATAAGAAGCGATTTCCATAATAAGTATAAATACACGTAGTAAACATGAAATTGTGATACCTAACTAAAACAAGCTAGTCCTTTCTTATAAACAGTATCCGCTTTTATAACAAGTTGCCAATGCCAAAGTGCCCATGTTGGTATAAATGAAATATTTTTTTTTCTCATTGATAATAATACAGATACAAATTACGATATTGATTAAGTAAATGGTTTATTAACAAAAAAAAAAAAAAACATTTCATTAATATTTTAATAATGAAGTACTTGATAACATTCTAAAATCTCAATTAGAATTAATTCATGGTGTTAATAAAACAATCGGTAATTTTTTATTAGATAAATTATAAAGAAGTAATATGTCATCAACGATATTTTTAAAAAGAGGTATGTACTAAAAGTGATGTTGACTCACTAAGAAAGCAGTACTTATGAAGACTGAAACTGAGACACGCCCCACACCTATCCAGTCAATTTCATTATACAGAAGGTACATTTTAGTTTCAAAACTTCAGTAGGACCAACAGCAATAACATACCCTCGTAGACCTACTGGTAGGACAAAATAGTAGGACCACGAGAAAATACCCAACATTTGTAGCTTTACATAATTACCACACGGTCATCATTTGTGATCAAATTCGTGCATTTTACTTTTCAAAATTTATTGAAAAGCTGTATGAAGGAGTTTGCTTCCATAATAGAAAACAAAAACACCGACACAAATACCAACAAAAATCAAACCATTGCTTGGTGAGCAGTCGCAGTAAGGTTGGTAAAATACTACCATGTTTACCTATATGAATTTGGTTTAATATTTCTGATAAAAAAGCATTAGTATAATCAGCCTATAATGTTCCCACAACTGGGACACAGGCCTCCTCTCTAAGAGAAGGAGTGGGTCGTAATATACAACGCGGGTTCAGTGCGGGTTGGTGGATGTCACATGTCTTCGAATTTTTGGTTCTAAAACATACGGGTTGTGAATGACGATGTTTTCCTTCACCATTTTGAGAGCGATGGTGGTGGTGGTGGTGGTCGTGGTGGTGGTGGTGGTGGTGGTGGTGTGTGGTGGTTTCTGATCGTCAAATTCATTTCCGAGATTTAACCAAACTTACAAACTGATATTATGATACTTTGTGATTAATAATAATTAATCAATTTATTTAAGGACAGGGAGCTTGCGAGAGTACGCCATTATGTTCTTCTCGATTGTATAGGGAGCAAACGTGGTGTGAAAATGAAAAATACGTCAGAAGCACGTAGTTTTATTATTATGGAAGAACACCATTTAAAAATTAATCAAATTATTTTGGAGGAAGAGAAACCCAGCTGAGAATTGAAGAATTAAAATTGGAAATGTCATTGCTAAAATAAAAAATAAACTTATTATATATTTTTTATGCTCTAGTATTTCTATAAACAGTCGCTTCTTGTTTCTTGACCAGATTGGCCATAAATACATTCCAGTTGTCTAAAATTATTATCTGCTTTTTTCATGTCTATGGCAATATTGTGCAATACAACGAGTGCTACTATGTACCATTGCTGTGCCGTTTTATTTGTGAAAGCCAGAACCGCTCTTCGGCATACATTCATTAATTTAATGGACTGTTGGCTAAGTCCATGAATGTCTGCTGCGTCATCTTGGATTTCTTGCCTAGGCCACGTCCTGAGAGCAGTACAAACTTACAAAGTTCTACAGCCAGCCCGCCACCACTAGCAGCAGTCAGAAGTCATATCACTTTTACCTAACTCAACTATTTGTCGTACCTACATATTATATTTAACTGAATCTACATTTTCATTCAGTAAGTTTGTGTCTTGTAAAGTAAAAGGTTCGAAACGATTTTTGTAACATTTTCTTCTTCTTGGTGGTTCTTCACGGTCCATTTCATCAAAAATGTCGAAATATTACAAATAATAATAATTTTATTGTATGTTATAGTAGTTACTAGTAATTAGGGACAGATACTTATACATGTGATTTTACTCATGATAACAAACTTGAACTTTCCCAAAGAAACATTTTTTTTAAATACTCATTCACTTTCATCACAATAACACAGCAGCCTTATGACAATGTTTAGATCGTAGCTAAATTAAAAGTATTAAAAAAAGTATTCTTTGGGAAAGTTTTTTGTTTACATGAGTATAATTACGTGTATAAGTATCGGTCACTAATTATTACCAGTCGCCCTATATAGCTCACATTTTTCTAATTAACGAGTCTGGTGAAAATAATAAAATATAATATGATGAATATAAATGTTAATGGATGGAGAGGGAGAGGAAGACCAAGGAAACGATGGATGGATTGTGTGAGGAATGATATTATGAAGGAAAAAGGAGTAAATGATAGCGTGACGACTGACAGGGGAGAATGGAAGAAAAATGCGTGTTGCGCCGACTCCAAATAACATTTGACAAGGGCAGGAAGATTATAATTATGATTACAAACAATCTAGAACTAGGCACCGTTTGGTTATTACAGAAAATAAAGCAACAAGTACGAACATACGTCAGTTTGCTCACATATTTTAACAGGCGCAGAGGCTTTTTAACTCGTGGCTATAAGCATAAAGAGAGGATACAGGGTCTAGGCTTATAAATTGTGAAATAAGCAATTGATAAGCAATCTTTCGCCCATGAAAATTTCAGTAATTCCTCATAGTTACTACTCTACAGAGATTAAATGATTAAATGTTTTAATTCTTTTTACTTATGAAATAAGCAATTCTCTCATCATGGTAAGCAAATATAATTAATTGATAAGTAATTTTTAGGCATAATTTCAAAGCTAAATGCGACTGTTGACCGGCGAATCAGACGTTCACGAATTATCCAACTGATCAAGTGTGTTTTTTTTTTTTACTTCAGGTAGGTACTTATTAGGTACAATTTTTTAATCTAATCAAAGATTGAAGATTTTGCATTGGGCCCGCTCTTAAACTACACACATCAAAAGTGTCTAGGGATCAAGCATTTTTATGCGGATTTCTTGAGATTGAGATGTGGCTTTGTAATAAATTTATGATTTTATAAATTTATATGGATCCTTTTTGGTGCATTTCATAATTTGAATCAGGAACTGTGAATCAAATTCGAGTAAAAGATGAAAATCAGCTGTCAATATTTTCCCTATAAAAACATACAACGCATTGAAGACATTATTAGTGCTACTGTTTCCCTACTACTGATTAAAACCAACGTTATTATGGAGCGGCGACGTCATTTAAGCAGGGAAGAAATGCTCAGAGCCGTGGGAATGATAGAAGCTGGTTCCCGGCAACGTACTGTGGCTTTAGCTCTGAATACAAGTCAGAGTGTTATCAGTCGACTTTGGACACGTTACCGAAGCACTGGTACCGTGGCTGAGCGCCATGGAGGACGGTATCGCTGCACCACACGGAGACAAGACCGATACATTCAAATCTTAACTCGAAGAGCTCCAACAATAACCGCCATGATGTTAGCCGTGAGGCTTCATCACTCTTCAGGGAACTTAATTAGCGACCAAACAGTCAGAAACCGCTTGCATGAAGTGAACCTTCATTCCCGAAGACCGCTACGGGTACCACCTATAGCAATGCACAATCGTAGGATTCGATATCAATGGGCTCTTGAACACAGAAATTGGGCAGAAGAACAATGGCGTTTCGTGTGCTTTTCTGATGAGTCTCGTTTTGGTATGAGACCGGATACAAGACGTATACGACACTGGAGAACCCCTGGACGCCAACAGCGATTAAAATCCTGCCAGGAAGTCCATCCTTATAGTGGTGGAACCATCATGGTATGGGCGGGTATTTGGATCGGCGGAAGAACTGAGTTGATTTGGATCAGAGGCAACCTCAACGCTCAAATTTATGCTGAGACGATTGTATCAGACGTCATCGTTCCTCTACAAGTGCAAATCGGTCCCTTATTTCAGTTAATGCATGATAATGCACGACCGCACACCGCAAGAGTTGTAAGACAGACTCTCGCCGCAGCTAACATCAATGTCCTGCCCTGGCCTGCTCAGTCGCCAGACTTGAACCCGATTGAGCATGCATGGGATATGCTATAGAGAAGAGCTCTGCCGAATATGGAGGGTATCCAGTCGCAAGAAGACCTTTTTTTGTTGTTGCAACGAACATGGGCTGCCATTCCACAGCGTGATTTGGATGAACTCATTTTGAGTATGCCAAACCGATGTTCTTGTGTTGTTAGTGTTCGCGGTAGAAACACGGATTATTAATTGTTTAAGTTACCCAATAAAATTTTAAAGAAAACTGTTATTTCAGTCTTTTTTTCGAACTTTTGTGTTAGTGGTTCAAATGTCAAAAATCCCTTTATTAGGAAAATGGCAAATTTCTTTATTAATGCAAAGGTGACTTGGTTTATCGTTACTGTGACAAACGAAAACACTTTATTTGATGAATCCTTAAAGAAAATTTTAATTAATATCAATCAGGAGAAAAGTTATTGCAAAAATATATGTTGATCCCTAGACACTTTTGATGTGTGTATTTTATAAAAATAATCTAATGATCTTAAAGATTTCAGTCGATCCAGCGTGGACGGGGGCATGATATGTAATCACTCAAAATTAAATAAAACCAAAATAAGTAAAGACAATTTAATATTTATTTTGCAAAATGTATTTTTTTACAATTATTAAGACTACTTTCTATGCGCGAAGGACGACTTGCGTGTTACATCCTGTGTCTATGAAACTCTAATCGTTACCGTCATCGTGCAATTTTTGCTGCTGCTCTATCTCCGCTGAGAGCTCTTGATTTATGACGAATTACACCACTAAAACTGATCGCGATCATCAAATCTAAACGACGTTAGCTGATAAGAGCTGTGTCAATATTCCACAACAATAATGACACTTTTAAGTCTTAAACGCGGCTTAAATGTGCCGATTGCGTTCAGTTTCATTAATAAAATTCCCCTTAGACGGTTGGTATCAAGGCGTATCTCACTGCGCACGAACGGTTAGTTGTTCTTAATAACTACTTAATATGACTTAACGTGATAACATCATGCTCACTTGTTGGGTGGCAGCAACGACAGTTCGACAGAGAATTAATGTAGTAATGGATAAAAAAAAACAACGTCTTAAAATAATATAACTTTTCTCCTCTTATTGGCACTGGAATCAAATACCCAGACCATCACAGCCATAAGCCAATGCAATGGTATAATAATAGTGGTAGTGGAAGGGCAAAACCCGTTATACTAAAACAAAAAAAAAACTTGTTAATAAAAATCTTTGAATGAAAAAATAATTGATTCACTGTTTTGCACAAGACTTCCTTTTTAGAACAATTATTCATTCTCTAAAAAGGTTAAGTAGAGGCTGAAAGTTTGTATCGAAGTTCGTCATTTTGTTCGTCAAAAATGAGTAAGCGTCAGAACCCCTGGACTAATAGAAATATTTGATGTTTAGAAAATACCAAAATACACTACCTTTTCGCTACTATTTGATACCCAACTTCAAATATTTAGTACCTCGACTGACAGCGAAAAAACGCGTAAAGAAAGTGGTCAGACATTCTGGCATTAGGATGTCTGGACCACTTTTTTTTTCATAGTTTGAGACAACACAACTAATAATATATTTATATGTGCATAATTCCAGTTTCCTCATAAACGTGATAGAATAATTCTACCTATGCCAATATTTAAGGCATAATAGTTGCAATCAAAATTCCCAGTACTAATTTAGCTGCCACAAAAACTTCGTCAATATGAGTCGTTTAGTGTGTGTTAGCTGGAGTGACGTCACCCCAGCTTCCTCATTCAATACAAGGCAAACCAGTGAGGTTTTGGTTTTGGAATATAGTCTGAAAAATAAGGCATAATAGCAGCACAAGGAAGGAAAAAACTGAACGAATACTATACTGAACTGGCCATGTATTGAACGAGGAAGTTGGGGTGACGTCACTCTAGCTAACTTACACTAAACGACTCATATTGACGAAGTTTTTGTGGCAGCTAAATTGATACTGGGAACTTTGATTGCAGCTACTATGCCTTAAATATTGGCATAGGTAGAACTATTCTATCACATATGAGGAAGCTGGAGTTATGCACATTATATTTATTACGTATTTCATTACGTTCAAGTGTTTAGTAATTTCATACTTCTGAGTATCGAGAAATCTTCACAAACGTGTCACCTTCCAATTCAAACTGTAATCTAAGCTATTGGGTCCTTAATTTAGGGATAAATGCAAAATGATGGCCACTTTTGGGTAATTTTCTGAATTGATGAAATGTTCTCATATTTGCCAAAGCCTCCATTAATCCGTCAGATATTTATATATTCACTATCAGGATATGTAACACTATTTGCACAGAATAACTTTATTTCGCCCTGAATATTCTTTTAAAAATGTTCCAAATCTGAATTTTCAAAGTCCACAATTTCTTTATTAGATTTGCCTATTTAAGTCATTATGGGTTAGGCCACACCCGATCATGCCAAAATCAACGCCTCTGAAGAATTACTTCATATTTGGCCTTTTTTTTAATCTGAAAGTAGACTCCAGACCACGGGGCTCAGAATTTTTTTAAATATATTTTCGGTGTTTTCTCCTCATGCCACACCTACTCAGATATCAATTTTTCACTCTAAATATGCTTGCTCAAAAACCCTGTGGGCTCGGGGTACCATAGAAAAATGTTACGCATGAAAGAAAGAACCCCAAGACAAATACCAATATTCAAATATTTAGTACCTCGACTGACAGCGAAAAAACGCATAAAGAAAGTGGTCAGACATTCTGACATCAGGATTAGGGTCGATCTCGAAAAGTGTTATAAACTGATATAGGGAAGATGAATAAAATGCTAACTCATTAGAATATTTTTTATTAAATTTGATCCAAATCAAGCATAAGATCATTTAAAAAGCAGGCAGCAGGTGCATCTGTTGCTTCTTGATGTCTGGCCCAAGACAGATAATAAACTATGCTAGCGATATGGGCGCTGCTCCCGACAGTGCGCCGGCCGTGTATACATGAGCAGTAGTACTCTTATATACTTTGTCTTTCATGTTGTGTTGGGTTTAACAAAATATATGTATAGTAGTGTTTCATTCCGATATGACGTGACTGGATTCGCCCTCTGATCAATATCTTATTATTAATTAAATGTTGGTGTCGATACATTTCTATAATATAATCCCCGTTTGGTCGTATGTGCTCGTAACAATAAGACCTTGCGATTCTCAAATGGTATGAGCCCAACGTGAATAAGATCAAATCTTCAAAGGTCAGCTGTGGAAAATCCTCAAAGTCTGGACTGTTTCCATCCAGAGGGACGAATGCTACTCTGTTCAAGTTATTTGTTGATACGTATTCTGCCAACTCATTTTCTCTATTTATATTTTGATTTATAATATCCATAAACTGTTCGGCGTATATATTATCTTCGTATGGCCGCCGTGTAGCGTTGATAATTGGCGCGGTTATTTTAAAATCAATCATCATATTTCGCATCGAAACATTAAAATATGTCGAAATATTTAAAAATCTTTCTTAAATCGTCCATTTAATTGTTTCGATCACCCAACGGCACATTGTAATTAACCGAGATTTATTAGCGTCAGGTGTAGATAACTGTTCTCCTCCTCCTCTAGTTGGCGGCATGTAGGGATTATATCCACGTTCTTCAATAGCAGGGATCGAATCCCGAAAGCCACGGTCCAATAGAAACACGTAGTTTAGTCTAAGATACCAATGCCAAGCTGAGTCTTCTCGGATCAGGCTGCGCATAATAGTTGCATCCGAAATAGTGGCTGAATACGGTCCTACGACTTCTATTATATAACCGTCTGTACAAACGAGTAAAAGGCTTTACCAGGTTGCGGAATTTGTGCAGGCTGTAGGTTTTTTTTTTATTTTTTTTTTAAACGCTCCTGTACATTTTTCTCCATCAATTTTTAGTTAAATAATTATATGCAATGAAAGGTCACTTATTCCTCTTAGTTTAAAACTACTTTGGTTAATGTCCGCCCCACTCTTCGCTAACCGGGTCAGATATGCCCAAAGACCTTAATTAAAGTTTTTTGCATTAAAAAGTAGCTAGCTAATTCAATTTATCTACCCTCAAACCCAATACATTTATTAGAAAACACACATTAAATATCTCAATAGGTGCCATTTTAGGGTTTGACGGAATAATATCACGTTTGACAGAGTATTTTGTCTGGCAGCGTTGACGAGAAAAGACAAAAATAGCCAAATATTTTGAGCGCGAGAGTGAGAATTGTCACTTGGCTCAAGTGTGGCTTGCAGCATTTTAATACTACTTGTCATTTGCGATTCAATAAATTCACAAAACAAGTTTTTTTACAGAATAATTATTTATTAATATTTTTTGGTTGTAAGAGGGTTTTTCGGCAAACATAATCAGCACGAATACTTTATAGCTGAGTAGGAGGGGCGTGATGAGAGAATGGCGAAAATGTATAAGAGCTCTGCTCGCAGGCAAAAACGATGTTTAGCACTTTTGATTTCATCCCATCGTACGGGGCCTGACTCGACGATTGGACGATTCATAAATGTTTAATTTGGACATTTTAAAAGCATATTCAGGGCAAATAATCAGTTTAACGTGTTCAGATTTTCTTCTGAAAAATGATTTTTTTCGCGTCAATTAACGTACTAGGAAAAAAACCAAAATCTTCAATTTACAGTTTGGAAAGTGAACGTCTTGTTGTAAATATTGTTAGAATGCGGAAGAAGTCTCTATTACAAACCTGTCTTTGTGGCCCAAGCTGGCAAAGTGCGTAAATCGGGCCAAATAATAGGTGCCCAGAACATCATAGCCAGCCATGTTAAGAGGATGGTGGAAATAGTAGGCCCAAATCCGTTATACATCTGGAAAAAAATAGATTTGACCTGTAGCGGAATATTGGCTCATAATACATAATTTTCCATGAAATAAGTTACAATATTGTTTGGGCTATACAGGTTTGATTTTGAGACGGGGTAATAAGGGCAGGTACCTTTACTTTAGCTACAGGAGAACATTCTTAGGATAATGTCCTTATCTTTTTAGTGATTGCCAACTGCTATTACCGATTTGAGCAAAAAAAATGCTTAGGTAGAAAACACAGACAGATATTTTATTTATTTTACTATTTATGTACACACATATATAAACAGACAAGAAAGAACAGAACAGAAAAATAGGTACAAAGGTGATGCTTATTTCATAAGAAATCTCTTCCAGCATACCTGCGATAGGACAAGAAATAAAGAGATGTAGACAGCGTGTAAAAGAGTAAAGGAGACAAAAAAAAATACATAAAAACTAAAAACAATTCACTAAATAAAACTACACAAATAATATGAGAATATACTTACATACGTACAAATAAACATACATACTTCTAAAATACATAATATATAAAGTAATCAAAATAATAAATACATACACAACTATGATAAAGTGGAAAGATAGTGTTTTTTTTTTTTTTTTTTTTTTTTTTTTTTTTTTTTTTTTTTTTTTTTTTTTTTTTTTTTTTTTAAAAACGTATAATATAAATAAAATAGTGCATGCGGTGTTAGCCTGTAAGTGATTGTTGCACTTATAAATGGATATCGTGTACTTTTAAATGAAATGTAACGTGTAAACAATTGTAGGCTAACCTAAATAAATAAATAAATAAAATAGTGTTCTTTTACTCCTCTTTTAAAAGCTGCAATAGTTTGGCAGTCCCTAATTGCAGGCGGTTGTTGTTGGACAGATGTTGGTTAGAAACGCACTTTTAAATATTGATGGTGATATGGTTAGGAAGGGGGTGACTACCGAGAGGACGACTAATAGAGAAGTATGATGGAAGAAAAAGACATGTTGCGCCGACCGAATAAATTCGCAGGAGAATGATGATGATGATGATGATGATGCTCGGAAAGGCGTGTTTTATGTAGGTAAGTATAAAATAGGCTAAAAATTCTTCAACAAACCCGATTTATATCTAGAATACCGAATTTAATTCTTCTGTAGTAAATATAGTAAGTAGGCTGACACGTACCGGCTGTATCGTCTCATTTTGGCTCAGTTGAAAAGTATTAAGCCTTTTACGAAACGGCATCAATTGGCCTCATAAAAGTAAGTAAAAATAAAATTTAGGGATTGTAATTTTTCTAGAGTTGACTAAGTATATTTTTTTCAATATTTGTGACTAGTTAGCAATAAATGCAAGTAATTCAAAACTTTATCCTAACAACGTTTAACTGTAGCTACAAAGATACCAATCTCAAAAATCTAACCTGTATCACTGTACGTAAATTAGAAAGTGACATTTTTTTCTTTTGCCAAGGGGTACACAATATATTTTTATATTGTTATAAATAATTATAATATGTATATTTTTATTCGTTCGGGTCTATGCACACGGCGCTTTTGTACGTGCGCAGATGCGCTGCAAACGCAACTGGCGCTGTATTTTCAAGGCAGAAAACGCACCGTTCACGCAAAGAGTCGCACGTTACATGGAATCCACGTATAAAAAATGTGCATAGGCCTTTATACGAGTAGACAGTTAGGTCGATGTGAGAAAGGACGATAAAATACCATTTTAGCAGTTGGAATTTTTGCAGCACTTTGTACGATAAGATTTCCAGGCGTTCCTACGGGTATCATGAAACAGTAGGACGCTGATATTCCCGAAGCAATGCAATACCACAATGGATTCTTTTTTATATTTGTTGCCTGAAACAAAACTTCAAAACTTAATTAACCCTACTTTTTTTATTTATATAAATCGCAAATGAGACAAACTGCCAAAAGTAGCGATACAGAGGCACCTGAACGAAACGTGTACTGACGAGGGCGGCAGCCCTAGGGTTGTTTTTCAAAACTACTCTTTTGCAAAAAAAACGGGCACCTAAGGAAATTTACGTTCTAAGGTCGATTTGAGTTAATTAAATGAAATTTAACTGTTTGACGTAGTCTGTATACTTATAATCGTGTAAATTAATACACGTGAAGTGAATTCTGGCATTTTTTTTTTTAATTTTCGATGAATTTATTAAAACCGATGTAAACGGCCAAACAATAAGAAGTGGTCGGCAATAAAGACAAGAAGATTTTTTTTACTTTTTTTAATGAAATAAAGTTACAAATGTAAAAACCTAATAACGAGTGTGACCTCCTCTTGCCAAACTCACAGCTTGAATCCTTCTGGGCATGCTTTCCACGATGTTTTTAATAACGTTTTGAGGAGTACGTTCCCACTCTTCTGCAATTACTCTTTTTAGCTCCCTGATGTTTTGTGGAGCAGGTTGCACTGATCTAACCCGTCTCTTTAGAACATCCCAAACATGCTCAATTGGATTGAGGTCAGGACTTCGAGCTGGCCAATCTAAGAGACGGATCCCAACTTCTTGCATGTACGCTTCCACGTCGCCAGAACGGTGCGGGCGAGCATTGTCGTCCATAAAAATGGAACCTTCCCCAAGTGCAGTCAATGCGGGTTGTGCATATGGAATTAGGACTTCCATTATGTACCGGTGTGCATTTAATGTTCCATTTTCTATGAAAATTAACTCCGTAAGCTCCGTCGAATTAATTGCTGCCCAAAACATAACGGAGCCTGCGCCATAAGGAGTGATTTCTTCTAAACACACTTCCGCATAGCGTTCCCGTGGTCTCCGCAGCACTCGCCGGCGTCGGTCCTCTCCACACAAAGAGATTCTAGCTTCATCAGAAAAGAATACTTAATTCCAGTCCTCCAGAGTCCATGAAGCACAGTTTCGAGCAAACTGAAGTCGAGCAATACGGTGCTCACGGAGTAATTTAGGGCCCCGAGCCGGGCGGTAACTCCTGATATTGGCAGCCAAAAGCCTCCTCCTGACCGTCCACAAGCTAACTTCTACTCCTCTTACTTCTTCAAGGCTCTTCTTCAGGTCCACACTTGACGCCTTACGATTCCGCAACGCCTGACTCACCAAAAAGCGGTCATCTCTTGGTTCTGTGCATCGTTTTCTTCCCGAACCGGGTCTTCTTTTGACCGAACCGGTCTCTTGATACCGTTGCCAAGTCCTCTGGACAGTTGAACGACTCACATTTAGCCGCTGAGACACATAAGTTTGCAAACAACCTTCTTCAAGTAGGGCTATAATTTTACCGGCCCTTATCGCTTTATCACTCATATCAAAAAGTGGTATTTAATGTAATAAGAAAGATTAAATTGTTTAATTTGCAGAAAATATCCAAAAAGTTTTCAAATTTTAGTAATCAGTGAAAAAATCGTTTCAGATATTCGCGCCATTAGTAAAGCAATTTTACTATAATCCACAATAATCATTATTTTTCTTTTGTTAATTTAAAAATTTAAATTTGGAACGTAAATAATCATGCCAGGATGCTTCAAATAACATGCCAGTACATCGTCAAATTAATAAAACCTCTTTCTTGTTCTTCTTCATTGAAGTAGAGAAAAAAATATAAAGTGCCCGTTTTTTTTGCAAAAGAGTTTAGATAGATGATCACAAACCGTTTTTAGAGGCCAAGCATGGAACGAAGTCGCCAGTATGTGGACCAAATGTTGCATAACCTGTCAACGAACTTAAGTGCAGCGACACACGGTATCGCCGCTAGATGAGTACCCACCAGCAGATGGACGGTCGTAGATATCGTCGAACCACTACCCATTTCAGATGGAAGACGGTATTATGTTACCGTGATTGACCGATCAACTAAAACCAGAAGCAGTCCTAGTCAGCGACATGGAAGTTAACACTATCGCTATGGCCATCTACGAAGGGTGGATAGTGCGATTTGGTTGGTTACCCCGAGTGGATCATAGGCGTAGCCCGTGAGGATCATAGGCGATCAGTTCGAACGCATTTATTCAAAACACAGATAAATAGAATGGGCGTCGAGAAAACACGGACCACTGCCCACCACCATCTACCAATCAATCTGAATATTGTTTCATTTTATCATCTAACAACTGGTAAAACGCTATTTTCTATTTAAAACTAATTATTTTATTTAATATTTAGTTCTTTATCAATTACCTAATTACTGAATGCTTCTCGAGCACCTTGCTTCTCTGTCTGCACTGATCTTATTCGGATCACGCATTTTTCCATACAAAATTTAGCTCCCAACTTCATTTTGATTTCCATTGACGGGTAGTTTTGAAAAACTTGTCCTAATACAGCAGAAACATACTCACCAGTTGCATTGCCATTGGTGTAAAAACAGTACAAACAGCGACGTTGGAAGCAAAGTTGGTAATAAAAACAATAACGATGATAATAAACATCATAATAACAGCATTGCTTAGGTTTTGTAAGGAGCTCTTCATGGCGGCACCGATTTGAGCGTTCAAACCGCTGGTAGAGGCCGCATTCGATAGTGTAAAACCACCACCTTAAACATAATAATATTTTGTTTTGGGTATGTAAACATAACGACATTAATGCCTAGTTGTTACCATTGACTTGAGCATGTCTGTTAAATAATGAAAACAAACCTAATAGAAAACAGAAAGCATAGGGGCATTCGGCATTTAGTATGTTCCAGTCCAAAACGCTTTCGCCTCTTTTCTTTGGTAGATCTTCTTTAACTGGAAAATATCAAAATATTAAAATTTATCGAAGTAGGTGCTCGTGAAAAGAAGCAAATTCGATCTCACGAGGCTTTCCTTAAGTAGCACCCATGTTCACCTATTTGAAGATCATCATACGAGGATCACCCATAGTATTCCACATTGCGCACCCACGGCTGACAGTTAAGAGAACCATGAACTATTGAAAAACATGATAAAATTATACTCTAGATAAATTTTACCTTTTTTCTCAAGATAATGAAATAAGATGTAGGTTTGGAAGCGCGGCTCCCTAGTCACCGCCAAAACTATTATATTTCATAAGACACTAAGGAAGGATTTCGAAAAAAAACATCGCCCGATGTGGTTAAATAAGGGATAAAACTTTAATTTTGCCGATGGGGAATCCTATGGGGCATATGGGGCACACAACTAGTAATTTAATCATTTACTTACATTTGCTGGTAAAGTTTTTAAAAAAGCTGGCGTTTCTAGGGAAGAGGGACATTAAAAATGCAACAAACATAGCCAGGCTAGAGTCAGTCATGCTGTAAAAAAAAAAACAATATTATGTTGCTGTTCAGTTATCATAAATAATACGTAATGACTATGATATTGTCGTGTTTCAGTTTCAGAGTTTTAAGGTGGCTTCTTAACTCAGTTCTTTGAATGGGCATTGTCTATTTCGTGACCTATGAATTTTATATTTTTCGAAAATATAAAGCATTTTGAGAACCTGTTTTTTTTTTAATTTTTTTCCTAGACTGACTAGTCAATATAGCCTGAGGCGTGAGCGCGTCACGTACTAACAGTAAATAAAATCTGTGGTGTCTGGGAGAAACCTGTTAAGTCCAAAAACGTATTTTTTCAGTATAAGACTTTTAAGGTTCAAGTTTAATTTATAAATCAGTTAGGTAAAGTAGAAAAAGCCAACCACCGCTACGATTCTCCCACTCCTATGATAGTTACACTTATCAACAATAGACCAAAATAAAATATGATTTTTTTTAATAACAACATAGTACACACGGCTACACATCAAGCTATACATTTCCAGTTTTAGCTGACCTCGCATTGTATAGGCTTTTCTTTCAATCAGAAGTCAGTTTATACTGGTTATGTATAGCTTGATGTGTAGCCGTGTGTACCAAACTAAAAAATGACGAAAATGGAGTTATCAGGTTTCTCCCAGACACCACAGAAATAAAACATTCACGTTTAAGACAGCTAGACTAATGAAAATACGCATCGACATTGTTTGTTATTATGAGCGATTGTTGATCGAGTCTAGTAAAGACTAACAACGCTAATCTATTATTCAATTAGAAGAGATAGCCTAGTGTGTCAAGTCACCGAGTGCTAACGGTGTGCCTTGCTGACGCGTGACGGACCAGGGTTAGAATTTAACCCCACGTAGTGGCGGGTGGGTGGTGGGTGTGTGGCGTGATCACGCGATCCATGACAATTAATGTCGTGAATCGGGTGAAGAAACAACAAAACAACGGCTTAACGTGCTTTCCGAGGCACGGAGGGGTCTCAGTATGTAAAGATGGTCACCCATCCTCAGACCAACCGCGGCAAGCGTAGCTTAACCTGATTGATCGATCTGTGCGGCTGTTATTATTTAGCCACGGACCCCTTTACGCGTGCAAACATATTATTGTAAATAGATACCTACTTAGGTAACTCGCCGATGCCACTATTAAAAGAATATTAATCAAATACTATTACAAAATTCAACGGTTCAATCGACACTCGCTCAGCTCGCAATCAGTGTCTCCCGTAAAAATAACTAAGACCCGTATTTTTGATGCTAGTAACCCTTAAATGAAGAAGTGGTTGGTGGCAACCCTACGCCGAAGTGATGTTGCTATGGGTTACGAGATTCTCGGAAGTGAAATCTGGTACATTCCGAATTGCACTGTAATCGATTACAACGTGCTTACACTTTGACCTCAATTATTCTGTATGGTATAAATTACCTATTATTCCCCGCATAATCTTACCACGCCGTACGGTACCAAGGCATACCCTCACCATCCCCGACGACGCCACTACCCTCTTACAGGAGAGCAGGAAAGCCACCAGCACCATTTTAAGAGACACAAAAACACGACCCGACAACCGTCCTTCCGTCCTCGCCGTCGAGGACGCCCGTCGCGACGCCCCGTAAATTCTCCTCCCCGACCCTTGCTCGAGCCAGCCCGCGCCGCTGAGCCTGTAGTATTAAATTCGCCCCTAAATAATTCTGATCCAGCCTGTCCCTTGCTGCCCCCCCCCAGCGACGCCCTAAGCCGAGGTCCGTACCCCACAGGGGGTGCCCTTAGCGTGTAGTCGCTTAGTTTTTAAGTTTTTTTAAGCCCTGGCTGGAGGCCTTAATTTTGAGGCATCCACAGGCAAGCCCGGTTAAGCAGACGACAACCTCATAGGTGGAACTGCAAGATGCCATTCCCAAAAAAAAAAAAAAACGCGAACTTCATACAATATTTGGCTGTTGATGCGAGTAGACGTTCCGAGCATTCGACCTTATTGACAGACAATATTGTTTATCAGCGCGACTTTTAGTCTTTAAATTAATTTAGTTTATTTAGTTTTCTTTTGTTGTTATTTTATAAAATAGGTATTAATTATTTTGGTAGTGTACCTATTATATTCGTTCAAATTACAAATTATTAATAGTTTACATTTTATTTCTTTTTAGGTGAAGTAGTAATTTCGTTGTATAGGTACTTAAGCCTCATGTGAACGTGATCTAAACAATATTACCAATACATTAACTTAATAACACACAAGGAATTACACACTGACGGAGTTGCGGGCACAGCTATCTATATCTATATATATATATAACTCTTCCGTTACTGAGTGACTGAGAGACAACGCACAGCCGAAACTACTGGCAGTAGAGAGCTGAAATTTGGCATGTGTGTTTGTTGGGAGGATTAGGCTACCACTAACGAGAGGATTTTTAGAAATTCCCTCCCAACGGGGAGAAAAGGGGTGGTTTTCAATTTTTTTCTTTAAATGTTTGTTTGTTATGAGTGCAACGTAATTAAATTTTTGAGGGAGTATGTTGGTGTACGTTACCCCAGCAGGAAAGTAGCTCCTAGAGTGACATGAGTGGAACGTATAATTAATGCGTAATCTGCTGTAAATGAGACCACATTAAAAAAAAATGTGCGCTTTGTCGTTTAAAACGATTCCTGTTGGAGTAACGTTTTTCCAGCAGGAAAATTCTTAACGAATGATCGGAGAGAGAAATAAATTGTGCATGGGCAGAGAGCTTAATATATTTGTGTAAAATGTGCGCGTGTCTATTGTTATGTCACACTATAGATAACAAGTGGAAGTAGGACGGCATGTCATAATTATCGGGAGCGAAAAAGAAACAAGCACAAATGTTGCTTCCCGTTGACGCAGCTGGGCAGGCGCGACACTGAGTTCAGGTGTGCTACCCAGCCCCCATTTGACGTGCCATTTGCGGAGCATGTATAACCTATCTACCTTTTTTTACTTATACGAGTAATGTCGTTGAGTTTAGCCAGATCAGAGCATTTATATGGAAGTTATCGTCGCAGGTGTCATTTACATGGTTTTCGAGAACGTTGATGCCTGATGACGTTGATGCCTGATGACGTTGATGTTGATGCATAATTGATCTGGGCCCGTCGTCTACACATCAGAAATTTTATAAAAATAAACTGGTTAAAACTAAGTACTCACAATTTCATGTGTGTTATGTTATAATACTTGGTGAGTTTGTCACCCCAGCCATCGAACATTTGTGGAGAACGACAGAAGAAAGCAACCATGGCACCGCCGAACAAAAGGATCACCATCTGTAAATTAAAAAAAAACACCCTACAGGAAAAGGTACGAATTGAGCCAAGTGTGATAATTAACATAACAAAAAAAGAGTTACAAACTAAAACAACTGTTACAAATACACACAACATCACACCTGCAATTCCCGAAGGGTTATGTAGAGGTGAACCTAAGGTCACCCAAATAATACAAACACACACTCACGCGCGCACCCGCACGCGCGCGCACACGTATAATGGATTATATTCTAACGCAATGTTATTGTTAGAGAATAATATTGAAATTGAAAACTTATTAACGTATTTTACGAGGCGTAAATGCTTCGATCAATAGAACACTAGATAACAAGTAATAATAATAATATAACAAACCAAAAATATATATATATATATATAATAAGTAGACTTAAAATATTTTTTGAATGTAAAACTTACAAACTTACTGTCTAAAGAAGTTAAATATAATTGGATAGACATCCCAAAAACAAGTTCTTCTAACTATATCGTACATTTTTAAACACCTCCAATTTTGAGAAAAATCGTTTTTTATTTTAGTGTGAATTTACTCCTAAAACGAACGAACCTTTTTTATTTTGGTGCTGAGCACATCTAAGATACCAGACAAATTGTTAAGTATCAATGCTAGCTCTATGTAAAGTAACATAATAGTCCACTAAAGCACTCAGCGTGATGCACTCAGTGATGGCCTGATACACAGGTTTGAATAAACCTACATCAAGCAGGTCACTATTGTATTCATTAGGCCTTTAACCTTTTGAACGCCAGAGTATAAACGCATCGCCGTACCCCTGACGCCAGGCCACTTTTTCTGTCAAATGACCTTCATAAAAAATAAGGATTCCAAAACTTATATCGATATACATCTGAGTTTTTATTTTCGTCTTTAATTTTCTAATAAACCGTACTCACGACACTGAAATTTTATTTAACCTGCCACTATATTCCAATATAGTAATCTTTACACAGCATTTAACAGAGACTATCAATAAAAAAGCAGATATTAGAAAACTAAAAAAATATATTTATTACAATGTGGTTACAACACTATTCAACATGACTTGTCTTGGTATTGTGACAATGGCGTTGCTTGCCAGTCAATTTTATGAAAGTCTCGCATTGAATTAGGGATGTAGCAGTGTATACGTTGGTTATCGATTCTAATAAGTATTCTTATCTAATATAATACCTATCCATACTACCACTACAGCAAGGATTTTAATGTAGTAATAAAAAAATAATTGAAATCAGTATTTTAATTATTGTTTTTTTTTACATGTAAAAAACACATAGAAATAATTTAAAAATCAACAGTTACATATACCTAATAATTATTATTACGAATCAGTCTTACAATATCACAAATCTTTAACAAAATGTACCTAATATTTTTGATCATAGTTTTAAAAATAACTCGCCTCTAAATCATCTTCTTGTATTGATTCCGCTTCCGAGAACTCTTCGTCATCTCCAATTCCTTCTAATATTCGAAGAAGTTCTTCGGTAGTCATTACACTCATGATCGCAGTTTATAATATAAGTAACTTACACGATATTTTAATAATAACTAAATACAAAAAAATATTAACAAAAAATTGAAAGAACTTCACTAATCTTAATCGCCTGCGCTTACGACGTCACTGTTGTGTCATAGATTTATGACTATGGCGTACAAGGGACTGATAATATTGGTTTGCGCTAGGGATGCGCAAGAGATGAGTATAACAAGTGTCGATATTAGACATTTGCATATTTTATTATTGATTGTGTAGCTAGAGGCATGGTTGTATAAGGCTGATTTGTTTTAAAAATACGTTTTATTTCTCCTGATACCAACTTATACACAAATAATATATTCTGGACTAAAATTTCATATTCATCTTCTTAAGTTTTCATTGATTTTACAATCATACGTCACATCACTAGCTGTCACATATAGCAGACTACGGCGTGTGAGGTACTCCTTTTATACGCGTTTAACATCTACTTTTAAAACAACAAATTTCTGGATATTGGTGGTTTATTTATATTAGTTTCATGTAATACAATATAGACAGAAGCTTAAACTTTTAAATTATATAAATAAAAACACACAAAAGTAATGATTAAATTGTTTATTTCATAATATGGTGCGACGTGTATTTTGTCATATATTTGTGACGTTGGCGTTCAGGGTAAGATTTCGTTTGTCACATATATGTGACAATGGCGTTCAAAAGGTTAACCAATTTATGTAAGTTATACACTAGATTTATTTTATTTTAGGAATATCTTAATATTTTCTTCATAATATTAATATGTAACTTTGTAATGATGTAACTTCTATGTAATTTATATGTGAACTTTAAAATTATTCTATTCTATTCTATACAACCCCTTACCGCCTCCCAGTAAGACAATCGTCCTTTTTTCTTGACTTCTATGGCTATTACTTCTGCTGCGGCCTTCTGTACGGCTATTGGCATTACTGCATCTTTTGCTGTTTTACTCTGAGGTCTGGAACATGTTAAAGGAGAGTGGAATGGAATGGATGGATGAATGGTTAGAGCATACCCACACACACACTAACTAGTTCATTGTGGCAGTATAAACTATGTCCGTTTTTGTTGCCCTCAGATAAATTAATCCTAAAACAGCACGTCTGAATTCACTTGAACATAAATATATTATGTAAAGAAGTTAAATTTGATGGATTATTGGATTGAAAAATAAGAATCTCACCAAAACAAAATTAATCTAAAATGTTGCCAAGACGAAGACCACCATAATTATGGCTCGCACTGTCAACAAGCTTCAAACTCTACACGCCCTAACTCTACAAACCCTGACTTCACAAATTCTACACCTTAGTCAAAATATGAGGCTTGGCCGTTTCTTTACTACAAGAACTATTGTTTAACAGAAAAGTTATAGATTTTTTTTTTCTAACTTTTTATTTATTCAACACATATAAACTATAATAATATGTACATTTATATAAAAAAATAAGTAAAATAATCATAGGGCATCAAAGAATTCGTCCGCATCGCTGTCAACAGGAACAGTGCCCAAAAGGCTGGCAGCATTGCCACGTTGTATGGCAATGCTAATTCTTTGGCCAAGAAATAGGCCAGCCCTCTGGTCACGTGAAGAGTCGACTAACCGCTTGGCGATATCTCGAAAAACCAAGTGGGCACTCGGACCCCATGGCCCTAGTGTTTCAACCCCAAACGGCTCGAACATATAACTCCCAATTAGGTTGCAATATTTTCGCCGTTTGAGGTTTTCTGCACCTGCAGCAGCCGCCCCAGCACAGCCCACCGTGCTAAAATTAATGAAAACAGAAAAGTAATGAACAGTCAATTAATTTTTCACTTTACGCCCGTGTGACGGTAGCGAAACGGCACAATGGCGGTGGGTAAACTATGCAATTGAAACTTGAGTTAAATGTGCCCATGGACGGCCGAGCTTAGGCATAAGCTACTCTTCCCATTCGTATGGGGGACCTCGGCGTCCGCAAAATTTCTAGTATTAGTTTACCGGCTTTCATATCCTCGGTCCACGGCACTGATAAATTAATCAGGAAAATCCTAGCCTCCACACTGATTAATTCTGATGTGCCGTGTTTCACCGAGGCTATGGATGCCTGGAGACTCACTTGCCCGAATACAGATCTACCCGACAATCCATCTTCCCAGAGACAGTGGGATAAGCCGCTCTGCAGAGTAGTACAGAACAATTTACTTGACTCGTCTGCTACTACTGCGGAACGTGCGCGCCTGCTGGCTGTGGGTAGGTGGGAGTCGGGTCTTTGGTTTCATGTACTACCTTCGTCGAACATAGGCACTTTGTTCGACGACACTACTTTTCGTCTCGCTGCTTCCCTGCTACTAGGCATTCCTTGCTGTTCTCCTCATCGCTGTCACTGTGGCGAAGATATCAACAGCCTCGGACAGCACGGCCTGTCTTGCAGCCGAAGTGCGGGTCACTTAGCGCGGCACGCGAACATTAATGACATCATCCAACGAGCTCTTGTTACCGTCGGCGTTCCAGCTGTATTAGAACCCAATGGCTTGGTACGCGATGATTAGGAAACCGGACGGTATGTCTATGGTTGCGGAAAACCTCAAGCGGCGAAAAAATATATATAATAACCTTATCGGAAACTATATTTTCGAGCCGTTTGGGGTTGAAACCCTCGGGCCGTGGGGTCCGAGTGCTCATGGTCTTTTTAAGGAAATTTCGAAACGGCTGGTTGACACTTCCCGTGACTCTAAGAGCTGGCTTTTACCTTGGCCAAAGGCTATCTATACAACGTGGTCATGCCGCTAGTCTCTTGGGTACATACATTACCAGTCGACAGCGATGCGGATGAATTTTTCGACGCTATATTTTAGTTTCTGAATAGTTTTAGTTGAGAATTTTTCAATACAATTTACAGTCAACAAAACAGATAAGTATGCAGGATCGTCGGATATAGTAGAAGTTTAGTAAGAAACCGATGGATGTTGTCGACTGAAAAGGGTTTGAGTAAAAGTGGCATGATTTTTTAAATACGCGGCCACTTATGAAAAGTGTTTCGTTAAAGAGAACACATTAAGACATTCATTTTTTTCTATGAACGTTTCTTTCCCACGTTCATCGAAGCCGAGATATTTAATGTGAAAAATCTATAAAATCAAATCGCCATTTGCTTTAAATAGTGTCTATTTCGTCATTACATTGTAGTTTTACTTCTATTTCTCTCTGTAACTCGTGATTAGCGATAAACAACAACATAAAAGCCGCCCATGAGCCCACCAAAAGCACCGATATCCTCGTTCCGATGCAGTACATTTATGCATATAACTTCGTACATACGAATAATTAACTAATGTATTATATCGAGCCTTTTCAGGAAGAACATCGTAAGCGCCAAAAATCCCAAAAAACTGTTTTAATATCAATCGCCAGATCAACTGATTTTGCATTTTGCATCACCTTCTCCTGTAAAATATGCAAAATGGCGGTTACGATCTTCTTCCTGAAAAGGCTCGATATACTAAAACCTTCCTGAAAGTATGTAGATCGCAACGAAAGAATTACTTAAAAAACAAAATTCAAAATGACTTCATTAGTTTTTGAGAAAATCGCGGACTTACAAACATACATACGGGTCAAATACAGAACCACCTTTTTTGAAGTCGGTTAAAAACACCCGACAAGTCGTTTAAATGTTTTAAATAATTAAAGTTTGTGTAAAAATATAGTGATTTTGTAGTATTATTGTTTTTTATTTAATTATCTTATAATAATGCCATACATACTCCTCCAATAACATGCGTAAGTTTATGAATGTATGTATTGTGTCATACGTGCTGTATTTGTTCACAATACATATACGGGGTTCCGTCTTTATTTCGACGACATGATGTTGAAATTCTACCTACTTCGATATCATATATTTCAGCTCCGATATTACTTAGGGCAAAATTCTTTTAAGAGTCATTATTATTATATATACCACTATACGTTAGCATTAGCAACAATAAACTACGTGGCCGCTCAAAAAAAAAATCATGCCACTGGTTCATACAAAATTACTCAGACCCCTTTAATTTGATAAATGAGCTTTTGCTTTCTATTAATTTTATTTTATCTTATTCGAGAACATCCATCGGGTTCTTACTCTCTTTTGTTGACTGTATCTATATTGTTATGAAACAAATTACTTGATGACTTCTTATTATTCGACGTAAGTTAAGGCCATAATTTTGTGAAACAACGCTTTTATGGTGACGATAATTGGCGCCACTTTTGACGTATAGGCGTGCGTCAAGTGGACGTGAAAAAACCCGCCCTTACTGTAAATATCCGTACATTCTACTGCTATAACCATGACCACAGTCTGTGTGGTGCCAGAGTCAAAGAATAGCACCACCATACTTCCCGTGGGTGTCGTAAAAGAATAGCACCACCCTACTTCCCGTGGGTGTCGTAAAAGAATAGCACCACCCTACTTCCCGTGGGTGTCGTAAAAGGCGACTAAGGGTCGTACCTGAAAATGGGCAGCAGCGTTCTCTATGTATTCCACCACAATACTGCGATCGCCAACTCGCCTGTCAAGCGTGGCGATTATGGCAAACCTACAAACATACCTTAAAAATCCAAATTGTACAATCGCCAAATAGAGGTAGATTAAGACTTCGCAGAGAATCACGTAAGGAACAGAAAATGCGGAAAACTTCGGAAAGGATAAATATTCTGGAGCGTCTTTGTATTCTCTGAAACAAAAATAAATAACTAAGGCCGGGTGGTATCCACGGCCACGTCAACTGGATGTCAAGGAAAAACGAGATTATTCAAACGTGACGTTACCGGTGACGTCGATAGGTTGTCCACCGCGACCGAACTAAAAACAAATAAAACAAAACTCGCGCGACCGGCGCGCTGTCGTACCGGCGCGCCGCACAGTGGGCCCATACTGAAAATTAGTGGACTTAGGCAACAAAGTTCCAATATCGATGCGATTTTTTTTTATATGACGTGTTATGATATTCCTGACAACTTTTATTCTTATAACATTTCTTCTAAAGTTGATAGTTTGTCTTGAAAAAAATTAATTAGATTATTTTGTATGGAGCGAATCACGTTTAATTTTTTTTCTTCAATTGTACTAATATGTTGGGTGTGTGGCGTGAGTATATGATAGCTAGGGTCATTCTCTATCCATGAAAAAAAAAACAGCGCCGGCCATCTGCGGCAGCGCGAGTAATCATTCGGTAAAAAAAAAATGTTATGTAAGATTTTTTTTTGCCATTTAAAATAAATTCAAAGTAAATTTTTTGTGTCATTAGGCTAATTCACCTTCTCTTTATTAAATATATAGTTTTAACAGCGCATAGGTACTTATAACTAATTATTCTGGTAGAAATTTACTAATTATTGCTATGTTATCGGTAGCACCTGCATTGTGATTGATGACTCATTTGTTATTGCGCTCGGCTAAGCGCATAACTAATGAGTCATCGAAAAATGCTCGTCTCTGATTGGCTGAATAATTTTCACTCACTGATAACAGTGTCCACTACTTGAGTAATTAACACTGTCTATAAATATAAAGACATTCATTAAGTCCATCTAGTTTCGCTCTTGTCGCTTATTTGTGAACACAGTGAAATACTTTTATTTTTATATTTACATTAGAACTATGGCTGGATTTTGTACCAACCTAGATTTTTTTGTGAAATTAAGAAGTGGCGGTGATCTGAAAAATCATATGTTTCTATATGAAAGTATCATTTCTGTCTTGACTACCGAAGTTTCTGAAGAAGACAAGAACCGAATCAAGGAGTTCTGTCGACTTTTTTGTGTAAATCTAAATAAAAAGTGGATAGAGTCAAGTAGAAACCAAAAAACTTTTATGAATCGTGTAAGTAATCGCAAGTGGTTGGAAAAAAACATCAACTGGCCTGTTTGTGACAGTGTTGACCTGAGAAGTGAGATGGGCTTTTCGGACGCAGTCTTATCTGAACCTGTGGATATAGATTCCCATGTTCCCTTGCAGTTGTACTCTTGCAGTATGTACTGCGGAAGCGGGAACATCTACAGAAAAGGAGCACAGAAAACCATTCGAAGAGTTAAGTAAGAAGCAAAAAAAAAGACGTTCTACTTCCATAGTAGAAGAAAATTCCGAAGAAGAGTTGCAGACCTGGTACATAACAAAATTGAAAGACAACGGCAAAACGAATCTGGCAAAAGTGATCGAATACCTTTCCAGTAATCCAGATGCCCTATCCGAAGTAGACGAGCGACTATTCAAAAAGCAGAGCTTAAGTACTGTCTCTGAAGATAACTGTTTAGCTCTTTATACATCACTTGCGCTCTCGAAATGGAAGTACTTAGCTCTTCGACAATTTCTGAAAGAAGAAAACTGTGCTGCCTTTCCATCTTATCCAAAGCTTGTAAATGCCAAGAAAAGATGTTACCCACCACAAGAGAGTATGGAGATTACCGAAAAAGGAGCTCAAATTAAATTGCAAGCGCTATTGGACCACACTGTGGAAAGGATTTTACTAGGTATTAGTAATTCTGTTGATAGGTCTCAAAATAAAGAACTCAAGTTGACCTGGAAATGGGGACTTGATGGTTCTTCGTCGCAGAGCAATTATAAACAGAAAACGTCTACAGAGTTCGATGATTCATCAGTAGTCATGATAAGCATCGTCCCTCTTCGGCTAGTGTCTACTAGCCCATCTTCTGGGAATGAAAATATAGTTTGGGAGAACCCCACACCTTGCTCAACTCTGTACTGTCGACCGGTGAAGTTCACTTTCACTTCGGAGACAGCTGATTTTATAATGTCTGAAGAGTCTGAGATGAAAAAACAAATTGATGAACGAATATCTACACAGTGTGGAAATATTATTGTATCACATGAATTGCATATGACCATGATTGATGGAAAAGTGGCCAATATTATTGCTGAAGTACCATCATATGCAACGTGTCCTATTTGCTTGGCAAAACCGAGCGAGATGAATAATTTAGACGCTTTGACTTCCAAACCACTTCGTGAAGAAATTTACAAACAAGGAATTTCTTCACTGCATATGAAGATTCGGTGTATGGAATGTCTTCTCCATATATCTTATAATCTGGATTTTCAACGATGGACTGCTCGAGGCGAACATAAGGCTTTGAAACAAGCTAAAAAAAATACCACGCAACAAGAGTTTCGTGAGCAAACTGGAATGCTGATTGATATAGTCAAACAGGTATGTATTTAATTTTGGCTCTTTTTATGTTGTTTGTGTATTATATCTCTATGTATTGTATATTACAGTATTGTTTTCCCATTTTAGGGTTTTGGAACTACAAATGACGGGAATACTGCGAGGCGCTTTTTCCAAGATTACAAAAGATCATCCAGAATAACGGGAATTGACGAAAATCTGATTTTCAGATTTTCCGTTATTCTACAAGCCATATCATCAGGCAAAAACATTGACTGTGAAAAATTTAGAAGATACTGCAGAGAAACAGCTGATGTGTACGTGCAACACTATTCGTGGTACTACATGCCAGTTAGTGTACATAAACTTCTAATGCACGGTGCAGACATCTGTAACCACTTTGGTGTTTTGCCAATCGGTAAGTAAAAAATAAATATAGTTTGATGTATTATTTGACTCAATTGCGTTTTGAAATTAAAATGTATGTACTTATTCGTTTTAGGTATCTTATCTGAAGAAGCTTCGGAAGCCCGTAATAAGGACTTCAGAAACGTCAGGGAGTGGCACACTCGGAAAACGGGGAGAATAGCAACAAACGAAGACATCCTCCATGGACTTCTAATAAGCTCTGATCCCCACATATCCTACATAAGGCCTAAAATATTGAAACAGGGTCATAATGAGTTGTTGCCTGAAGCAATTCAGTTGTTACAGACTACTGAGCCTCCCTGTGACAGTGAGATTATGGAGGAAGAAGAATGCCTCATAGCAGAGTCCGAAAATTTGCCGGACCCACTAGCACTTCTGGAACAAGAAATAATGTGATCCGGCTCTAGATTATCCTCACAAAAGCCCATCAGGGCTAGGTATATGACAAACAGCCCTTTTCAGGGCTACAATTACTTCACAGTTTCATACGCTTGATTATGTAGATAATTATCAACGACTTGCCCGTACAAATTTAAATTATTTCACCTATCATTAACAAAATTAGTATAACCTGAAACTTATTACGATATTTATTCAACAATAGATAACGTGCAGTTAAAAAAATAACACAGCCAATCAGAGACAAGCATTTTTCGACGACTCATTAGTTATACGCTTAGACGAGCGCAATAACAAATGAGTCATCAATCACAATGCAGGTGCTACCGATAACATAGCAATAATTACTAAATTTCTACCAGAATAATTAGTTATAAGTACCTATGCGCTGTTAAAACTATATATTTAATAAAGAAAAGGTGAATTAGCCTAATGACACAAAAAATTTACTTTGAATTTATTTTAAATGGCAAAAAAAAATATTACAAAACATTTTTTTTTACCGAATGATTACTCGCGCTGCCGCAGATGGCCGGCGCTGTTTTTTTTTTCGTGGATAGAGAATGACCCTAGCTATCATATACTCACGCCACACACCCAACATATTAGTACAATTGAAGAAAAAAAATTAAACGTGATTCGCTCCATACAAAATAATCTAATTAATTTTTTTCAAGACAAACTATCAACTTTAGAAGAAATGTTATAAGAATAAAAGTTGTCAGGAATATCATAACACGTCATATAAAAAAAAATCGCATCGATATTGGAACTTTGTTGCCTAAGTCCACTAATTTTCAGTATGGGCCCACTGTGCGCCGGTGCAGCAGTGCGCTTGATCTTGTAATCAAGCGTGTTTTGTATAGCCGGCACAATCTAGGGCCGAGTTCTAGCGGTCCCGCCAAACTACTCGAAAATTCTGAGCGGTGGACACGCGGTCATAGTAAATAATATGTTACGCCGTCATCTCGTTGTCGTCGGTGGACAAACGCCCATAGGGTAGTATTCTAAAAAAATAATAGGTTGACTTGTTGAGATAATGTGGTTGAATTTTCTAATTATAATATAAAAAAGTTAGCAGCAACAATGTACAGCCCCACTAGATAACAGGAATAAAACTGTCAACTAGCCTCATACATACACGTGCTACAGCAGGACCAATGTATATGAGCGTTGTAATTGAAAGCATAATATAATTGATAAGAGCTAGCAGATATGTGTCAGAGTGTTGATGATCTTGATTTATACTCCACCAGTGTTTCTTTAAAAAAAAAAATAGTGTAAAAACTTCTTTGAAGATCACTAAAACCTGTTCCGTATTTTCTTAATTCTCTCCGAGTGCTAACTTATTCTTGCTATCGCTTACCTGTCTACTGTTTCTTGTGCTACCCTAATATTGTTAGTGAAAACTTTAAATTGGCTTGTACCTCTACCATGAGTTGTTATCGAAAACTTGCTCGCTAGCGTTAAACTCGCTAGCGTATTAACGTGGATCGAATAGATTTCGATAATGCTTGCACCATGAGTTCTACAGAGTCTTGCGCCAGGGGGGGCACACTTAGCACTGTCATCAATTTCCATAGACGACAGCGACATCTGCAGTTTGGTGGGTTAAAAAAACTTGGCAGCCATTTTCTTGTTTGTCAAATTGTCAAACAAATGTCATTGTCGCCGCCGGCCATCCGCCATTATCATTGTCAACTCCGCAACTCCGGCTTTCCCGACGTTTATGCGCTTCCCGAAATCCCGAGTTTATCTCAGCTAATTATGTTAAAATTTTTACTTGTTACTGTTATTTGTTAAACCCTGATTGTGACCCTAAACATTATAATAAAGATTCGCTACTTATGTATGCTTAACTATAGGTATGTGTATATTTATTAGAGCCTTAGGTCACCCACCAAACTCAAGGTGGCAGCACTTTCCATACATGCAAATTTTACCACAGAGTTGTCACTCTTTCCCTCTATAGTTACTTTACTCTTTGTCTTGTGCAGTCGCTAAGGTAAACTCGATAGATCGTGTCGTCTACCTAACTTCACTCCGTAGTTTTGTTTCTTTCTTTCTCAGTAACAAGAAGAGATAACGGCATATAATGCTCAAATTGTAGTGCTATCGCCAGTATCGTCTATGCTAAAAATGTTGTGACACTCAATAATCCGACTAAATAGAAAAGTTGGCGGTTAGTGAACTACTTAAGGTATTTAGTGGTTGTTACATTTTTATTCCTTACTAGCTTCTTCTCGCGACTTCGTCCGCGTGAAATTTCACCCCCCCCCCCCCATTCACCCCCTTAGGGGGTGAATTTTTAAAAATCCTTTCTTAGTGCACCCCTAGACCTCATAAGGAACGTACGTGCCAAATTTGGAATCTCTAGACCCAGCGGTTTGGGCTGTGCGTTGATATGTCAGTCAGTCATTTCTTCTTTTATATATTTAGATATGTCACTGTTGTCATAGAAACTCTGCTGTTGTGTCATCGAGTGTCGTTTTCAATTTGTAATTTATTTACGCTGTGCCGTTCTCTGCGTTTTTAAAATTCAGTGAAATAAGTTTAGCACAAGATAATAATACAATGAGGACCAGTGTGGCACAATTTCCCGAAACTGCACCAATCTTGTCGCTTCTGCGTTAAGATTCGCGTGTTCATTTCCCGCATTAAGAAAAAATTTGTGTATTTATTGAATGACAAAACTTGCATTCAAATATTGTAAGCCATTTCGTGGAAACAGCACGCATGTAAACACATGCAATTCTTGAATGGCAACAATTGAACGGGATTTATGTCATGCGATTATTGTTCTTGGGGGCTTTAAGTTACTACTTACGTCTGAAAAAATCCTTTGAATACTAAATTTGTACCGGTACCCACAAGTGTGCCGATTCCACCTGAAAGATATTATTTTATAAAGCTAAGTACATAGAAAGAACACATCAGTACAGTTTTAACGAAGGCGATTCAGAAAAATTGGTTTAAATTAGTATAGTTAGGTAGTAAGTGAAAGCTGAAATGATATTTTGACCCCTTAACATTGGACCACTATTTACAGCATAACCCTGTATGAAATGTGATTCAGGCTGACTGGACAAATCTTCAAAATAGCTCGCATTTAACTAGGTCAATAGGGCACTTTATATGACGGCTAAACACCCTTATTTCAGAATTTGTGACGCTACAGAATCTTAGATAATTAATCAATCGAAAACGTGTCCAGCCAGCTTGAAAAACCTCTTTTCGCTGGTCTCTCAATCTCGGTAACAGAAGTGATTTTGACGACTTTTTGCATATTAACGGGCGTCACATAAATTTGTGACAGGCATCGAGCTAAAAGTTTTGTGATACGTACAGCGGTTTAGTAGAAAAATGCAAAAATCTGTGTTCAGCCAGCTTGAATTTACGTATAAATCTTCTGGCTGGCACTTCCAAATCTCAATAACGGGAGCGTTTTCGAATATGGTTCCTTTCTGTGCGTGTGGATTGAGTGCTCCTTTTTAAAAGTTTATTATATTTTTACGAAATCAAGGAAGAATTTAGGATGTTTTTGTTTTTATTTTTAATTATATTTTAATTAAATAGTTCAGATGAAACCAATATTGAAAGTAACGTCATCCGTGACGACGCAACAGAATAAATGCAATACGTCATAATAAAAACGATTTGTTTTTTTTTTATCGGTCCTTTTTTCTTTAAATGCTTAAAATTTATTCCAAAATAATTATATCAATTAATAAAACCGCGCCGCAACGCGTGATATAAAGATTTTTTTAAATATACCTAATATTATAGTAAATAGTAAATCGATGTCGGTAGGTACTTACAAATTAATGCTTAATTATTTAATTCATAAACTATTTTCACACTATTAGATAAAAGTTGACTTCTGTATCCTTTTCCTATTATAAAATAAGCAAATCGTACTGATAAAGTTATATTATTATCAGTAAGCGGAAACACTGAGGATAATTTAACAACACAATACATAAAAAAATGCAACGCTCAAATGCTGTCATTAAATACTCTTGCGTCTGATAGGAATCAAACTATGAATAAACAGTAAATAGCGCGTAATGAGGGTAGGTGTCCGATAAATTATGTCTACCCTACACAATTTTGTCGCTTAGAAATATAATTGATTATTGTTAAAATTAAGCATTCACAAAAAAAGAAAACGGTGTTAAACTTTAGTGACAACATTTTCAAAATTTCTGATGTGGCCGCCGTTTGTATAAAAGTTCGGGTTAAATAAATAAACGCTACAACATGGAACACTCAAACGGGACGTTGAAAATAAAGTTTTTTTTTTATTTACTCTCTAACTACTATGTTTTAAGTCAAGGTTTTTATTTCACAAATTAACTCTGAATTATACTCGTAAAATAGAGTAAGAATATTAAGAATTTATTTAGCCAAAGTTGGGAGAGTTTTGGAACACTCCGTCTGCACCATAGGAGGATTGAGTGTTCTAAATAAACCTTTTTAAAATCCAAATAAACCGTTAAAATCAATTGAAAATTTGTGAATGGTTTCACAAGTTTAAAACAATTATTCCAAATAAAAATATTAAACATACATCTAGTATATTTTGAGACACGAGTTAACAGTATTTTCTCAGGTTAGCAGATTGAGTGTTCTAGTGAATTGACCATGACTTTCTCACCATAGATTTGACAATTTTTTTATCTTCACAAAGTTTTCACAATTATTTCCTAAATTCTTCCTTGATTTCGTAAAAAATATAATAAACTTTTAAAAAGGAGCACTCAATCCACACGCACACGTTCCTTTACTAACATTTAGTGACGCAATGTGTGACAGTAATAACGTTTGATTTATGGCGTCACATGTAAGGGTTTACGAGAAGTCAATAAAAACTTAATGTCCAGCCAGGCCGAGTTCGAGCTGGCTGAACACAAATGTATCTCCGCTGCCTAATGATCTACGGCCTTCGAAATGTGTTCAAAATTTTTTGACGGGGACGTTAATGATAATCTGAATTTGTGACGGAGAAAATTTGAGTAGTTTCAAAGATATTGATCATTTAAATTTTTCCATACAAACATCCATTAGTATTGTGCGGTGACCATAATTTTTACATAAATAAAGGATTTCTTTTTAATCGAATAATCAGCCGGCAGCAGCCACGCCTGCTTTGTATTTGATTTTCCCGTGGAATTAAAAGGTTTTCCCGCAGTAAAAATTAACATTATTTTTTCATTTAAATACCTTCGAGCATTAGTTATCCTGACACAATATCTATGTGCGTGTGGATTGAGAGATCTTTTCGAAAAACTCTTCCAGTCCCAACCAAATTATAAGAGGATTTAGGAAATAATTGTGAAAACCTCATAGTAAGGTATAAAATTTGTGAAACCTAAGCAAAGGAAGTTAGAACTCATTAACTGGATCTCTCAATCTGGACAACTGAAGAAAAAGCCATAACGCGTATCCAAGAATATACTGCCTATGTGTTTAAAATTTGCATTTTAATTAATTGTGAAGGATTTGTGAAAGCTGCTAAACAAAATTTCGATTTGTTTCAAAGCCACGCTTAAAGGTGAGTATAGACTACAACATTTACTTGTAACAGAACAACGAGCCGCTCTATGATATGTTCTAGTGTATCATCCTTTTACGAACTAAACGTCGAGCACGCTCGCCTCTTTGTTACAAACCAACGAGCATGTTGGTGTAACATTTCATCGAGCGTATTGGTGTAACATTTCTTTGAGCCACGAGTCTATTGTAATGTTCATTTGCCACCATCTTCTATTTCTATTTTTCTTTTTTCTTCTAATATAATTCATCAAGATAAACGCAGCACACGCAACTTGTAGGTCCGACATTTCAAAAAAGAATGAACGCAAGGTACCGAAATGTTGGTAAATGCACACTCGCTGTGAGCATTTACCCGTAACATAACGCCGAGCATTCGCTGGAACGTTACATTACATGGAAATGCTTTGGAAACTGAGCTTTTGCCTGTATTGTACCATTCGTAAGAACGTTAGATTACACAGAAATGCTCCAGAAAATGTTGTAGTCTATACTCACCTTTAGATTTATAACGGTTTATATGGATGACTCAGTGGACAATTTTCAATTGAGTGATCTTGTAAAACACGACCTAATACTGAAAATGTATGAATAAATATCATGTTTATTGCAAATTATGCTTCTGGGAAAATTTGTGAAACAAAAATCGTGATTGAAATCTTACTGGTTCAAGAGAAGATGAAAATCTTGTTTTTTGTCGATCGTCCTGCACAATTAATTAAAATGCAAATTATAAACACATAGGCAGTATATTCTTGGATACGCGTTATGGCTTTTTCTTCAGTTGTCCAGATTGAGAGATCCAGTTAATGAGTTCTAACTTCCTTTGTTTAGGTTTCATAAATTTTATACCTTACCATGAAGTTTTCACAATTATTTCCTAAATCCTCTTATAATTTGGTTGGGATTGGAAGAGTTTTTCGAAAAGATACTCAATCCACACGCACATCAATATCTACCTATGTACCTACTATGTACCTACTCTTTTTAGTGGGTAGGTATTGGTGTTTTTCATGTTAAGTACTTACCATGAAAAACACCAATACCTACCCACTAAAAAGAGTAGGTATCTGTACGTAAATAATCAATAACGTTAAAAAACTGACACCCCCCCTTCCTTACTTCTACACTTTTGTCTTCTATCGATAAATACTTACAGTTGTTCGTATTAGTATCACCAATACACGGATTTTCGCCCATTAAATAAAACACCTTAAAATGTACTTAGTCCTACATAAAACCTACAATATTGGTAACCCTACTGCAGTGTTTATATGGGAAAATTTAAATGATCAATATCTTTGAAACTACTCAAAGTTTCTCCGTCACAAATTCAGGTTATCATTATCGTCCCCGTCACAAAATTTTGAACATTTTCGAAGGCCGTAGATCATCAGGCAGCGGAGATACATGTGTCCAGCCAAGTTTTTAATGATTTTTAGTAAACCCTTACACGTGACGCCATAAATCAAACGTTATTACTGTCACACGTTGCGTCACCAAATGTTAGTAAAAGAACCATTCGGAAGTTCCAGCCAGAAGTTTTATACGTAAATTCAAGCTGGCTGGACATAGATTTTTGCATTATTCTACTAAACCGCTGTACGTATCACTTTTAGCTCGATGCCTGTCACAAATTTGATATGCAAAAAGTCGTCAAAATCACTTCTGTTACAGAGATTGAGAGATCAGCAAAAAGTGGTTTTTCAAGCTGGCTGGACACGTTTTCGATCGATTATCTAAGATTCTGTAACGTCGCAAATTCTGAAATAAGGGTGTTTAGCCGTCACATAAAGTGCCCTATTGACCTAGTTAAATGCGAGCTATTTTGAAGATTTGTCCAGCCAGCCTGAGTCACATGATATGGAATGGCTCCACTACGGCATCATTCCTTATCTGTCTTCAATAGTGTTTTGTTTTTGCTAAATTAAGATAAATAATTAAAATAATTACCTACCCATAGTTGCTGAATACGTAACCGCACAAAAATAACTCGCTGTTGTATCACTGGCAAATTCATCACCATCAATTGTCTTTTCATATACAACAATTACTCCTTGCTATAAATAAATAACAAAAGATTCGACGAGAGTTTAAAAATTGCATAACAAGAATTTATTATAAAGAAGAGGTAAAGCTGTTGTTTGTATGAAATGAATGATCTAATCATCATTTCGATCTATACTCCATTTACTATAGCATTAGCCAGAAGTTAAAAAAGGCTCTTTTAGGTTCACACTTTGTAATAAAAGTACAACAATCATTATTACAGTAAAGATTGATGTGGAGTTTAATATAATCAATTTAAATAACAGCAGTCACACTTAATTGTACTTATTTAACCTATCTACCTTCTGAAATTACAAGGCTTTCATTTAATATTATTTAGTTTTTACATAAAATATGGTCGTGTCAATGTCTAAAATCTAAAAGAAGCAGGGGCGGAAAATACCGGGAACGTTTTTCATGTCACTATAACCCTAACAAATCTAAAATGTTACCTATTCCCTTCATAAGTTGTGGCAGCGCGTGTTTTTTTATTTTGTCGGTTTATGTGGATACTTATGAATGCTATACCTTTTCTTGTTTGTATTGCTGAATTTTCGTGGTTTAGTTGTTATTTATTTCATTTCAACCAAGCATCGTGACGAGTAGATAAATAGAATATGCTTTATTGTATGCCATACATGGTTACTTACAAAAAAAGCACATACATTATATTTTATTAAAATTGTTTGAACTTTAGCTTGAAAATAAAAGGTTTCGTAATCGTGCTTCTGCGAGCCTCTTTTTTCTAATGTTATAATAAATGGAGTATAGGTACTTTAACAATTACAATTATGTTTGTCTGATCATATTTATGTTCTAGCATCACGCAAAGACTACTAGGACAGATTCTGTGAAAGTTTGGTAGAAGTATTCCCTATAAGTGTGATCAGTCTGTAAGCTATAAAGGCAATCCACTCTCACCTAAGCTGTTCACACAAGCGCATTGTAGGAGGTTTTTAACAAGTTGCCCGATTCGTGGCAGTAACGAAGCATAAATGCTAGCGGCCACCAGCTAACAAACCTCCGTTTTGCAGATTATATAGTGTTATTCTCCACATCACCTTCTGAACTGGAAGAAATTCTCCAAGATCTAAGCACGGCAAGTCTTGAGGTTGGACTTTCAATGAACAGATCCAAGACACAGGTCAGAACTATCAGCACGAAACGTGGGGTCGATGGACATGGACACAAAAATGAAGGCCTAATAGCTGCCATAGGCAGCAAAGTTTTCAAATCTCTAGGCCTTGTAGTTTCCAAGTAATAAGCAAAAAAAACGGTTTCCGCGCCAAAAACATCAATTATTGCTTCGGAGAAGGTAAGGAGCGGCGTTGCCGTTCCGTGCGCTACAATACTGCAACCAAGTTTGCACTTAGCAGACATTCTACTTAAGTCATTTTAACCTGCGCTCAAAATAATTTTATTTTTTTATATTGAAGAGGGCCGACTGAACTTTAATAGAACTATGAATTTCTAATGTGTAGATGTAAATGGTGTAAAATCTTCCGGGCTACCAGTTCAGTTAGGTGTACCGCAAGGCTCAATACTGGGTTCATTCTTGTTCTTAGTATATATCAATGATTTACCATTCCATTTAAAGGGCATCTGTGACGTTGTACTGTTTGCAGATGATACCTCTCTTATTTTTAAAGTAGACAGGAATAGACAAGATTTTGACGACGTAAAAAGTGCACTATCAATAGTTACGGATTGGTTTACGTGAAATAACCGAGTTCTCAAGAAAACGAAATGTGTAAAGTTCGCCTTACCGAATGTTATAAATCTAGGACCCAACATCGTCTTAGAGGTGCTGGAAACTGCGGGCTTGGCAGTTTTTCTAGGAATAACAGTAGATACCAAAACTTCAGTGGGGACCACATATATCAAGCCTAGCAGGAAGGCTCTGTTCGGCTGCCGTCAGGAAAGTAAGACAATACACTGACGTTGATATTGCTCGTTTAATCTATTTTAGTTATTTTCACAGCGCTATGTCCTACGGTATTCTGCTGTGGGGCAAAGCCGCTGATATACAAAATATATATGTCCTGCAAAAAATAGTTTAAACAACTTAATGCATATTTTGACATGTCGTCATAGTGACCGTTTATTGTATTTTGATACAAACTATTTTATTAGGGATTTTGTATTAGCTCAGGAACATATGTTTCTTCCCAAGAAAAGTAAACATGTATTGGCTACTTTGTTAGCTTACAATATACACGCAGTTATTGATAATTTAACTGAGACTAGGTTAAGTGACGAAACAGTATTATCTAGTACTTCTATTAATACTGTCATTAATTCTTTAAACTTTTAGAGTCGACAAAAGAGAAGCGTAATAATATTTTACTGTATCACCAAAATATAAATCGCATCTCTGGCAAAATCTTAGACGTGGAAATGTTAATAGATAAATATCATATGGATATCTTATGTTTTTGTGAAACATGGTTAAAACCAGATAGAATGCTGTTTAGTGTAAATAATTTTTCAGTTGCCAGTTCGTACAACAGGTCCTCAATAGGGGGTGGTACTTTAATATTATGTAATAGTTCTTTTAGATATAAAGAAAGAAAGGATATCACTGCTTGCTCTGTTGATCGCTTATGTGAGGTAGCATGTGCAGAGGTTGAAGGCCATACTTTCTTATGTGTTTATAGACCACCAGCCTCTAACTTGTCATCATTCTTGATTGTAATGGAAGAAATCCTGAGTAAACTTTTTAAAGATAGTAAATTCGTTTTTGTTTGTGGTGATCTAAATATTGATCTTTTAGTTAATTCACCAGAAAAATGTAAGCTAATCTCATTGTTTAAATCATTTAATTTAAAATGTATATTTAATGAAGCGACTAGAATAACAGCAACTTCAGCTTCATGCATCGACAATGTATTTACTAATTGTAAAATAAAAGACTCGTCCTTAATTAGTGGCGTCAGGTCTGACCATACTGGTCAACTTGTATCATTTGACTTAGGTAAAAAATTAAACACGGAAAAATCCATTCAATTTAGACCTTTAACTAAAAATAAATTGAAAATGTTTAATAATAATGTTCTTAGCAATCTTTCAACAGCTAGTTTTGATTCACAAGACCCCAACATAAACTATGGTACATTATTTTCTACAGTATGCCAAGAATTCAATAAAGCATGTCCTGTAAAAAAAGTTACTATAAATACTAAACCAAAATTTAGTGAATGGGCCACTGCTGGCATTAGAAAAAGCAGAGATACTTTATATAATCTGTACCACGAGAAATCACTAACTTCTGATCAAGCCCTTCATAATTATGTAAGAAACTATTCTAAAATATTCAAAAGAGTCTGCGCTGTGGCTAAATCTAAATTAATAAGTAATAAAATTAGTATGTCTAATAATAAAATAAAAACTGTGTGGCAAGTAATTAACAAAGAAACTGGAAACACAAAACAGCGAGATCAGAATGAGTTGTCCCTAAAAATTGATAATGAAACCATTTCAGATAAGTTAAAAGTTGCTGAGACCCTAGAACATTTCTTTACCAACATAACAATAGAGGTTACAAAATCTCTCCCCTCATCACCTATGTTAGCTGAAGCTCTTCTTAAAGAAAACTTTAATAAGGATATTCCAAGCTTTGAATTCAAGCCCATTTCTGTTGCCACAATTAAAAAAGCGTTTAAAAGTCTTAACATAAAAAACACTGAAGACTTATGGGGGATTTCTGTTAAGGTTCTCGGAGATATTATTGACACAATTGCCCCTGCCCTAACAGGCATATTTAATCAATGTTTAGACAGCGGTACGTTTCCTGACCTAATGAAACATAGTAAAGTAGTACCAATTTTCAAATCGGGTAGTAAGTTTGATCCCTCCAATTATAGACCTATATCTGTGCTACCAGCATTGAGCAAAATCTATGAAAAAATCATGCTGGACCAGATGTTGTCACATTTTAACTCAAATGGGATTTTACATAGTCGCCAGTTTGGTTTCACGAAAGGTAGGTCGACGACGGACGCGGGAGCAAAACTCATCAGTCACATTTTGGAATCCTGGGAGAAGTCCCAGGATGCAATTGGCATTTTCTGTGACCTCTCAAAAGCGTTTGACTGCGTTGACCATAATACACTGCTCTGTAAATTATACCATTACGGAATTCGTGGACAAGCTGCTGATCTTGTTCTGTCCTACCTATCAAAACGGCAGCAAAAAGTAAACGTTAACGGGGCGACGTCATCGGGGACTCTAGTTAAGATGGGCGTGCCTCAAGGCTCAATTCTTGGCCCTTTCTTATTTCTAGTATATATTAATGACCTTCCTTACATGATGGCTAACTTATCGGATATCATTTTATTCGCTGATGACACTTCCCTTATTTTTAAAATAGATAGAAAAGATACGGATGTCTTACATGTCAACGATAGTCTGGCTGTTCTTTCGAAATGGTTTGCAGCTAATAATCTTTTACTTAATGCGAACAAAACTAAATGTCTTAAGTTCTCATTACCAAATGTACCTCAAGTGGATCTGAATTTAAAACTTGATGGCAAAAAACTAGATGCTATTACGGAAACTGTATTTCTGGGAATTACTTTAGATTCAAAATTACAATGGGGCGCACACATTAGAGCTCTTTCAGGTAGATTAAGTTCAGCTGCATATGCAGTAAGAAAAATAAGGCAGTTGACAGATATAGCCACAGCTAGGTTAGTATACTTTGCATATTTCCACAGTATTATGTCTTATGGTGTTCTGCTGTGGGGATCGGCAGCTGACGTAGATTCAATTTTCATTTTACAAAAGAGGGCAATCCGCGCAATATATAAAATGGGTCCTCGCGAGTCTCTTAGAAACAAATTTAAAGAAATTGATATATTAACTCTGCCTTCTCTTTACATTTTAGAAAGTATCTTGTATGTTCGCAAAAACTTAGGACTTTTCAAAATAAGAAGCGATTTCCATAATATAAATACACGCAGTAAAAATGAAATTGTGATACCTAAATTTAGACTAACTAAAACTAGCAAGTCATTTCTTGTAAACAGCATCCGTTTTTATAACAAGTTGCCAAAGTCGGTTACAGAACTTAGCGATAGAAAGTTCAAAACCCTCATCAAACGAGTCCTTATCAAAAAAGCATATTATAAGATTAAAGACTACGTTGAAGACAAGGTAGTTTGGCAATAATTCCTTCTGCACATGTGGCTTCCCTGGCACCTCTTTGACGGCATAAGTTCTACGTAAATGTCTATTAACTGCTCTCAAATTACGATTTTTATTTTTTTATTTATACATACTTCTATGACATAATCTTTTTATTATTTGACATTATATACAGACAATTTTAATTTTTCACCTCTTTCTTAGTTGAAATGGCAATCATATCTCTTGGTTTTAGTAGATTTTTATATTTTGTTTATCCTTTTGATACATCCTTATTTTGTAAATGTGAGGACTTTGTAAGCCTTGTAGACTAGATCTGTAGACCATTTTTTATTTTATCAAGTACCTGGTACTTGTTGACAGGCCTACGCTGTCCTCCCATACCTACTGTAACTCGAAAACATTGTAAAAGCCAATTATTTTTAAAAGAGTAACCATGGAGTTTCTTGCCGGTTCTTCTCCATAGGAAACGACCAATTGGAACCGTGCACCTAGCTTCTGACGTTTCATAAGTGCCCATGTTGGTTTATGTGAAATAAAAATATTTTGATTTGATTTGATTTGATTTGAAAAACGAGCTGTTTGAACAATTTACCAGCTAGGCGCCAGATTTTCTCTAAGAGATTTTTTTAAAGATATTGGTACTCTCACGGTTGCATCACAGTTCATCTTTGCTAACATCTTATATATTAGGCAAAATATACACTTGTACACTAAAGAATGATATTCACAATGTTAACACTAGAAATAAGGATAAACTACGTGCTCCCTTTCACCGGCTTCATAAGGTTCATAACTCATTTGTTGGGCTTGGTATAACCTTTTATAACAAGCTACTTTTTTCTTTGCTAGATTTGCCTTTTAATACGTTTAAATCTCAAGTAAAATCCAACCTTTTTTCAAAAGCATACTATCCCATCAACGACTACTTAAACGGTAAGAATAGTTGGTCGCCCTGATTAGACAATTTTTATGTTCTTTCTCCAGAATTAGCTTACTGACAGGTTTATAAGTTCATATAATTGTTTCTTTTTTTTTAGTTGCCAGTTTTAGTCAGTTCAGTTTAATTTTATTTAAATTTATTATTGACTTAATCTACTACTCATTTCAATGTTTTTAATGAGTTGATTGCAATATGTTGTTAGCTAGCGACCTCTACGATTGATCATATTATTCTTGCTTGAGCAACCGGCAGCAAGTTCGTCATGCTCCCTTAGATGTCACTGCTTGCGGTAGCGTCGGAGGTCGGGTTGCCTCCCTTCCTCAAATATGGCGAGGGGGGGTAATAGCTGATCTTTGCGTTATGCTCGTGAACGGGTGCTGCTTGTGGCGACTGGTCGTCTTGCTGACCATGGTTTTATTGTTGTTATTAGTAATAACTTGTTTATTTATTTTACTTCGATGGTCCTAGTTTATCATTTGCGACTTCAAGTGACAGCTATGTAAACAGAACCCTGCATTGCACAAATAATTGTAAGCTGTCACGCCCGTTATACCTGGAGGCTTTTATTTAGGTAGTAAGTTGTTTTGTTTACATTTTTAATTTTAATTTTTTTTTTTTGCTTGAGTATGTATACTGTTTATTGTATTTGTTGTTATATTAGTGTGGCTAGCTAACCTATGGCAAATAATTTAATTTAATGTTCGGTGTCCTGTAATTTTAATTACTTTGCATACCTAGTTTTGTATAAAATCAATTATTTTCTGAACAGACAGCTGTGCTGCTGGGGAGTTTGTTCCGCCACTTCTCTCCAGCGAAAGCAGTAGGAAGTAGTGAAGGGCGCGCGTTTTGGGGGACTGTCTTTTGTAATTTTAACGTTCGAAAAGTGCCGATTCTCAGCCTAGTTTGAATAAATTACTTTTGATCTTGATTTTTTTTTAATGTAATAAAGTAGATTCTTATGAACTATTGACTATATTCCAAAACCAAAACCTCACTGGTTTGCCTTGTATTGAATGAGGAAGCTGGGGTGACGTCACTCCAGCTAACACACACTAAACGACTCATATTGACGAAGTTTTTGTGGCAGCTAAATTAAGACTGAGAACTTTGATTGCAGCTGTTATGCCTTAAATATTGGCATAGGTAGAATTATTCTATCACATATGAGGAAGCTGGAGTTAAGCACATGTTCGCTAGGCAACGAAGCAGCCGACGAGCTTGCCAGAAGGAGATCGAGCATGGCACCAGTGGGACCTGAGCCCATCGCGCCACTCCCCTTCGGGTATAGAGGGTTACTTGTAATTTGATGTATTCCTTCCAGGACATGATTGATAGTGTGACCCATTTGCAACAATTAAGCACCCATAAAGCTTAGGCGAAAATTCATGGGATTCGAGAAAAATAGAACCGTTTTTCCCCCGAAGAGAATAAAAACGGATATTTTGGGTCTAGCCAAGGCTTGAGCCTCTGAGATTACACTTTGTATTTTTGTCAATGATCGGTACGTTTATACTAGCTCATTTCCCTGTATAGTCGCCCTTATGACGCGCACTGCCTGTAGGAACGAGGGCGGGGCGCGCGCGAGAGGGGCGCGGTTCGCTTGGCTGGCGAGCGCGTTGTGCGCTATCTTCAGTACCGTCTCAATGTAAAGGGCCGGCTAGGCCTTGAACCTCGGTCAAGCCTTGGCCAGACGCAAAATATCCGTTTTTATTCCCTTTTGTTTGATTTCTGCCGGCCATAGCGTAGGTACTGTGAAAATTAATATTAATTGAGTTACCTACTTTTCTATGATGGTTACAATGTCCAAAGGAAATAAAACGATTGTTAAAAGAGAAACGTCAGACTTCTGCATTTTCTTTGGTACCAAAATCTGGAAACTAAAACTATAGTAACTATAAGTCAATAACATTATGACTCATGAAACAAATAAACCTTATTTTCTAATAGACCTTTTTTGATACAACATCAATCAACATTAGTTGTGTGGGTCAGAATGATGGGTGTATTGTTGCAGAAATGAATTATAAAAGGAATGTACCAGCAATGTACTTCAATGTACCTTTAATGAAATTCAATGTACCTCCATGAAACAAGAACAATTACAAATAATAAAGTGAGCCGCAATCCTGACAGTCAGAATGACAGGTGAATCTGATAATGAATGTAATAGATATCTTATGGTTACCTAATATTTACCAGAGGAATGTACCTTCAACGTACCTCATAAAAATATAATCTGAAAATATATTGCGACGAGTAATTATATTAACGAGAAAATCAAATTTTGACGCCTACCATTTTTTCATAGCAATATCGCACCTCCTCCGCCCAAATAGTGTCGTAAGTCAAAAAATCAAACTTTCGAGAAAAAGGCATTTGGATTTGGAAATTTTCTGGAACGAATGGTACAAAAAGGGGTAAGTAATATATGATATACTTACAAAACCTCTAATATTTACAAGATATAAGAACTGAACCTATTATTTTATTTGATATAATGATCAGTTAATATAATAAACGATTGATATAATGTTAAAGTAACAAATTTCTATAAGCATAACAGACAAGTAATATAAAATCCACCACTCAAAAGACATAAAACCTATTTAGGGCGGATTCGACCAAACTTGAGTAAGTCTTATCCTTGGAATAAAATCACTAATTACTCTTAGGGCGGATTCGACCAAACTTGACTAAGTCTTATCCTGGGAATAAAATCACTAGAGTTGGAGAACTTTTCGTTTTACCAAATCTTAATCCCGGGATAAGTGTCTATCTGAGAGTAAATCGCTATACCGCCAAAATGCATCGAGTAAACAAGTTATCCGAGAGTAATGTAATGGAGGCGGGTACATTTCCAGCTGTTTTCGTACTTAAGCTTTGTTGAAAAAGTTTATGACTGGGAACTTTGTGAGTCTGTGGTTTACAGCACAGCACAGAGTAATTTTATTATTCACAGTTGAGCGCATGTGGATAATTAATTTCTTTTAGTACCAAACCGATTCAAAACATAACCTCACTCAACTGACAATGACAACTCGAGTCAATATTCATTGACAGCAAAGTTGACACCATTATAAACCGGCTAAATTATGTAGACATAAAATCGTACGTTCCGCTTTATAAACAATTGCATTTCCATTTTAGTTGTCTTACATGATATTGAATGAACTAAATGAACTTCATCCATCAACTGGAGAGTAACAATACCCAGTATTAGCTACTCTACGTTTATGATGGAAAAACGTAAACGAAGTTATCTGAGAGTAAAATCAATGAGTAAAATTATTCAAGGGTTAGTTACTCTGGTATAACATGACTTTTGGTCGAATCCACCCTTAGTCTAATATGATTTTATTTTGTAATTCATAAATCACGTTTATACAAAATATAATTTTATAATACATAGCGACTGCATTAAAAACTGCATTATAATCCGTTGCGTAGTTGCTTACAGACAGCGGGAGCGACTTTGTTTTATACTATGTAAAGATTTTCTAAACCAGTCACAAAGTGATCAAGACGGTATTTTCCATTTGGGTCAAATAATTTACAGGCAAGTATTTTTTTCTATATAATCTAGTCGTTCTGGCACTCGCCGGCCGCTGCCGCGGCACCGCTCGCTTTGCTCGCTCGGCTCGTGCGTAGGTGTCACAGTTTTAACCTAATCTAACTAGTTCGGTTCCGGGTAGCCCACTAAAAATAGTCTCTTTTTCTATTAGCGCAAGTCGATGAAAGAATGAGTTTAATTTTTAGGAAATTGCGTAATAATAAGTCAATATGTTGATCAGGCAGGGGTCATAGTTCACTTCAGCCACCCAAACCCATAGTCCAACTTTTTATTTTTCCATATCCTATAATAGTCCTACACCAACCGGGGGTTATCCTTGGGTGCACTTGCATAGTGCATACAGGGATAATCGTCGGTTGGTGCCGCATTGCATTAAAATTTCCTAAGGGGCCTCTGCGAGTTGGCTTCGGCCCCTCGTACGCCTGCCTTCCAAAGGACCGGGACTCCAAAGGACCGGGACCCCATGGTCCCGAGATATATAAATTCAAAAAGTCAATGTGTAAAACGTTTTTATTCCAAACGTTTTTTTATGAGATAAAATGAATACAAAATGAATTGTTTGTCAAATAACACAAAAGTTTATCGGGTAATTATGTTTTAAAGTGAATTATTTGGCTAACTTGTTGTTGTACGAGTATAATGATGAAATGACAAATCGTGTTTTTGCCAATCGTTGCTTGTCAAGTAAAAATTTGTAAATACATTTTTGGTGAACTGACAGTAGGGCACCCTTTCTAACCGAACCTATCCGAGTCGGATTGCTCTGAATCGGGGTGTTAACCATAATGACGGTATCAATAAATAATATTTTAAACGATAGACCTAATGATTTTCGATTAAATAAACGATATATCCAATAACGTTATACGAAATAAGTTTTATAGTATATAAATATTATGTAAAGAAATTATATCAACAGTTGTTATATCTCACGTTTATTATATCTTGTGAACGTTATTGAAATGAAAATATACCAAATAACTTTATATTATATGAGACGCACCCTAAAAAAAGAGTTGGAGAGAGGTTAAAAATAAAAATTTTGACACCTACCTTTTCATAGCAATATTAGTATAGCAAAGTTGCCCTTTCTTTTTCTTCTTACTTCAATTTTTTTTTTTTTTTTTTTTGTATCTCTATGGGTTATTTTGATTTCCTTTTGAGATACGCAATCCTGTCACAAATCCGAAATCTACGCGGACGAAGTCGCGGGCAGAAGCTAGTATATTGATATATTGATAGAACTTGAATTGCCCATGGTCCGAATGATAGAACCACCGAAAAGAAAAATACCCTTGATCCTACGTGTAGAACTAGCAATAAAGTCCATTCAATTCGAGAGTTAAGAGAAAAATGATATTTAGTGACAAAATTTTCAAAAATACATAAAAAAATATTTTTCTCGAATCCCATGAATTTTCGCCTAAGCTTTATGGGTGCTTAATTGTTGCAAATGGGTCACACTTTCACATCCTGGAACGAATACGTCGAATTACAAGTAACCCTGTATACGCACTCTGGTAAGGAAACGCACCAGAGACCAACATGACAAACTATGGACAGACCAAGGTGAATGTAGGCAGGCTAGGGAAGCACTTCTCACATTGGATGGCCGCCTCATTAAACAGGTTCTCCGTCTAACTAAACAAAAGCTGCGTATAGTTACTGTAGCTTTAACTGGCCACCGGTCATTTAATAAACACCTCTTTGTCATAGGACTGACAGACAGTCCGCTGTGCAGGGCCTGCATGGAGGACAATGAGACAGTGGCACATGTGCTTCTAAACTGCCCGGTGGTCGCCGCGTACAGGGCAAAGTACTTCGGTAACCCAGGTACCCAACGTGAGACGGTCAGTACGATCAAGGCGTGACTGGCCTTCCTTGAGCTGGGGTGGATCAAATAATCGATATTCCCACCCGTATGCAAAATACGCGCATTGACGTAGAAGTTGCGGACACCAGCCCGTATTATCTATTACTTACAAGTATGTTACTAAGATGCACGCAAACAGCACTGTTGAGGCACTTGCGCTGCAGGTGTGGATTTGCCTTAGAAATGTGTCTTATTCAAAAAGTGATACAAGCCGCACTTGACTATAACATTAACATAATATTATAACACGCCTGTATTCCTCAAAGGGTTATGCAGAGGTGTACCTACGCCACGTTTCACCAGTTATGTTTTAGTCCCATGTAATTTGAGGCGAGCCTACTGCCATCAACCGGGCACAAATACAGAATCCGGGCTGTTCAACGGCCATCATAGCGTGCCACAATAGCAAATAAGAAATGAACGGTTAAGAATACTCACGTCTTCAAATACTTTTAGTATAGCGAAATTTATTGGAACCATCATGGTTGTAGCAGCAGTGTTTGTTATCCACATGGAGACAAAGGTCGTAACGATGCACAAAGCCAATAGCAGTCTGCAAAAAAGAGTGTTAAAATGTTTTAACATTTGTAATATGCGATAAGGTGACCCACTTCAGCTTTAAAGCTCTTGACATTAAGCACGTAATTTAATCTTATTCCGTATAAAATAAACTTCACACCATCGAGATCTATCGTCTATGATAGTGACGAAATATCTCTTTGGCCCTCTCCCCTCAATACTTCTCATCGGTACCATAATTATTGCACTTCTGCTCAAATATTGTCACAAGTAAAAAAAACTGAAATGAAGGAACTGAATGAAGTTAATTAAAAACTGTTAATGTACACATAGCGTCAGTATGAGCTAACACCCCCATGTTTTAAAATGTTACACTGCTATTGAATTCGTTACGAATAATCTAACTACAAAACCAGTTCACCTTAGCCACCCAAACCCATAATCCAATATTTTGTTTTCATATCCTGCAATAGTCCTACACTAACCGGTGGTTGTCCTTGGGTGCACGTACATAGTGCGTACAGAGACAATCGTCGGTTGGTGCCTCATTTCAATAAAAACGTTTAACGGGCCTCTGCGAGTTGGTTTCGGTAGCCAACCCAAACCCCGGATCCTGGGTCCCCTCGTCCTGTGTCCCGGACCTTCCAAAGGTTCGGGACACAGGGTCCCGAGAAATGTCAAGAGACAAAAATATTCTTACCTTAAGTGAGAATAACCGAGCAATTGTATAAAACAGTATGCCAAGCGTTTATGTAGCCCAGACTGTTCCACTGAATAGGATATTATCAAACTTCCTACAAACATCATGACAGTATCCTGTAAAAAGAAAAATCGATTACGGCTCTTTCACAAAGAGAATTTTACGATATTTTTAATTGTCGCTGAGTGGTGGCAAAGACCAGCCAAATGTGACAGAAGTCCAATCAATCAGCCAATCCCATGTTAGGGTCGACTTCCAGTCTAACCGGATGCAGCTGAATACTAGTATTTTACATGGCGCGACTGCCTATCTAACCTCCACAACCCAGTTACCAGGTAACACGATACCCTTGGTAAGACTGGTTGTCAGACTTTTGGGCTTCTGTCTACCCGTTTAGACCGTCAAAGATCTACGAATGACAATCGGGACCAACTGTTGAACGTGCTTTCTGAGGCACGGACGGGTCTCATTATGTAATAGATGGTCACCCATCCATCGACCGACCTCGGCAAGCGTAGCTAAACGTTGTAGATCGGCCCGTGCGGCTGTTATTATTTAGTCACGAGGCCACCCCCCCCCCCCCCCATTTGACAGAAGTTCAAAGCACAAAACAATGATAAATGTTTTTTTTTGTATCTTTCTTTTCGCTAGGTACCAAAAAAGGGCTGTCGGTAAAGCCACGTTCCCAAGGAACGTAATAAAATCGCGGCGAATTAGCCCACGTTCGTATGGGTTTTTTATCGCGCGGTGCTCAATTTCCAACGCTCGGCGTCGAGTGTTGAATTAATTCAATATACAAAGTTCTACTTGTATCATAGAATAGTACTTGTGTTCCCAAGGACGCCAAAACATCGCACACTATGGCCAGTACGGCGCGCGGCGCGTCCGTTTATAGAATGCAGACGTGCCGCATGCTCAAGGCCGTGGCGCCCCAAAGGGTTAAAAAGGGGGGTGTATGTGAAAATCCGTCAGTTTTAAAGTTAGGATCTTCAAATTTTGTGGTTAGGCTGACGATTGAAAATTAATTTATACGTGTCTCAGCGTTTTTGATAATCCCACCCCCCGAAGGGTTAAAAAGGGGGATGAAGTTGTGTATGAAAGTCCGTCAGTTTTATAGTTAGGATCTTCAAATTTTGTGTTTAGGATGACGATTGAAAATTAATTTATACGTGTCTCAGCGTTTATGATAATTTTACGCCCAAAGGGGGATAAAGTTGTGTAGTCCTTAATTTTCGAAGTAAAAATCATAAAATTTATTATCTAAAGGCGTATGGTTGGAAGCTAACGTAATGGTGTTATTAGAATTTCAATCCTTCTAGGGTGAAGAGGGGGATGAAATTCTGTTTTTAATTAAAGTTCTTTATTTTTTATGTTAAAATCACTACAATTTCTGCTTATGGTTGGAAACTAACACATCGTAAATTGTTGTATATTTTATTTCAACCCAAAAGGGGATGAAAAGGGGAATGAAGTTTTGTATTGAAGTTGTTCATTCGCTAAATTTTGTATTCAAGTAAAAATAATATAAGTACACGTGTACCGTTTCTAACTTTTCATAGAATGAAGCGATTGCGATGAAACTAAAACTAAATGTTCAATAAAGATCCTGGACTTCTTGAAATGTTAAACCTTTTGCCCGTGGCTTCGCCCGCGTGGATGTCGAAAAATATCCGACGGGAACGTACTACGAACGTTAATGTTGCTGAATGGATGTAAATGGGAAACCCGTTAGTTTTGTACTTCAAACCATTAAAATTTGTATTTAGCATTTTGGTTGGGCAGCCTGGTTGTGTTAGCACCTGAGGGCAGAACCTCTAATGTTGTATATGATAAATGATAAATGATTTTATTTCTGTAAGTAGGTTTGCACAAACACTTTTACGCGTCAATCATATTTTAAAAACTAGATGAGGTCGGCGTTTCCTATCTGACTACTCTGAGAAGAAAGGCCGAAACAAACTCCGAGGTCACAGTCTATTTTAAAGTCCAGACATAATCTTGGCCAGGTTATATGAAGACCATGTAGATCGAAGTCCGAGATGGTCTTTTGAAGAAAGAACCACACAGATCGAGTGGACCTGTCCAGTCAGTGCACGCATTTGTCAGAATTCGTGCAGCTCAACTCAAAACTTAAGGAGCTCAACGATTCGACGAACAATACCAAAGAAAGGACATTTAGGCAGGCCACATAAATTACTCAAACTGCTAAAAAATAAAATGACCCACATTGTCTTCACACTCACAATAATTAAAATAATATAATACTTTACAAAGTAAACAAATGTCATTGTTTATATAAAATTCATGAATGTTAATGTGTATATAAAAAAAAAGTATGTTCAAAATACAAAATTGGAAGCAGATCAATCCCAAGCTTTTTGTCCTCAATGTAATCTTTAACAGTACAAAAGGCTTTCTGGCACAACTTACGTTTAATGAATGATTTGAATTTATTAAGGCTTAGATCTTGAACTTGGCTTGGTAGTTTATTGTGAAAGCGTATACATTGGCATCTGAATGAGCCACCTATTTTCTTGAGCCTTGTTGTAGGTACAACAAATTTGTGTTTGTTCCTAGTATTTATATTATGGATATCACTGTATTTTTTAAACAATTTTATATTTTTATGGGCGTATAAAAGATTTTCATAAATATACTGAGAAGGCACAGTCATTACATAATCTCTTTGAATTTGTCTCTGAGAGAGTGTCTCGGACTTAATTTATAAATTGAACGAACAGCTCGCTTCTGCAAAACAAAGATAGTCTGAATATCGGCGGCATTTCCCCACAATAGAATACCGTACGACATTATACTATGAAAATAGCTAAAGTACACTAAACGGGCAGTCTCTATATCAGTTAAATTACGAATTTTTCTAACAGCGTAAGCTGCGGAACTTAGCTTTTTTGACAATTTGTCTATATGTGGACCCCACTAAGCTTAGCATCCAAAGTTATGCCCAAGAATACTGTGCTGTCTTCAGGATTCAATTCTTCGCCCTTTATCAACACATTAGTTTTTAACCTGCCTGACGTGAGGTAGCGTAAACTTAATGCATTTGGTTTTTTTCTCATTTAGAAGTAAATTATTAACATTGAACCAGTGGACTACTTTCGAGATCGCGCTATTTACATCGTCAGTAACCAACTGCTGACGTTTAAGTTTAAACAAAAGTGAAGTGTCATCTGCAAACAACACTATAATATCATGATTATCCTCTATGAGATATAAAGAGGTACTTAAGTATAAATTAAAAAAAAAATGTAGTAACCCCCTGTGAATAACAATGTATTTACCTTAACTTTAACTCTTTTTTTAATAGGATTTAAATTTCCGTTTTAAAGTTGCCTTCAAATCTGGCATTCAAGTAGGTAATTTTCCGTTCCGTTATGTATTCCGTTACTATTCGATTTTAGGATTTGTTATCCTCCAGCAATCATATATCAATCCGTGCGCCGCACCTCAAATACTATAATAAGCAGTGTGAGAAAACATTGATACCTGGATTAACACATAGGGTTCTTTTAATGCCGTTTCCGTGGGATATTTTCCGAAATACACGCGGGTGAAGCCGCGGGAAAAAGCTAGTTTACAATAAAATGTATATAATAAAAAAATTGTAATATAATAAACTTGATCTTCAAATTTATACTACCATACTACTAAATCATAAATAATAATAACGTTACTATCTGGTAAAGAGTTAATTTGTGTGCGTTACTCCAGCGGAATGTTGTCGCTTTTCAGGATTTCGGCTTGACAGAAATTAGTACCCCATCTCGTGTAATTGTACCCGAAATGAATAATTTGTGCGTCCAGCCGATCCAAAGATATTCACGAAAAACAGATTCCGCTGGAGTAACGTTACTGCAGCGGCATGTTTTTTTACCAGTGGTCGTAGCTGAATACAAACTAGCTACTTAGATAGATATAATTTGTGCCTAATTGTGCCCAAAAAATATAATTTGTGCGTCTTGAGGTTTCAGAGTTATTCAAGATGCCGCTGGGGTAACGTTTAGCAAATTGCTGTATCTCTTAAACGGCATGACATACAACTACGGTTTTTTTTACTACGGTGGGTCGTAATTTGTGCTTAATTTGTGCAATTTAATTTTTTCTATAATCGACACCTTTGGAAAATTAGTTTTTTTTATCAAAAACCCTAAAATCGATCCTCGCGCTTCAATGAGAAACCCTAGAAACTTACCAATTATGGTGGTTTGTACCTTTCATGAACTCAAAGCATCATGTGAAATTCGATGTTTCTATTCCAACTCCTTAGAGAGTTATTCCATTTTAATTAAAATCTGGCTACGATATAATGTAACGCTCCAATACATGAGTTATTATTAAGTGACTGTAATTATGATTATACTAATAATTAGTACCTTTATTAAATTGTTTATCCTTAAAGTTTCAGCTGAAAAAACCTTCTAATTACTTAGATATGAGAAAAAAAACGATAGGAAAAGAAATCACATGACTATATAAAAGCGGATCACAGTTTTTTAAATCTACTAAATACATATACCCGAGTAGCGGTGTCTTGGTAAGGTACATTTAGTGGTAGTCACTCGAAAATGTGATCTCCTTATACCCGACGACGTCGCGTCGGCCAGGTCCGTGACGTACGTCACGTGCGTCCCCACATGGTACATTTAGTATAGACGCGTCAAGCCCCGCGCGTACTACATGTGGCACGATATTATAGAATTAGCCAATCAAGCAATTAATCGGCTCTCTACACATTCTTTTTAATGCCTGAATAATAGTACATTATGATACATGACGTGTGCTATGTTGATCATTATCCGCGCGAGCCTCAGGCGAGCGCGAATTGGAAGCCGAGTGTGTAATGATCAATGCACACGCGTTTCATATGACGTTTTTCAACAAACTTGAGAGGAAAAAAACAGACTTGTATTGTTAAATATTAATTTGTATGGAAAATGGCGCACTGGTTTTGTTTTTCCGCGCGCTGCGCTAGCGATGCGCGCGCAGGTATAAATAAAGGCACGGACAAAACCGCTAAAAAGCCTATAGCAAAAATACAATAACAAACACAAAATAATGTTAAGACTGATCGTAGTGTTGTCGTATGTCAAATTTTAGTTTAGTTAGTATGAAATTAGAAAGTACTATTGGCATAGAGAAATATAGGTACATTAGTTCAGTGAAAATCCGCAATAATGGAACGCCAGTCAGGGTCTTTTCCGTTTGGTTCCGCGAGGGATCACGGACAATTTAAGGTGAATGCGCAGTGGTAACCGCGAAATTCAAATTTTCTTGCGTTTTTTTGCAATTTGCAAATCAGTATCAGGTTGTATCTTAATCAAAATATGATTCGCAACTATAATAGGTATGTATTTACAAAATTATAGTCATTAGCATCATTAATATATCTTTAAGTTAAAGGAGAATGGATAAGACCATACCCAGACAAAAAGTTAATTGTAGCATTCTGAACTATGTTTATCTTTATTGCCCTCATGGAGTAGCTTAATTAATCCTAAGACAGCATGTCTGAATAAATTCACTTGGAGAAAAAAGTTATGTGAGGAAATTAAATTGATTTAGTAAAAGGAAATATTTAACTTATCCTTTCAAAACTGATTGACCTGCTAATGATGGACACTTTTTGAAATTAATGAACCTCTAAAAACTTTTTGCGCTTCTAATGATGCACTATTTTAAATAAGTGAGCCTTTTTTAACGTTCTGTAATTATTTGAGGTTCACAAAAGAAAGCATGTATTCATTCCTTTAGTAGTTCTCATGTTGCGCTGCTGAAAATATTATTGAATAAGAACTCTAATATAACGACTGTGCCTCTTTTTGTGAACCTCAAATAATTCCTATTTTGGGGTCCTAAAAATACTGAATAATACAGTAACTGCGACCAACTTGGATGCAGAGTTCGCTCGGCTTGCAAGGCTAGTCGCAGTTCCAACCTTTTTTTTTGTGTTGCATCTCACACCTACGCCGGGGGTTGCGGGAACTTGCGGGAACGTACGATCCTTGCGCAACCCGGGCCTCCTTGGGTCAGAGGGGAGAGTGAGGTGTTTGACTCCCCCCGCGACGTCTAAGAGGGGCGCGTGTGGAACACCATGCGCTGCCACCTCGGGTCCCGATGTGTGGCGGGCAACGGACGTCCCCGAGTCCGTCACCCCTGGACCCATTTAGGGGGGCTGGAAGAGGGCGTTATCCGCCTTCCGCCGACGCCCGGTGCTGCGGGCCTGTTGAGTGGACGAGATCTCCCTCTCCCTTTCCGCAGCCTCCTTCTGCGAGATGAGTGTATCGCAGAAGGAAACCACCGCGTCCCAGGACTCTTCGCTGCCGACCATCGACTCGACCACGGCCGGCAGCGACAAGTCACTGCCTACTTCTGAGATGAGGGCACGGCGCGACTCGTCCCAAGCGGCACACTCTTCCAGCATATGACACGCAGCGTCCTCCTGGCAGTCGACGCAGTGGTGCCACCGGCTACCTGTTTATGCGACACAGGTACTTTCCGAAGCCACCATGCCCACCTGCGTCACCCGAAACGACAGGGAGCCGTGCTTCCTCCCGAGCCAGCGCTCAAGTACTAGCCGGAACGCCTCGATGGTGACGAGGCCGGCGGTAGGGCTTGAAAGCCTGTCCCGCCATTCCGCCACCAGAACCTTGCGAAGCTGAAACCGACGGAGCTCCATATGGCGCTGCATCGGTCGTTCGCCTCGCGCCCGTGCTTCCTCGCGCCACCGGTACAGTGACGCGAGTACTTTCCCCTCCAGGTCCCAGGGCGGGGATCCGGCCAGTACACAAGCCGCCTCGTATAAGATCGTGCGATACCCCCGGACGACTCTGCCGGCCATAGCTTTCTGCGGCTTTCGCAGAACTGCGATGATACTGGCCGTCAAGTCAGTCGCCCAGACCGGGGCCCCATAGAGGGCCATTGATCGCACGATCCCCACGTAAAGCCGCCTATAGACGGCGGTCGAGCCCCCCAGATTGGGAGTCACAGTTCCAACTTAACTCATTTGTTCGGGGTACCTAGCAAAAAGGTGACAAAACCTTGCTGAAGAACTAGAGGCCCATCTCAGTTTTAAGCCACGTATACAAGCTGGTTATGAACAGTCTCGTCAGAGACTTGACGAGTTTCAGTCACCAGAATAAGACTGGTTTCGAAAAGGCTTTGTAGCGGTATCTACAACACCACATGCGAACAACACGTCATACTGACGTCACGCAAAATTCTGCATCTCGCATGCAGAGTTTACCGCTCAACTACGGCCCGACATGAATCATCGGGCAGTTACCCGCCAGACACAATACCCGTCTAGTCAGAGGATCCTCTCTTTTTTCTATGGAGGATGAGTGAACTTTACAAGCATTTTCTCATACCTCTATAGCTTCACTACCGTAGACCACATCCATACTGTTCGGCAAATTGTGCAGAAGACCGAAGAGTACAACCAGCTGCTGTGTATGGCATTTATGGACTACGAGAAAGCCTTCAACTATCGTAATATGGGCAATTCTAGCCTCTTTGAAACTATAGGGGTATGAGGAACAGGGTGTAAAGTTCACTCATTCTATAGAAAAGGGAGGATCCTCCGACCAGACGGGTGTTGTGTCTGGCGGGCAACTGCCCGATGATTCATGTCGAACCGTTGTGTCTATGCTAGTTTGCGCGGTAAACTCTGTTTACGAGATGCAGGATTTTGCGTAACGTGAGTATGACGCGTTGTTTGCATGTGGCGTTGTAGATACCGCTACACAACGATGAAGAATTGACTGGCGATACATCGAAGTGTTGAGGTGTTTGTATGACGCTCCCACGATGACTGTTCAGATCCAGGATATGAAAACCAGTCCCATCCAACTAATTAGGGTAGTGAGACAGAGGGATGTGATATCCTCGAAACTGTTCACGAATGCGTTACAGGACGTTTTTAAGACGCTGGACTGGACTTGACAGGGTATCAACTTGAACATGGAGTACATCTCACACCTTGGTTTTTCTGATGACATCGTCATAATGGCAGAGACGCTGTTATAGTTAGACCAGATGCTGCGTAGCCTGAATGGATCCCCTCGGCGAGTTGGCCTCGGTATAAATTTGGATAAGACGAAAGACATGTATAATCCGCACGCCTTGCCGAGTCCAAATCACATCGAAGGTTCCCTTCTGTAAGTTGTGAAGGAGTATGCCACCAGCTTACAGAGTAAGCAAACTGATGTGGCAGTGGACTGGCAATGTTTGTCGAAGGACCGATTGTCGGTGGAGCAGACGAGTTCTAGAGTGGAGACCGCGTATCGGCCAGCGTAGTGTGTGACGCCCCCCAGCTAGATGGACAGACGAGCTCAAAAAGTTGGCTGGGACAGCCTGGATGCGGAAGGTGGAGGATAGTATTGTGTAGGGAGAAGCCTATGTCCAGCAGTGGACTGCGACAGGCTGACTGTATTGATTGACCCTAGCTTAGTTACTACCACCAGCTGTGACAAAAGACTAGAAAGTTAATTATATATATTTGGAATGTGCTTATCAAGGCCTACAATTTGATACCCATATTGTAATAACTCGGCAGCAGGTCAATAAGTTTTTAGACGATAAGTTAAATATTTCCTCTTACTTCCTCAAATATCTTTTTTCTCCCAAGTGAATTCAGATATGCTTTCTTAGGATTAACTACGTACTCCCTTTTTTTTTTTTGATGGGAAATCATCTAATGACTCCTCCCGCTCTGGGTGGAGTGGAAGGGAGTGTCAGACTCTTACTGACTAAAACCCACCCGTGTTCCTTTCTTAGCCCTTTGTGTTCCGGGGCAGCGGTAACCCTTTCGGACGATCCCGCTACCCCGGAACTACGTACTCCCTGAGGGCATAAAATATAGACTTAGTTCGTACTGCTACAGTCATTTTTTTTAGTTCGGTGCCCATACAGGATTACCCATTGTCCTTTGTTCCCTAAGAACATTTCCTTGTTCTCATGGAACAAATCTAACTCAGAAAGATGTATGAATGAGTATAATTCTGAAATACATACCGGTTATAGTCGCGAATCATATTTTGATCAAGATACAACTTGACACTGACCTGAAAATTGTAAAAACGTATGAAAAATTGAATTTCGCGGGCTGCAACTGCGCATTCATCTTAAGGTAAATAAATTTTAGTTCATTTTGGGACCAAAGAACTCAGTCTATTAAAAAAAAAAGTCAAATAAGGCCCACGGATTCCTTTTGGCAGTCTTTTTGATGAGATTATAAAAAGCGCACATCTCCGACCAGTAAATAGTTATGTGTCGTTATCACACTACCTAGTTCAGTAACAAAGTAAAAAACACGCGTTTTTAATACACTGGGTTATGGACCTGAAAGCGGTTCATTAAAAGCCACTTTACGAGCAAGTGTGTTGATAAGATAATTCAGGTGAAAAATCTACATTTAATTTAATTTATTTTCCTGGACTATTCTTGCCAATATTTTGGCTAATTTGTATTCAACTAAAAGTGAATGTGCAAATGTAACATTACATTCATATAATTTTCGCAGCAATGTCGGGTAGTCATTACTTCAAGTACTGGGAACATCGCTATTGGTATGAACGCTGTTATCGCCAGTGGGATACATTCTGATACCCAATAACCGGCCATTATAAGAAGCGTGTACGCGGTCCATTGTGAGGCCTGAAAAACAAAAAAAATATATTTAAGGAGATGGTGTAAAAGTTATTTAACCCAGTAATCGATACGAATAAAGCTGTATTGCCAAAAGATTATATAATGTGAGGATTAAACCCCCATTATAAGAACCCCCAAATCCATGGGGGATTCGAGGTATACGGTGACAAAGTTTGTATAATAAATCCTAATGCGTCATCTGATCAACTTGAAACTTGACTCCAATACTAAGATAATAGTACATTATGATACATGTGTGCCAAGTTGATCATCATGCAATGCACGAGGCGGTATTATTCGCCCGAGCCGCAGGTGAACACGATAAGGAAGCCGAGAGTATAATGATCAATGCACACGCGTTTCATACGACGTTTTTCAAAACACTTGCGAGAAAAAAAACAGACTTGTATTGTTAAATATTAACTTGTATGGAAAATGGCGCGCTGGTTTTGTTTTCCGCGTGCCGCGCTAGCGAGCGCGCGCAGGTTTACCTATACCTGCGCGAGCATCGTTAGCGCGTCGCGCGTTTATTTACTTAAGAGCACTGACAAAACCGCTATACAGCCTATAGAAAAAATATAATAAACACAAAATAATGTTTAGACTGATCGTATTGTTGTCGTAAGTCAAATTGTACTTTAGTTAGTATGGAATTAGGAAGTACTATTGGCATAGAGAAATAAACATTAGTTCAGTGAGAATCCGCAATAATAGAACGCCAGTGGTCTTTTCCGTTTTGTTCCGGGAAGGGCCACAGACAATTTAAGGTGAATGCGCCGCACTGGTGGACCGCGAAATTCAAATTTTCTTATGTTGTTTGTAATTCGCAGGTCAGTATCAGGTTGTATCTTGATCAAAATATGATTCGCGACTATAATATATATGTATTTATAGAATTATAGTCATTACAATCATTAATATACATATACCTTTAAGTTAGATTTGTTCCCTAAGAACTTTTCCATATGAGATGTGTCTTATTGTAGAACAAATCTAACTTAGAAAGATGTATTAATGATTCCGATGATTATAATTATATAAATACGTACCTGTTATAGTCACGAATCATATTTTGATCAAGATACAACTTGACACTGACCTGAAAATTGCAAAAAACGTAAGAAAATTGAATTTCGCGGGCTACAGCTGCGCATTCCCCTTAAGGTAAATAAATTTTAGTTCATTTTGGACCAAGAACAATTCAGACTATTTAAAAAAAAGTGAAATTTAATATAGCTCGTGGATTCCTTTTGGCATGAAGTCTCTTTCATGAGATTAAAAAAAATGCCCATCTCTATTGTAAACTGGCAATGTAATTATATTATTATTTTGTTGGTAACATTAGTTTTCGCTTTTATGTGTTTGCAACATTGACTTTGAGTTCCTTCCGGTTCCTTCCGTTATAATTTACCAAGCATGTACGAAGTAATATAACTATTTGGTTATTAATATCAGCATCTTTTATTTAATCTCTACGATCTCCGACCTCCCGACTAGTAAATTAAATAGTTATCTGTGGCATTATAGCACTAGTTTTTTTTTTTTTGGATGGGAAATCATCTAATGACTCCTCCCGCTCTGGGTGGAGCGGAACGGAGTGTCAGACTCTTACTGACTAAAACCCACCCGTGTTCCTTCCTTAGCCCTTTATGTTCCGGGGCAGCGGTAACCCTTTCGGACGATCCCGCTACCCCGGCAGGCTTCGGTCCTGGCGGGCCCCTTCCTTAATGCTGACATCTCTTTGAGGCGCGCGTGGAACACATACGCGCCGTCCGGCACGGGCCTGGTCCTGATCGGACGGAGAGCTACCCATTACTCTCCGTCCGCAGGCCCGCGCCTACGGTGGCCGGGAGTCGTCACGCGGCTCCCGACGCCCGTAGCGTCTCCCGTGGCGGCTGAAGCGTGAGGCTCTCTCCCTGAGCCGTCCCGCCACCTCCTTTGCTAGCATGACTGCTTCGCAGAAGGAGGTGACTGCCTCTCACTCCCACTCGCCCCGGACCATGGCTTGAACCAGGGCCGGACGCGAGAGGTCGCCGCCGTTGCCGATCGCCTCTACGAGGACACGGCGGTGCTCCGCCCAAGCGGGGCAGACCTCCACCGTATGCTCCACCGTGTCCTCTGGGCGATCTTCGCAATGGTGACACCCGGGCGTCTCCTCCCGCCTGATGATGTGCAGGAACCTCCCGAAACGTCCGTGTCCGGTGAGGACCTGCGTCAGGCGGTAGGTGAGAACGCCGTGACGCCTCTCTAGCCACTTCTCAAAGAGGGGTCTTATCGCCACTGTCGTGGCGTGCCCTGCGCTGGGTTGCGAAAGTCGCTCTTTCCATACCACCATGAGATCGCGCCGGAGGTCCGTCCGCTCCGCCGCGATTTGCCGCGGTAGCGGAGTTTCCCCCCGGCGCGGCGTAGTGCCTCCGCGCGCCACTCATACAGGCATTATAGCACTAGTGCCGTAACGTAAAGTAAAAAGCACGCGTTTTTAATACACTGCATTATGGACCCAAAAGCGGTTCATTATGAGCCACTTTCCGAGCAAGTGTGTTGAAAATAATAAAGTTTGGCATCATAAGTTTTTCAAAAGGGTAGCAGGACACTAAACTTGTGCGATAGACATTTCCGCGCGAAAGACACTTGCACGAACGGACTTTTGCGCTAAGGGATACTTGCTTTCCAGGTATATACTTTTGCGCGACTGGACTTTTGCACGAATGGACTTTTGCGCGGAGGACACTTGCACCAATCCACTTGAGCGAAAGACACTTGCCCGAATCCATTTCTGCGAAAGGACAGTTACGCGAAAAAGTTACGGAAATGAGATTTCTTCATAACATCACGCCTGTATTCATTCAGAGTTGGGCATAAGTACACCCACAATTCGCCTGTAATTATTTTTATTTTAAGTTTATTTTATTTTTTACATGAAAATGAAAATCAAGATGGCGGCTGCAAAAATGTTCACATTTTTCATCATGGGTGTCGTTTCCAAAAAACGACAAGAAGCCTTCCAAAAAACTGTTTATGTTCTTAGTATTAAAAAGGTTAAGGCTAGATTCCAAAACATTAATATACCGCAAAAATATTTAATTCAAATGTAGGTATGTCGAAGTCTTATGATCGATAAAAAACGAATCAAGCTACTAAAGACACCGACTGCCGAAACTAAGGCCTGGGGAGTTTGTTGCGCCATTTCTCCCCAGCGAAAGCACTAGGAAGTGGTGAAATGTAAGCGTTTTGTGGGACTCTCTTTTGTAATTTTGACGTTTGAAAAGTGCAGATTCTCAACCTAGTTTGAATAAATGACTTTTGATTTGTTTTGATAAAGTTATTAGTCATTTGTTTTTTTTTTTTTCAAAAAGAAATATGACATCTTATAGATCAATAACATGCTTAGCAGTGGTATAATAAAGCTGAATATGATTTAGAGTAGGTAGGTAGGTACCACAGACAAAGTAAGATCGTATTTTTTTACATTCTAGTAGTAAAAATGAAACAAAACATATTTACCTTTGGAGGATATGTCGTCAATAACAACGGCATGAACAGAAGTGGCACGAAAAGTACCACTACACCTCGCCAATGACAAGCCAAAAAAATTTTTGCTTTCTGCCCTATCGTCATATTGGGCTCCGGCTCTTTAGAACCAAAGAAAAGGAGCCTGCTTGGTGGAGCGGCGTCCTTTTTTTTCGACTCATTAGAACCAGAACCAAAGAAACGTTGGAGCCTGCTTGGTGGAGGGGCTTGCTCTTTAGTTCCAAAGAAACCGAGCCTGCTTGGAACGGCGTCCTTTTTTTTCCTAAAAAAACGTAAACAAATTGAATCTACCACACAGGCCCAACGTGGGTTGGTGGATATCATTGCACCAGTCCACATTGAGTCTGTCTTAGATTAAGGCCATTTTTTCGCACAGAATGGTCTAGTCCAAAATTAGTGAAGATGTACTTATTACACTCACCCAACCGCTGTTACTACATTGTAAACGTTTTATTAAATAAATTATTATTATTATTGTTCCTTTATTCGTCTAAATACATATAAATTATATTTTTAAATATTAGAATATAAAAAAAATATATAAAAACATTTAAAAATATAAAAAATAGTAGCCCACCGGTATCGGGAACAGGGTCCAAGCTACCGGTGGTCAGGGCTCCAGAGAGAGAAACCTCCTGACAATGCGAGCCGTGTCCAGAAGTACTGCTTTCTGAATCAAGCCCTTGATCCAGCTGGCCAACGAGAGCCTCCTCAGGTGTTGGTCGAGGCTCTTGGCTATCAATCCATTGGCTGTAACGACTATTGGCACAATTATTGCTGAGTCAACATCCCACATGTCGACAACCTCGTGAGCCAAGTCAAGATACTTGATTTGTTTATCTTTCTCGGCTTTCACGAGGTTCTCATCATGCGGGACGGTTATGTCAACAATCATTGCGCGCCGCTCTAATCGATCCATCACCACTATATCAGGCTTATTGTCAACAATAGTCCTGTCAGTGATGATGGATCGATCCCAGTACAATGTGATATTTTCAGTTTCGAGAACTGGGTCGGCCACATACCTATAGTACGGCACCTCTGATTCCACAAGGCTGTATTTCAGAGGAAGTTGCTGATGGATTATCCTGGCTACAAGGTTGTGTCTATGCAAGTACTCCCCGTTAGCTAGACGAGAACACCCGGAGATAATATGCCTGATTGATTCTCCCGGCCGGTGGCATGCCCGACAGATGTCAACCGTGCCGTCTTTCACAATAAATCTCCGGTAATTGTTCGTCATCATAACTTCGTCCATAATTGCACAGACAAAACCTTCGGTTTCTCCAAAAAGATCACCGAAACGCAGCCAGGCTACGGACGCTAGTAAATCTACATCGGGTCCATGTAGGGCCCGGAAAAAGCGTCCGTGAAGCTCCTTACTCTGCCATACCTCCATGCGATCATTAGTGTCAAGCACTACTGGTTTGCGCCAGTTCTCTTTACCTAAGGAGAGCGGGGTGAGGCCATTGTCCACCACGACTACATCTCGGTGCATCCCCACGTCGGTTTCAAGGAAATATTCCCTGAGACTGCATATCTCGCGATTGTGGAGAGTCTTAGCGTTTAAAAAGCCTCGACCTCCACACTTTCGCGGAATATACAGCCTCATTACCGATGACCGTGGGTGATGCATTCGATTTGCAGTCAGCAGCGTACGGACCTTCCTATCCAGGGCGTCGAGTTCGGTCTGAGTCCATTTGAGTATGCCAAAAGAGTACATCAAAACCGGCATGATCCAATCGTTGAAGGCACGCACCTTGTTTCCGCCTGAAAGAAGACTATTAAATACTTTTTTCAGGCGACCAAAGAAGCGCTCCTTCAACGATTGCTTCATGTCAGTAACATTGATGCCCAACGCTTCTGACATACCCAAATACTTATAGGTATCGGATGCGGAGAGGGCCCTAAGGTTTGTGGAATCCGAGATTGGGTTCCCACGAATTCCACAATCTCCCCTCGCTTAACATGCATGACCGCACATTTTTCTACACCAAATGCCATCCTGATGGCGCTACTGAAAGTTTCAGTAATATTCAGTAGCTCCATCAGTTGCAAATTGTTGGGGGCAAAGAGTTTTAGGTCATCCAAGTAAAGGAGGTGAGATATAACCTGACCACCTCTCCTCAGCCGATAGCCTAGACCTGAATCCTCCAGCAGTGTGCTTAGAGGATTCAAGGCCAAGCAGAACCAAAGCGGACTCAAACTGTCGCCCTGGAATATGCCTCGCTCGATCCTTATCAGCTCGCTATTCCTCTGGATATTTCGACATCCTGGATAGCGAAGGACCGTCCTCCCTTGCCCCATACACGACATCAGGAAGGTGCACAGAGTTGTATCTACTTTATACAACTCCAACACCCTCATGAGCCATGTATGTGGCACGGAGTCATAGGCCTTCTTATAATCTATCCAACATGTCGACAGATCCTTTCGGGAACGACGAACCTGTTGGTTAATGGTCATATCAATGAGGAGCAGCTCCTTAGTACCCCGGGACCCATTCTTACATCCATTTTGAGAGACAGACATGATGGAGTTAGTGTCTATATGTTTGTTAATTTTAGCTCTCAAAATAGATGTAAGTACTTTATAGACCGTCGGTAGACAAGTGATCGGTCTATAATTTTTGGGATCCGCGGTGCTACCTGATTTATAGAGCAGGTGGGTTATTCTTCTCGTTAGGAATTGGGGTAGCGACCCTGACTCTAAGGCTGACTGGAACTGGGATGCCAAGCGGACGTGCGACCGTTTGAACCATTTTATCCAAAAGTTGTGCAGCCCGTCCGGCCCTGGAGATTTCCAGTTAGGCAACGGACGGACTGCTCGAGCAACATCTTGGGGGCTGATGATAAATGCCCCCATTTCTGGTATTAGATCGCACGCTCGCTCAATCTTCCCAGTCCAATCACCTTCGGTGTGACGGTGTGAGGCACCGACCAGATGTTTCGCCAGAATGAACACATGGCGTCATCAAACGGCAGGCGCGTGTCAGTCACACCTTGGTCCGGTCGCTCCCAAGCCCTATAAACCCACCTTTCATCACTCTGGAATCTGCGATTCTGAGTGTACCGCTCCACTCTCCGCCTGTACCGACGAATACGGTTTGCCCACGCACAGATCTTCTGTTTCAGGAAGTCGATACGCTCTGTGACGCGGGACAAGTAATCTCGAGAACTAATATCTGTCCCCGAGAACGCCCGCCTCACAAAGCGCATCACTCTAGGACGAGTATTACCCTCCCTGAAACAGATTAGCTTGCCGATGAGTGCTCTAGCCTCACCGATACGACACTCAATCCTGCACTGCCAAGCTGGTACAGCTGGTTTTGGTCGTGGAGCTCTGTCACTGTTGGGGAATTTGACATGAGCTACACGACATGCCGCTACAGCTGCACAGTACTAAATTGAATGGGTATCGGCGAGGTATTTGCTGTCGTTAAAACAATTTGACAACTGCGAGTCTAGAGCACACACCAGCGCCTTGTTTTTCTTGTGCATGGGCAAACAAGGTAAACGTGGTCTAAGTCCAGGTGGAATAGAGTGGCACTCACAGAAAGCATCCTCCAAAGCGCTCCTCAATCTTGCATTAGCCGTCCCCCGACGTGAGTATGCTTGGATCAAAATATTTACTGCAATTTATATTAAACTTAAAGGGCCAATATAATTATATTATTTTTTAGTTTTTAGAGGTTTTTGTTTGAGTTGGGGGTTTTTTAAATTTTTAATTTAACTTTTATTTCTTGCTTTTTAAACTTTATAATACACACATCAAAAGTGTCTAGGGATCAACATATATTTTTGCAATAACTTTTCTCCTGATTGATATTAATTAAAATTTTCTTTAAGGATTCATCAAATAAAGTGTTTTCGTTTGTCACAGTAACGATAAACCAAGTCACCTTTGCATTAATAAAGAAATTTGCCATTTTCCTAATAAAGGGATTTTTGATATTTGAACCACTAACACAAAAGTTCGAAAAAAAGACTGAAATAACAGTTTTCTTTAAAATTTTATTGGGTAACTTAAACAATTAATAATCCGTGTTTCTACCGCGAACACTAACAACACAAGAACATCGGTTTGGCATACTCAAAATGAGTTCATCCAAATCACGCTGTGGAATGGCAGCCCATGTTCGTTGCAACAACAAAAAAAGGTCTTCTTGCGACTGGATACCGTCCATATTCGGCAGAGCTCTTCTCTGTAGCATATCCCATGCATGCTCAATCGGGTTCAAGTCTGGCGACTGAGCAGGCCAAGGCAGGACATTGATGTTAGCTGCGGCGAGAGTCTGTCTTACAACTCTTGCGGTGTGCGGTCGTGCATTATCATGCATTAACTGAAATAAGGGACCGATTTGCACTTGTAGAGGAACGATGACGTCTGATACAATCGTCTCAGCATAAATTTGAGCGTTGAGGTTGGCTCTGATCCAAATCAACTCAGTTCTTCCGCCGATCCAAATACCCGCCCATACCATGATGGTTCCACCACTATAAGGATGGACTTCCTGGCAGGATTTTAATCGCTGTTGGCGTCCAGGGGTTCTCCAGTGTCGTATACGTCTTGTATCCGGTCTCATACCAAAACGAGACTCATCAGAAAAGCACACGAAACGCCATTGTTCTTCTGCCCAATTTCTGTGTTCAAGAGCCCATTGATATCGAATCCTACGATTGTGCATTGCTATAGGTGGTACCCGTAGCGGTCTTCGGGAATGAAGGTTCACTTCATGCAAGCGGTTTCTGACTGTTTGGTCGCTAATTAAGTTCCCTGAAGAGTGATGAAGCCTCACGGCTAACATCATGGCGGTTATTGTTGGAGCTCTTCGAGTTAAGATTTGAATGTATCGGTCTTGTCTCCGTGTGGTGCAGCAATACCGTCCTCCATGGCGCTCAGCCACGGTACCAGTGCTTCGGTAACGTGTCCAAAGTCGACTGATAAATTCAGAGCTAAAGCCACAGTACGTTGCCGGGAACCAGCTTCTATCATTCCCACGGCTCTGAGCATTTCTTCCCTGCTTAAATGACGTCGCCGCTCCATAATAACGTTGGTTTTAATCAGTAGTAGGGAAACAGTAGCACTAATAATGTCTTCAATGCGTTGTATGTTTTTATAGGGAAAATATTGACAGCTGATTTTCATCTTTTACTCGAATTTGATTCACAGTTCCTGATTCAAATTATGAAATGCACCAAAAAGGATCCATATAAATTTATAAAATCATAAATTTATTACAAAGCCACATCTCAATCTCAAGAAATCCGCATAAAAATGCTTGATCCCTAGACACTTTTGATGTGTGTATTATATTACTAGTAAACATGCTATACGATCGGCACGTGACTCGCCGAAATCTGCGAAGCTGTACGTATTTTTACCACAGTGAAGCTAGTTACGTACTCGTGGTCGTTGGCGTTCATTCCATATTAACGTATTCCTCTGTTTTCTCCCTTCCTCATTCCCTTTCAATATAGTGTACATTATTCTACTTGTCTTGCCCTTTCATTTGATACCCATATTAAAGGAGTTGTGTAAGAAAACGTAATTCGCCATTTTGTGGTGGCGGCCATCTTGGATTTGAAATTTGTAATATTGTATTGTATTCTACTAGTCAAGCCCTTTCATTTGATACCCATATTGAGGAACTTGTGAAAAAAAAATGTAATTCGCCATTTTCTGGTGGCGGCCATCTTGGATTTGAAATTTATCATAGTGTATAGTATTCTACTAGTCAAGCCCTTTCATTTGATACCCATATTGAGGGAGTTGTGATAAATTATGTAATCCGCCATTTTGTGGCAGCGGCCATCTTGGACCGATTTTCTTCAAACATAGCTAAGAACACTCCCGACTAATTTACCTTTCAAACTAAAAAAACAAAATCAACATCGGTTCATCCGTTTGGGAGCTACGATGCCACAGACAGACACACACACACACACACAGACACGTCAAACTTCTAACACCCCGTCGTTTTTGCGTCGGGGGTTAAAAACATAACGTCGCATTATCAAGGCATCGATGTAGCAATTTTCGCAGAATAGTATTTCGAACTTATCACTCCCCTCTTTAATCCATATCAACGTCATCATCTGCCTAGCCTTTTCCCAACTATGTTAGGGTCGGCTTCCAGTCTAACCGGATGCAGCTGAATATCAGTATTTTACATGGAGCGACTGCCTATCTGACCTCCACAACCCAGTTACTGGGTAATACGATACCCCTTGGTAAGACTGGTTGTCAGATTTTCGGGCTTCTGACGACCCGTAACGACTGTCAAAGTTCCACAAATGACAGCCGGGACCAACGGCTTAACGTGCTTTCCGAGGCACGGAGGGGTCTTGGTATGTAAAGATGGTCACCCATCCACGGACCAACCGCGGCAAGCGTAGCTTAACCTGATCGATCGACCATATCAACGTAAATTGATTAAAAGAAAAACAGTAAGTATTACTCACGGAGCCATTTTCAAAGTGTTTTTATATTATTCGTAGCTTTCCAATAAAATTATTTTTCCCGTAAATAAATAAAATGCTTTGCAAAAACTCAAAGGAAAAATTTCCACTGTTCTCTTTGACTTCTGCGATTTGATTAAAAAGAAGAGCATTATTGTCTTAAAAAATTGGAATTCAATGATTGCCAGTATTTTTGGTTAGATTTATTTTTAAGGAATATTATGCCGATACCACATTTAGGCGGAAGCGTGCCAGCAGCGATAAATGAAAATCTGTAACAGTATGTATGTACCCACTATAGCCACCGCTTATTTTACGCGTTCATTGATACAATCAATATCGCGCCACGTGATGGTGTCCGGGCCACAGTTTAAGCGTAATGCCTGATTTACATGGCATTTGCAACAATAAAAGTTGCACCATCTAAACACTTTTTTACAAGCTTTTATTTGTTAATTATTTAGCTTGCACTGTCCGTATGTAAGTTGTCCGTCAAAATGTACAAACTATTTTTCTACCATTTGTTGGTATCCGATTGAGCTTAAATTTTGCATACACCTTAAGTTCTGGTGAAAATACAATGTGCAATACTCAATATTGTAATAATTTAAATATGGCCGCCACTCCAAGATGGCGGATTACATAATTATATTTTCTCAACCCCCATAAGGCATTGACTGCCACCGCGGTCACCGGTAACCGCGAACAATAGATTTTTTATTGTGTCTGTTGTCTGGCAGTAAACGTATTAACATGGGTATCAAATGAAAGGGGTTGAAGAGTAGAAAACGATAAAGAGACAAGATAAGAAAGAGAAGAGAAGAGAGGGATAAGAGGAGAGATAAGTATTAAAACGTGCACCTCTGATAACGACAGACTTTATTTAAAAAAAAAACAGTGTTACCTACTTCAATATCATAGATGGTGTTGTTATACATTTATTTACTAAAATATAACACCCCTACCCCTACTTAACAAAATATTTTAAACATCAAAACTCTTAAGCTTAAATTTTAATTGGGGACAAGACCTATCATTTCTAAAAATTTATAATGTTTATAAACATTAAGCCTTTTGTCAATAAATCAGCAGGCATATATCATGAGTTGAAATATACATAACTTCAATTAAATTGATTTTTATAGCATCCCTGACATAATGATGCCATACATCAATATGTTTAGTTCTATTTAGTGATTGGTGACTTGTTGCCAATTTCAAAGCACTTTGGTTATCACAATGTAACATTACAGGACATGATTTACCTGTAATCTCATACAACAAATTTCTTAAATATATGAAGAGATCAGGGGAAGAACCACTTTTGTCACCTAATGAACAAACTGAGATATTACTAATTAAAAGATAAGATCTTAATAAAATTGTGTCATTTATACCCAAGGCACTTTAACTGTAATAGGTAGGTATAATGGTATAGGGGGGAGGGCTGAACGGTCCGGACATTGTAATATGTTTTTTCCCTGTGTCGATATTTTAAAGCATGAAAGTTCGGAGACTATGGATTTTATTGCCCTGTTCTTTTTGACAGAACATAGCGACAGGTATAACCATTCAGACTGCATTGCCAGTTGACAAAAATTAAAAATGTGATAAAAGTTGTTCTTCCCCTGATCCCTTCATATGGCTTTTCTAGTTGCTTCTGATAATGCTACATATTCAGCTTCAGTACTTGACAGAGAAAATGTCTTCTGCTTCCTGATCTGCCATGATATCACAGAGCCACACATGGTAAAACAGAAACCAGTATAAGACTTTCTGTCCAATTTGTCACTAGCCCAATCAGCATCAACAAAACCCTTTAACTCCATTATTATATTTACCATATTTTAAACAATAATGTTTGGTTTTTTTAAATACTTTAATACCCTTTTAGCATTGTTATAATGAGTTTCATTATGACAATTATTAAATTGACTAAGATAACTTATAGAATATGCAATATCAGGAGGCCAATTCTCACACTTACACTCGTTCATGTCGCTTTCGTCATTGCCGCTCGTCTCCTATGTCGCTTATAAAATGGTGATATTATCCAGAATCATGTATTCTCACTACAAGTCGATCGTAAATCACGAGTCTAGGAACAAAAATGTTGCCATTATGCATCGCACGAACTACAGTCCGTCAAATCTAAGAAGTACCGTTTGACGTTTCATATTTTTCAACTTTGTTCATACGAATTCATCATAAAACCATGAATTTAGAAAGATTTCATTATTGTATCTAAAAATGTACAATTCTTAATATCTAAATGTAATTGAAAACTTTCAAACAAAGCAAAATAACACATATTTATAACTGTCAAACGGTACTTCTTAGATTTGACGGACTGTAATCCATTCCACATAACATTGCTATTTTTTTGACGCAATCGTTAATGTACTTTTGACCATCTTTAAAATGATTTTTAAGCCAAAAAGATGTTTTGACCAGCATTTTATATTTATTTCATAAACATTAAATCAATATCATCATCATTATTGAATTCGTTAGCCCTTTTTTATTTTATTATTATCATTAAAATAAGTTCTCCTTAGTATTTGTTACAACGGAATACATGGCCTTTGCTGATTTGTCAATGTCAATTATATTTGTCACGTCAAATTAAAGTCAAAATTGTATTGTTTGTTTACATTGGTTATCTACATAAATTAAGTAATAAAATAAAAACAGAATGACTGCGAATGTTATAAGCTGAAGACTACCGCAATAACATCAAGCTTTATCAAGATAGAAAAGAAGAAGTGGAATTGTGGTTGTCGTAAAGAGTGCGGTACTGCACCAACTGGACCGTCCTGCTGCATGTTGTTCCAATGATGTTGCTGTATCTGCGTGTTCCGGCTACATTACTTGACAAAGGCCTAAAAGATTGTTGAGAAATCCTTGCGAAAACAATTTTTATCCTGAGGGTCGTCACATCAATAATTCAAATTGATTTGTGTTCAGAGTGCCGCTGTTGAAGTTCATGAAAATATTGGGCGAGAGCGCGGACAGCGCGCGACTCTTGACGCCGACCATTCGTGTAAACTAGTGATTATTATAATGTATTGTTTGTGTATATTATTTTTGTTAGTTAGTTACATTTTATATTGAAAAATATAAAATAAAGTTGTTTGAAATCTTTATTGTTTGAAATGATTTAGAAAACCCCATCATATTGATGGCCTTGTTGTAATACAATAATAATAGGTAACTTATATCATATTATGATAATCAGGTGACCAAATACCTTTTACATAAATACATCACAGACTGACGCAAATTAAGTATAAACCAAAAAAACACACCACAGTTGGGTTTCGTCATGCTTCCCTCGGGGACGCCCGGTGTCACCACTGCGTCGACTGCCGGGAGGACACGGCGTGGCACACCCTGGCAGAGTGTGCCGCTTGGGAGGGGCCGCGCAGTGCCCTCATTTCAAAAGTAGGCAGTGAGCTGTCGCTGCCGGCCGTGGTCGAGTCGATGGTCGGCAGCGAAGAGTCCTGGGACGCGGTGGTTTCCTTCTGCGAAACAGTCGTCTCGCAGAAGGAGGCTGCGGAAACTGCATTGACACGTAGTCCGTGTGTTCATAACATTAACTAGAGGGAAAATAACAATAGGGAGAAAAGACGTAATTGGCAAAGGAATACATTCCGTTACCCAGAAAATTGCCATTAACAGAAGAGTGTAGGCACACCACTGATATTTCTGAAAAACAATAAAAGATATTGTCATTTCGGGCTCTTCTAGGAGAGAGCTTTTAAACGGGTCATAATTTTATTGTAGTTGTTTGGAAACGAGCGTCTGGAGTTGGTTGACCACTACGTTTATTTGGGACATGTTTTTTTGACAAGGAGCGTTCCAGTAAAGAGATTTCCAGGAAAATACAGCTTGGGTGAGTGGCATTTGGTAAGCTGGAACATATTTTTCAGGCCAAAAAGATTCCTCAGCGCCTAAAAACTCGCCTTTTCAATCAATGTGTTCTGCCAACAATGACCTGCGGTGCCGAGACATGGACACTCACAAAGGAGGCTGTCCATCGCATACGAGTAGCAAAAAGGGCCATGGAGCGAGCCATGCTTGGCATAACCCTACTAGACCGAGTGCGTAACACCGAAATCCGTCGTCGGTCAAAAGTCTACGACGTCGCGTACAGAGCGGTGCGCCTCAAGTGAAGTTGGGCAGGACATCTAGATAGACGAAGAGATGACCGATGGAGTAAAGCTGTGACCGAATGATGGCCAAGGTTCAGCAAAAAAAACCAGGGCCGTCCAAAAGTGCGCTGGGTTGACGATATCGTCAAAGTCGCGGGTAGCACCTGGATGAGAGACGTACAGAACCGGGACGTGTGGCAGACAAAAGGTGAGGCCTAATATCCAGCAGTGGGTGATACCGGGCTGAAATGGTGATGATTGGCTGCAGTATTAACTTTGACCCGGTCAATCACATCACTGCAAATTGTGATGCGAGATGCACATAAATATCTTGCGTACTTGGCTAGTCTCTGTTATGATTGGCTGCTTTGACCGACTTGGTCGGGGGGTATAATTAATTACTACCATCTAAATGAATATGTGATAAGATCTAACCTTTGGAGGGAAAGGTGTGAGCACGAGAATTAATAGAAGAGGAGTGAACAGGCAAACCAGGCCGCGCCAGTGAGTGCTTAGACACAATATAGCTCTTCTCCACCATGGGACTTTTGGATCTTCAGGCCTGCGTATAAATGAAACTGAGGAAGGTGTTATATGATGAATAAAACTACAGGGTTACTGTTAAGTGTGACCTATATTATGCATTAACATTAATGCTTGTTTTAACTCAAAACTATATAGAAAAGAACCTTGAACTTTATCGTTGCTTGGTTTGACATTGCGTATGAACCTTAGTACGTACGCCATTATCGCCATTATCCTAATAATTTTATTAAGATTAGAATTTTTGCTTAGAGCTTGGAAACAGTCATGCTCTCTTTGAATGCTCAAAGACACCGCTGCATCAGAGGGAGCTAAGCTCGCTCTCAGCTCAGGCAAGTCAACAGGCAATGTAACATTCGCATCAGGCGCGAATGTGTGCCTACTAGAATGTAGAAATGATGGCCCGTTCCACCATAAGGAGCACGAAGACAGTTCACGTGGATCTATTCCTTTGCTATTAAATCGGCAGGGTTTTCTAGTGACTTGACATACTGCCAATTCCAATTTAATGTTTTTTATTTGACTATCTGTACTCTGTTCGCAACATAAATGATAACAGTCTAGTTAATTCAGTTATAAGCCAAGCTAAACTATTTTCGAATCTGAATATAATATAACATTATCTATTTTGATTCTCACTTTTAATGTATTAAAAACTCTATCTATTGATAAGGAAAGTAAAAGAGCAGCGTTTAGTTCTAGACGCGGTACAGTGTTTTTTTTTTTTTACTTACCTATAGGATTGATTCGCGACTTTGAGCAGATTAAGGAAACTGTTACCTTACCCGCTTCATCAACCACGCGAAGGTATATACAACACCCATAGCCGACGATGCTGGAGGCACCAGCGAAACCAATCAACTGTACAGTAATAGCAGACCCAGGAACTAGAATGTTTTTAGCCAATTCAATTGGATGCATTTTAGACACACCTTCAAGGAATTTAAGCCAATCAATCTTTATGCTTTCAGGTGCAGCGTCATGCCAGCCTACCTTTTTTGACCAAAGCTGTTGCATAATTGCCTTTTTTTTTTTTTGTTAGCCTATAGTGTCCCACTGCTGGGCAAAGGCCTCCCCCAAATCCTTCCAGGAACTCTTTTCCCGCGCCACCTCGAACTAGCCCTCGTTGTACGCGTCCAGGTCATCTCGCCATCTCTTTCTAGGCTGGCCTCGGCGGCGCCGTCCATCTTCAGGCACCCATTGTGTAAAGATTTTTGCCCAGCGGTCTTCGTGCATACGGCTGATGTGACCCGCCCAATCCCATTTGAGCCTGGTAGCCTTCTTTCCTACATCCATTGCCTTAGCCTTAATTATTATAGGACTGATAAAACCCATGGGACCCTTTTAGTTGGGCAATCATTACTAGAGATTTAGGACATTTAATTGTGAAGCAATCTTTTTCCACATTAATGCCTTCATGCTACGCTCTTGATTTTGTAATTCAAGCTCATCAAACTGCCTTTGAGACACTGGAATACCGTCTAATATTACAGGAGAATTTTATGCCCATTTATGCGTTGTAAAGTTTCCCAAACTAAGTAATTGTTGAAGCTGCTTTCTTGCACTTAAAATATTTTGTAAGCTAGAATCTGCGTATAATAGTTATAATATAACAGCTCCTAGAGGAAACATGGTACCAAATTGCTGTGTAAGCTCATTCGAATGGTGGCCAAGGTTCAGCAAAAAAAACCAGGGCCGTCCAAAAGTGCGCTGGGTTGACAATATCGTCAAAGTCGCGGGAAACACCTGGATGTAACTCTTATGCGATTGAGTTTTTGGAGAAAAATCAGGTCTTTTGGGACTAGCCGAGCGGCAACATGTTTCATACCCAAGTGATTATTTAAAATGATACGGATCGACTCGTGAGACACATAAAGTTCAGCGGCTATCTCTTTCAAACTTGGATGAGGATTTACAGTCACTATTTCCTTCACTTTTGCGATGTTAACTTCAGCTGAAGACAGTTGTGCCAAATTAAAAAAAAAAAAATTGAAACCACAAACAAATCATCCATTCCCAATACTTTTTTGACGGAATGTAAAAACTTTCACGGACCAAAGACCAACACAATTCTAATGACATTATTGTTCCAAAAAGTATGTTACCTTCAGCAGTAAGTATAGTTTTAGTACTATCAAGGAACCTGCCTAGTTTTTGCGTGATTGATTCATGGCCAACTCGATTTTTCGCGTAGTGACAATTATCTAAAAAACTCATTTGCATGATATAGTAATATTGATTAATTCTCATCTGATCATGGCTGAAGATTTGGGAGATTTTATTGAGACACAAACAGAAAATCCACCTCTTGACGGGTAAGTTTGTTTAAATGTTAACAGTCTAAACCAGTGCACCAAGGCCTTTACTAGAATGGTGAGATGGGAAACACTCCTCCTAGGCGTTATGGGGTACCTACTTAATTATTGCATAATATAGGTCACACTTAACAGTAACCCTGTAGTTTTATTCATCATATAACACCTTCCTCAGTTTCATTTATACGCAGGCCTGAAGATCCAAAAGTCCCATGGTGGAGAAGAGCTATATTGTGTCTAAGCACTCACTGGCGCGGCCTGGTTTGCCTGTTCACTCCTCTTCTATTAATTCTCGTGCTCACACCTTTCCCTCCAAAGGTTAGATCTTATCACATATTCATTTAGATGGTAGTAATTAATTATACCCCCCGACCAAGTCGGTCAAAGCAGCCAATCATAACAGAGACTAGCCAAGTACGCAAGATATTTATGTGCATCTCGCATCACAATTTGCAGTGACGTGATTGACCGGGTCAAAGTTAATACTGCAGCCAATCATCACCATTTCAGCCCGGTATCACCCACTGCTGGATATTAGGCCTCACCTTTTGTCTGCCACACGTCCCGGTTCTGTACGTCTCTCATCCAGGTGCTACACGCGACTTTGACGATATCGTCAACCCAGCGCACTTTTGGACGGCCCTGGTTTTTTTTTGCTGAACCTTGGCCATCATTCGGTCACAGCTTTACTCCATCGGTCATCTCTTCGTCTATCTAGATGTCCTGCCCAACTTCACTTGAGGCGCACCGCTCTGTACGCGACGTCGTAGACTTTTGACCGACGACGGATTTCGGTGTTACGCACTCGGTCTAGTAGGGTTATGCCAAGCATGGCTCGCTCCATGGCCCTTTTTGCTACTCGTATGCGATGGACAGTCTCCTTTGTGAGTGTCCATGTCTCGGCACCGCAGGTCATTGTTGGCAGGACACATTGATTGAAAAGGCGAGTTTTTAGGCGCTGAGGAATCTTTTTGGCCTGAAAAATATGTTCCAGCTTACCAAATTTTAAACCTTTACTGGAACGCTCCTTGTCAAAAAAACATGTCCCAAATAAACGTAGTGGTCAACCAACTCCAGACGCTCGTTTCCAAACAACTACAATAAAATTATGACCCGTTTAAAAGCTCTCTCCTAGAAGAGCCCGAAATGACAATATCTTTTATTGTTTTTCAGAAATATCAGTGGTGTGCCTACACTCTTCTGTTAATGGCAATTTTCTGGGTAACGGAATGTGTTCCTTTGCCAATTACGTCTTTTCTCCCTATTGTTATTTTCCCTCTGGTTAATGTTATGAACACACGGACTACGTGTCAATGTTATATGAATGTGAGTAGGTATGAGAATTATATAAAATATATTTTAACGTAAATGGTATAGTATTTTTTTTTGTTGTAATATTTGAAAAAAAAAACAGATAAAGTTATTTAGCATGTCTAAATGATGTTATCTGTCCGAAGCAAAGACGACATGCATGATTTACAAACTCTAACGCCACGAAGTAAAGCTAGGGTTTCCTAGGAAAACGGTTTCATCATTATTATAACGGCCGTCATGAAAATCCGTAATTTTCACCAGTACCTATTTGATATTACCATGACAAAAAATTAAACCTCCGAAAAAACTGAAAGCAAAAAATAATAAACCTTTTTTATTTAACCATAATAAATAGTTCTTAAACTAATGTAAGTAAGTATACCTAAGTAATTTTGAGTCGGCGCCAAAGAAGCAAATTAATATCGTTACGAGTGAGTGGTCACGCGGAGAGCGCATTTTTTTTTTGGAATGTTAATGTTTATCGCTGGAGACTTCACATTGCATTGTAATTTGATTTGGTTATTTCTTTAAATTTAAGATAATTTAGTGATCTTTGTTCATTGGTTGTTTGGCGCCGACTCAAAATTACTTAGGTATACTTACTTACATTAGTTTAAGAACTATTTATTAAGGTTAAATAAAAATAGGTTCATCATTTTTTGCTTTTCAGTTTTTTCGGAGGTTTAATTTTTTTGTTAAAAAGTTTTTATTTCATAATTTTTTGAGGCAATAATTTACTAATTAATACATGCTTCTTTTTTGATTACTTTTAAAATAGCTACCTACCTTACTTTAGCTATTAACTGTTATATAATCCTACTTTAACTATTATTTGTTGTATAATAAAGTACTTAACAAAAAAACAGGCTTTATATACCAACATGGGTAGACCTTTTTATTATTGAACACAACTCAGCATTAAAGTCTGTGTATGAACAATAAATCATCCCTATTTTCCCACTCTTAGGGTAAGATTTTTTTTTCCAAATTAATATGGGACCAATTTCGAGGTATGGCTATCTAATAAAAAAAGAATTATCAAAATCGTACTACTCTGTAAAAAGTTACGCGTCGTCATACATTACAATCAGTGAGTGAAAAATCAATCATCCCCTGTTTTCCTACCCTCAGGGTTGGAATATAATTTCCAAATTTATAATTATGGGACCACCCTCGGGGTATACCCTTTTCAATAAAAAAATAATTATCAAAATCGGACTGCTCTGTAAGAAGTTATGCGTGATCATACATTAAAAAAAAAATATATATATATACGCGTCGAATTGATAACCTCCTCTGTTGTTTGCTTTCTTCATGCTCATACAGATCGACACGCGTCAATAGCAGCGGCAACTGCTGTTGTCACGTATTGACGGCAGCCGCCGACAATCGTCAATGTCTGTAGTTGCCTCCACAGAGTACATCACAGAGTACTTTTTGATGAAAGAGTACATTTTTATATAGGGTTGCCTCTGCCGTTGACGCGTGTCACTCGCGTGTATTCACACGTAAGAAACCAAAGCTTTACAGCTTTATATTGCGCACTCTCTTCCGTTACTTCAGAACTCAGTACGTACCATAGCGTAGTATGTTTTATTTTTAAACTCAGGATACCGTTTTAATGTTCTACGGAAGCATGGTGCTTGCATATGCCGTGGAGCAGTCAGGATTACACCAAAGGCTGGCGTTATATGCTATCCGGATTATTGGCTACTCCCACTACAGGTTTTTATTTATTTTCACTGATTTTGTGATTAGACTCCACTAAAATTATTATATTTTGTAAATCCTGACTTGTTTGATTTAACAAAAAAAATATGCAGATTGCTGTTCGCAATGTCAGTCACGACTATGTTTTTTTCGATGTGGATCACTAACACCGCAGCAACAACTATGATGGTGCCTATAATTTTTGCCGTGTTACAGATTTTTGAAAACGTGAGTATTGTAGATAACTATTGATATAATTTATGACACGTTACGTACTTACACCCAGAAAGCACGGAGACGCTGTCGCCACATATCCCTTTAAATGACGAATATCTGAACCTGAAATATCTATGTCTCAAAAATAGGCCTAGGTAGGCTAGGTACGATATGATTATGATCTAACGACCGCTGTAATTATGTAAACTGAATTACATACACTACAATACACTTAATAACCGTTACTGAATTATCATCGCAATGTTATTGGGGGTGTCCCACCAAAGTAGCCTCCAACCTCCCCTTATAGCCACCCCGAGCCTCGCATCTGAATGCTGGTCTGATTTGGTATCATTTCTGAATCTGATCGCTGTTAAAATAATACACACACACATCGAAAACATTGAAATTCAACATAGAATGAATATATAGTAAATCTGAAGACATGCACTGGGAAAGAACAAGTGCGCTCACCACAATATACTGCTAGTTCCAAACATCAGGCGCCAAGTGAGTCGGGCGCGCGCGCGCCATTCATCCCCGCGCGCTTCCCCCTCCTTCTCCCACCTCACGCCACGTCTTAACTACATAGTTATTATCTATACCTATAAGCTATATTACTTCGCATTAGCGACAGACGCCTCGAACGCCGCTGCTGCGGCGGTTGTCGGCATGGGATTCCACGCTCTGTGTGTACACTTTAAGAATTTCGTTCGACAGAATGTGAAGTAACTATAATTATTATTTTTCTTTCGATCTTCATTCATTTTAACCCTTGATAAATTCTCTTTCACATATGTGTACCTATCGAACTCTGCACCTTTAGCTTTACTGAAATAATAATTCATAATGTTCGACATGTTCGTATAATTACAGCAAAACCTGATAATCATTTATGAGAAAGACAGTAACGGTGAAACGGTAGCTTCCGATATAACAACTTGTTATTTTTGTGCTGCTTCTTTTTCAGCAACTATTGGTGAGTTGGCTTTTTATTTCTTCGGTCCTGTGCGTAGTTTGATACCTAAGTGCATGCTTATAAAGGACTGTACTCACATGATTTAGTCTTGCAAAAATTCTTTGTACCAACATTTGTTATGCAACGAGCAACAAACAAACACTCTTTCGCGAGTACAGTTTCAGCCTTTTCAACACAAGATTCTGATTTTCACCACGCGCCAAAATAACCTTCCTTAGGGTGATAAAGGACTTTCGTGGGGAGCTATTTTTATAGTCCCTCAAAAAAGTGCTTTATCTAGAACTAAAGTGCTATATTGACCATTATTTCTAGATTTCCTACATGTAGATTATCTGATTAATGTTATGTTTTAGGAGGTATCGGTACTTTAGTGGGCACTGCTACTAATTTAGTCTTCAAAGGGCTCTTCCAAAGGTAAATTATGTACTTAATGATTACAGAATATGAAAAACATTTACCGCTCCGTTAATAGGCTACTGCTCGTAATTCGATTGAAATATTTTGTATTAGAGCAAATGTGTTATTTCAGGACATATCTAATGGCACCAGAATATTTATCATTTCCAAAATTCTCTGCATTTACAATCCCTTACATGGTTCTGCTGGAAGCGGGAATATATTTTTTCCTAATAGTTGTATATCTGGGATTTCTAAGGTATGTATTTTCATACAGACCTAATTTTAGTAAATATAGGTAGGCTCCTTAAAAATGCCTTGATACGTAAATCATTTCGTAAGTCGAGGCAACTTGGCAAACTAAAGAACAAAGCCTTATACGAGTAAATACCTAAAAAGCTTATTTAATGGTTCAATTTTTGGAAGATATTTTATATTTTGTAAAAAGTTAAACGTAAGCTTGTGAGCCAGGCATCCAAAATACCGATTTATGTTACCACAAGTTTATGCAACCATAAATAATTTCAGGCCTAAGAGTCCAGCTGCTCTAAGTGCAAAGATACCTGAAGAGGGAGTTCTAGCTGCTAAGAATGCAGTTGAAGAAAACTGGAAAAAATTAGGGAAAATCACTTTTTGGGAAATTGTAAGATTTGATTACTAATCTTTTTATTCATTTTGTTGCTAAAATCGGTCCTACTAAAATTGCTTATAACATCGTGTAGGTACAGTATACAATTAACCGTAGTTAGACCTTAGCTCTTTAGAGAAAGGAACCTCCCTACGACAAATGTCATGTCGGTGAAAACAATATACGTGACCCTTGGTTAGGCGCGCGCTAGCGGGGTTTAAATGAATAAAGTAGTGTTGTGAAAAGCTTGACTGGGCTATAGCTAATTAACACGTGATTAGACTAGTTGGCTAAAATAATCCTAACTAATATTATGAATGGGTAAGTGAGTTTAGTTCTTTGTTACGCTCTCACGCTAAAACGGCTGAACGGATTTGGATGAAATCTGCCAATAGGTAGACCTGGGAGAAAGGATACTTTTATCTCGATAGTACGTTCCCGTGGCAATAGCAAAAAGTAGATACAGAGGTGACAACAATTATGCATCAACAGTTATGCATAAAATAAAAGCAACCTTTGTTCAAAGGCATACTATTCCATTAACGACTACCTATACGATCCGAAGTAACATGCAGCAAGTTCGTCATACTCTTTAGATGTCACTGCATGCGGTAGCATCGGGGGTCGGGTTGCCTACTTCCCTCAAATATGGCGAGGGGGTAATGGCTGATCTTTGCTAATAACGCAAAGATCAGCAATTACCCCCTTTTTTTTCATTTTCTTTTTTATTCATTTATTCCAGGCGACGCAGGCTCATAGATAAATACCTTAACCTAAACATATATAATTTTATTTTAAAATAGTAATGAAAAAAAAGGGGGTAATTGCTGATCTTTGCTAATAACGCAAAGATCAGCAATTACCCCCTTTTTTTTCATTTTCTTTTTTATTCATTTATTCCAGGCGACGCAGGCTCATAGATAAATACCTTAACCTAAACATATATAATTTTATTTTAAAATAGTACTTCACTAGCTTCTTCTTGTATAGATCTGTGGTATTTTCAAGCGATGGAACACCACGTTAAACGTTTAAAACGTTGCCCCTCACCAGGAATTTCTCCTGCATTGTAGGTGCGTTTACAAATATTTAAACTCACATACACAAACAGCCAGACCCAGAACAACTACTTGTTGGACATAGAAATATTTGTTCCGTGCGGGAATCGAACCCGCAACACGCAACGCAGCAGTCAATCGCCTAACCACTGCGCCAACGGTGCCGTCCGGTTTGAGTCTGGGTAGTGTTTATCTTCTAATGAAGTAAACTACGATCATTAATTGCTTAGATTGGGATCACTTTTATGGCAGTACTAGCTTCTTCCCGCGACTTCGTCCGCGTGAAATTTCACCCCCCCATTCACCCCTTTAGGGGATGAATTTTGAAAAATCCTTTCTTAGTGCACCCCTAGACCTCATAAGGAACGTACGTGCCAAATTTGGAATCTCTAGACCCAGCGGTTTGGGCTGTGCGTTGATATGTCAGTCAGTCAGTGCTCCTTTTATATACTCGTATATAGATAATAGGTAGTATAACTCCGAAAGTACTGACTTTTAACCTTAGTCGTAATACTAAGTTTTATTCTGCATAAAAATACCTATTCATTCCTGAGTATCTTATTTCTATTGAGAGGTGGGGTCACCATTTCTCATTGTCCTTTTGTTTTCATTAATATTTTTAGTCTTTTTTTTTTGCTTGAGTTTAGTTTTCATTCTATTTATTGATATAATGGCGTGACCAGCTGACATAATATGTCAGCTAGTTATACCATATTATGGCAAAGAGTTTAATTTAATGGTCTTATGTTAATTACTTTGCATACCTACTATTGTATAGAAGCAAGTTTTTCTTACTGAACGTCTGTTCAGTAAGAAAAACTGGCGAAGAAGTGGCGTAACAAACTCCCCAGCAGCACAGCTAGACAGCTGTACTGCTGGGGAGTTTGTTGCGCCACTTCCTCTTCCCAGCGAAAGACTAGGAAGTAGTGAAGGGCGGGCGTTTTGGGGAACTGTCTTATCTATTTTTGACGTTCGAAAAGTGCTGATTCTCAGCCTAATTTGAATAAATGTCTTTTGATATTGATGTTGAAAAAAAAAACAAAAAAAAAATTGTTTGTTACAGATGGTTATAATATGTTTTAGTAGCGCTATATTACTGTTCTTCTGTCGTTCACCAGAAATATTTTACGGATGGGGTGACTTTATTTCCGATTACTTCAAGTTAAACGATAATAAATTGTACGTATTTTCTTATATATTATTATTTTGAATCTAATACAGGGTGGCAGGGATATCGACGCACAACTTGTTAACATGGATTCAATGAAACAGCAGATTTTTTTTTATAACTGATGAAATATTTCTATGCTTGGGGGTCTAGAATCATGTGCTGAATTCATGGTTATAGGCCTGCCGCACACTCGTCGAGTGGTATGAGAAGTAACGAGGAAAGAAGGAAGGGAACGCCGCACGCCCATGCCCATGCCCACTACTCCCAGTTTTGTGGGTTTTGGGCGCGAGTCAAAGGACCGGCATGAAATTGTGTGATAATGTGAGGCGTGTGTGGGCAGAGAGGGCAACATCGCGGCAGCGCGAGGAGCAGAGCGAAGAGCAGCGCAAGGAGCATAGGTGTGGCAGGGCCATTACAGTTTGCGCGTCGATGCTCCTGCCACCTAATATAGCTAAATGTAAGCTAAAACACCGTTAAAAGCTCATACACACGAGCGACACGTGTCGTCGATACAGGCAACTGCAGCCGTTTGACAACGTGTCACTCGTGTATTTGAGTAGGGTGCTCAATCACACGAGCGGCATTTTATCAACGGCTGTAGTTACCTCTGTCGTCGTCGCGTATCGCTCATATGTATGCACACTTAGGCTAAGCGTTTGCTATGACGAGTTTGTTTGTTTAGTTTTGTGAGTGGTTGACCAAAAAGGGACCTCAAGGGAAAATAATTGATTTCGAGTAAATCGCGTTTGAAATTTCGTGTAGAAACAAGTTGCGGCATGTTTTATGTCAGTATGCGACTTCTTTAGTGAGTGTCAACACGTGTTTGCGGTTACTACGTTATTGGCGACTTATTTAGTGTCAGTTTCTTGTCTTTATGTGCGTCTGACATCACAAAAACTAATTTTTCCAAAACTGCCTCGGCTCACAAAAAAAATCATAAAAAAAACACTACGGCACCTAAAAATATTCTGGTTAGACTAAAACAAAGCTAAAAGACCACAGATTAAAAAATTCAAAAAAAATAAATAACGGTTTCCAATGGGGAAGACAACTGTCAAAGTGGCGCTGTATACGATTGTTCCAAAGTAACTGTCAAATTGTATAACATAAATAAAAGTTGATCAAAAATATTTATAAAATGACTAAGTGCTGTGTAATTGGGTGTAAAAACGTAGGAACCCACAAGTTTCCAATAAATCCTAGTATAAGAAGAAAGTGGATAGCTGCCGTAAGGATTAAAAACTTTGTGCCTACTAGAACGACGAGGTTATGTCGAGATCATTTTCATGAAAATGATTACCAAACATTAAGTATGACTACAGGTGGGTTCTAGAAACGATAGTTCTTCTATTTAAGATAGTATCCATATACCTAAATTAATAGCATTATATGTATGATGTCTTTAAATATTCATTATTGTTCATCATGTTTCAAGGTTTGCCCTGCGTACACAAATTTTTAAAGAAAGAAGCAGTACCAAGTATCTTTTCATGGAACCAGAAAAGGATATCAGGCAGTGCTCATGCAAGAGACGAAAGACATAATAAAAGAAACATTCAAAAGAATCTTTTCCAACACCTGTTGAGTAATAAAAACCCATATCCTTCTACTTCAAGTCACCCACAGCCTTCAACGTCTATTGACCCACAGCCTTCTACTTCTCAAAATCCACAATATATAATGGAATACCAAGAAGAATTGGAAATTTCTTATCTTGATACACCTGTTGATTGCAGTGACAATGTTAACAATCCAAATACCAAAACATCAGTTTCTACTCAGACTGCCACAATGCTGTCTCTTTTTTCCGCAGACATTTTACTAAGTGATGATGAGTCAGTAAAGTTTTACACTGGGTTAGAAAATTATCAAAAATTTAAACTTGTTTTGTCAACGTTACTGCCTATGGCAGATCATCTGAAATACAGGTGGTGTGGGGTAAGCGGAGTTTCTACTGAAGATCAGTTCCTTATGTTGCTGATAAAATTACGAAGAGGAAGTCCTGATCTTGAACTTTCAAAAATGTTTGGTATTAGTAAGACACAAGTGTCGAACATATTTGTAACATGGGTCAACTTTGTCAATGACTTATGGTCAATAATAGACATTTGGCCTCAAAGAGACCTCATTAATTTTTATATGCCTGCAGAGTACAAACAAAATAAAATGCCAACAAGGTTGATTATAGACTACACCGAAATACCTATCACAAAACCAAGTGATCCAAAATCACAGCAAATTACTTTTAGTTACTATAAAAATAGAAATACCATAAAGTTTTTAGTGGGTTCTACCCCCGGAGGTTTGTTATCCTATTGTTCAGAGGGTTTTGGAGGCTCAATCAGTGATCGGCAAATGATTGAGAGAAGTGAGCTGATAAAATTGTGTGATGAAGGAGATAGCATAATGGCAGACCGGGGTTTTAACGTTCAGGACCTATTTGCATCCAAGGGCATTGGTATAAATATCCCTACTTTCTTGCGTGGAAAAGCTCAATTGCCAGGCCTTGCCCTTCTACATGATAGGAAAATAGCCTCACAACGTGTACATATAGAACGCTTAATTGGCTTAACTAAGACTTATAAAATATTAAAAACTGAGCTTAATGCTTACTATGTTCCTTTAGCTTCCAAAATATTTTTTATATGCTTAATGTTATGCAATTTCCGAGAGTGTATCATAAATAAAACTCATAAATAACTTTTAGGTGTTTTTATTATATTATAATAATCCTTATACAAATATTTATTTATAATTTCAGCCTTCATATAGTTATTGTAAAAATAATCTAATTTTAATAACATGTTATTTATAAATAACTCGTCTTTTTCAACATAAATCACTTTGATGTCTTTGAAAGTATATATAATGAAATTACAGAATTTTCTGCCACTGCAGTACATTTGTCCTTGTACTTGAAAATAATATGGACAGGTTTTTTTTAATATCATTTCCCCATTTTGAGTCTGTATATAAGGTACAGATTCCGGACTAATAAGCCTGTTTCTGCTTACAAATGGGCATTTTATTTCAATCACAGTATCTTCACCAAGTAAGGCATCTGGTGATGCACTTAAGTAAGGTCTGTCTTTTGATATAAACATGCCACACTGCACAGGAACCAGACCATACATTTCAGAATATTTCTTCATTGCATTTGGTTCATTTATTAGACCATGTGCTGTGGCTCTAGATGAAAATTTCTTTTGTACCAGCAACTGTTTTGCAAATGATTGTAGAGATTGTGATCTTAAATTACAAACAGTATGAAAAACACTGGCTGTTACTCTACAACTACGGTATTCATACCAGAGAGAGCTAGAATTTTGATTCCTAGTTTCATTTTCTATTGCTATTATTTGATTAGTAGTAATTTCTAATAAATTGAGGTTTTTCAAAAGCAACAGTTCTTGAGTATCTTTTAAATAGTCATGATCTTGACTGACTGCCATGGGGTTAGCAGGTCCATACAGTTGTTTCATTGGCATGTTTGAATTCAAATTTAGGACAAGGTTTCGAATTCTGTTATTATAGTTGGTTTTATTTATAGAATTTGTAGGATATGCTTCAAAAATGACATTCTTACTGTATGTTCGTTTTGTAAGATGTTGAGCCTTGACTGGAGATCCTGTGAATATTTTTTTTGGTCTGTGAAATGTTTGGAGCTGCTGCGTTTGTGACTCTGTTATTAATATTATTTTATCTCTGCGCATATGAAGTACAGCAAATAGTACCACACCAACATGTTTGCAATGTGCTTCGTTACCTGCTCCTGCTGGACATTCACAATGGCATTCCTCAATACCACCCTGGTCATCTATCTTGATGTCAACTTGATAGTTAAGTTTTTTCATTGTCTTCTTGACAAATCCTTTTATATAAAAGTATTCATTAAAAATTGCAGATCTTATCAATATGAGGAATCTGGCTTCATATAATTTCTCTGATGCATCTGTTTTTTTGTTGAATCTGCAAAATGACGGAAATATTTAGTATTATTATTGTATTAAAATAGCAACTACATAAATCACAAAAAATAAAACCACTAATGAAATATTTACCTTTCAAAATAATATCTAATACATTGTCTTTCAAGCGGAGGTAAAATAGAGTTGCTATTTATATCATGGTACATCTCCAATGGTGGAAGTATAATAGAGGGTTCTGCTGGATTTGGAGACAGTTGTGGTGCATCAAAGTTAAAGTTTTTGTCGTACAGCTCCAACCTGGAAAAAAAATGTCCAATTAAACATCACTCTATAGGTATCTCCGAAAGTTAAAAGAACCATTACTTAAATAGCCGCAGCATGTGTAAATATAATCCTGAATTAGTGATATTCAATAACATTTTAACATAAAATACAACAAGATTGCCATAGAAAATTTAAAGAATACTTATATAATAAATATACATACTATTGACTAATAAGTTATTCGATTATAATATTATTCATTCAAACATTGTAAGGGTATTGATTTCAAAGACCTAAAGTTGACCTAGATACAAAAAAACGGCTTATAAAGATTTTTTTCAAGAGTATTACCTTTCCACTAAATCAGCTTTTCTTCCTTTTACAGACGCCCCTCTTCTCTTTAACTCTGCTTTGAGTTCAAGCAAGCTCCACGTTGAATACATTTTCGCGTCCATGTCTTCAAATAAACCACACAAATCGCCCACAATGAGTTTTTTCTTGCTTTGTTTACACTTCAGGAAATGTCAAACTGACGCCATTGGGAACAACCGCACGCAGCGCCATCTGAGATTAGCTTTATCTTGCCATCCCCATTCCTCCAGGTCCCTTTTTGGTCAACCACTCACATTTAGTGTCTGTGATAACATGATGGACAAAGTTATTCTTATACTTACTCACTTTAGCAAGGTGCGTAATCTACTTTTCTTTCAACTACTAATCTAGCTACCGTGATAAAATATACCTACTCAAAATAAAAACTCCAGTTAATGAAAACAAAGTTTTATTCATCTTCTCCTCAAACATTTCGAGCCTGTGCACACCACGTTTTTTAAACGCGCCGTCGACGCGCGTTTCAGAAACGCGCGTCGACGGCGCGCTTTTATCCTACAGAGCAATTTGTTGTCGTTTCAAACGCGTATTTGAATTTATACAGGTGTGCAAAGGTCTACAGGCTGCGTCTGACTTGCGTGCGTATCGCGTCTGTATCGCTACAAACGCGCATCAACGGCGCGTTTAAAAAACGTGGTGTGCACAGGCCCTTAAAACAATTATTATATTATTATATGTGCAGTTATTACAAGTGCACTTTTATTGGAATATTTATTCTAATATTTGTTTGCTTTATTTGTGAATAATAATTATTATCACCAGAATCAGACAATACGCGTCAGATAATAGGAAGACGCGGGCTCAATTTCAAATAATTTCCATGAGAAGTAGACGGACATGGTGATGTTGAGCGGTGCAAATGAATTGATTCTTTATTCAGCCGATATTTATTTTCAATCAGTATCTGATTGATCTAACGCATACATTTTATATTAAACTTAACGGGAGGCATTAAGCCTCTGTGGTAAATTTATATCTAAATAAAAAATAAAAAACTGTGCATTAATGAAAAACTGTGCAACAATGAGATTTTATATAACATTTCTGCAGTGTTTTGGTTCTAAGCAAAAAATACGTCCTTTGTGAACGGTTTTGTAGTGATTAATGATAACATTACTACGTAGTTGAAAGAAAAGTATTTCTTTTAATTAATATTTCCATACGATATTCTCAGTTGACGTTTCAAATTTAAATCACATTAATAACCAACGTTTCATAATGAAATTCAGTACAATATTAATGCCCGGCTAGAGCTTAGGCCTTAAATGACTTGTTAACAAGCAGGTGGTGTGAAATAGTACATTACTGCAGCGGCCAGCAAAAGATGGACTTACGTATGTGTGCCTCGGCTTCACCTCGGCCCACATTTACACGTTCGTATATCAATGCCTAGTTGTGGCCAAGGTTTCTATAGTACCTTTCTCAAATAATGCGTGGAAATTAAAACTAAGTAGTACCTAATCAGAACTTTTTGTCAAATACAATTAGTTTTCAAAATCAATGCCAAACAACAATAATTTTTCCCGCGTTAAAGTGTTCATTTGTTTTTTTTCTTCAATAAACAGCTTTCTATTTGCAAGCCAGTTCGAAATTTAAATAAAACCTTTGATAAGTTACCTCCTTGGTTGCCATGTTTTGGAGTAAAAGATCGCTCCATTTTTAAATGGGTAGTATTTAAACGAGTGACTGTAAATTATAGTTAGTGACAAAAATAATTAATTTACGTTATAGTATTACTAAATGAGCGAGTGACTGCGAGTGACGAGAAATCAACAGAACAGCAACTAACAAACATTAATTTGAGTTACTTAAAATACTCGATGCGCGGTAAAGGTATTTGTGTTGTCATTCGCTCGCTCTTGCATCCTATGTCGATGGGCCGAGCCCGCTTCGCGGGGCCCCCCTATTTCTGTGTAAAGGGTTTAAAGTAACCTAACATTTTTTTTTTCAACGTGGAGAAAATGCTCATGCATGCTGCACTACCACGGGGAGATAGTGCTGTTATGTGGGGCTCTAAGCAACTAAAACTCCACAGTGTCCTTCTCTGCCGCTTACGGTGGGAACACGGGCACGCGTTAGCACTCATTCGTGAACCCGCCGCGGCTGTCCGTCACCGGACCATCCTCTGGGGAGTATTCCCCCCCCAGAAACCCCCCACCAGAACACATAGCACGCCGTGACCACCCCAGGGATCAAACCAGCACATAGCCGCCAGACGACCCCGTTTCTGGGCATCCTTGGTCCCCCTGCGACGGGTCAGGTCATTGGCCCCGCAGCCTGCCAATTTTCGGTCGGAGAGGATAGTGAGAGCGGCCAAGGTCATACCAATACTCCTCCTCCCCTGCGACCCCACCGCGTCCGCCATCAGACGGTGGCGACCCCGTCAAGGCCGCGGAAGGTAGAGCCGGTAATACCGGCACTCCTCTCCCGCCGCGGCCACCAACCCTCAGCCGCGACGTCTCCCATACGACATTGCGGCCCGCCTCAGTTGCGATGTCGCCCAAGCGGCACCGCAACCTACTTGTTGGCCGCTACGTCGTCGGCTTACAGGCAAAAGCCCTGACGAGTGGGCCCTCCTCGGGTTCCTCTTTGCTTCACAGTGGGTGTCCAAACCACGGCCACTGAGCCCCCCCGCCTCGACAATGCGGGAACCCACCAGGTGGGAAAGTAACCTAACCAAAGCTACCCTCGGGGTGCCCCTCTTTGTATTTCTAGTCGCTCACTTAGTAATTTAGTCGCGCGGCTAGAATTTTAGTATCTGAAATTGATTAATCACAACCCACTTTTTGTAAGCTCGTTCTGGATTTTATTATTAGTCAATATTCGTCATTAGTTTAGTTAATTTTTCGCTTACTCAAATTCACACCGCTCAAGTTATTAAAACAGTATCTCATCATCAGTCGCTAAGTTTTTTTTTATTCGACCGTTTTATAATTCCCCTTTTTAAATTACACGACATATATGAGTTTACTATGTAATTTATTTGGCCGCTAAACCAGGACAGATATGGATTTTCATATAACTTTTGCCGGCCGCTGCACGCATGTATTTGGTCAGTACAGGAATTTTGACTTATATCGAAGAAGGTTGTCAAAATAATGCTTTTTCCAAGCATGTTTGAGAAAAAGTATTATTTTAAGAGATATATTCGATTTTAATTAAGCCATTTCAAGCTTATCCAGTACCAGGCAACCTGTATCGTTATTTTTTATTTCAGCGTACGAGACTCTGCAGCGGCTTTCCTCGTTTGTTTCTTAATGCTTCTTCTGCCATCTACTTTGGATATTTTCTTAAACTGCTCCGCAAACAGTAACGCTGACATTTTATTTAAATATTTATTTAGGGTATGAATTAATGCTATGATTGTTAAGTCAACATCCCACATGGCACAACCTTGTTTGCCAAGTTAAGACACTTGATACATTGATCAATTTCTGTTCATGGGTAAGTGGCGGCATCTGTAACGGCACATGCGAACGCTTTGCATAACAATCACGCTTTGCATAATAATCGTACCTACAGCATAATCGTACATCACGGAGGTAGAGTTGTCCTCGCGGTTGGCATAATATAGAAATTCAACAACAATCATCAGATAGTAGGTAGCCCACCAGACACAACACCCGTGTGGTCGGAAGACCCTCCCTTTTTTATGGAAGATGAGGAACTTTCTCACCCTGTCCCTCAATTATACGCTTGCGTTGCGGTCACACTCGCCTTAAAACTAAATAATGGCTGCAAAACCGTCTACAAAAATAAAACTGACCTGGAAAAGCAGTTCTACGACTGTTACATCCAGGAGAAAACGGACACAGAAAACCTGCAACAAATGGTACGTCAACTGAACGCCCACATACAAATCTTGCAGGAAAAGGTACAAGATCTTCAAGGACAATTAAAATGCTTAAAGGCACAAGAAAAAGAAGAACCCACAGATAAACAGGTCAGTGAGACCATAACACCTGCTCGATCCGGACGGCCTGTTGAAACAGTGTCTTCAAAAAAGACAGCCGCTGTTAAGAAACTACTTGAAGTAGATAGACATATAAGTTACAAACAAATAGAAGAAATCCTGAAGATTAGTGCACCATCAATTTACATTATTTTACATGACCATCTTCAAGTTAAAAAGTTTGCACCTTCTGGATACCGCACCTTTTAATAGCGGCCCAAATGGAGTGTCGTAAGAAATGGTGTAAAAAAATGCTCACTATGTGTGATGGCGGAAAATCTCCTCACGTGAATTCTATAGTAACAGGTGACGAATCTTGGCTTTATTACTATGACGTGAAATCTAAATCTAAAAACAAGGTATGGATCTTTGAAGATGAGGAACAACCGACCACCGTCAAACAGACTCGATTGTGAAAAAGAAAATGGTCGTAGTCTTCTTTGGTAAAAGGGGTATAATTAAGAGAATATGTTTTGAAGAACAGAAGACTGTTACCGCAAAATGGTACACAGAGGTTTGCTTACCTCAATTGCACTCGCGCATGGACACTTGGCGGCTACATCACGATAACGCACCTGCACACCGCGCTCAATTAACTCAAGATTTTTTGTGCAGCACTGGTCTAATTTTGCCCGATATCGCACCCTGCGACTTTCATAATGGATAAATTGAAAGGTAAACGGTATTCCAGTGATGATGAACTAATTCAAGAGTGGGACTTGGCGTGTGAAGAAGTCTCTAAAGAAGTATGGCAGAAAAATTTTGATGATAGGTTTCAGCGTATGGAAAAGTGTATTGCAGCCGACGGTAATTATTTTGAGAAAATCTGAAGTTCAGGCGCCAAATCTCAAAACTTTGCTAGTACCCTACGTACGAGGATAAGCAGACCAGACCAATAAGAGTAGTGGTGAAAAAATTGCATTCTTCATGCCTACCGGATCGGATTAAAGATCACTTAACGTCGCAAGGATTCCAGATAGAAAATGCAATTCAAGCTAAGCTGGAGAACAAAAGAACCGCTGAACATGCTTATATTATAATTTAAGAATGACGAAGATGTCAGTAAAATATACGGCATTAAACATATCCTAGGGTGTAAAGTTGAAATAACCCCGCTTAAAACATCAAAAATAATACCGCAGTGTAAGAGATCCCAGGCTTATGGCCATACCCAAAAGTATTGCTCAAAAGAGCCACAGTGTATTACAATAAATGCACAGGTAAACACCTCACAGCTGAATTGTAAATGCACAGGTAAACACCTCACAGCTGAATGCAAAAAACCTGCAGAAAAAAAACCTAAGTGTGTCCAGTGTGGCCTACCTCACCCAGCCAACTACAGAGGGTGTTTAGTTGCCAAGGAGATGCAAATTATGAAGAACAAAATCTCAAAAAATAACTCACCTAACAACCCTGCCGTTAAGCAAATTGTCAGAAATACCGAAAAACAGACAACAAAGCAAAGTGCACAGTTTGCACAGACAACCGCGAAAACTGCACACACATCTAAAAGTGTCTCATATGCACAAGCGGTAAAACCAAGCACACAACCATCAAGTCTTGAGGACAAGCTCAATCAGATCTTGAAGTGCCTATCATCATTTGACAAGAGACTAGAAAAAATTGAATCAAGCACTATAAGAATCAATCATGAATAACACACTAAAAATAATGGCACGGAATTCCAACGGACTGCTGCAACACCAACATGAGTTGCAAGTAGTCCTAGACACAGAAAATATTGATGTGTTTGATCTCTGAAACGCACTACACTAACCAGTCTTTTGTAAAGTTTAGAGGCTCTAAGGTTTATCACTCGCTGCACCCTAACAACACAGCCCGAGGAGGTAGCGCAGTTATTAATAAAGAAAATATCTGCCATTATGAACAGTGTAAATATGAGGAGCCAGACACGCAAGCTGTGGCGATATCAGTGAAAACAAATAAATTTAATGTTACAGTAGTGGCCGTATACTGTCCTCCAAGACACACGATAATCAAAGAACAATATGCGCACTTCTTCAGAGAACACTCATTGGGGATCGAGATTAACTTCAACTAAGGGAAGACAGCTTCTAAGTGCAGTGAAAGATATGCGTTGTGAGGTCATAAGTACTGGAAAACCTACATACTGGCCGATTGACCCCCAGAAACTACCAGACCTTATCGACTTTTTCATCGTCAAAAACATATCCACAAATTATTTGAGTGTGAAAGAGGGGTACCACATGAACTCCGATCACTCTCCGATATTATTACAATTGAGTCACAAAATATTACTAAGAGAAAACTACCTGACATTAGTCAATATGTTTACACATTGAGAAAGTTTTAGCATAGATCTGCAAAATATTATTGACCTGAAAACTTCATTAAAAAGCAAAGACCAGCTCGATTTTGAAGTAAACAAGTTTAGCAACAATATCCAATTTGCATGGAACAACACACCACAGGTTATAAAGAAATTTAAAGGAACTACTTATCCAAAGAAAATAATAGACCCATTGTATGAAAAAAGGACTCAAAACAAAAAGATGGCAGCAAACTAGATTCTCGCAAGATAAAACTCTACTGAATAACCTTACAAAAAGACTGAAGAAAAAATACAAACTTTTCAAGATGAGGGTTTCAATACTAACCTACGTCTGTTAAGCAGCGGCCATACAACGCAATACTCTCTTTGGAAAGCGACAAAGACACTAAAAAGGCCAATTATACAAATCCGACGATAACGGAAAGTGGGCCATAAGCAATGAGCAAAAAGCTCTAAGATTTGCTCAGCACTTAGAAGAAACCTTTCAGCCAAATGACAGGTCTATAGACACCCTGCAGTTCGCCAATATTCTGCAAGATCAAAGAACTAAGCTTGTGACCCCAAAAGAAGTTGCAAAGGAAATTCAAATAATTTTTTGTTAAAAATGCGCCCTTTACTTTACTTTGTCGTATACCTTCTGATGGTGCCGCTAATAAGGATCAAATTCTGGAAAGAAATGATGACAAAGTAAATGCGCATTTTTAACAAAAAACAATTATTTTAAGATGGTAACAGTTTTTAAGTATCTAGAATGTAAGTGATTTGTTCGCAGATTTTTCAATCATCTGATAAATTTATTCGAGGAATAATTTTGAAATATTGATAGTTAAGTATTTCATACAAAAACTGTCAAACGTCAATTTTATTCCGCGAATAAAAGTTATTTGCCGAGGGAAAAATCAGCACTTACACGAATAAATTAGACGAAATATTATATCGGCTAATTTGTTGATGAATAATTTAAATAAAAATGTTGCTAAAACTATCAGATGGTAGCTTTATAAAAACTAAGCAACTTTACAGTTTTACTTATGTTGCTATCCTCGAAAGCGTGATTATTAGAGACCGAAGTTTTTAGATGTCTCATAATAGAGGAGAACTTGGTAACATAGGTCTAGCCCCCGTAGGCATTCCTAGGCATACCTAGGAATGCCTACGGGGGCTAGACTATTGGGCATACCCAATAACTCGACACCAGACGATCCCCGATCGCGCGCGGCACCTCGGGTTAGGGGTCATTCGGCCCACTATGGAACTGGGCCCGCGGACCAGTTACCCCTTTTAAAATTTGATAGTGGTAAACTGGGCCCACATCTGTTTTGCTTTCAATCAAGCGAAGGGTGGCTTAAAATGGCTTATATATTATTAAGTATACAATATATATACAGGTACAAGCATTTACATAATATACGAGTATATTTTTTTAGATTTCTGGTTTGGTCATATAGGTACTAAAAGTTGTTCATAATGATGAGTACAATAACCCCATAATGAGGTTGTGCGTTATTCCGGGACATGTCGTAGATACATAATAAATATATCGGAATGTAGATTTAAGAAAAACAAGTCTATTTAAGTAGTCAAATCAACATTTTAATAATCAACGTAAATTATTTCTTTAAAAAAAACATAGTAAAAAACAAATAAATGTTACCCTTATCAAATCTTTATCCTTATCAAAATCGAGTTCTTGACACACATTGGTAATTGGGGGCTGCCTTAAACAAATAACAATTTTAGTTAGTTAATTTTTCAATGCAATGTCCTAAACTTATTTCACTATCCAGTAATTCTCGCAGAACGCGCTCAATTTTTTTTTGGGATCGTTTACATTCTTTGGTTTTTTTCGATATGTACCCGTTTTTTTTTTAAATACCAAAATAATGACGTGAATCTTTCTGCAGTGACCTTAAAAGGACAACAATGTTTGGTTTGGGTGTTACCATTTTATTGAGCCTTGCATTCCAGGCTTCAACTGAATTATTAGTTTTGTGTTTTATTTGATAGAAACACCATTTCTTTGAAAAATATGCTTTGTTTCGTAACCATGTTCGTTCAAAATAAACATTAAAGGAATCAATTGTGGGGTCCCTCTCACTCTCCCCTAAGTTATAGAGCCATCCATCATTCACATAGTCTTGAGGTAGATGAGAAAGTGCTATACACCGTTTTACGTGAGCCCTCAGATGAGGCGATTTTTTAAGACTTGATGTGTCAGTTTTCTGAGCATTTCTCCATAAAGCTCTAGCAAAATGAAATAAACACCCTTGCGTTTTTGCTTTTGGGAAAACTGCTGCAATAGCTTGCATAGCACTAGCTTCAAAATCTGTCGTAAATGTTTCTGGGTAAAACTCCGGAACTCTGCTCCTAATGAGCCGAAACATAATGTCATACGTGTTTCTTTTTTTATCCGGGAGCAGGCAGTACACTACAGGCACGATACTATTAGTTTCTTCCGAACTTCCTGCGTCCACGTGTATTGTGTACAATTGTGTAAATGGTGGTGTTGCACATTTAAATGTACCGTCACAGAATACGTGTTTGGCGTCTTTTAAAATACTTCTAGCGTCTGTGCTGGCAAACAGAAGTATTCTACAATTCTTATACGAATAATCTGCTAAAATAAAATTTTGAAATATGGTTGGAATCGAAACATCTTTGACTTTTAAATATCTTATTTTTTTTACACCTAATGCACGATTCCTGTGCTTGTATAAAGTTTTTTTTATATTTTCATACTTTGGGAGATTTGTGACGAGATTAGGTTCGATATCATTAAGCTGGTCGATCACATCCGAGTACAACATAGGCATTGGCGTTATTTCTTTCTCTGCTCTTTCTATGGTGTCATGTACTTTTATTTTTACTTTGTTTCCTATGTCATCTGATTGACATTTGTGAGCTTCCTCCTTTATAACTATTGTTAGGTTTGTAACTAAGATGGCTGTACATAATTTTCTATTAACACAACGCCACACGATATGACCATTGGAATTGAAACGCTTTATAGTGTACCGATATCCGTTATGTAACAATAAGTCGCCTCCTCTTTGAGATTTTATAATTTCATAACCATTACAGATAGAAGTTTCTGCTGACATTCTAAAAAAAAATTACAAAATTGAAATACAATCCAATTCTTTTGACGCATGAAATAAAATTATGTTAAGTGATTTCCAAAACTCACCTTAGTTTTTATCAGATCAATTATTACTATACCACAATACTTTAATTTCAAAAAATTAAACTACTTAAACAATAATGCTTGCGATTCAAACCTTACGTTAGTTAGTTAAGAAAACATTTGTCACAAAACGCATAATTTTTCCCGAACTACCGTACAAAGATTACTCATGTCTGTAGTTATACCCTACAAACATGAGTATTATTTAGTATCAAAAAAGTAATATTTATAAGGTTTAAAATGAGCTTGATAAATTAGATGTGCAATAGAGTTTATAACAATGATTTTACACGTATATTATAGAATATTAATGTACCGGATGTGTAGGTACCGATAACTATTTCTATGCATCCGTCAACTTCCTGTTGTTGCAATATACTTACTATTTTTGATTACTTTGTGTTTGAAACTATAGAATTAATTCTGAACTAATTACTAAAAATGTAAACCTATAATAATTACGTATTTATTTATTACAAAACTATATATATATATGTAAATGCTTGTACCTGTATATATATTGTATACTTAATAATATATAAGCCATTTTAAGCCACCCTTCGCTTGATTGAAAGCAAAACAGATGTGGGCCCAGTTTACCACTATCAAATTTTAAAAGGGGTAACTGGTCCGCGGGCCCAGTTCCATAGTGGGCCGAATGACCCCTAACCCGGCACCTCCGCATCGACCGCGCATTGTTCTTGCCACGCCCGACCGGAGCGCACTGGATCGTCCAGTGTGGATCCAGCTAATGAGACGACCCCGCCTGGTAAGAAGTGTTATTTTACTGCACCTAATTATAAGTCCGACCACAGGCTAGTTTAGTTAAGAGTCTTCGAGTGACCATCACAAAAAAAAGTCATAACTTTTTAATTACATTTTTCAGTTGACGAACTACCGGACAAGCCAGTTCCTTCAGTATTAAATTGGGTATTGATGGATGAAGTGATGCCCTACAGTTTTATGTTCCTTTTAGGTAACATAACATAAAATGTTATTACTATGCTTATAATAGCTTAAGGTTTAATTTAAATGCATTTATTTTTCACATATATAAGTACAAGACTTATATTCCTAATTTCTTACAAGTTGTGTTTAATATTATTTTTGAAGGCCATTAGCCATGCATTCCTGATGGCGCTACTGAAAGTTTGAGTTACTTTCCGTAGCTTCATCAGTTGCAAATTGTTGAGGGCAAAGAGTTTTAGGTCATCCATGTAGAGGAGGTGCGATATAACCTGACCACCTCTCCTCAGCCGATATTATCGGGGTCCCCGACCCCACGGTCGATCCCACAAAATGGTGCGACAGTATGTATGCCACGGATCTTCAAACTCCTTTCAAAATTGTATGGTATGCCTTAAATACGATTAAACATTATATTTTTTTAGGAGGCGGATTCGCTCTCTCAGAGGCAGCCAAGAAGGAATATTCAGATTTGAATGGAAAAATTGGGACTTTACTGAGAAATCTCAACATGTTTCCAAATTACTTTATCATCCTGTTAGTAATTATCTTCACTGTTTTCATGACAAACTTTGCCTCAAATGTGGCAGTTTGCAATGTTATCACGCCAATAGTGATGCAACTGGTAAGAACATTTTTATGAAGGTATTTTTTTGTATACTTTACGAGTGCAATTAGCCGCTCGCAAAGGAGCTCGTGGCTAAATAATAACATCCGTACAGGTCAATTGAAGGTTAAACTTCGCTTGCCGTGGTCGGTTCGTGGATGGGTGACAATCCATTATTACATATCGAGACCCATCCGTGCCTCGGAAAGCACGTTAAGCCTTTGGTCTCGGCTATCATTAGTAGATCTTTGACAGTCGTCTGGTAGTCAGAAACCCAAAAGTCTAACAATTAACCAGCCTTAACAAGGGGTATCGTGTTACCTAGTAACTGGGTTGTAGAGGTCAGATAGGCAGTCGCTCCATGTAAAAAACTGATATTCAGCTGCATTCGGTTAGACTGGAAGCTGACTCCAGCATAGTTGGGAAAAGCGTAACTTAATCGGTCCGGCCCGGTGCGGCGCGTATCACTGGTGGCACATTACAATAGAAAATCAATTGTGTCTCATTAGCCGGCCTTAACTAGTTAACCTTGTGCGACTACACACACAGCCACGAGCTCCACGAGGAACTATTAACTACATTAGCGTTCTAATACCTAGTAAAGTGTAGTTTCATACACTATTACTTTATCGAAACTCATGCAATTACGCTAAAATCCAACATTCCCACTAAAAATATTACTGGCATAAGGGCCTTATCACACTGGCGATTTGCAAGCGAGTCCAAAGGGAGGCGAGTGCGCAGCTAGCTCACCGCGAGTTCGTAACGACCGCGCGGCGAACTCGCCGCGAAGAAAAGTTAGATTTTTCTTTTATCTAAACATTCTGAAAACAGTACCTATTAACAGCGAATGGTACCCTACAGAGTTGTCCTTACAGTAAAAGATGAAGAGAAAAATACTATATCCTGTCCATTACAATACAACTATTTTTTGTTTGACACTTCTCTCATAATTGTGCCAACATGCGGTCCTTTAGGTAAATAAAATTCAATTTTTACAGGCTACAGAAATTAACATAAACCCGTTATGGTACAATATTGCCTCAGGTATTTCGGCTTCGTTTTGTTTCTGCTTACCTGTAGGCACTCCAGGAAATTTAGTTATTCAGAGCGCTGCGAATATACCCACAATGAAAATGGTGAGTAACGTAAGAAACCGAAAAGATGGAACATTAACTGTACCCCAATTTTAAATATAATAAAAAAAGCAAACACTGCAAACTCGGCGGAGGCAGCGGCTGTTCGCGCATCTGCGCGCGGGCTCGAGTATTCTTGCGGATGCTCGCAGAACCAGAATATTAAGAATTAGCTTCGGCCCCTCGTATACCTGCTAAATGTCCGGGACCACATGGTCCTATGATATGTCACAGCTAATATTACTTCAATCAACAATCAACTCGGCCTATAGCAGTCCACTGGTGGTCATATCGTCGCTAATCTAACTAATTGACGTATCTGACATTTTGGACTAAGTCGACCTAACTATAGTAATTTGATACATTTTCCAAGCCGCATCTGATATCTGATCCTGTATTCCGAACAAAATAAAAACAAAGATCTCACGAAGTGACGTATCTGTTAAAATATTTATTATTAAAACAATATTAACATGATAACAATATTACTGTACTGTAAAATGCTTCGAATCAGTTACGTCACTTAGTTAAATTAGCGATGATATGCCTATGCGGCGGAGGACAGCGTGATGTGGACAGAGACAAAGATTCTATAAAGAGGCCTGTAAACGGGCTACTAAAATTGCATATAGTTGGCAATTTTGTTGACCAATATACTCGTAGCTCAGTATATTTGCAACTACCCTTGCTGCAATTTCATTGTGTAATACATTGTTGAGTGTAGTCCAGCAAGATTCTACAACTGGATTGCTGAGGAATTTTGTTTGTACACGCGGAGCTATATTGAGGCTAGATCTCAGAAGTTAATGACGCCTCTTCGGTCGTTACATGAAACTTCGCGGCAATTACGGGCATTACGGCCCAAGCATCCTTCTTAAGGTTACGATCTTTATACGCACTAGCTTTTACATCCCATAATTCAGGACGTACATGGATTTCGTTGATAAAGTTCAAAATCTTTTGGTTTGACCTCACGGCCATGACGAACAGAATAAAATCAACAACAGATACAAAACAATTTCACTAATCGCAGAACACGTGGTGAATAGGTTAGGTGTCAGCTTGCACACGCGTGCGAGGAGACAGCGGCGGCAGCGACAAGACGAGGCGAGGGGAAGCGAGCGAGGGAAAGAGATGCACCTATACGTCAGAGCAAATACGATATACGGCGATATTGCAGTAAAGTCAAAGCGGGATAAATTATTTGGAATCTAGCCGGAAACAGGATACTTGCGACTACTATGGAATTGCAGCAATTGTTGCACTGTGTTGAGCGATGTAATCGGCACCTTGGCGACTATACAATTGCAGCAAGAAATTGACAATAAAAACTAGCCCGTTTAAAAGCACCATAAGAAGAGTTATTAAATTGTTTATAATTGAGTATTCTGTATCTAATTATTTTTGTGACGAAAGCGCACGGAGGCATCCGCGAGACTGCTACAGGGCGCATCCTTGAACAGACACTGCATTCTCAGAGTTTACGCGTCGGACTTTTTAAGAGCATGCTCGAGTTACAAGGTGCTCGAATTGTTTTACATTGATTAATTGATAATGAACTTAAAATCAATACAAAGAGCAAGATATAATTACGCGCGGCATACGATTTTGCCGAACTTTCGGCGTTTCAGCAATCAGCGTAAATGTAATTAACCTTTTGAATGCCATTGACCACTTAAGTTGCAAAACGGTCGCGTGGCTGAGACGCCACCGACAACTAAAAAAATTTGCTATTTTGATAACAATGTTTTTGTTTTGTATGAGAATCCATACTGACTTTAATTTAATGGAGTTTCAAATATTCATAAAACGTGAAAACGCAGTTTAGAATAAATTTTGTGTAATTATATAGTAACGTATTAAATAGTGTCTGAAATGAAATAAGCATTGAATTCGAACTATTTCTTCCCTTTTTTTGGCGCCGATGACAACTTATAGATGCCAGCTAGTGATGGGATAATATCGATAGATAACAAATATTAAAAATTTACGAAGTGCGAGTCGAACTACATAAAAATAAAAACCAACATTAAAAAAAAAATTACAAGAACTTACAAAATAATAATAATAATAAGTATTTTATTAGCACAATCCAAGTTTGACACCTATAAAAATACACATAGTAGTCACCAGGGGATAGAGAAATTAAAAAACAGGAATAGTGTAGAAGAGATGGGTAAAGTACAGTCAATACAGAATTTGAGCCCTGACTCCTAAACTAGGAAGATCCTGTATCTTAGGAGGCAGTGTCTTCGCCTAAATAGTGGACTAGCAAAATGAGCGTACTAGCAGACTCGGATAGTCACAAACAAGGCATAGACCATAAGGTAAGAAATATATCTGTATTTATATATTTTTAATAAGTAATTATGTTTGTACTGAGTATTATGTGTGAAATGCATTTGTATCGTGTCGTGCAAGTGTTGTGTGTGTATGTGTAAGGGAGAAGGGTGTGTGAAATGATGTGGTGTGGTGTGATGTGATGTAGTGTGGTGGTGTGTGGTGTATTGTGAGGGTGTGTGAAGTGTGTTGAGTGGGTGTGCATTTGTGTAATGTGAATGGAATTAGTGGGGGCACCTCCCTTTGTTGTGATGTGATAGGTGTAAGTGATTCAGCAGATCCAGGCAAGTACACTTTCAGTTGCCTCGTAGTCTTGATCTTTTATCCAGTCCTCAATTTTAAGTTTAACCCCATAAGTATCAATTCAATTATTTTTATTTTTTTATTAATTATTGTATATAGGTGTGAGCTTAGAACATAATGCTGGCGTCTAGCGAAAGCTGTCTTATGTGTTACCGAGAGAATAAGAGGTTTTTTCTTACGGCGTGTTGCGTCTGGTGGGGGGGGACCTTGGTGTGTTTTCTCAGTACGAATCGTAGCACAAACAGTTGCCTAACAGTAAGTACATTAGCATCTTTGTATAATTGTGTGGTAGGATACATAAAGTGCTTTTTTGACATCACCTTCAGGACAGCTCTTTGTGCTCGTTCCAACTTAAGAAACTTTGTCCGAGCGGCGCCTCCCCACACTGTGATGCAATAAGTGATGACGGACTGACATATGGCAATATACACCATTCTAATAGTGTTGAAGTCAGCCGAAGACCTAAGTAGCTTGAATACATAAATCATTCTTCTAACTCTTTTAGTAATAATATCCAAGTGGAAGTACCAGTTGAGTCCGCTATCAACATCCACACCCAAATACTTAAGATGGTTTACCTCACGAAGAGAAAAGCATGAGCAAGGTATATGGCCATTACATGTGTGGGCGTTAATGACAAAGCCTGTAGGAGGTTTAGTACCAGGGTATAGCCTGAACGGGATGAAGAAGGTCTTGTCCAGGTTCAGAGTTTTGTTTTCAAGATCGTTTATACAGTTTTTATAGGCGTGGTTTTCCTTTTTCAAGGTATCAATCTGTTGTCGCATCTCTTCAAAATTGGTATTTATTAGTTTCATTGATTCTTTAATCTCAAGGTTGACCATCTGTATCGAGGAATTTTGAAGTTTAAGGTCCGCAATCTCCGCAACAAGTTTATTTAACATCGACGACTGTTGTTCGTATAATTTAGTAACGTGTTCATCCTGTTTCTTTTTCCAGGATTTTAGCAGGATTTTTAGATCCGTATTATAATCTTCAAGCTGGCTGTTCGGCGAGGATTCTAAACCAATTCGTTTGTGACGCATTATGGTGTTAACGTTGACATTATTACCCTCATTACATAACGCTTGTGGAATATCCATATCTGATAACGATTTCGGTACCGAGTTGTTTATGTTTGAAGCTTCTGCGGGTGGCGGTGTACGCTGTAGGCAAGCCATCACGGTGACGTGCCGACGATGTAAGGTGAATCGCACCTTATTACTAGCTGGTTAGGCTGAGGTTGGTTCAAGCAGATCCACAAATCCCGCACACAAGCGCACACGCAACAATATCGGCGAGCAGATGAATGCGGTGCGGCGCGGCGCGGCAGGGCGTTGAGGCACAGGTTGGAGCAGAAGAGCAATTATGGCGACTGGCCTGCTCACACGGAGGTGAAGGAGGGTGTGCGGCACTCGCCCGCTACTCGATGACACACGTACCTAAGTCAAAAGCGCAACGCGAAATTATGCGAACACTATGGACTTTGACTGGTCGTAGGGTTTAAAGTTCTATGAATTGCGATTAATTTTACACGTAAATAGTAAAGAAATTTTTAGCACACATCCGCTCTCGAAACAAGGCGCGAAGCGAAGTGAAATAACTTACCTACATTTTTGTAAGGTCTTGTTCTTGTATTTTTCGTGTGCGAGTACGACTCAAAAATACTATGTTCGCGTGGATGTACTCACGTAGAATAAATAAATAAAATGACGTTTTAGTTGAATATAATTTTATAATTGAAACAAATAAGCCCTTTAATTAATTAGACTTCTACTTCCTTCAGTATTCTGGCGACGGGCAACTTGACTCCAGATTTTGTTCTCCTCTAACTTTACGTATAGGTATTGTTATTTATTTTGACGTAAACTAATGAGCGATCCTGGTTTGACCTTCTCCATTTCAAACTAAAGCAGTAAAATATTAATTCCGCGGATCACGAGGATGTGGATTAATAAAGTGTGCATCTTCAATATTTCCGTCGGATGTCGTCCTCAGCCACTTTAATCATAGCTACCATCTGTTTGTGAAGCCTTTTCTTCGCTGGTTCTTATCATTCGTTTTCTGCCATACAAAATTGAAGGGGAACTTGGGCCTTCTTCCTGACTGGCTTCAATATTATCGGAGTTTTTTTCGTCAGACATAGTGATTTCACTTGTAAACTTGACACTCAAAAACACTTGAACTACTATTATACTATTATTTCAGTAATAATAAATAAATAGTGTATTTATAGGTATTAAAACTGACTGAATGAACTTATAGACGTTACTAGATATTTGTAAAGAATGGTCATCCCTACGCCATGGGCAACTTTAGTCGCCCGTTTATGAAGTCACAAGCGAATCTAATAAACAAATAGTGCGGTGAACATATCGATGTATATTTTTTTTTGTGTCTGCCTTGTTTTAATTTATACTTGATCGTTATTTATAATATTTACTTTGATCGGAGCATAGTTTAGAGTAAAAACATTCTGTGAAAAAAATTATTATGTGTTCAGCACAAGAAATTGTTGATATTTTAGAAGGTGGTGATCCAGATGATGTGACTTAGATTATGAGTTACTTTTTTCTTCAAATTTCATAGAAGAGCAGAGAATCTTATTTTCTTTAAAGGGTTGTCCAATAATTCATAATTTTTAGTAACAGCAACATCTTTATTCACGTATTCTATCTTTAATAAGAATTTTAAATTTTAAATGTACCTACTTTGAGATTACCTATAGAAGATTATTTTTGTATCAATCCATATTGCAGTAATCCCAACTCTACTTTTTCTAAAAAGATACACATCTGTGACGCCGTAGGCAACTAAAGATGTCATCTAGTGTTGTGAACTTTACTTTGTAATCACATAAAATTTTAGATGTTTTATTCTTATTTCTTGATGTTTTGTTTAGATTTCGAATAAAATCTGGTCGAAACTGCTATGAAATACTGTTTTTATTGTAGATTATTTAGTAACAATAATTGTTCATCACCTCAAATTGCAATAATAAACTAAATAATAAATGAAAATGTCTCATCACTAGCGAAAATGCCTACCACATAATAACTTTTACTAGGCTTGGCGTCGGGGGTGAAGTAACGTAAAAACTCGCTGGCGTGCAAAAGGTTAAAAAGTCTAGCTAAAAATAAATGTATTCTCCATCTTGATAAGAGGATGATGGATTATTGCATTCTGATACTTAGGTGATCCTATAAAAATCGGTTTCATAATGGCGGATGTGGTAGGCAACCAGCCAGCCTGGGGCAACTCACAATGCAATGTTCGTGAATTAGTAAACTTGGCTCCCACCCCCAGATCATGTTGGTATTACCGACAGGATGCATTGGTGGAAGACTAAGGTCATCAACTTTGAGATATATGCGACGAGAAGACGTCGTTGCATGTCTGGTGGACGTCGTTCTATGAGTCAACCGCTATTTTATATCGCTGCATCTTTAAACATTCGATTTAAATCTTTAATTTGATTATTACAGGTGAAAGCGGGTGTTGGTCCTACAGTTACAACAGTATTATTATCGTTGATAAGTATTTTATTCTGGGCACCCGTAATATGGCCTGACTTGAATAAGAAAACGGAGGAATTAGCTTGGCTCGAATAAAAAGATGAATGTGCTTCCCTGTTACTTTTATTTAATTATCTTTATCATTAGCTTTTAAAAGAGTAACCATGGAGTTTCTTGCCGGTTCTTCTCCATAGGAAATGACCAATTGGAACCGTGCACCTAGCTTCTGACGTTTCATAAGTGCCCATGTTGGTTTATGTGAAATAAAAATATTTTGATTTGATTTGATTTGAAAGAGCAGTGTAATATTTAAAAGGAGACGGATACGCTTTCATACAATTTTGGGCCTGGATGTAAAAAAATGAAATTGGTGTCAATTGATAGCTACTACATTAAAAAACAATCACTGAAAATTTTGCAGATTTTGGCAATCTGAGAGCCGAGGCAAAAGAGATTTAGGAAAAGTGAGGTTACGTAATAATCTGTACTTAACAGCCGATTTTTGAAGTGCGATTGTAATTTTTTACCCGACTGCCGAAGTAGGGTAATGGGTTTATCAGTATACGTATTTATATTTGTATGTATTTATGTTTGTTCCTCTGTAGCGTTCTAGAGACCAAACGCGTAAGCCGATTTTGATGATTCTTACGTCAATCGATTCGTCTTAACCATGTGAGTGTCGCTGGCTACATTAAAATTGAAAAAAATGGCGGCTTTTGGTCGCCATAGGATTGTGGGGGGCCCATTTTTTTTTCAAACTGATCGTGTGCGGTGTCAAAATAAATGGTTTAAAAAAAAAAATGGTTGCCACAATTTACACAACGATCCATGTGTCAATCAATATCCAATCGGTAGGTCGTTCGTAGAATCCAAAATAACAAGTCCAAGTTCAACGTTTATGCGGGGTTCTCCGTGTCCGGTATAGTAGCAAGGCAAGGGTCGTACACGAAGGAAGATTAGAATTCCGTAGGAAAGCAGGGGTCGAGGTAAATATCAAAAAAAATTTTTTACAAAAAAAACAACCGACTTCAAAAAAAACTACAAAGTGATAAATAACTTTAATTTCGGAAGTCGGTGTCGTTGGTTCCGCATTTTCGTTTTTTGACACCGACTTCCGAAATTAAAGTTATTTATCACTTTGTAGTTTTTTTTGAAGTCGGTTGTTTTTTTTGTAAAAAAGTTTTTATTTTTCACTTTTTAGTTGTACCTACTCCACACAAATTCAAATAACAATAGTGCATTGAGGAACTGAAGACACCGACTAGAAGAATCATCAAAATTCGCATAGAAATGCCGGAGATGCAGTACATTTATGCATATAACATCGTACATAAGAATAATTATATAATGTATTATATACTAAAACCTTTCTGAAAGTATGTAGATCACATTAGTGAAAGAATTATCAAAATCGGTTCATTAGTTTTTGAGAAAATCGCGGACAAACAAACATACATACATACATACATACATACATACGGGTCGAATACAGAACCTCCTTTTTTGAAGTCGGTTAATAAAAGTATGGGAGGAAACACAGTCAAAACGCACTAGACGATTACTAAGGCTTATTCAAAAGTCTCTCCGACCGCATTTCCTCCTGAAAGAACTCATCTATAAAAATATACTCTAGGGTACTTTTCTATTATTTCTCCAAGATTTCTTTTTCTGTTTCATTGAGAAACGAGTGTCGATGTCATGTCATGCATGTCAAGTCAGAGCACAGAGTACTTTTTGATTGAGTCAGAATTAGCAGTCTATCAAAAAGTACTCTGTGGAGTTAGCACAGGTTAAAAATACAATAATCGATTAGTAAACGTGAATTGATTTATCCTAATTATGTAGATATTTAATTAGTTTAAACTCTTAATACTTTAATTGTAAAGATTTAATTATTTTAATTGAATTAATCATCTGGTGAAAGCATTTTCCTAAATAGTATAAACTCTGTAACGGTAATCGATTATAATTGAATCGATATTCCAATTACTTCGTAACCCCAACTTAATTATTGGATATCTCATTTTCCAGATTGTAAATTGAGTTGATTTTTCACACTTTGAAATAGAAAAATATAACCTTTTTTTTAAGCCATACCTCAACTTATTACCATCAGGCCCAGAAATCCCCGTCTCCTTTGGTTTCTTAATTAAAAACAGTTTTTTCCAGTCCAAGCTTTCGCATAAAAAAAGGAACGAAGATGGCTGCAGACGCAGATAGCTATGCGCGCCTCTATAATGCCCGTTACACACATGCGTTATTATAGTAATACCGGTCTACGTATACTACACTCCTCTCCGCTGTGTACGTTACTCCAGTAGGAAAGGGGCTCTTAGAGAGATGTGAGAGTGAGAGTGATTCGTAGTGGAACGTACATAATAATTAGTGCGTAATCTGCTGTGAATGAGAGAGAGAGACGGCGCTACTGTGCGCAAGTAAACAAACTGCTCCGTATTTAAAATTAAGGGGGAAGTGCCAGGGTAGCCCGCGAAATTGAAATTTTCTTACGTTTTTCGCAATTTGCAGATCAGTGTCAGGTTGTATTTTGATCAAAAGTTGATTCGCGACTATAACAGGTACGTATTTACTGAATTATAATCATTCGAATCATTAATACATCTTTCTAAGTTAGATTTGTACCACGACAACAAATCTCTTATGGAAAACTGCTTAGTGGTACAAATCTAACTTAGAAAGATGTATTAATGAATCTAATGATTATAATTCTATAAATACGTACCTGTTATTGTCGCGAATCAAATTTTGATCAAGATACAACCTGACACTGGCCTGCAATTGCAAAAAACGCAAGAAAATTTGAATTTCGCGGTCTACCACTGCGCATTCACCTTAATTAAAAGTAGTGAGAGTTAATATTTAATAGCGAATTAGTATTTATATCGCACACCTAGATGAAGGGTGGCACAACTCAAAATTATCGGAATCTGCGTTGAAAACTACATTAACTCCAAAGACACCTGTGTATTATAATGCTGATACGCATTGGATTCTTCAAAATGGACGACATTCGCAATAACTTTGACATAACATGAGATAATGGTTTTTCGTCCATTCTGAAAAATGAGCTATTTTGACATAGTGCAGTGTTGATCAGCTGGTCTATTCTGTAAAAATCTCACCGTGAAAACTTGAGTGAAGTGAACTGTCAACCCACCTGATACTATAGGGATTGACACTATTGACAACTCACTTCACCTAAGTTTTCACGGCGATATTTTTACAGAATAGCATTGCTGGACGTGCGATATGAACACATATGTGACACATAGTGAGTGATATTGAAGGTTTTATGAAATATTCAACTAATCGAAAGAAAACTATAAAAGTGCCAGAAGATTAACCCTGGAGTTTACTTAATTCACCTGGGTTAATTCACCTAGGTGCATTAACCATACTTTTTGTAAATATTATTCACCCAGGTGCACAAAGTATACTAAAAGTAAACTTTATTCGCCTAATTCACCTGGGTGCATTAAGTATACTGAAAGTAAACTTTATTCACTTAATTCACTTCACTTTATCAAATTATTCAAGAGGCCCAGCTAAGTTTGCTGGATGGACAAGTTACTGTGGGTCATTTTCTAGAAATGGTTCGTTAAAACGTGTTAAATTAAACAGTTTCTTACACAGTACACAATATATAACTGTAACATTAATATTAAACATATAACTGGAGTCCTTGGATGAAAAACATTTTAATTTTTTTATTGAATTCATAAAAAAATGTTTATTTCAGTGGCGGCGCTAGTGTAGGGCATGAACGCCCTTAACATCTTTTACATAGCAAATAAGTTCCAATTTAGTTAAAAGAGTTATCTATTAAATTTTAGGTGAATAAAGTTCACTTAAAAATTTAGACTGAACTTTTAATTATAAATGTAACTACAAGTACCGGTAAAATGGGGTTAGTTTGATTCTACGGGTTTACTTTGATAACAACTTTCGACTTATGAAAAACTTAACTTAACTTAAATTTTATTAGACATAAATATATACATTTGAACAAAAAAATCAGTTATAATTGTATTTATTAAAGAAACCCCATCATCTTAAAACAACTGCAGCACAAAAAATTGTGGACCGATATTTCTTAGTTTTTTTCTTTGTTAAGGGGTTACTATCAAAATACGTACCAAAAACTAGTGCGATCAAAGTATCCCCGATGTCAGTATGAAGCTGATCACGATGATTATTTTTTTTTTTTTCTCAAAAGGGAGTGTCCAAAAATATTACTTTAATGTAAACATATACAACCCATAAAACTGATGTTACATTTATTTTTGTTAATTTTTCAGCCTTCTTAGTACAGAAATATTTAACCTCGAATTTTAAAATTGATCAAAATTGATCAATGTAACCTCATTTTACGGTAGTGATTAAAGTTTACGAATAGTATAGTTAATGCACCTAGGTGAATTGACTCAGGTGAATTAAGTAAACTCCAGGTTCTTATTGGATTATATTCTACTAGCTTGCGTGACTTTGCAGATGATTAAGTACATTATAAAAAGTAGCCTAAGTGCTATTCCAAGGTATAAGCTATCTCCTTCATTCCAACTTTCATTAAAATACATATAGCAGATAACATATTATTATATGTATATCCTAACGGGGTGAACAGTTGCAGCTATGACGCCAAGGACACTGTCTCATAGAGTCACGCGGTTGCACTGTTACTGTTTATTTACTTAATTTTTTTAATATGACTGTGGAATAGAGGAGTGGACTGTAAGAAACGCTGGTCTGGCCGTAGAATGTGAATTAAGGAGTTCTGTTCGAACGGCGCTCACCGTTCACCCAATCCAGGAACAAATTCAACAGCAAAAAATCTGAGTACGACTCACCTTTTGCTGCAGCACGGCTTCGCAATTAATCTAAATGGTCTTTTGAGTGGACCGTTGATCACGGAGACTGGCACGAATAACACCACACGGTGATGCACAATTTGTCCTGGTTTTATCAATTTTCACTCACGGAGCCAAAAATTAGATAGTTCATCGGGCTAATGCAAATGGCGGCAAACAAGACTGAGCGGCGCTGTGCGTTCTCACTCCTTCTGCAGATGGCGCGCTCGTCGCTTTCGCGCCATAATGTTTAGCCGCTCGTGGATACGGCACAGCCAATCGCGTGCCGACTTAGCGAGCGCATACAGACATTCACTCATTAAATTCGTCCAATCATGGGTTATTAACAGAACATACCCCCTACCGAAACCCAATGACTAATAAAACTTATGGACTTGTCATACCTACAAAATTAGCGTGTATACCTACAAAAATCGGGCAGTTAAGATGGCCGCCTTTCGTAGGGTTGTAACTGCGAGCAACATGCGCAGCTGATATCGACATTATTTAACCTACATGAATTTGTTTTCTATTATTTATTTAAATTTTTCGAATTAGCATCGTAATGTAATGCAGCTGAAGTGACAAGAATTTTAGAAGTTGTGGGTGTTTTATCTTTCTTGGTTTTATAAGACGTTGTAACTTGTCACCTTTCTCAAGCTTCATTTAATATCAGAAGGCCAATATTCTCGTAATATATCTACCTACTTACTACAGGTGTAGAGTATTGTTCATACGAGCTTACATTACACACTGACCAGCATAGCTATTCACAAACACTCGATACGCTTCCGTACCGTATCGGACATCAATCAATGTTATCGTAGGAGTCCTCTTAACGTTGCTCACAAGTCTAAAACACAAAAATTTTGTCAGTTTCAATGAAATAGACGACCGCTATTCTTCCGACAGCTGTTTGCTGTCGGGGGGCAAGGTAAGTCAGGTTATCGAAATGTGTCATTTTCGATACGATAGCCTGTCGGATCGTTGTGAATAGCTATGCAGGAGACTTATGATGTCGTGACTGGCAAAAAAATATTATTATTTATTTCCTACCCCGTTGGTCTAGTGGTCGCAAGACCGATTGCTAAGTGTGGGGTCCTAGGTTCAATACTCGGGTCGAACTTCGATTATTAATTATTACTTTTGTTATTACATTAATGGCATTTAAATAATACTAGATTGCAAAAAAAATAAATAGTTGCGGTCATCTATTCGACTATATTTAACAGAATATATACAAAAACCATTGAGATCGCGAATCGGCAAATGTATACCTTGTTTAACTTGGCTTGAGACAAAGTATAAACAATCACCACAACCAAAACTAGGTGATGAAAAATTCGAAACACACACACAACTCCTCCTTATTACACAAGAAGATCATACAATTTTTGTCAAAATTATATGATCATATAATAGCAGGATTATATCCATTGCAAGGCTATTAATGGACATAATATGGATTATAATCGATAATAACTCAAAGCATCCGACTATTTACCCAACACTAGCAATCAACCGTTTGACAGCACATCTACCACAAAACACGGCAACATAGAGGAAAAACCCCGGCAGTTAACATGGCGACCGACCACGCATAGAAATGATTTTGACGTCACACAAAAGTGTTGCTAAATTTAGTACTTGACAAACATTTGACGTCTCTCTTTTCATATGCAGCTCTTGATTAGTTAAAAAGAAACAAAATGCGTTTTGACATGTGTGTGTCGATATGACAGATATTTGTATAACTATTATTTATATAGTAGAATATGCCGTCTCCATAGTTCTCCCAACTCAGTGACCGAAACCATAGTGATTGATATGTACCTGTCCTAGCTTTGTGGTTGTGACATTGTCATTGATCGTTACTTATTTTCTACGTCATTAAATACATGCTTTTATGATGATAATTAATTTATTTCATTGGCGACGAGGATTAAGTACTTAGTCAAAATGAACGCGGAACAATTTAAAGAATTTATACAAATACAACGTGAGCAACAACAGCAAATATCAGACGTTTTGCAACAACTCGTGGTACAACAACAGCGACCGACAGCGGCGGCCCCCACACCAGGTACGGAGTCTACCAGCTCGACGAACACCAATAACAACTGTAACAAACTCATAATTATTAAAAATTTCAAGTGCGATGCGTTTAACCCTACTAATACGTCAGTAGAATATTTTTTACATTTTTTTTGAAAAAAAAGTGCGATATCTGGGACGTAAGCGAAGACGACATCAGGAAAGAACTCTTATTTTCTTGCTTAACTCCAGAAGTCTTCCACGATCTGAAAGTAGCACTCATACCCGATTTTGAAAATAGTCTATACAAAGACGTAAAGTTTAAACTACTCGACTTACATCGACCTAAAACAACAAAATTCAAAGCTTTATCTGAGTTTTGGAATTGCGTAAGAGACTGCAATGAAACTATGGAACACTACGCTAACAGGCTCAAGAAACTCGCCACCGACTGTGGCTACAAGGACGACTTGTTCGAACGTCTGCTGCGTGATCGATTTGCGACCGGCATAAACCACCCGCAGCTAGAAGTGGATCTGAAACAGAAATTAATTAATAATTAATTTATTTCAGATAATTAATTTATTTCAGTGATGGTTTCAAAAAACTAAGATTACCTTATTACCTATATCATTAAAGGGAGCTCTAAAATAAACACTAAACTAGTTACCTATATCTAACAAAACATTTTATTTGAATCTATTTGGTATAAGGTAATAGGCAGAGTTTATTAGTTGGTCTTTGTAAGACACTTTTTTCAGTGCGCAGTGTTACACACCGAACTATACCGTCGGGACCTGGATGTAATTTTTCTATTTTGCCAAGAGGCCAATTACAGGAGGGAACATTATCAGTTTTTATTATTACTAAATCTCCAACCTTTGGGTTAGAGGAAGACGTAAACCACTTAGCTTTCTGCTGAAGAGTATTTAAATATTCATGACTCCAACGTTTCCAGAAAAGCTGGGAACATCTTTGAATATACTGCCAACGTGACAGTCTGTGAATGTTTACCTCTTGAACGTGTACTCGGGTATAGATGTCAAGCTTCGACCAATGAGAAAGTGTCCGGCGGTTAAAACATTAAATTCGTTGGGATTATCGCTAGCAGGTAATGGGCGAGGGACGCGAATTTAAAATGGCTTCCGCCTTACAAAATATGGTGGAAAGTTCTTTAAACGTTAATGACTTTTCCCCCACACTTCGTACTAAGTGATATTTTGCTGACTTTATGCCCGCTTCCCAGAGACCACCCATATGTGGAGCGCTGGGAACATTAAATTTCCAATCAATCTGTCTTTTAGAGCAGCCATCCGAAATATCATCTTGATTCTCACGCAAAAACCTGTTCATTTCAGATAGATGTTTACTTGCACTACTAAAATTAGTACCACAGTCAGAGTGGAGAACAGCGCATAGACCTCTACGAGATACGAATCTGTCTAAGCACGCAAGTAAACAGTCTGCGGAGAGAGAAGATAATACTTCCAGATGTACTGCTTTTGTTGAAAAGCAGACAAACAGTGCTAAATACGCATTTGTCACTTTAGCATTGCGACGTAAGCTTTCTTTAATTAAAAAAGGACCTCCGAGGTCAACTCCGACGTTAGAAAATACCTTATTAGGTATCAACCGAGTTGGTGGCAAAGGTGCCATTTCGGGTTGCAGTAAAGACGGTTTACATTTTAAAACACGTTTTACACTTAGATAAAACGGATCTAATGACGCTACGAGCAGACAATATAATGAGTATGTCAATGTGAACGAAATGAATTTAATCAGCGGGGCAATTGCGTAAACAGCAATAACATACCCTCGTAGACCTACTGGTAGGACAAAATAGTAGGACCACGAGAAAATACACTATTAATCGGAATCGGTTTAATTTTGACAGTTCAACAACATTCATTGCGTTACTTACGTGTTGAGCAGATACATTTTTTGCTTTAACTAATTTATCACAATACTTTTACGTAAGTGATAAAATCTAGACTGGTATTTATACTCGGTATACTCCAACCTTTATAATTTTGCACTACCATTTAGTCACTTTTTACGTCACGGTGACGTAAACTACTGCGACGCTTTTACGTGACTGTCGCGTAAACTTTTGCGTCACTACTGCGTCATTTTTGTCCAAATTCGCGGCCTGACCCACATACATACATTGCATTACGTTTTGTATTTTATTAGTAGGTACGTAATTACTTCTATACTGCGTCTGAGATAAGAATAGAAAGGTCAATGACCTCCATTTGTCAACTGTCATTTGAAAATTACGTTTAGAAATATCTACCTACTAAAAAAATATTAATCATTTAAAAATAAAATACCTATAAGATTTTTTTATTTACTTATTATTAGTTCAGAAGTATTTTTAACAAAAGATGCTTAAACATTAAAAAGCATTTTTTTTTTGCATTGCCATTCTTTGGCCAAAGAACGACCCATATAGTGTACTACAAATACGTACTGTACTGACATCTTTATCGAAAGAGGCAGCCCTGGCAACTCACAATAACCACGCGGCGGGCGCGCAGCTACAATGCAAAACTCACTTTACGCTTGTAAGGGTAGGTACATTTTCGTTCGCAGCGACTCGAAGGTCGCTGTATTGAACATTTTGTATGTAGTTATTTATATGGTAAATCAAACTCAAACTCAAACTCAAAGCATTTATTTCAATTAAACCATTTACAGGCACTTTTGAATTGTCAAGAAGATGGTCAGTCAGAAAATATGAAGCTAGTTGCCCATTCCAAAGCGTAGGTACCTATGGAGAAGAACGGGCAAGAAACTCCATGGACACTCTTTTAAATTCTAGTTTTACAAAAATATTAGTTACATCATTTATTTTGAATTTATAATTATGTGAGAACGATGTAAAAAAAGAAACTTACTACGCGTTAAAAGCGTCCAGAGTACAGCAAATAGTAACAAAACAACAATTCAAAATAAAATAATTCAAAATAAGCCGAGGCAGCTGAGTGATGACCAGCCCCAACTGACGGCGCCCGTTCACGAACATGACGCATAGATCAGCACCATTCAGCTCAACCATTTTGAAGGGAGCTAAATGATCCAACACACACGCCACCGTCAGCGAGACATATGCAATATGTAGTGCAGGGTTAAATTTCGTTAGTTTTTTTATTTTTATTATAAGCATTATTTTCTTTGTGTTTTTAATTAGCTAAGTGATGTCAAATATTAATAAAAATTAATATCAACAAACACACTAGTTTTTACTTATTAAAAAAAATCCTGCTGTGTGTCACCTCTATCTTAGTTTTCTTCCCAGGAATTTGATTATTATTTGCAATAAAACGGTACATTGTTTGATACTCTTTAGTAATGTAATCGTTAGTAAAAAAAATTTACTAAAGGATAGGCTGTAGCATTCGTCTATTTAACTTATGAATGCTACGTAAATTGAGCTTTCTTATGATAAACGTTTCAATTGAGGGACCACCTTAAATCGATTGTAACTTTTGAATGGCTTGTTTTACAAACTAGAGGTTGAATTTACAATCGTTCCAGTACTTTTACTAACGCTAGACCCATAATATGTGAATTTCAAATTCCATTGTGCTATCCACTCTTGGTTAACTTATGGTGATCGATTGAGGGACCACCTTCCGCGTGCTAGTTCTTTTTATTATGTGAACAGAATCGGTTGATATTCAATAAATTACTTTTACAAATCTTTTACTAAAAGTAGTCATTTATAGCAGTTGTAAATTTTAACTAGGTTTTGAGATAGGGATGTCAGTCAGTCACGATTGAGGGACCACCTTTAACCGATTGTAACTTTTGAGTGGCTACAATTGTTTGAGAACTTTTACTAAAGGCTGACGCATTCAAATAATGTTCATTCTCTGATTAGCTCTTTCCAGTATAGTTTGGCCATCAGGATGGTCAGTGAAAAGTTCAAAACGGAATGGAAATGGTTAAAAATTATTCCATTAGATTTCTAGACCCTTTGTTGAAATATAAATAAGTAAAGGCTTGAGACAAAGTTGTAAAACTAAACGGAAGCTACGTTACGGATATTATAAAAATAAAAATTTAATTAATAAAACTAAATATAAAACCTACTCCAGTCTGCTAAATAAATGCATTTATAATTCAAAAAAGAGTGCAAATGTAAAATATATTCATAATCATGATAACAAGTGTAAAGCCACATGGAATGTCATTAAAACCGAAATAAACAGTAACACTCACAAAGACAACATAGAAAGTATTAAATTTAATGAAACAATAACTACAGACCCTGTACAAATGGCTACTATATTTAATAACAATTATGTCAAATTAACGCATGTACAAGGTGAAAAAAGCACAAACCAAAACCGCTTCAAAAATACGTGTGTCAACTCTATGTTTCTTAGACCAATGGAAGTTAACGAGGTAAGACAGGACATAATGTCTCTGTCCAACACTAGGTCGGAGGGCTATGATGAGATTAACACAAAAATCGTCAAAGCATGCTGCAACGAACTGACTGGTATTCTGACGCATTTAATAAACATGTCATTTTCACAAGGTACCTTTCCTGAAAAATTAAAACTGTCTTTAATAAAGCCCTTATTCAAGAAGGGAGATAAATGTGACATCAACAATTACCGACCTATAACTCTTATACCCATATTGTCTAAAATTTTTGAAAAATGTATGTTTAAAAGGTTAACTGACTTTTGCAATAAATATCATATTATAAGTGACCAGCAGTTTGGATTCCAAAAGAACAAGTCCACATCGTTAGCTGTTTTTTCCCTAATGCAAGCTATACTTTCAAATATTAATAATAATTATATAACTACAGGCCTCTTTTTTGATCTATCGAAAGCCTTCGATCTGGTGTCACATGACACATTGCTACAAAAATTGGAAGCTGTTGGTATTAGAGGACCGGCACTTCAGTGGCTGTCGTCCTATTTAAGCAATAGAAAACAATGTGTCACCATCAATAAAAAAAATGAAAATAATGTAATAATATCCTATTCATCGGAATATAAACATAATAAATATGGCGTTCCACAGGGAAGTGTGCTGGGTCCAATATTATTCCTCATTTATATAAATGACATCATAAAAATAACTAACCATAAATGCGTATTATTTGCTGACGATATTTCTATTATAGTGACATCTAATAAAAAACTAAATACCGTTTCAGAACATGAACTTGACATTAATAATACAATTGACAAATTATTGCATTGGCTTGACATTAACCATTTGAAGATAAATTTAGACAAATCCGTTTACATCCAATTTAATCGATCAAATAATTCCAAAAATGACATTAAACTCAATATTAATAAAATCAATGAAGTAACGCGTACCAGATTTTTAGGTGTAATAATAGATAAAGACATTAACTGGAAAGAGCACATAGACAATGTTAGCACTAAAATTAATAAATTTGTTTATGCATTAAAACAAGTAAAAAATGTAACTAATATAAAAACTGCTGTAATGTCATACCACGCGTACGTCGAATCGTTGTTACGTTATGGACTAATAATGTGGGGTAACAGCACTGACTTCCAAAGAGCATTCATCGCTCAAAAAAAGTGCATGAGAGCAATTTGTGGACTTAAGCCCGACGACTCATGTCGACCAATATTTAAAAAACTTGGTTTGTTACCGTTACCGTCGCTTTACATCTACGAAATATGTGTGCTTGTTATGAAAAATAAGCAACTATTTAAGACTGCAAATGATGTCAATCCTCGGAACCGACGAGATCCATATAAACTAGTGTTAAATGATTTGCCTAGACTGTCTAAATACAATAGTAACTGCTTGGCAATGTGTGTGCGCATTTATAATAAAATTCCAAGGCAATTCAAAGCTTTAAATTCAAAATTATTTAAAATTAAATTTCATAAGTGGTTACTCGAATGTAGTTTTTATAGTTTAAAAGAATTTATAGATAAAAAATGTTGATGACGATGACGATTGTTGTTGCTTAACTTGTCTTTAAAATTTTGCATGCTATGTTTTATCCTAGCTGAACATGCTTGTGCCTCAATTTGTATTTAACATCTTTATATACCATGTTTTACGCAAATAAATATTCTATTCTATTCTATTCTATTCTATTCATCCAATAATTAAATACTTTCTATGATATTTATTGACGGTCAAACCGTCATATTTGACAGATGTATAGAATCCATATGTCAATTATGACATTGTTAAAGTGTGTTCCAGGTTTAATTTGGGCTGCCATCAACAAATAAAATATATGTACTAACATTTTTTTTTTCTCTTAAATGAAGGGGTCTAAAAATATTATTTCAGTGGTTTCTAGTTCCATATTTTTGTAGCTTTTATTTGGGTGTATTTTGATTCTAGTTTATTACAAAAATTGCTCACTTCAGATACTTTATTTATAAATTCCGAAAATAACAATATTTGGTCTTCCTCTAGGAACCCACAAATCAAAGGAGTTACCCTGGGTTTAGCGAAGCTCCCAGGAACGCGTTCATAAAACGAGGTGTCCCAATGGCCTCTTTGGATTTAATGATGGCATCTTTAGCTAAGAACACATTGAAACAATATAGTGTGGCCTTCAAAAGTTGGTGGCAGTATTGCCTTAACAATGAAATAGATCCATACAAACCTTGTATACCGTCAGTGTTATCATTCTTAACGGAACAGTTTGATAAAGGTGCAGCTTACGGCTCTCTTGATAGTTACCGTTCGGCTTTAAGTTTAATATTTGATAATGATTTAGGATCTCATGAACAGGTGTACGTTACCCTAAAGGTTAAGAGTTACGCAGGAGTTAGTTAGGAGTAGCTCCTAGAGTGATATGAGTGGAACGTATAATAAGGCAAGTGACGTCATCAGGCCATACGAACCAATATCGGTATTGAGTTATTAATATTTTTTTAAATCTACTAAGTATCAAACTTTCGAAACATTATGTTTGTAATAAACTCGGCAATAACGTCACTTCCTACTCTCTGATAAGTCTCTACGTCACATATTTATGTAAAAGTAAATAAATAGTTACCTAATTAAACCATTTGTACGCACCTGTACCCATCCAAATTCAATTATAATACTACCAATTTAAGAAGTTGGGCATAATGTACTGTGAGCCCGCTTTTATGTAGTCATTCGAATTTGTTCGGTTAATCGTGTGATTTCTTTTCCTATCGTTTTTTTTGTCATATCTAAGTAGTTAGAAGGTTTTTTCAGCTGAAACTTTAAGGATAAACAATTTAATAAAGGTACTAATTATTAGTATAATCTTTTATTTCATTATTTACATATAAATTATATTTTTAAATATTAGAATATAAAAAATAATATATAAAAACATTTAAAAATATAAAAAAATAGTAGCCCACCGGTATCGGGAACAGGGTCCAAGCTACCGGCGGTCAGGGCTCCAGAGAGAGGAACCTCCGGACAATGCGGGCCGTGTCCAGAAGTACCGCTTTCTGAATCAAGCCCTTGATCCAGCTGGCCAACGAGAGCCTCCTTAGGTGTTGGTCGAGACTCTTGGCTATTAACCCATTGGCAGTCACGACTATCGGCACAATGATCGCTGAGTCCACATCCCACATGTCGACAACCTCGCGAGCCAAGTCAAGATACTTGATTTGTTTATCTTTTTCGGCTTTCACGAGGTTCTCATCATGTGGGACGGTTATGTCGTGAGTTACGCAGGAGTTAGTTAGGAGTAGCTCCTAGAGTGATATGAGTGGAACGTATAATAAGGCAAGTGACGTCATCAGGCCATACGAACCAATATCGGTATTGAGTACTAAACATAACATGTTATGTTATGTTTAGTATAATCATGATTACAGTCACTTAATAATAACTCATGTATTGGAGCGTTACATTATATCGTAGCCAGATTTTAATTAAAATGGAATAACTCTCTAAGGAGTTGGAATAGAAACATCGAATTTCACACGTCTATGACTTCCAAATAGATCAAAATTAAACTATATAAATGTACGTAAAATGTACGTTTTTGCACTAAAATAGGTATAATTGTACGTGTCTGTGTGCGTAGCAAACATCATTTTAAAGTGAGCCGCCATCCTGGATGTCAGGTTGGCGGGTGAATTTTAGTTCAATTAACTTTTTCCAAATTTGACATAAGGAATAAAATGTACGTCAATTGTACATATAGGAACACTATTAAAAAACTTCTTAAATGTTATAGAAGCTCTGATATTGTAAAACGCACGTGAGCCGCCACCCTGACGTCAGAATGGCGGGTTGTTTCTAAACCAATCAAACTATTTTGACCAACCAAATAACGAATAAATGTACGTCTTATGTTCTTGTCAGATTGTAAAAAAAAACACGATTAAATAATTCATAGCTTTTTATAACATTTGACCATAAAGTATACAATGGGCAATCATCATTTCTGTACTTCTATTTAATCTTGGCTTCAAATCATCATAGCACATCCATATACCATCACCCCTATATGAATGCGCTTTATAGTGTCCAATTGCGTCATAATTAGAAATTAAGCTTGAAGGTACATATTCAAGGACTCCTATAATATAATTAATAAGTATTATTACCGTTGAGTGTTATTTCTAACGGAATATTGTCAATACAGATAAATGCTGATTGACTATATTCAAAAAGTATGAAGTTTTCGGGTACCTATGTATTCAAACGTTCGCATGCCTTTACAGCCATTTCGATTACATACGACCAAATTGCTAAAACAACATACAAACATACTTTTTATAAATAGTCAAATCAAGTTAAGACAGATTCAATCTCAAATAAATTTGATTATTTTTTATAGACTTTTTAAAATTTTAAATATGGAACGCGCCGCGTCATCGCCGCGGGCCGTACTGCTTAATAGTTTTTTTTTTATTCACACTGGCTGTTTATACACTCACAAGACCGAAGCAATTTTCTTAATTATTAAAAAAAAATCGTAGCTGACTACCTACCTAACCAAGTTTAGTTCTATTTTTAAAATTCACTCCCGCCGTAAAGGGTAGCAATTACTATGAGTCTTTACCGCCCAAAGGTGATTGATTAATGTGAAAGAAGATTGAAACTGTCTGATAGTGCTAGTGAATACTTTAAATATTATTCGAAATGAAGCGAGGAAAAAAGAGTTTAGTATCATTAGAAGAACAAAAGAAAGTATTTACGAAATACAAACATTTTTTTAAACATGAAAGTGATTTGCCCCCGTCAGTTGATGAAATTTATACAATAATCAGTAAAGAATTACAAGGTAAAATGTCAAGAAAGGCATTGTATTTATCCCTAAAGAGAAATTACCGTAGCTTTTCTCTTTGTAATGAATCTAATTTTGAAGAAACAATAAGTCAGCCGTCGTTTGATAATAATTGTGAACACAAAACAAATGAATCGGATGTTCAAACTGAATCTGACAATGAATTCGAAGAAATTGAGGACCATAGCTCAGAAGGTACGGAGTTTACATTTTACCTAGACATAATATACAAATCGGAAAAAATACGACCAATAGCAAAAACCATTGTTAGAAATAAGCTATCGTCTTCATATCAAAACAAGTATGTATTGGCTAAACACGAATGGGCACATTTACTCCGAGAAGAGGTTTGGTCAAAAACTAGGATACCATGTAGTTGGACTTTTAAAACTCATTCGGTAAAATATGAAGAGCGAATAACTTGCTACGGCGCATGTACTCAATGTAACGCGAAATTGAATATTGTGATTATGTGGCCAACGCAGAAAATTGCTGTTTGTCAAGGTAACATTGCGAATTATGATAAAAAATTTCAGCACAACTCTAAAAAAAAGATAAAATTGTCTTCTTTAAAACGAAAAGAAGTTTGTGAAGATTTGAAACAGGAATCGTCAATTGTTATTCGTAATAAACTTGCTAATGCTATGATGAATGCCGGGGATTTCGAACCGAGTCATTTGCCGACAACTGGCTGTTTAAGGCAAATAAAGTACGAATATAATAAAATTCAATATTATCATCAAAATCCAGCTTTGGCCATTTGGATGATGACAAATATACGTCCATATAATGATATAATTCGACAAATATCCCTGTATCCATTTTATGTTTATTATTGGTCATCAACTCAGGAAACACACTACAAAAACTATCACAATTCTTCCGATAAAGTAATTATGGCTACTGACGCTACTGGTAGTCTGTTCAAAGGGGTTGGCCCTTCAAATGAAATACATAACATAATCAGCCTGTAATGTTCCCACTGCTGGGACACAGGCCTCCTCGCAGTGAGAGGGAGTGGGCCGTAATCCACCACGCGGGCCCAGTGCGGGTTGGCAGATGTCACATGTCATCGAATTTTTGGTTCTAGGACATGCCGGTTTCCTCACGATGTTTTCCTTCACCGTTTTGAGAGCAGTGGTGATGAAATAATTTACACAAACTAAAGCGCCTGTCTGGATTCGAACCTACGACCTACAACTCGCAGGTCGCGGCCGTTACCACTTGGCCACCACTGCTCCCCCAATGAAATGATTATGACAAATCACATTTTTTTGTATAATGCTATGATGTATGATAATAACAATGAACGAAGCGTTCCTATTATGCAGATGTTATCTGATAGTCATGACATGGATACTATTACGAAATGGATAAAAACTTGGATTAAAGACAAAAAAAATCCTAATGAAGTAATACTGGATGATTCGGCAGCTTTGATAGGAGCAGCAGTAAAAGCATTCACTAATTGCGATTCTACAAAAACCTATATAATACAATCATTTAATAAATTGGAGGAACGAGCTCAAACTCCAAATGAAACATATATTCGTCTTGATGTAAGCCACTTTGTTAAAATAATATGCAACTTAACCTGTTTTAAAAATATTGACGTAAGAGTAAAATCGTTTTATTGTCGATGCTATCTTTACATTATGTCCCTTGAAGATTACGATACTGTAAAAGAAGTCATTACAGACATTGTAACTATAATGTTGAACAAAAATGATTGTGATGGATCAAGGTGTGCAAAATCAATATTAAAACTTAAAAAAATTCTCAGCAAACAAGCAGGAGATCATAATGTAGATGAACATCAAACAGAAGAAAGTGAAGACTTAAACGCAATGAAAGATAAAACCGATGATTCAATATTTGCGAGAGTTATAAAAGGGTTTCATAAAGCACCTGAAAAAAAGATTACAAATATCCCGGAATGGTACACCTCTCTAATAGAAAAAGAACAATTAATCGTCACGTTATCCGAGATCGAAGATATCAACATTCATGAGAATTTATATTTTAAGCCATCACTTTTGTCGACATTAACAAGATTAGTTAGCCAACTGCCTCTTTGGTCTAACATTATTTTCGGACCTATACACTGGTAAGTGTATAGGTCCGAAAATAAAAGACCTTCATCATCTAATGTTGAAAGTAATTTTCGAAACATAAAAAGATATCTCTGCAACATAAAAACTAAGAATCACCGTCTGAGAGTTGATGAATTTATTTTAAAACACACACAATTTATAGAAGGAGAAATGAAAACAGCATTAGTGAAAGAAAAACTACATAAAAGAATACAAAAAAAACCGCGAGAAAATGTCATGCCAGGTAAACAAAAGTCAATAAAAGAAAATTTCAAGAACGAATCTACTTTTGTTGAAAATCCGTCATTAATCGAAAATTGGAAAGGTTTAGGAAGAAAAAGAAAACTACCATTTAAGGCATTACAAGGAAAGAGACGAAAGTTAGAAATAAGAGATAATAATAAAAATATTTTAACGGAATATATAAAGAACGAGAAAGAAAAGTTAAATGAAATTGAAAAAGTCATGGAAAATCGGAAAGAAACGGAAACCAATGACAAGCAGAAAGCATTTAAAAATATACCAATACTACTTAATGGCATTCTTTCACAGTCTTCTTCAATTAATGTAACAAACACATGCGCTTTTGATTCCGCTTGTTACTTGATTGCAAAAGCTTGTGCTGATGGATTTGCGCTCAATACCAAAGTGCTTTATAATAAAAATGAGATTTGTCTTTTTATAAAAAATATGTTTGATGCAAGTCATTCTATCGATGATCTTTACAATTTTCGTGCTCAAGTTGTAAAGAATTATTTTAGAACAAATTTATTAGGAGAATCAAGGACAAAACAATGCGAATGTAGCGTGACATACATTTTTGAAAGGCTCTTTGCTGATATTATCTGGAGTGCCGAGAGGATAGAAACCTGTACAAGTGAGACTTGTGTGACCAACAATGTGCGAAGAAAAATTACATTTCTTTCACTTGACCCAACGAAAGACATTTCCCAAATAAATGAGAGGCAGCTGTATCCATGTTATGGGGCGACACCAATTTGGTCGTATGTAATCGAAATGGCTGTAAAGGCTTGCGAACATTTGAATACATACTCGAAAACTTCATACTTTTTGAGTATAGTCAATCGGCATTTATCTGCATTGACAATATTCCGTTAGAAATTACACTCAACGGTAATAATACATATTATATTATAGGAGTCCTTGAATATGTACCTTCAAGCTTAAATTCAAATTATGACGCAATTGGACACTATAAAGCGCATTCATATAGGGGTGATGGTATATGGATGTGCTATGATGATTTGAAGCCAAGATTAAATAGAAGTACAGAAATGATGATTGCCCATTGTATACTTTATGGTCAAATGTTATAAAAAGCTATGAATTATTTAATCGTGTTTTTTTTTACAATCTGACAAGAACATAAGACGTACATTTATTCGTTATTTGGTTGGTCAAAATAGTTTGATTGGTTTAGAATCAACCCGCTATTCTGACGTCAGGGTGGCGGCTCACGTGCGTTTTACAATATCAGGGGGTCTACTCCCTAAGTCCGTCAACGAAGTGAACGGCCCGTCCGACAGTAGCCCGATACGTCGGACTGAACCCTACTCCCTAACGATTTCGGATTCATCAGTTTCAAACGGAATCATAGACAATATTCGTGAACGAAGGACGCATGGCGATAGAGTTGCGTTATTTTACCGGTCGATTACCGGTTTACTTATTTTGTAGTTTTTTAGCTTATTAAACAAAAAATAATACTTTTGTCGTTAGAAATTGACAACATATTTTAAAATATACTTTTTATTATGTCTTAAATATAGAATTTAATTATTTTTGCCATTTTTGTCCGGAAACCGGCATCATCCTGTTGATACCTTTGCCTGTTTACTTTTTGAAGGAAATTTTCAAATGAAATGTCAAAGTATAGCACGGGTTTTTCTATGGCTATAGTAGGTACGATGTTGATGCTATGCATTTAAAGAAGTGACTTTAAAAAAGTTCATATACTTTGTCAGCCGGGAAGTTTTCTGTATTCTAATTAGCTTTCCATTCCATGGTTAATTGTGTAAAATGTCCCCAACCGCTGCAGCAACTCACTGGCAAATTGAGGTCCTTCTCGATTTTATGGGTGAGAACAAAGAATTGGCTCGCGGATTATTGAGGGGTGCCGACGGGAGAGTTCGCTCAAAATGGCTGTGGGAAAACCTGTGCAACTCCCTTAACTCAATGGGAAGTTGCACTGAGTTGGGAAGTTGCACTGAGTCCGTCGAGCAGTGGCAAAGAGTGAGGATCCAAAAGTAAACAAAGACCACAGTAAATGGGTGGGACGGATTGGTAATACAGCTCAATAAGTTGCAGAAACTTTAAATATGTCCTTACTTTCATTCTTGGATCAACACCACTTCGGCGTATGTGTTGAAGCAAAAGAGGTATTAAATCCGCACATACGTCTTCGAATAACTCCCGAGTGAGCCTATAGTTCCCTATGAACTCAACGTCGGGAATACTCGCCAACCTAAAGTTTTGGCGTAAATAATATCGACGTTGCCTCCGCTCTTCCTGTAAAGCTTCTTCAATCAATAAAAAAGCAGCCATAGTTTGAAATTATTTTATTTTAGTAACTTTCGTCGATAGCACGAGAACTATTTTGATGTCGTATCAGCTGACGTAAGTATCCGTCAAAACCCGTGTCATGTTCAACTGTTCGGACGGGCAAAAACACATCGGGAGTAGGGACAACAGTCAAATCGCGTTGTCATTCATTCTTCGCTCGGACCCCGAACGATTCATCCGTTCGTAGGTCATAGGGAGTAGGAAACGCCGTGTACGTTACCCTAGCAGGAAAGTAGCTCCTAGAGTGATATGAGTGGAACGTATAATTAGTGCGTAATCTGCTGTAAATGTGCGCCAAATAAAAAATTTGTGCGCTTTGTCGTTTTGGAAAAAAACGGAAAAAACTATTCCTGCTAGGGTAACGTTTTTCAAACAAAACATGTCACAGCGCCTAAACGAGAAAACGTATAAGATCGCTGAAAACTGTGTTCGGTCCTTCTTGATGCTAATAATAACCATAACCAGTTTCAAAAGTGTACGTGCATGCTTTATTGAATAAGGTCAGATAGGCAGTCGCTCCATGTAAAATACTGGTATTCGGCTGCATCTGGTTAGACTGGAAGCCGACCCCAACATAGTTGGGAAAAGGCTAGGCAGATGATGACTTAATCATGTGCAAAGTCACGCAAGCTGGTAGAATATAATCTAATAACAAGTTTATTTTTTTACTTCTTTTCTACTTCAGTGTACTCAGGCACAACACGTGTCAACCGGTTCGTGAGTAAAGTTAAGAATGTCATCGATATGTATGAATCCGTCGCTTTTTTGTGGTCATTCGAATTTGGTCGGATAACCAGCCGTTGTTTACATGTTATGTTTTTGCTTATATCTACTGAATGCGAAACATTCCAAGCTGAACATTTTAACTATATATTCTTGACTAGACGCACTAATTTTTAAAAGAGGTATTAAATCCGCACATACGTCTTCGAATAACTCCCGAGTGAGCCTATAGTTCCCTATGAACTCAACGTCGGGAATACTCGCCAACCTAAAGTTTTGGCGTAAATAATATCGACGTTGCCTCCGCTCTTCCTGTAAAGCTTCTTCAATCAATAAAAAAGCAGCCATAGTTTGAAATTATTTTATTTTAGTAACTTTCGTCGATAGCACGAGAACTATTTTGATGTCGTTTCAGCTGACGTAAGTATCCGTCAAAACCCGTGTCATGTTCAACTGTTCGGACGGGCAAAAACACATCGGGAGTAGGGACAACAGTCAAATCGCGTTGTCATTCATTCTTCGCTCGGACCCCGAACGATTCATCCGTTCGTAGGTCATAGGGAGTAGGAAACGCCGTGTACGTTACCCTAGCAGGAAAGTAGCTCCTAGAGTGATATGAGTGGAACGTATAATTAGTGCGTAATCTGCTGTAAATGTGCGCCAAATAAAAAATTTGTGCGCTTTGTCGTTTTGGAAAAAAACGGAAAAAACTATTCCTGCTAGGGTAACGTTTTTCAAACAAAACATGTCACAGCGCCTAAACGAGAAAACGTATAAGATCGCTGAAAACTGTGTTCGGTCCTTCTTGATGCTAATAATAACCATAACCAGTTTCAAAAGTGTACGTGCATGCTTTATTGAATAAGGTCAGATAGGCAGTCGCTCCATGTAAAATACTGGTATTCGGCTGCATCTGGTTAGACTGGAAGCCGACCCCAACATAGTTGGGAAAAGGCTAGGCAGATGATGACTTAATCATGTGCAAAGTCACGCAAGCTGGTAGAATATAATCTAATAACAAGTTTATTTTTTTACTTCTTTTCTACTTCAGTGTACTCAGGCACAACACGTGTCAACCGGTTCGTGAGTAAAGTTAAGAATGTCATCGATATGTATGAATCCGTCGCTTTTTTGTGGTCATTCGAATTTGGTCGGATAACCAGCCGTTGTTTACATGTTATGTTTTTGCTTATATCTACTGAATGCGAAACATTCCAAGCTGAACATTTTAACTATATATTCTTGACTAGACGCACTAATTTTTAAAAGAGGTATTAAATCCGCACATACGTCTTCGAATAACTCCCGAGTGAGCCTATAGTTCCCTATGAACTCAACGTCGGGAATACTCGCCAACCTAAAGTTTTGGCGTAAATAATATCGACGTTGCCTCCGCTCTTCCTGTAAAGCTTCTTCAATCAATAAAAAAGCAGCCATAGTTTGAAATTATTTTATTTTAGTAACTTTCGTCGATAGCACGAGAACTATTTTGATGTCGTATCAGCTGACGTAAGTATCCGTCAAAACCCGTGTCATGTTCAACTGTTCGGACGGGCAAAAACACATCGGGAGTAGGGACAACAGTCAAATCGCGTTGTCATTCATTCTTCGCTCGGACCCCGAACGATTCATCCGTTCGTAGGCCATAGGGAGTAGGAAACGCCGTGTACGTTACCCTAGCAGGAAAGTAGCTCCTAGAGTGATATGAGTGGAACGTATAATTAGTGCGTAATCTGCTGTAAATGTGCGCCAAATAAAAAATTTGTGCGCTTTGTCGTTTTGGAAAAAAACGGAAAAAACTATTCCTGCTAGGGTAACGTTTTTCCAGCAGGAAAATTCTAAACGAATGATTGGAGAGAGAAATATTGTGTATGGGCAGAGAGCTTATATTTGTGCAAAAATGTGCGCTGAAAATATAATTTGTGCGTCTTCAGGTTTTCGAGATATTGAGTTTCCTGCTGGAGTGACGTTTTGCAGAATCGTGTATCTCTAAAACTATTGTATGTGCGCCTGTAGAATAAACATACACGAGTAGCCTTTAATTTGTGCGTATTTGTGACAGAATTAGATTCAAGAAAATATTTATAATTTTCAAGTAATCTCGCTTTTTTGAAAACGCGAAAACATGTCACAGCGCCTAAACGAGAAAACGTATAAGATCGCTGAAAACTGTGTTCGGTCCTTCTTGATGCTAATAATAACCATAACCAGTTTCAAAAGTGTACGTGCATGCTTTATTGAATAAGGTCAGATAGGCAGTCGCTCCATGTAAAATACTGGTATTCGGCTGCATCTGGTTAGACTGGAAGCCAACCCCAACATAGTTGGGAAAAGGCTAGGCAGATGATGACTTAATCATGTGCAAAGTCACGCAAGCTAGTAGAATATAATCTAATAACAAGTTTATTTTTTTACTTCTTTTCTACTTCAGTGTACTCAGGCACAACACGTGTCAACCGGTTCGTGAGTAAAGTTAAGAATGTCATCGATATGTATGAATCCGTCGCTTTTTTGTGGTCATTCGAATTTGGTCGGATAACCAGCCGTTGTTTACATGTTATGTTTTTGCTTATATCTACTGAATGTGAAACATTCCAAGCTGAACATTTTAACTATATATTCTTGACTAGACGCACTCATTTTTGGTTTAAACTACACATCTTGGGTTGAGCCGATTTCTTGTGTACGTTACCCTAGCAGGAAAGTAGCTCCTAGAGTGATATGAGTGGAACGTATAATTAGTGCGTAATCTGCTGTAAATGTGCGCCAAATAAAAAATTTGTGCGCTTTGTCGTTTTGGAAAAAAACGGAAAAAACGATTCCTGCTAGGGTAACGTTTTTCCAGCAGGAAAATTCTAAACGAATGATCGGAGAGAGAAATATTGTGCATGGGCAGAGAGCTTATATTTGTGCAAAAATGTGCGCTGAAAATATAATTTGTGCGTCTTCAGGTTTTCGAGATATTGAGTTTCCTGCTGGAGTGACGTTTTGCAGAATCGCGTATCTCTAAAACTATTGTATGTGCGCCTGTAGAATAAACATACACGAGTAGCCCTTAATTTGTGCGTATTTGTGACAGAATTAGATTCAAGAAAATATTTATAATTTTCAAGTAATCGCGCTTTATTGAAAACGCGAAAACATGTCACAGCGCCTAAACGAAAAAACGTATAAGATCGCTGAAAACTGTGTTCGGTCCTTCTTGATGCTAATAATAACCATAACAAGTTTCAAAAGTGTACGTGCATGCTTTATTGAATAATATTGCCTAAAGTCAAAACGACGGGGTCGTAACTTTGACGGCAAAATACAAGAAATCGGCTCAACCCAAGATGTGTAGTTTAAACCAAAAATTAGTGCGTCTAGTCAAGAATATATAGTTAAAATGTTCAGCTTGGAATGTTTCGCATTCAGTAGATATAAGCAAAAAACATAACATGTAAACAACGGCTGGTTATCCGACCAAATTCGAATGACCACAAAAAAGCGACGGATTCATAATATCGATGGTCTTCTTTATTGGTCGTATTAAACCTAAGCTGTTGTCCGTACAGTTGCGTTCAAACATTATTTGTTTGCAATTATATGACCTAGTTTTGAGGGAGATTCAGCTTTGCAGATTTCGGCGAGTCACGTGTCGATCGTATAGCATATTTACTTTACTAGTAATATAATGTTATTAAGTTTAAAAAGCAAGAAATAAAAGTTAATTTAAAAAAAACCCCGACTCAAACAAAAACCTCTAAAAACTAAAAAATAATATATTATTGGCCCTTTAAGTTTAATATAAGTTGCAGGAAATATTTTGATCCAAGCGTCCTCACGTTGGGGTCACCTCATCTGTTTGGCGTTTTCATTAGCCGTCGCTAATGAAAACGCCAAACAGATGAGGTTTTAAACCCAGCAATAATGAATGCATGCTATTGTAGAAAAAATAGCTGCTGTTAACTTCCAATTTTCATTAGCCGTCCCCCGACGTGAGGAAGCTTGGATCAAAATATTCCCTGCAACTTATATTAAACTTAAAGGGCCAATATAAATTATTTTTTAATGTTAGATTTGAGCTGACGCTCCATCACAATAATATGTTATCTGCTGTATGTATTTTAATGAAAGCTGGAATGAAGAAGATAGCTTATTCCTTGGAATAGCACATAAGCTACTTTTTATAATGTACTTACTTAATCATGTGCGGAGAGGAGAGGGGTCCGTGGCTAAATAATAACAGCCGCACAGGTCGATCGATCAGGTTAAGGGACGCTTGCCGCGGTTGGTCTGTGGATAGGTGACCATCTTTACATACTGAGACCCCTCCGTGCCTCGGAAAGCACGTTAAGCCGTTGGTCCCGGCTGTCATTCGTGGATCTTTGACAGTAGTTACGAGTAGTCAGAGGCCCGAAAGTCTGACAACCAGTCTTACCAAGGGGTATCGTATTACCCAGTAACTGGGTTGTGGAGGTCAGATAGGCAGTCGCTCCATGTAAAATACTGGTATTCGGCTGCATCTGGTTAGACTGGAAGCCGACCCCAACATAGTTGGGAAAAGGCTAGGCAGATGATGATCATGTGCAAAGTCACGCAAGCTAGTAGAATATAATCTAATAACAAGTTTATTTTTTTACTTCTTTTCTACTTCAGTGTACTCAGGCACAACACGTGTTAACCGGTTCGTGAGTAAAGTTAAGAATGTCATCGATATGTATGAATCCGTCGCTTTTTTGTGGTCATTCGAATTTGGTCGGATAACCAGCCGTTGTTTACATGTTATGTTTTTTGCTTATATCTACTGAATGCGAAACATTCCAAGCTGAACATTTTAACTATATATTCTTGACTAGACGCACTAATTTTTGGTTTAAACTACACATCTTGGGTTGAGCCGATTTCTTGTATTTTGCCGTCAAAGTTACGACCCCGTCGTTTTGACTTTAGGCAATATTATTCAATAAAACATGCACGTACACTTTTGAAACTTGTTATGGTTATTATTAGTGTACGTTACCCTAGCAGGAAAGTAGCTCCTAGAGTGATATGAGTGGAACGTATAATTAGTGCGTAATCTGCTGTAAATGTGCGCCAAATAAAAAATTTGTGCGCTTTGTCGTTTTGGAAAAAAACGGAAAAAACTATTCCTGCTAGGGTAACGTTTTTCCAGCAGGAAAATTCTAAACGAATGATCGGAGAGAGAAATATTGTGTATGGGCAGAGAGCTTATATTTGTGCAAAAATGTGCGCTGAAAATATAATTTGTGCGTCTTCAGGTTTTCGAGATATTGAGTTTCCTGCTGGAGTGACGTTTTGCAGAATCGTGTATCTCTAAAACTATTGTATGTGCGCCTGTAGAATAAACATACACGAGTAGCCTTTAATTTGTGCGTATTTGTGACAGAATTAGATTCAAGAAAATATTTATAATTTTCAAGTAATCTCGCTTTTTTGAAAACGCGAAAACATGTCACAGCGCCTAAACGAGAAAACGTATAAGATCGCTGAAAACTGTGTTCGGTCCTTCTTGATGCTAATAATAACCATAACCAGTTTCAAAAGTGTACGTGCATGCTTTATTGAATAAGGTCAGATAGGCAGTCGCTCCATGTAAAATACTGGTATTCGGCTGCATCTGGTTAGACTGGAAGCCGACCCCAACATAGTTGGGAAAAGGCTAGGCAGATGATGACTTAATCATGTGCAAAGTCACGCAAGCTAGTAGAATATAATCTAATAACAAGTTTATTTTTTTACTTCTTTTCTACTTCAGTGTACTCAGGCACAACACGTGTCAACCGGTTCGTGAGTAAAGTTAAGAATGTCATCGATATGTATGAATCCGTCGCTTTTTTGTGGTCATTCGAATTTGGTCGGATAACCAGCCGTTGTTTACATGTTATGTTTTTGCTTATATCTACTGAATGCGAAACATTCCAAGCTGAACATTTTAACTATATATTCTTGACTAGACGCACTCATTTTTGGTTTAAACTACACATCTTGGGTTGAGCCGATTTCTTGTATTTTGCCGTCAAAGTTACGACCCCGTCGTTTTGACTTTAGGCAATATTATTCAATAAAGCATGCACGTACACTTTTGAAACTTGTTATGGTTATTATTCGTGTACGTTACCCTAGCAGGAAAGTAGCTCCTAGAGTGATATGAGTGGAACGTATAATTAGTGCGTAATCTGCTGTAAATGTGCGCCAAATAAAAAATTTGTGGGCTTTGTCGTTTTGGAAAAAAACGGAAAAAACGATTCCTGCTAGGGTAACGTTTTTCCAGCAGGAAAATTCTAAACGAATGATCGGAGAGAGAAATATTGTGCATGGGCAGAGAGCTTATATTTGTGCAAAAATGTGCGCTGAAAATATAATTTGTGCGTCTTCAGGTTTTCGAGACATTGAGTTTCCTGCTGGAGTGACGTTTTGCAGAATCGTGTATCTCTAAAACTATTGTATGTGCGCCTGTAGAATAAACATACACGAGTAGCCCTTAATTTGTGCGTATTTGTGACAGAATTAGATTCAAGAAAATATTTATAATTTTCAAGTAATCGCGCTTTATTGAAAACGCGAAAACATGTCACAGCGCCTAAACGAGAAAACGTATAAGATCGCTGAAAACTGTGTTCGGTCCTTCTTGATGCTAATAATAACCATAACAAGTTTCAAAAGTGTACGTGCATGCTTTATTGAATAATATTGCCTAAAGTCAAAACGACGGGGTCGTAACTTTGACGGCAAAATACAAGAAATCGGCTCAACCCAAGATGTGTAGTTTAAACCAAAAATTAGTGCGTCTAGTCAAGAATATATAGTTAAAATGTTCAGCTTGGAATGTTTCGCATTCAGTAGATATAAGCAAAAACATAACATGTAAACAACGGCTGGTTATCCGACCAAATTCGAATGACCACAAAAAAGCGACGGATTCATACATATCGATGACATTCTTAACTTTACTCACGAACCGGTTGACACGTGTTGTGCCTGAGTACACTGAAGTAGAAAAGAAGTAAAAAAATAAACTTGTTATTAGATTATATTCTACCAGCTTGCGTGACTTTGCACATGATTAAGTCATCATCTGCCTAGCCTTTTCCCAACTATGTTGGGGTCGGCTTCCAGTCTAACCAGATGCAGCCGAATACCAGTATTTTACATGGAGCGACTGCCTATCTGACCTCCACAACCCAGTTACTGGGTAATACGATACCCCTTGGTAAGACTGGTTGTCAGACTTTCGGGCCTCTGACTACTCGTAACTACTGTCAAAGATCCACGAATGACAGCCGGGACCAACGGCTTAACGTGCTTTCCGAGGCACACACATCTTGGGTTGAGCCGATTTCTTGTATTTTGCCGTCAAAGTTACGACCCCGTCGTTTTGACTTTAGGCAATATTATTCAATAAAGCATGCACGTACACTTTTGAAACTTGTTATGGTTATTATTAGCATCAAGAAGGACCGAACACAGTTTTCAGCGATCTTATACGTTTTCTCGTTTAGGCGCTGTGACATGTTTTCGCGTTTTCAATAAAGCGCGATTACTTGAAAATTATAAATATTTTCTTGAATCTAATTCTGTCACAAATACGCACAAATTAAGGGCTACTCGTGTATGTTTATTCTACAGGCGCACATACAATAGTTTTAGAGATACACGATTCTGCAAAACGTCACTCCAGCAGGAAACTCAATATCTCGAAAACCTGAAGACGCACAAATTATATTTTCAGCGCACATTTTTGCACAAATATAAGCTCTCTGCCCATACACAATATTTCTCTCTCCGATCATTCGTTTAGAATTTTCCTGCTGGAAAAACGTTACCCTAGCAGGAATCGTTTTTTCCGTTTTTTTCCAAAACGACAAAGCGCACAAATTTTTTATTTGGCGCACATTTACAGCAGATTACGCACTAATTATACGTTCCACTCATATCACTCTAGGAGCTACTTTCCTGCCAGGGTAACGTACACGGAAACGCCCGTAACGAAGCCCGAAGCGACGGACTTCGTGCTTAGGGAGTAGACCCCCAGAGCTTATATAACATTTAAGAAGTTTTTTAATAGTGTTCCTATATGTACAATTGACGTACATTTTATTCCTTATGTCAAATTTGGAAAAAGTTAATTGAACTCTAAAATTCACCCGCCAACCTGACATCAGGATGGCGGCTCACTTTAAAATGATGTTTGCTACGCACACAGACACGTACAATTATACCTATTTTAGTACAAAAACGTACATTTTACGTACATTTATATAGTTTAATTTTGATCTATTTGGAAGTCATACACCCGCGATTCTGACGGATACAAAAAAATCGTAGTTGTATGTCATGCCGTTGAAGAGATACAGCAATTTGCTAAACGTTACCCCAGCGGCATCTTGAATAACTCTGAAACCTCAAGACGCACAAATTATATTTTTTGGGCACAATTAGGCACAAATTATATCTATCTAAGTAGCTAGTTTGTATTCAGCTACGACCACTGGTAAAAAAACATGCCGCTGCAGTAACGTTACTCCAGCGGAATCTGTTTTTCGTGAATATCTTTGGATCGGCTGGACGCACTAATTATTAATTTCGGGCACAATTACACGAGATGGGGTACTAATTTCTGTCAAGCCGAAATCCTGAAAAGCGACAACATTCCGCTGGAGTAACGCACACTCGTCCTCAGGAAGACCTATCCCAGCTACGTTGACGGATCGGGATATCATCGGACGAGACGGTTGGCGCAGAGCCGTAAGACTCGTGGATCATTTCTGGTCTCGATGGATTCGAGAATATCTTCCGACTTTGGAGCCTCGACGCGGCGGTGGATCTTCCCCAAATATAAAAGAAGGTGACTTGGTTATTGCAGCAGATGGACAACTACCCAGGGGATGTTGGCCGAGAGGTAGAATAATAAATATATACCCAGGTCCAGACGGAGTAGCAAGAGTGGCGGATGTACAAACAGGTGCTGGGCCTCTCAGGAGACCGCTTAGGAAGTTAGTGCCCCAGGAGCTCTAGACTAGACTTTAAAAAAATGTGGAGTATGTTGCGACTCAAACTTATGCATAATATCACCTTTTTTCGGAACATTAATATTATATTATAAATTTAAATAGCCACTCAGTTTGACTATCCGGAACAGAATTCCTCGTGGTCAAATCAGTTTGACCATTAAGAGGACTACATGACCTAAAGCACGGTCTTTGTCGGAATGCATAGAAAAGAAAGAGATGCGCGATGCCACAACGCTGGTAATTTATTGCAAAATATGGTCACCGTCAGAATGAAGGGTCACTAGGCGTATTTAACGTTGAATTTATGTCCAATAAATGCTTCCCTATTGCTTCTATTTGCTTCTTATTCTCAAACACTTGCTTCCATGGTATTCTAGAAGAAAAAAAACATTTTAAGGGTGACCCTTCATTCTGATGTCAGGACGGCCGGTCACCGAGTCATAGCGACCCTGATAAATAGAAGTATTGAAATTCACGGTGGCCATTAATTACTTCCCGTTTGCTTCTCTCAATGTTTTACAACGACTATACTGTAACTATCACGCCAACAAAGATATCAACAAAAGTGTTGTTTATCAATATTTTTAGCGCCTGACAAAAAAAAAAAGCAAAACTCTTATTTAACATTGCAGTTATGCTTGTGTAGGCGATAAATCTATCGTATTGTATTGGTGGCTTACAGCTAAGTATTATGTTATTAAAAAGAAGTCCCTATCGTATATAATTATAGTGACAAAAATTCAGAAAAATTTAATAAACACCATTCAAAAACACCATTATTATATTTCAATTCTTAACTTCCTAGGGAGTATTCTTATAGGCGCTAGCAACTGTACCTACCTTATTCATTTATTAATAAATGAGGGTAGATTCATTTTTGCTTCAATCATTTGTTATTACTTTGTCGTTATTACTCTATGTTATCATTGGTAGTTAGTTACTGTTTTTAACTGGCGTGTTCTGATAGTTTAGTATTATAAATACAAACTAATATAGTTTTTTTTTTCATAATGAAAAAGGGAAGAAAATTTGTTGTGCCCTTGGAGGAACAAAAGAAAGCGTTTTTACTGTACAAAAATGTTTTCTGTGATCCTAATAATCTTCCACCAGCAAGTGATCCCGTGTTTAAAGAAATTAAATGTGTGTTATCCAGCCCTATTACCGAAAAAGGACTTTTACTTTCTCTGAAGAAGAATTTCAATTACTTTTTCGATGCAACGGAAAATCTAGTAAGTAGGAGCATCAGTAGCGGTACAGCACAAAATAAAGAATGCTCACCAAGTAAGTCAATTAAGTTTGATTTTATGATTGATTTGTATCAATGGAACAAAATTCAACCATTAAAAAAACAATTAATAGTTACTCAAAACGCAAGGGCTGTTATTAAACAGAAGTATCGTTTACCGAAGCATATGTGGGCTCCTCTATTGCGAGAGCAAATATGGAAATCATTCAAAAGCCCGTGTTTATGGATTTTCAACCGTTATTCTGTTAAACATACGGATAAAATTACTTGCAAAGGTTTATGCAAACAATGCAAATCATCGATAACTGTGGTGATTTCCTGGCCTGTTGATAAAATAGCTCGATGTGTGTGTTCTGTAACAAATATTGACGCATCTTTTACTCATATTCCTAAGAATAAAATAAAATTATCACCAGCCCAGCGCATTGAAATGTCCGCTGAACTAAAACATGAATCTGCAATCACATATCGTAACAAATTAGCAAATGAAATAATGGAACCTGATGACTCTGAACCACCCCATATGCCAACAGTTGGCTGCTTAAGGCAAATTAAACACGAGGAGAAACAGAGTTTACATTACGATACAAATCCATTGCTATCTTTGTGGATAATGACTCGTGTCACGCCATACAAAGATGTTATTAAGCATATCTCTGTACCCTTTTTACGTATATTACTGGACAAACATCCAGGAAGGCCTTTGCAAAAAAATTAAAAAATGTGACAGATTAGTTCTCAGTGTTGATGCTACTGGTAGCATCTTCAAGGAATTAGGTCCGAATAACAAGATGTTAGTGACTAAACATTTAATGTGTTAATGATGAAAACCCAGGAAAACGATAGCTCGGTCCCAGTCTCTCAGATGATATCCGAAAGCCAGACAATGGATACAATACATCAATGGCTACAGGCGTGGAGCAAATGTAATCCCGTTCCTGATGAAATTAACTTAGACGATTCCTCTGCATTAATCGGAGCAGCAGTGAAGGCTTTCACTAAATGGGATTCTACTGCTAAATATGTTGAAAATTCCTACAGACTATTAGAGGAAGGTCAAGAAGCTAATGATATGTGTTACATTCGAATTGACACGAGTCATTTCATAAAAATTTTATTTCGTTTATCATGTTTTAGATATACCTACCGACAACAGAGTCAAATTTTTTTATATAAAGTGCCTCATTGAACTTAAAAACTCCGTCGAATATTTAAAAGCAAAAGACATTATTTCAGATTTGATTATTGTATGTTTAAATCAACGAGATTGTGTGAATAACAATGGCATCATGACAAGATGTGAAAGCGCCAAAAGCAGACTTAAAAAGTTGAGTGCCTTCGGTGTTAACGACACGGAGATCGAAATTAATGAAAATGATAAATTGAATACAAATGTTGAAGATCTAAATAATTCAGTATTTCAAGATTCTTTGAAATGCAACATAACTAAAAGTGGAAACATAATTTTACCTGGTGAAAAACTTCCATCATAGTTTTATGAAAAAATTGAGGCTGAAAAAATTATTATTACTCTTAGCGATGACAATGAATTTGGGAGTTATGAAAACGTATACTACTTCCCAGCATTTATTAATGTCTTATCACGTTTGATGAACCAGTTTCCTTTATGGTCCAATGTGATGAAAAATATTTACAAATCTAAAATAGACAGACCTACATCTTCAAATGTGGAATCTTATTTCAGAACCCTAAAAAAACTACTTTTTCAAATCGGAACAAAATCTCAAAGGTTACGTATAGACGAATTTATTAACAAACACTTAGCATTTTTGACTGGTGAGTTGAAGATCGCGAACAGTAACTTAAATATTACAAAAAAAAATGAAACAAAAAAATCAGTTAAGGTAATCGAACAAAAAGAAAAAGTTAAAAAGATGCTGGAGTTTACAGATGATTCTATTTTCTCAGATCATCCAAGTTTGGTAGAGAATTGGAGAGGTCTGGGTATATTGAGCCGTAAAGGTAAAAAACAGACCAGTGAACAAAGAAAGAAAGTGTTTCTGCTTTCGAATGGAGCCAGATTCAAAACTGGCAAAGAGATTTTAACTACAACAAATACTTGTGCACTGGACTCCGTCTGTCAAGCATTAGCTACAGCATATACTGATGGATCTAGCATAACTCCAACGATACAGGGAAGTGACCATATGCTATGTCAGCTAATAAGAACAATGAGTGACAAAAACAGCGGTGAAGAAGCATATAAAATAAGATCATCTATTGCCAAAAAATATTTCAAAAACGTTTAAAGAGGAGATGTGACTGAAGTAGATTGTGAATGCAATGTTCTATATATTTTTGATAAAATTCTGATTGACTGCTGTCTTTACAGTGCGGATGAAAAAATGTCATGTACTAACTTGGACTGTCCTATAAATAAAGTAACCAGGAAAGTGTCAGTCTTACGTTTGCATGATAAAAGTATAGCTGATATTCAAGAAGCTGCAAGTTCACTCATCGACAATATGGAAATGACTCAATGCCGTCGACTTTCATGTGATGGCATCATGTCGTTTGAATTGAAGTTGAGGAATTTAATAAGTTTTGAAGTACTGGATGAACTGATGTTTGTACATGAAGCGCCTCCAAGGTTGGTTTTACAGAAAAAACGAATATGAATTGCTTTCGATCATTGAATTTGTTCCGCCTGCTATTGGTACAATGGGTCACTATAAAGCACATTGTAGGCGTGGAAATGTATGGGAATGTTATGATGATTTAAGTAAGAGAGTTGTAAGGAGTACTAAGAAGGTGGTACCACATTGCATTATGTACATGAAAAAAATATAAAATAAAACTGTTGTCACATAATGTATTTTCTTTCTATGCTCTTTATTGTTGAATAGCTGCATAAGACACTTCCTTTAGAATTGAAATATTATCTTTAATGGTGCTTATTACATTTTTCTGAATTTTTGTCACTATATATATACGATAGGGACTTCTTTTTAATAACATAATACTTAGCTGTAAGCCACCAATACAATACGATAGATTTATCGCCTACACAAGCATAACTGCAATGTTAAATAAGAGTTTTGCTTTTTTTTTTTGTCAGGCGCTAAAAATATTGATAAACAACACTTTTGTTGATATCTTTGTTGGCGTGATAGTTACAGTATAGTCGTTGTAAGAGAGAAGCAAACGGGAAGTAATTAATGGCCACCGTGAATTACAATACTTCTATTTATCAGGGTCGCTATGACTCGGTGACCGGCCGTCCTGACATCAGAATGAAGGGTCACCCTTAAAATGTTTTTTTTCTTCTAGAATACCATGGAAGCAAGTGTTTGAGAATAAGAAGCAAATAGAAGCAATAGGGAAGCATTTATTGGACATAAATTCAACGTTAAATACGCCTAGTGACCGTTCATTCTGACGGTGACAAAATATGAAGCAATTATCGATTTTCGAAAAATCTAGTGTTTGGACAAAAAAACTAAAACACTATAGTTTTAGTATGTTGCTTGTAGAATAATCTGACAAAAAATCATAATGATTGTATGTATATTAGTATGAATTTTGTTGTAAAAAAAAAGTTTTTAGAGGTATCTTCATGATTTTTTTCTATCGTACCAAATAAGTTGTATTATGTTTTCAACACACTATCATCCTAGCATTTATCCTGAAGAATATCATATATTTTTTTGATTTTTTTTACTGTAGCCTATCATATACTTTTATTGTTTCTAAAACTTGCGTTTTTTGCGTTTAGGTCTTGTAAGCCCCTTAAGTTTGACCACGAGGAAGGAAGGTCTTTTAAACCTAATATTAAGATACGACTAGCATATTTGGTACTTTACTTCCATTTCTAGAACCTATCAAAACGTAGTACTAGTGAGAACAAAATATCCCATTAGTTCTACCGATGGAACAGGTAGAACAAGTGGGAAATAGAGATTCCCAATAGTTCTACTATTTTGTTATACCTAATATCGTAGTACTAGTGAGAAAAAAAAAACCCATTAGTTCTACCGTAGAACTGTTCAGTAGAACTAGTGGGAACAAACCCAAAAAATGGGCTCTCAATCCAGATGCACATTATACGAGTACTATGATACCTATGATCTTGACGGTAACAATAATTGGTATGTGCGAGGGTATTAAATAAGTTTTTATCAGAAAAAAAAAGTAGATTTTAAATACGTAATTATATTAACAGAAAAACTAAAGGCTTGTCCTCTACAGCATAACACAAATTAAATTTAATCAGAAGCCTCGGTTGTCGTCGTCACTGCCTTCGTCTTCAACGCATTTGAAGCAGGCAGCAATGCCGAGTAGCCATTAGGATCCCACAAAAATGGAGCATAGAAGATTAAAGCAAGATATAAAATTATGGAGCATATTATAACGGTCGGTATGGAATATTTTACCTGTAAGATAAAGAAATTACAATATTACCTAGGTTGTTTAGTAGGTATACAATAACAAACATCGAACATTACTCAAGTGTCGAACATTTTAAACCCATAAATTAAAGTCAACAAGTTTATATTTATAACATGTTCAGGATGTTATATTTAATTAAAAGTTGGATTTTTTTATTGATAACCCTTCAACTTAAAACACCTGTTATGAAAATATGTTTTTTGGCATTTTAAATCTCAAATAGCAGCCGAGGTTAATTGCAGACTTTTGCTACAATAGTAAAAAACCCCTTTTCCCCGGTAGGGATATAGTGTAGGTTAAAAAACCGAAAAAACGATTTCTGCTGGAGTAACGTTTTTCCAGCAGGAAAATTCTAAACAAATGATTGGAGAGAGAAATATTGTGCATGGGCTGAGAGCTTATATTTGTGCAAAAATGTGAGCTGAAAATATAATAAAAAGTATTTCAAAACATATTTACCATCTTCATTATTGGTGTTTTTCCAGTGTTATGGCAGTAGTAAGCCGGGGTATATTGAAAAGGTACGCAAAATCCGAAATTAGATGCTACCCCCACACCTAATGCCGCAAGATAAGCGTTTTTTGGCCAAGGAGTAGCGCCATCACCTGACTGCAATAATAAAACAAACGTTGGCTAAAATAAAATGAACGTGTAACCTCCGTCTTAGGTTTGGCTTGTCAGAGGGTGTAGGCTGTGCGTTGATAAATCAGTCAGTCAGGACTTCGAATTTTATATATTTAAACACTTTGCCCGCGACTTCGTCCGCGTGTATTTCGTACTTTCCTCACAAGATCACAAGGTTAAAGTTTCTGTTGGAGAGAAATTTACAATTTCTCGAAAACTACAAAATATCGCGGAACATACATAGGGGTGAAATCGGTGGGTATTAGTGTCCCGTGACCACAGACCTTCGCTAGTACAGGATTTCTGGGACAACCTGTATATTATATAAGCAAATAATCTGTGATTTATGTGACCATGTTTATTCGGCATCAGCTTAATAGACGCCGAGCCAGTTTCATCCAGATAAGTGCTCAAATATCATACCACAGTTCAGTTCCCCAGTCGTCTTAGGGGCGGATTTGATATTGAATATTAGAGTATAAAATTAATGCCCATAGTATAAGTGTTTTGTATTGTTTATTAGAGTTTAAGTTAGGTTTTATACCTACCCACGTGTACATTAGGTTCACATTGCCGCTATTAGCGGCGGATGTGTTGAACTTACCCATTTATACCATATCCGACGAATAAATGTCTTTGTCTTTGCCAGATTCAGTTTTCTTCAAGTAGATTAGGAATTTATCAACTGAAACAGGCTCGCTCTTATTGGGGAACATATTTGGCCGAATGGTACTTTTACTGTAGAAGTAACTCAAGGTTTACAACTAAACATTCCAGGTCTTTCATCACAACATGAGACAGCTTTGATCACAGGACAAACACACATATATTTTTACATAATTGGGAAAAGGACTAAGAAGCTGTGCTCATGTGATGACATCTGTCTGGTATCTTGGATGTGCTCGGCATCAAAATAAAATTATGTAACCTGCTCAGTTTCTCAACAATGTTTTAATAAGAGAAGACATTGAAAATGAAGAAAATCAATAAATGAAATATGCTAGTAATATATAAGTCAATGATGAAATACCAATTTATAACCAAAACAAAAAAAAGTTTTATTTCATTTACAAAACTGTAACACTTAGCATATTAATTCAGTTTTTAAATAGGGTAATTATCGAAAGGCTTTTTATCAACTTCCGATCACTGTTCCAAGTCATTAAAAAGGAATCCTCCTATATAATTAAAAAATGTACTCCGTCAGTAGATACTATTATCATTTACTCCAGCTAAGTAACCCGTGTGAACTTTGCTGAAACATGCACTTCTAGATAATCGGGGGTCTTAGTAAAATATTGACGATTTTTTTCCGTCCGGAAAATATGAGAAGAGACGATTTTGTATGAAGTACGTGCATTCAGGGTCTCCGAATATGAATTCCTCATCAGGAAACCGTACGTACGCGGCCAGCTTAAAAGGCGCTCTTCCCTGGTGCGCAGGGTGTGGGAACAACAGTGTCTTACTTAAACATGGTTGCAAGTAGACCAACCGTTATTTCTTGTTTTTGTTTAGTGTCTGTACTTACTAACATAGTCGTAAGTTTTACTGACAATCTTGTTTGAGTCTTGGTTACTGAATTCTATCTACTCTATTCTATAAGTAAATAAATAATCTGATTAAATTCATTTCGTTCACATTGACATACTCATTATATGATTGACTTGACAGTAATGACACTGATGATACTTGACAGAATCGCAGTACAATGTGTAAATTTTGACAAGCTTATTATTTTTTCGGGTGTATTCACTTTATTATCCTAGATATTTAGAAAGGTTCGTTCGTTTTAAGAGTAAATTCACACTAAAATAAAAAACGATTTTTCTCAAAATTGGAGGTGTTTAAAAATGTACGATATAGTTAGAAGAACTAGTTTTTGGGATGTCTATCCAAATATATTTAACTTATCCTAGTTAGAATTATATGTCCATTTCAACCGCGCGGCCAGCTCATAAAATTTGATGAAACTTTGCCAGGAATTAGTGGTAATTTGTTACTATACACACCTCTTTTCCTGAATTTGTTGCAAAAAAAACTAATACGCTATGGCCAAAAATAGTTGGCCGGTAGAACCGCCACTTGCCGTAGTCATCACCTGTGATTACACAGAAATTAAATAATGCAGGTAGGCGAATGATGCACCAAAAGAAAGGTCTTAATTTGTTGTATTTGTTGCAAAAATAAAAAAACGTCAAAACGTAAATAAACAAAAAGTTATGCAATATTTAGTTTCCAGGTTATGGGTAGGTAGGTATCTCCCCATAAATATCAAATTAATAGAAGCTTATGTGTATGGACAATTAGTTGCTAATTTGTTGCAGCGGATAAACAAGAAAAATACTAGAAAATATAGGTTCAATAATTTGTTAGAGTCGATTTTAGTTGGCCGCTCGGACGGCAATATGCCTAAAATACAATGACGTTTATTTCATTATTAAAAATAGGTTCAAGCTTAGTTAAAGTACTAATCGACAGGTAACGTAACCTAGTTTGGATAAATGTGGCGAATATAACGGTGAAATTCATATTTTAGGAGATATTCACTAAAATACAGTAGTATGAAACTGTATTAGAGCAGGGTGACCATGGATTTTCACAATGAACTGAGACTGAATCGTGATTATTGGAATGTTCGATAGTCATATCTTATTTTTTAGGGCGAGTGCTTATATAAAACACACTAAGGCATATAAATACAATAAGCATTGTTTATACTAATTATTTATGCTTTTCTAATGTAATTTTATTAGTTCAAAACTAATAATATACATTTTAATAGGTCAATAACTGAGGACCTTTGACCATAGTCATTTATTAAATTTCGCGCCGAATCGTTTCTATATTTGAATTTATCTTCGGAATGCGCTCGCCGTTTAAAATTATTTTTATTTATTGTAGTACAATTATTTATTTTTGATACTTTCTATAGTTTGCTATAGAATGCACAGTATACATTTTTTAGGTAGGCTTAGCAAGTTTGGGAATAATAAATTAATTGTATAAATTGGGTATTCCGTAATCACTTTACATTTCAATATGTTTTGTTAGTTGTATGAGCTTGGTAGCTTTTGTTTCTATTAGTTTATTTGAATGATAGAAATTGATTTTTTTGCGGTAGAGACGCCAACACATCAAGCTACTACAATCTGTCACATTTCTTTAATAGATTTTAAACTTTGTCGCTAAAGCTTAAGGTTCAAAGTTGATTGGTAAAATTTGATAGTTTTGGGTAGGTTGATGTACTGGCGTCTGTACTTAGTTTCCTAACGAAATTTCATTAATTTAAGTTCATAACGTACCTACCCAAAAATTAAAGTGCCGGCCAGAAAAGAAAATTACCGTCTTCTTATGGGGACGAACATCTTGAGCATTTCTTACTATTACAGCGAAAGTTTGTAATGAACCCCCTTGGCTGCATTTGAGTTTGAAAATGCCAAAAATCTTATTTTTATAACAAGTGTTTTAAGCTTAACATTTAAAAAATACCAACTTTAAATTGAATACCAGAGTACAACAAATATACATAATAAGCAAACAAAAGATACAAAAATTAGGTTGATAAATTGATTAGTGATGTAAGAGTATAGGTAGCTAGTTTAAACTAATATAGGTACTCGTACCTTATATAAATAGGATACCTTTCTACCTATTATATTTAAAAAACATGCCTTCGTACTTATGTAATCATGGTCACCCTGCTCTAATACAGTTTCATACTACTGTATTTTAGTGAATATCTCCTAAAATATGAATTTCACCGTTATATTCGCCACATTTATCCAAACTAGGTTACGTTACCTGTCGATTAGTACTTTAACTAAGCTTGAACCTATTTTTAATAATGAAATAAACGTCATTGTATTTTAGGCATATTGCCGTCCGAGCGGCCAACTAAAATCGACTCTAACAAATTATTGAACCTATAATTATTTTCTAGTATTTTTCTTGTTTATCCGCTGCAACAAATTAGCAACTAAGTGTCCATACACATAAGCCTCTATTAATTTGATATTTATGGGGAGATACCTACCTACCCATAACCTGGAAACTAAATATTGCATAACTTTTTGTTTATTTACGTTTTGACGTTTTTTATTTTTGCAACAAATACAACAAATTAAGACCTTTCTTTTTCGTCGTTCTACCGGCCAACTATTTTTGGCCATAGCGTCTTAGTTTTTTTTGCAACAAATTCAGGAAAAGAGGTGTGTATAGTAACAAATTACCACTAATTCCTGGCAAAGTTTCATCAAATTTTATGAGCTGGCCGCGCGGTTGAAATGGACATAGAATTATTGGATAATAAAAAACCATTTTCGGACATCTCTTTTGTAATTGGACAAAAAGACAATTTGACGAACTACAGCTTTGACCAATATAAAATTTGACGAACTGCCGATTTGGCGAATATCAGACTTGACCAATGTCGTTCAACCGTATTACAAGTATCGATACCTTCGGGTTCAAAGGGCGTAACCACCATTTTGGCCAAAATGAGATAATAATGCAGTCATACTTAGTTTTTTGTCCTCCGGTATATTTAAAATCTCCAAATTCGCAAAAATTTGGTGTATACAACCTACAATTTTTGGATCGCTAGACATGATTTTTTATAAATTTGGGTCGTAAGTGAAACATATTTCAATTCTCGTTACAGCAAACTTCGTAATAGGTAAATAAAATTAAAGACTTGGTAGTATATGTAGTGTTTACGTCTCTAGCCATTTTGTAAATTTGGTTCTACTTGACTTATACAACCCGAAATTTTATCAAGTTTGGTAGTTACATCCCAAAATATATTAAAATAGTAAAAACTAATATATACTTACGTCATATTATAATAATTTGTCAAAGCAATCAACCCAAAGTTTTATAAATACTGGTGGTTACGCCTCCAAATGCTTTTAGGTACTATTACATAACAATTTGACATAAACGTCCCATTATAATAATTTTCACGAAAGCATCTTATACTTTGAAGTTTTATGCTATTATGCGACTAAAATCATCTACGTAATAAGGTAACTTATCGTTTAACATAATTATAACTTTCTTGCAAGCGACGCGTTTGTTCAAAGAGAGAGAGAGAGAGAGAGAGAGATCTATATATCGGGTGATTGTATTGTTTACGAGAAGCACGTGGCGCGTGCCTTAACAATTTTTGGCTACAATATTTCTATTATTAAGCTACAAAAATAGCATCATTTTAAAATAGCTGCTTGAGAAAATGTAATAGCAGATTATTCACTATGGGGATAAAGTAGTGTCTTATTATTTTTTATCCTGAACGCAACGAAGGATTCTAGCTCTGAGTTAACTCCTGAGCGAGAATCTTGAGTGCAGTGAGGGATTCAAGCTCGCCCTTGGGCCTTTATTCCCGAGGAGAATACTCTACAACCTACTATAAGCGAGGTAATGAAAACCAATTCAATTATAGAATTAATATTTTATGAAACTGTTAAATAACCGGGGAATACCTAGTTATGTGCAGTGTCATACACTATTTACCTAAAAGGATTAAAATTAAATGACAAAATTAAATGACAAAATCAAAACCCGACTGCAATTAAGATTCATAACCAGCTCACGTTTCAAGCAGTCTGATGCAGTTGTTGAATATAATATAACTAAACCTAACCTATCACCTTCGCCCGACCCAAACTAGTCAATAGACACCTCATATCCATCCGATCGTTAGGATGCTTCGAGGGCATAAGGAATTCCACATACAAAGATACTTAGTTAATTACGAATAAAAATATAACCCTGTCCTGTCACGTAATTGGGTAAATAGTCAATGACACTAGGTATTCGCCGGTTATTTAATAGTTTTATAATATAAACTACTAATTCGTTAATCGAAATGGTTTTTATTACCTCACAGTAGGGTGTGCGTTACTCCAGCGGAATGTTGTCGCTTTTCAGGATTTCGGCTTGACAGAAATTAGTACCCCATAGCATAGGATAGATGTATTTTATATGTGTGAGTGTAATAGTTCCGATTGACGAATTGGCTGAGATAGACAATTAGACATCCACTTGCCTCAATTTGTGAATATTTCTATTAAGTAGGTACCTAAATAATAAAAAAAAAAATTACAGAGGTATCAATCATGCTATTTTATTTAAATTCAAAACTAAATCTATTAAAGGGTATATTTTCTTTTATTTTTTTGGCAATAAAAATACACTTTCTCGTCAAATAAACCTTTGGTCTGTATTAGATTGCTGTACTTACTAACAATTGACTGAGAGTTTAAAGGTTTGCAAATCCTCAATATCATTTATGGCTTACACACTGTGTGTACGTAATACCCATTGAATTATAATGTACTACGTACGTAATACGTGTTTTACAAAACAATAAATTATAAGTAACACTTTTGTGAGAGACTGTTTCAAAAAACGAACTGTTGTACTACATATTTAAGAAGGTTGGTACAATGTACTGTGAGCCCGCTTTTATGTAGTCATTCGAATTTGTTCGGTTAATCGTGTGATTTCTTTTCCTATCGTTTTTTCGTCATATCTAAGTAGTTAGAAGGTTTTTTCAGCTGAAACTTTAAGGATAAACAATTTAATAAAGGTACCAATTATTAGTATAATCATAATTACAGTCACTTAATAATAACTCATGTATTGGAGCGTTACATTATATCGTAGCCAGATTTTAATTAAAATGGAATAACTCTCTAAGGAGTTGGAATAGAAACATCGAATTTCACACGATGCTTTGAGTTCATGAAAGGTACCAACCACCATAATTGGTAAGTTTCAAGGGTTTCTCATTGAAGCGCGAGGATCGATTTTAGGGTTTTTGAAAAAAAAAATCAAATTTTCTAAAGGTGTCGATTATAGAAAAAATAAAATTGCACAAATTAAGCACAAATTACGACCCACCGTAGTAAAAAAAATCGTAGTTGTATGTCATGCCGTTGAAGAGATACAGCAATTTGCTAAACGTTACCCCAGCGGCATCTTGAATAACTCTGAAACCTCAAGACGCACAAATTATATTTTTTGGGCACAATTAGGCACAAATTATATCTATCTAAATAGCTAGTTTGTATTCAGCTACGACCATTGGTAAAAAAACATGCCGCTGCAGTAACGTTACTCCAGCGGAATCTGTTTTTCGTGAATATCTTTGGATCGGCTGGACGCACAAATTATTAATTTCGGGCACAATTACGCGAGATGGGTTACTAATTTTCTGTCAAGCCGAAATCCTGAAAAGCGACAACATTCCGCTGGAGTAACGCACACCACAGTAGGTGCGAAAAGTAGAGTATTCTCCTCGGGGATAAAGGTGTCTTCGTCTTGAGCGATCTTGAATCCCTCACTGCACTCACTCCTCTGATTCTAGTCTCAGAGCTCCCTCGCTACGCTCGAGAGCCCAAGAATCCTTAGTTGCATTCAGGATTGAAAATAGCGCCCGCGACATTAAAACACATGCTTTATCCCCTTAGTGAATAATCTACTATTGTGAATTCTATGTTCTGACACTCATCTGCTCAAACTAACAAGCAACATGACCTGCATCTGAATTGCGTAACACACTATCAAGCACAATCTGTCTCACGTCATTTTTACTTAATACCTGTCAATGTCGCAAGAATGTCTCATAAACCCTTGTATTCTAAATCTTATCACCTTTATCATTATTATAGTACTACTGTAAGACTGCAAATTGAAGAAGTATCCTATATTTTTATGTCACACCATTCCGTACCTTGCTCAACCTGTTTGTTGTCAAAACCACGCATAACTCCAGTTGCAATTAGTAATAACAATGTTTTTAATTGTATTCCATACCGTAAGCCGTTTCGATCTGTCTCCACGCTTTCAAGTACAACCGTAACAAATATTGCCTACTTTATTTGTTGTTTACGCTTTTATAACCCGACTAGACACAATGCATAAAAACAGTTTATCTTTTTTTTATCAGAACTACAGAGGAATTCGTACCAAATTACACACTCTTTACACTAATATTCTTTCCTTTTCGTTTGACGTAATTATATTAACTGAGACATGGCTAACACCCAATATAATGGACAGTGAATTTATAGATGACCGCTACTTAGTGTTTAGAGACGATCGGGACCGGGCTGCTTCAAACAAGCGCGAGGGCGGAAGGGTTCTAATAGCTGTTCTGCGCGAGCTCCGGCCCATACGAAAGTTGACACGTCCTCACCTAAAGGCTGACGGTCCCTCAATGGGAACGCAAGTCACAGTCCTTGGTAGGGACTGGGGAACTAAACTGTAGTATGGTATTTGAGCACTTATCTGGATGAAACTGGCTCGGCGTCTATTATGCTGATGCCCAATAATCATGGTCATCTAAATAATGTTCATTCTCTGATTAGCTCTTTCCAGTATAGTTTGGCCATCAGGATGGTCAGTGAAAAGTTCAAAACGGAATGGAAATGGTTTAAAATGATTCCATTACATTTCTAGACCCTTTGTTGAAATATTTATTCAATATTTAAATACTTTCTATGATATTTATTAACGGTCATACTGTCATATTTGATAGATGTATAGAATCCATATGTCAATTATGACATTGTCAAAGTGTGTTCCGGGTTTAATTTGGGCTGCCATCAACAAATAAAGTATATATGTACTAACATTAAATAATTTATTATTTTTCTCTTAAATGGAGGGGTCTAAAAATATTATTTCAGTGGTTTCTAGTTCCATATTTTTGTAGCTTTTATTTAGGTGTATTTTGATTCTAGTTAGATTTTTCTAGAAATAAAAAACCAGCGTCCATACAAAAAGCGGACATCTCCTTTTCATCCCTCATGAGCAAGTCACCAGATTCTCAACTCACCAAATGTACAATGAAACACAAAATCACAAAAAATAACAGAATGGGTATTTTATTCACCAAAAAAATATCAAAAGTAAATTATTGAAACAAAACCAAAATAATAATGTGCGTGTGAACTGAGGGACCACACTGGGAATTCGCGAAATGAAAATAATAGGATTTAGTAGTAGACTTAAAACAATTGTAGAATGAATCTGGGAATTTGTAAGCAAATATCGGATAATATGTATTGTCACTTGGATTATTCTTTTCTCCATAACAACTAAAAACATCACTGGTTACTTTTATGATCCATTGATTATCAAAATAGTTTTTGAATTTCGTAAAAGATTAATTTTGTGGTGCTATTTTACAAATGCCCAGATATGCATCAGGAATTATTATTGGTGGTAGTAGGGGTAATAAAGTGCAAAGATGCGTAACTATTTACCTTCGGGAGTGTTGCTCAAACCAATTTTTTTGCTCATTCTCCAATTAGCATTCTGAAAATGATAGTAACATCCCTTAACTAATGCATCAGAAAACACTTCTTTCACCGCTTTAACTGCTGCAATTTCATAGTCACACATTTTTATGTTTTTATGTTCATGCCAAATTGTTCCTTTAGTACCCGAAAAAAAAAACGATTTTATGTATTTTGGCATTTGTCAGGAACAATGCGTCAACAAGAGGTACAAAACCAACTGCATCTTCATTGTTTGATAAGTCCGCATGTAGCGTGTATGTAGCATGTAGGTAGTTTGTAATGTTTTTGTGAATAATAAATAAATAAATAAATTTGATAGAACGGCTTACCTGCCGTTCTGAAAGTGCCATCCCCGTAGCATGTAGTAACCGTATTCTACTCTTGTTTTGCCAGTTGAGTACCAAAAATAAATCTCATGCACAGCCATTTCATTATTGGTCACATTCTTATAAAAATGTTCTTCGAATATTTTTGGCACAGTATTTAAATTGACACATACTTCCTTCTTGCATTCGTCCATTGTAGCATCAACTAAATTTCGGATCTGGTCTGGAGTACATGGATGTCTTCCTTCTCTTATAGATAGTTCAACTCATTTGTGCGCCCGGCGCTATGTGTGCGTGCGCTCGTAATTTACACAGCTTTACTTTGTGTGGCAGTGACGCGGTAGTCGTCGTCCGAACAAAATGTGTCCTTATCGCTTTACCCACACATAGCGCCGCGCGCACAAATGAGTTGAACTATCTATACCATGATATTGTTAGCGTTCAAGGTAATTGAAGTATTGCATTCTTTTTGATTGGAACATCTCCAATTAGTGGTTCCTGATTTGTTTTTTACATTAAAATTATACTTATAGCCCCGCGTACAATAAAATCATGTTACCTCTTTGACTCTTAATAAATTTAACACCACCTACTATTTACATTACTTAGTACTTACAAAAGTAAACTATTTTATATCCCAAAGATCGATTCGCAAACTAGGAAATGCAATACCTATGTCAGTGTCACAGGTGCCCTGTCAGTTTACCAAAAATGTTTTTACAAATTTTTACTTGACAAACAACGATTGGCAAAAACATGATTTGTCGTGTCATCATTATACAACAACAAGTTTGCCAAATAATTCACTTTACAAAATAATTACCCGATAAACTTTTGTTTAATAGCGTGTTATTTGACAAACAATTCGTTTTTTATTAATTTTGTCTCATAAAAAAACGTTTGAGATAAAAACGTTTTACATATTGACTTATTATTACGCAATTTCCTAAAACTCATTCTGAAACTCATTCTTTCATCGACTTGCCCTAATAGATAAAAGAGACTATTTTTAATGGGCTACCCGGAACCGAACTAGTTAGATTAGGTTAATTATTAAAATAAAAAATGGTTCGGTTAGGATAGGTCAAAACTGTGACCATGGACGCACGAGCCGAGCAAGCGAAGCGAGCGGTGCCGCGGCAGCGGCCGGCGAGTGCCAGAAACGACTAGATTATATAAAAAAAATACTTGCCTGTAAATTATTTGACCCAAATGGAAAATACCGTCATGATCACTTTGCTGGTTTAGAAAATCTTTACATAGTATATAACAAAGTCGCTCCTGCTGTCTGTAAGCTTAGATCTTTTAAAATACGCAACGGATTTTAATGCAGTCGCTAGTGTATTATAAAATTATATTTTGTATAAACGTGATTTTTCCAATACAATCTAAATATTAAATGAAAAATGTATAAATGATTAAATATCATCCGAAACATTTGTAAAGGGAAGCATTTGTCAAATAAATGTTTGTAAAGAGAGTGTTTATAAAATATAACATTTGCGGAATAAGTTGTTTGTGGAATAAATAGTATACGAAACGTTGGTTGTAAACTAAAAATTTGTCAATGGAGTTTTGGTGAAACATTAGTGAACCCAGTGTCACAATACTTCTTAATAATGTACAGGAAGAAAATAAGGTTCACTAATGTTTCACAAAAACTCCATTGACAAATTTTTAGTTTACAACCAACGTTTCGTATACTATTTATTTCACAAACAACTCATTCAAATGTTTTATTTTATAAACACTCGCTTTACAAACATTTATTTGGGAAATGCTTCTCTTTACAAATGTTTCAGTTGATATTTAATAATTTATACATTTTTCATTTAATATTTAGATTATTTTGTAAAAATCACGTTTTTACAAATATATAATTTTATAATACACTAGCGACTGCAATAAAAACTGCATTTATTTGGCAAATGCTTCTCTTTACAAATGTTTCAGATGATATTTAATAATTTATACATTTTTCATTTAATATTTAGATTATTTTGGAAAAATCACGTTTAAGTATACAAATATATAATTTTATAATACACTAGCGACTGCAATAAAAACTGCATTAAAATCCGTTGCGTAGTTTAAAAGATCTAAGCTTACAGACAGCGGGAGCGACTTTGTTTTATACTATGTAAAGATTTTCTAAACCAGTCACAAAGTGATCATGACGGTATTTTCCAATTAGGTCAAATAATTTAAAGGCAAGTATTTTTTCTATATAATCTAGGCATTTCTGGCACTCGCCGGCCGCTGTCACGGCACCGCTCGCTTCGCTCGCTCGGCTGGTGCGTAGGGGTTACGATTTTACCCTATCCTAACCTAACAATTTTTTTTTAAATAATTAACCTAATCTAACAAGTTCAGTTTCGGGTAGCCCACTACAAAAAGTCTCTTTTTTCTATTAGCGCAAGTCGATGAAAGAATGAGTTTAATTTTTAGGAAATTGCGTAATTATAAGTCAATATGTAAAACGTTTTTATCCCAAAAGTTTTTTTATGAGATAAAATGAATACCTAACAAAGAATTATTTATCAAATAACACGTTATTAAACAACAGTTTATTGGGTAATTATTTTGTAAAGTGAATTATTTGGCAAACTTGTTGTTGTTTAATGATGACAGAGATGACAAGGCACCAGAAAATAAACATGTTTATGTAATGAGGTTGTCTATTAGTAAAATAGTTGTAATAATTTATTTGAAAGTTATATAATTACTTTGTTGTTACGAATCTGGTTAGTTGAGAATCGGGTGAGTTGAGAATCTGGTGACTTGCTCATGAGGGATTTTGATTCCCTAGAGAGTGTCTTAATATAAGTTTTTTGCGGCATAAACGGCCGTATCTTTTTTAACGTTAACTTAGAAGTTTGGTTTTTTCACAGCTTTTAATATCAACTCGATACCTCCACGCGTTCCCGAGATAAAGGGTCTTGACAAATGACGTCTCCCAGTGTTATATTATAAAAAAAGGGGTATCGTATTACCCAGTAACTGGGTTGTGGAGGTCAGACAGGCAGTCCCTCCATGTAAAATACTGGTATTCAGCTGCATTCGGTTAGACAAGAAGCCGACCCCAACATAGTTGGGAAAAGGCTAGGCAGATGATGATGATGATGATTAAATAGGATCAACAAACAGTGTTTAGTATGTACATACTAGTGTAGGTACGAAGATACTACCTACTACTCTTATTATTTTTCGTAATTTGATTTGATCGTTAAAACCAGCAGGTAACATACCTACTTACTATTTTTTGTAGTATTTAGGTGTAGTTCTGTTGTTTCAACACGCCTTTTTCACATAGGGTTCTATGTGAAAAAGGCGTGAGTTTATGTATGTGTCAAAAAGTTACATTACCACGAGCAGCACATAGGGAAGCCACATTGAACACGCTGCCATTGCAGTGCACACGTTGCATAGTACCGCCGCTACAGCAACAACAATTAAAATCCCAATATTCCAGGATTGGCCTGTTATCATTGTACCACTGTTTAAACCAATAGCGTGATCCAGTTCAGTATGTGTAGCGGCATGAAGAAGGGCAAAAGCACTCCCTGAAAAATAACAATTTAGTGTCAATCGAGAGATTGGAATAGGTGGATTATATTGTGTGCGTACTCGCAGCGAAAAATTGACGAATTTTGTTAATTTTTTTTAGCAGATATTTAGTCTATGACGTCGTGTAATTGTGTATGGTAAGTACAAAGGGGTTTGGGAAATTTTGTATGAACCAGTGGCATGATTTTTTTTTTGAGCGGCCACTTAGTTTATTGTTGCTAACGTATAGTGGTATATTATATTTATAATATTAATGACTCGTAAAAGAATTTTGCCCTAAGTAATATCGGAGCTGAAATATATGATATCGAAGTAGGTAGAATTTCAACATCATGTCGTCGAAATAAAGACGTAACCCCGTATATGTATTGTGAACAAATAAAGCACCTGTGACACAATACATACATTCATAAACTTACGCATGCTATTGGAGGAGTACGTATGGCGTTATTATAAGATAATTAAATAAAAAAACTTTTTTACAAAAAAAAACAACCGACTTCCAAAAAAAACACTACAAAGTGAAAAATAACTTTAATTTTGGAAGTCGGTGTCGTTGGTTCCACATTTTCGTTTTTTTGACACCGACTTCCGAAATTAAAGTTATTTTTCACTTTGTAGTGTTTTTTTTGGAAGTCGGTTGTTTTTTTTTGTAAAAAAGTTTTTATTTTTCGCTTTTTAGTTGTACCTACCCCATAATACAAATTCATATAACACTAATTGCTATGTGAATATTAGTGACAGGAAGATAAACATCATCAATATAAACTAAGTGGAAAACAAACGTATTGTTGAATCTAATTCCAAAACTACCCAAGCAAAGTTCATAAAATTTATATGGGACCACCTCTGAAGCATACCTTATTCATTAATTAGACTAGATGCTGATAATCCTGGCTGCAGCATCAGGCCAGACTTATGTCAACATTGCATTGAACTTATAATTTAGTCCTGGTTAAAATGAGCCCAAACACGACTATGGTGCTGTAGTTTCAAGGTTTGTACTTTTTCTGATGCTCCTGGCTTCAGCATCAGGTCTCTCTCGTGTTCCTCATTAACAGTACATTTATCCACACATCGAGCCCTTTTCAATGAGCCTAAACACGATATATCTGCTGTTAGTTGTCGAGGAGTTAGGCACTCTGCAGACTATCCTGATGCAGCATCAGGTCATGACATGATGATCATGACACCAAATGTGGCAAATGCCCTATCCATACCAAACATCAAAATAATTTACTAAAACGGGACCCTTGCCTGTTCGAGTAACTTCTTACTGTTAAGAAGTTGTACCTTCCATCATCAGCTCAGCTACCTGAGATGGTGACATCCATACGCAAATACACAAGATACTTAATAAAATATGCGAAAAACAATAAGTGAGCCTATAAAATTTGAGGGTTGCCCTCGATTTCTCTAAGATCCCATCATCAGATCCCGACTTGTTGACTATGGGACCATTTGGGAAGCCCATTTGGGACCCTTTCCAACAAAAAAAGAAATGTTCAAATCGGTTGGCAAGCGACGGAGTTATGCGCGAACAAACCTAAAAAAAAAAAAAAAAGAACCTCCTCCTTTTTTAGAAGTCGGTTAAAAACAATAATACTACAAAATCACTATATTTTTACAAAAACCTTAATTATTTAAAACTTGTCGAGTATTTTTAACCGACTTCAAAAAAGGAGGTTCTGTATTCGACCCGTATGTATGTAAGTCCGCGATTTTCTCAAAAAATAATGAAGTAATTCTTTCAAACTTTCAGGAAGGTTTTAGTATATAATACATTAGGTAATTATCGGCTGCTTACCACGGCAAGTTCGCTATTTAATCTACTTCTCCCTTGTTAAGCCGCATATTGACTACCTAGTGGAAGTATGGGGTACCGCTGCCAAATCGCATACGAACCTACTACAAACTGCTCAAAATAAACTGCTAAAAACGTTATTTAACTATGACTATCTAACTCCAACAGAAACTCTTTACAAAAAAATTAAAGTAATGAATATAGCGCAAACATACATATATAACACATGCATACTAATTCGAAAAATACTAAACAAAAATATACACACAAATTTAACCTTCACAAAAAATATAAAAAAACACAAAATGAAAATGAGACGTGAACAAGACTTTTTAAAACTACACCCAACCCGCACAAATTACGGAAGAAAAACTATCATGTACGAAGGATCTAAAATATTTAATAAATTACCGAGAGACCTCAAAGAATCTACATCCAAAACCACTTTTAAAAAGCTACTTAAACAATTTATATTAAAAAATTCGCATTCCCTACAATAGTGTCGAGCCACATCCAGTTACCGTTTATCTATGTTACACGGATACTTGTTTACATGTATCGAACGAACTTTTTGTCCATAATGATTTGTAATCTACCCTCAAACCATTTATATAGTCGACGTCTAATGTTTTATACTACCCCAACTTTTTTGTTCTTTTTTTTTAAAGTATTTAGTTTTAATATTCTCATGTAAGTGAATAGTGTAATTTTTATGAGAATAAATGATCTTAAACCAGAATTATTCTTATGTAAATGATAAATGATTTTATTTCTGTAAGTAGGTTTGCACAAACACTTTTACACGTCAATCATATTTTAAAAACTAGATGAGGTCGGCGTTTCCTATCTGACTACTCTGAGAAGAAAGGCCGAAACAAACTCAGAGGTCACAGTCTCTTTTAAAGTACAGACATAATCTTGGTCAGGTTATATGAAGACCATGTAGATCGAAGTCCGAGATGGTCTTTTGAAGAAAGAACCACACGGATTGAGTGGACCTGTCCAGTCAGTGCACGCATTTGTCAGAATTCGTGCAGCTCAACTCAAAACTTAAGGAGCTCAACGATTCGACGAACAATACCAAAGAAAAGGACATTTGGGTAGGCCACATAAATTACTCAAACTGCCAGACCATGACAAAAACTAACAGAACGAAGAAAATAATTAAAATAAAAAATAAAAAGGAAAAATAAAATGACCCACATTGTCTTCACATTCACAATAATTAAAATAATATAATACTTTACAAAGTAAGCAAATGTCATTGTTTATATAAAATTCATTAATGTCAATGTGTATACTTATAGAAAAATAAAAAATATTAAAAATGCAAAAATTGGAAGCAGCTCAATCCCAAGCTTTTTGTCCTCAATATAATCTTTAACAGAATAAAAGGCTTTCTGGCACAACTTACGTTTAATGAATGATTTGAATTTATTAAGGCTTAGATCTTGAACTGTACGAAGTTATACGAGTAGGTATGCATAAATGTACTGCATCTCCGGCATTTCTATGCGTATTTTGATGATTCTTCTAGTCGGTGTCTCTAATTCTTCAATGAACTAGTATTAATTGAATTTTTGTGGGGTAGGTACAACTAAAAAGTGACAAATAAAAACTTTTTTTACAAAAAAAACAACCGACTTCAAAAAAAAAAAACACTACAAAGTGATACTTAAATAACTTTAATTTCAGAAGTCGATGTCAAAAAACGAACCAACGACACCGACTTCAGTGTTTTTTTTTTGAAGTCGGTTGTTTTTTTTTTATAAAAAAGGTTTTATGGTTCTTCAGACGGTTCATCTTCTATTTCATGTCCGACACATATTGTAGGTACTTGTCATCTACGTTCTTAATGCCAAATCACAAAATAACAAAGTCCAGTAGGCAAGCCAAGTCGTTGTAATTTAAAACAGATACCACGAGTGAGGTTTGGTGCGCCGCCCGCCGCGCGCGCCGGAGTGTGACTAGGACACTTAGGTAAACGAATCCTGAGGGCCTATTATAGACTAAACACTTTTCATTAGTGGCCGCGTATTTAAAAAATCATGCCACTTTTACTCAAACCCTTTTGTGCATCCATCCCATGGGGAGATATTCAATGGATGGATGGATTCCTATGGATGTACAAGAAAAAAAAATACATGCAATAATTAGTGTGTAACGAGAGGTAAATGTGTATGTTTAAATGAAATTTATTTGACATAAAACTGCGAAGATAATCAAGTTTCCGCTGCGCTGACGTTTGGCAATTTGATGAAAATCATATAAAACGGTTTAGTGTAGTTGTAATTTTTTACGCACGTTGTAAGTTCAATTAATTTTTGTGAAAAAACTAGAGGTATTCTGGATTTTTTAAGAATTGTGGTAGTTAGCAGTGCTATTCAGGTTGCCTATAAAAAAAAAAACAATCAGAAATATTTAAAAAATTGTGGTCATGGTAGTGAAAAATGCCATAAAAAGTCTAATTTTTGAAGAATTTAATTTTTTTTATTACTTAAAAAAAATTAGATATATTTTTTTTCTTTTTTTCCCCGAGTAGTCATGGGCAGGTCTATCCTCCGGTGTTGGCTTATCGTTGAATTTTGGGACATGATGTATACACGTAAAAGTAAAATAAGGTTATTAGGCCCAAATACCTAAAATAGGAACTAAACAACTACTTATATAGCCTAACTTTTTGTATCTTGTCAGGGCCTACAATGTATTGCCAGGTTTAATTTATGTGCTCTTAGTAATTCATAATTAATGAGCAATGGCATAATTACGACTAGACCACTATATTGTATGATATCCGATTGTAGGAATTTTTAATGGAAAAGCAAAATGAAACATATTCAGATATTTAGTGTATTAATGCAACTATTCACATGTAAAATTTCAGCTTATTACACTAAATAATTAAAGAGATATAATAAAAATACCAGAGCAACCGAAATTACATGGATAAACCGACCAAGTTTGAATGGCAACAAAAAAGCAGCCGTGCAGAGAGATAACGTTTTAAAATTTCCAGTGTTGTACCATTATTGGATTGGTACAGGTGCTCACACAATTCTTTCAACAGATGACGTACCTCGTAATATTGAACTAAATAATAAGATTTATTTAATATTGGCTATTATTGAATATGTACCGCCTTTACAATTGGCAGGTATTGGTACAAGGCTTATTGTTTTAGACCTAAGTATGCAGGTAGGTACTTACTTTTTTTTTATGGATGGGAAATCATCTAATGATTCCTCCCGCTCTGGGTGAAGCGGAAGGGAGTGTCAGACTCTTACTGACTAAAACCCACCCTTGTTCCTTCCTTAGCCCTTTATGTTCCGGGCAGCGGTAACCCTTTCGGCCAACCCCGCTGCCCCGGCAGGCTTCGGCCCTAACGGGTCCCTTCCCTTATGCTGACACCTCTTCGAGGCGCGCGTGGAACACATACGCGCCGTCCGGCACGGGCCTGGTCCTGATCGAACGGTGAGCTACCCATTACTCTCCGTCCGCAGGCCCCCGCCTACGGTGGTTGGGAGTCGTCACGCGGCTCTCGACGCCCGTAGCGTCTCCCGCGGTGGCTGAGATGTGAGGCACTCTCCCTCAGCGGTCCCGCCACCTCCTTCGCTAGCATGACTGCTTCGCAGAAGGAGGTGACTGCCTGCCACTCCCTCTCGCTCCGGACCATGGCTTGAACCAGGGCCGGACGCGAGAGGTCGCCGCTGCTGCCGATCGCCTCTAAGAGGACACAGCGGTGCTCCGCCCAAGCGGGGCAGACCTCCACCGTATGCTCCACCGTGTCCTCTGGGCGATCCTCGCAATGGTGACATCCGGGCGTCTCCTCCCGCCTGATGATGTGCAGGAACCTCCCGAAATATCCGTGTCCGGTGAGGACCTGCGTCAGGCGATGAGAGCTCGGCTCGGCGGCAATGCACGTGCTCAAGAATTCTCTGATGTCCTTCTAAGTCTTGGCGAAGGCACTCTACCAGAAGAGAGAGGTGGACAGGTGTGGTGCTTCCAGAGTCTCTCGGTAGAGTGGTATCCAGCATAGAAGAACTCATTTTCTGCGTGTACGGGGACATCAGTCATATACCGCACCAGCAGAATTCTTGGGTGTGTGAGCGGGCCATTTTGACGCCCAAAAATGATCAGGCTGCAGCAATTAACGAATGCATTCTCTCGGAAATTGAGGGGAATGAAGTAGACTACACCTCGATAAACACTGTTGTCGAGCAAGATAACGCCACACATTATCCCGTGGAATTTCTGAACTCCCTGTCTGCAAGTGGACTTCCAGCGCATACCATCAAGCTGAAGGTCGGTGTCCCGATTATGCTTCTTCGGAACCTATCTCCTCCGAAGTAGTGTAACGGGACCCGCCTTAAAGTCATCTCGCTCCACAGACACACCATTGAGGCCGAAATTCTTACGGGTTGTGCGTCGGCGAGGCAGTATTTATACCATGCATTCCCCTCATACCTCATAACTTCCCGCTCCAGTTCAAGCGCGTACAGTTCCCCGTGAGTGTTTGCTTCGCGGTGACCATCAATAATTCGCAGGTGAAGACACTGAGGGCAGCGGGTGTCGACCTCATGACGAGTTGCTTCTCATACGGGCAACTGTACGTCGCTTGCTCCCACGTCACCAGTCCTGACTCTCTTTACATTTTGGCTCCTGGCAGCATAACTACCAACGTAGTTTATAGGGAAGTGTTGTAAGGTATGATACCTTTGTACGTATTTTTACTCTTTTGTGTCCTGGAATGTATTCCTGCATTATTTTCTCTATTTCCTTCAGTCACATCTTATGACTGAACTCAGCAGGATTCAAATATAACTCTCTTCACTTGCTTCGCTTGCAAAAAAAACTTATATTTTAATGCTATTTTAAAATTTGTTTACTTATAATGCTATAGCGACACTGGCATCTTAGGTATTTTTGGTGCTGTAGAGCCTTCACGCAGACGACGTCGCGGGCAGCAGCTAATATTTTATAAGTAATGGTTAAATAATAAAATATTATAGAACACCCGCCATCTTGATGTCAATATGGCGGGTGTAGGTACCTTAATTTCGAATTAACTTCGTTCTGAAGTAGGTACAATTTTTTTAAACCTAGGTACTAAATAATACATTTTACGTACATTTTTTTGGTAAATGAGATGATTCGATTAGTTAAAGTACACCCGCCATTTTGACTCTCATGTAAACAAATGCAGCTATAACGCCACAGACACTGTCGCGAAAAGTCACGCGTCCACTAGGCTCGCCGCGCGCCGAGCCGAGTCGAATCGAATCGCACAAAGTCGCCTCCTATATATTTACTATGAAACTGCGTCCATTAGCGACGAGCCGCGGCGCGCCGAATCGAATAGACCGCGCGCATTGCTCGACAAGCGAATTTCTTCGCCGATGCGATTTGATTCGATTCGGCGCGTCTCAGTCGACGCGGGGAAGCGGATGCGCGCACCAACGTATTTTTATTACTTTTTATATAGGTATCGTTTAAAAACTCATATTTAATTACACATGTATTCGAATTTTTGGTTCCAGGACATGCCATTTCCTCAACATGTTTTCCTTCACCGTTTTTGTGTATTTATCGCTACGATATGAATTCGTCGAATAATAATAACGGAAAAGTAGTAGTTTTTTTAACGTTGTGCTTCTCCCTTCTAGGACCTCAACGAAAAAACTCCCATGAATGACCAGCCTACATTACTTTTACCAGTATACATTTACCACTTCGTTATACTTTTAACGAATTGCACTAGAAAATATATAATTACCAAATGTGATAAGATTATGAATTAAGTATAGAAAATATATAATTACCATATGTAAATAAATAACCATAGTTTATGTTTTTATCAATAAACCGCCACCATAGAATGGCTGATTCTGGTTTTAGAGGCGGCAAATTACTTTTTTCTGAAACAAAAACATGGCATGTTACCTATATTCATTATTCGTAGTTTCTCGGACATGCGTTTCAAAATCAAAATCAAAATATTTTTATTTCACATAAACCAAACATGGGCACTTATGAAACGTCAGAAGCTAGGTGCATCGTTCCAATTGGTCGTTTCCTATGGAGAAGAACCGGCAAGAAACTCCATGGTTACTCTTTTAAAAATATAATTGGCTTTTACAATGTTTTCAAATTACAGTAGGTAGGTATGGGAGGACAGCGTAGGCCTGTCAACAAGTACCAGGTACTTGATAAAATAAAAATTGGTCTACAGATCTAAAGTCTACAAGGCTTACAAAGTCCTCACATTTACAAAATAAGAATGTATCAAAAGTATAAATAAAATATAAAAATCTACTAAAACCAAGAGATATGATTGCCATTTCAACCACTAATACGAGTAAAGAGGTGAAAAATTAAAATTATCTGTATATAATATGCTTTTTAATAAGGACGCGTTTGATGAGGGTTTTGAACTTTCCATTACTAAGGTGTGTAACCGACTTTGGCAACTTGTTATAAAAACGGATGCTGTTTACAAGAAATGACTTGCTAGTCTTAGTTAATCTAAATTTAGGTATCACAATTTCATTTTTACTACGTGTTTGTGTATTATGGAAATCGCTTCTTATTTTGAAGTTTTTGCGAACATACAAAATACTTTCTAAAATATAAAGAGAAGGCAGACTCAGTACATCAATTACTTTGAATTTGTTTCTAAGAGACTCTCTCGAGGACCCATTTTATAGATTGCGCGGATTGCCCTCGTTTGTAAAATGAAAATTGAATCTACGTCAGCTGCCGATCCCCACAGCAGAACACCATAAGACATAATACTGTGGAAATAAGCAAGTACCTATACTAACCTAGCTGTGGCTATATTTGTCAACTGCCTTATTTTTCTTACTGCATATGCAGCTGAACTTAATCTACCTGAAAGAGCTATGTTTACGCCCCATTGTAATTTTGAATCTAAAGTAATTCCTAGAAATACAGTTTCCGTAACAGCATCTAGTTTTTTGCCATCAAGTTTTAAATTCAGACCCACTTGAGGTACATTTGGTAATGAAAACTTAAGACATTTAGTTTTGTTCGCATTAAGTAAAAGATTATTAGCTGCAAACAATTTCGAAAGAACAGCCAGACTATGGTTAACATATAAGACATCCGTATCTTTTCTATCTACCTACTTTAAAAATAAGGGAAGTAACATCAGCGAATAAAATGATATCCGATAAGTTAGCCATCATGTCATGTTTCCGCATACTAACTCGCGTTTACGCGTTTTTTAACTAGTTAGATAAACGAATTTGTGAAACGAAACTGCGGAAACGCATGTCCACCCTAGAGTAGATTTTTTTGGGGTGGATAAACGGAATAACCCCTTTTTTGCTGTACCTAGTTCACTGCCAAAAACTGTAAGGGAAATATTACACTATCATAACATGATAGATATACTCGCACAGGGACATCGACGCGCAAACTGTAATCATGAATTCAACACAATTCTAGACCGCAGGGGACGTATATTATAATAAAATATTGCGTTGAATTGTGTGTGTCTATAAATGCCTCCCTCTATGTTAGTTATAGCTCTGTGCAAAGCATGACAAATGCGTGAGAATGATGAGCCGTGACATGTGAAAATTAAATAATACATTCATCATTATTAAATATGTTCATTACAGTAAACTGGATGGGGTGGCCCACTTGCAAAAAGCAATAATATTGAACTTGCCTGAGAATTGAACGCGATATCTGCGTGTCACTGATTAAATTCGGGAATCCCCCCCCTTGGCATACAATTTTAAGGCATAATCAGTTCGTGTCCATAAGCGCTAGCGAGCGAACCATAGAAATGTAAAAAACAGGAGAAGTGGCAAGGGGGCGTGTCTGTGTCCACGCGCCATGAGCAAATTAAGCCTGTACTCGGCAAATGGCCGTCTCCGCGAACTAGTGCGATTTCGACCGTGATCGTGGTAAAATATAAAAATGCCGAGTTGTTCAGTGGTTTCCTGCAAAAACCGAAGTCAAAATAAAAACTTCGTATCTCACGGAATCACTTACCATATGTAAGTAAAAGTATTTTCCTGTATTTGTCATAAAAATCATAAAAAACAACAAATCGTAAAATATTCCTTGCTTTTACTACGTTATTTTTGTTTTCAAATATCGCAGCGGCTGTACTATTTTTGCAGCAAATACATTGCTCCTTAACCACTACCTTAAGGATTTCGCTAAGCGACTCGACAAGCAATGTAAAAATAACAAAACGATAATTTATTTATGCGGAGCGTCGCATGGTACGGCCGCTGTGTCTTGCGGCGAGATAGTGATGTAATTGGTAATGTCCACTAACGTAGGCTATCGACAACAATGTCGATTGCCCAACGAATATATTGCTATTATAGTTAATTTTTCAATTTGTCAACCGTTTTAACCCGGTTTATAGAAGACCTGACAAGATGACGTTTAAATCCGGATGGTAGACCCTTGAGAAGATGTAAAATAATATTAACTTTTTTATTTACTTAAATTTTTTTTTTAGCTACATTTTATTGATTTATAATATAATATGCTCTGGACATATCGTTTTTTATTTATTTTATTTTCATGACCGTACATTATTTTTAGTACAATAATGAATGGAAGAATCGATAATTTTCCGATTTAGTCAATCACTAGCGTATATGTAAAATAAATTGCTTTTGCACAGCACAACGATAGCGACAGATGTTCTTGTGTGAGTAAGTTGTACGGTGCTTGGTAAATGCACGCTGTGTATGACGAGTTAAGGTTTATAATTGATTGTGTAGTACGTTCTGATTTATGAATTGCAAGTGTGTGCGCGACTTTGTATCTATTGCTTTTACTGAATTACATGTGTAGTAGTGGCGCGGTGGTGGGGCCAACCTAGCGACATCGGGTTCTGATACATTTTCAACTACCGGGCATATCTCCTTCTTTCATATATCTATGGAGCGAACGTACTGTCGCGTCGATGACTCATCGCACGAAGATGACGTCTAATAATAATTATTGTAAAATGCAATCAGTGCAATTTAGTAGTTAGTCAAAATAAAGTAGATATTATGAACGAAGAAAGTTTGGTGAATCTGTGTGTGTCGAGTTTTTCGTCGGAGGAGATCGAAAGTGCAAAGAGCTTGCTATTCGAATCAGTGCCTACTTCAAAGAAAAAGATAAATAGAAGGAAGGATGGACGCCCGAAGAGAAATTTATTTGACGTTGTAAGCCTTTTTACCTGACTGCGGCGAAGCCCAAAAGGAGGGTTATGTGTTTGACCTGTATACATACATAATAATTATATGTATGTCAGTTTCTTTGTTCCCTCGTAACTCCTGAACGAATGAACGGATTTGGATAAATTATACGTCATTATTTATTCGTGACTATAAATAGATATAAATGTATTTACAAAATTATATAGACATTAGAATCATTAATATACAGGTGGAATTTTCGAAGCGTAACCTGGAGGAAAAGTACTCTAAATACTGAAGACAGCAAATTTTGCTCAAATGAAACATTCTCTTACTTTAAAAAAGAAACAAAATTGCTTTTAAAGATTTTTGAAAATACACTTACCACACCCGGTAATCGAACCGACTAAAATCCGAAAAAATAGCATCCTGATTCAATCAATCATAAGGATCAAATCTCTCTAGCAAACATAATAAATTCAATTAAACAAAAACCATGAAATCTAAACCTATTTTATTCAAATGAAAACAACTAAAATAAACTCTTTTGCAAAAAAAACGGGCACTTTAGATTTTTTCTCTACTTCAATGATGAAGAACAAGAAAGAGGTTTTATTAATTTGACGATGTATTGGCATGTTATTTGAAGCATCCTGGCATGATTCTTTACGTTCCAAATTTAAATTTTGAAATTAACAAAAGAAAAATAATGATTATTGTGGATTATTGTAAAATTGCTTTACTAATGGCGCGAATTGCTGAAACGATTTTTTCACTGATTGCTAAAATTTTAAAACTTATTGGATATTTTCTGCAAATGAAACAATTTAATCTTTCTTTTACATTAATTACCACTTTTTGAGATGAGTGATAAAGCGATAAGGGCCGGTAAAATTTTAGCCCTACTTGAAGAAGGTTGTTCGCAAACTTATGTGTCTCAGCGGCTAAATGTGAGTCGTTCAACTGTCCAGAGGACTTGGCAACGGTATCAAGAGACCGGTTCGGTCAAAAAAAGACCCGGTTCGGGAAGAAAACGATGCACAGAACCAAGAGATGACCGCTTTTTGGTGAGTCAGGCGTTGCGGAATCGTAAGGCGTCAAGTGTGGACCTGAAGAAGAGCCTTGAAGAAGTAAGAGGAGTAGAAGTTAGCTTGTGGACGGTCAGGAGGAGGCTTTAGGCTGCCAATATCAGGAGTGATTGCCCGGCTCGGGGCCCTAAATTACTCCGTGAGCACCGTGTTGCTCGACTTCAGTTTGCTCGAAACTGTGCTTCATGGACTCTGGAGGACTCCATTAGTCATTAGTCCAGGTTGGTGCCCGTTTTTTTTGCAAAAGAGTGTATTTGAATCTTTAATAAAATAAAACTTTATTTAGTAAATTAACTAATTAGTTGCTCGAAATGAGCTCCGTTTTCTTGGATGCACAAAATTCTTTTAAGGAATTTATTTTGAGTAACTTTTAGTAGCGTGTTATGGTGAATATTCACAATTGTATTGTGAACCTCAGTTTTAGCTCGTTTACAGTTGTATAGGATTTTTTGGTAAATTTGATTTTTTACATATCCCCATAAAAAAAATCTAAAGGGGTGAGATCTGGAAATCTCGCAGGCCATCTGATTGCGGTATTTGTACCAATCCAGGTATTAAAATAGTTATTAACATAGGCAGTGGGGATTCTGCTGTTATGGGCCGGAGCACCATCTTGCTGTAGAATTATACGGTTTCGCTCTTCCTCATTTAACTAATTTTCAAGATAGGTACTTGACAGTGTTTAGATGACCTTCCTTTGATCCTTAATGATTGACCCTATCGATTGGTGTCGGTAAAAGTATATGATACTATTTTGTCGGATTTTAGTCGGTTCGATTCTCGGGTGTGGCAAACGTATTTTCAAAAATATTCTTCTTTTTAAAAATAAAGGAATGTTTCCTTTGAGTAAAATTTGCTGTCTTCAGTATTTAGAGTACTTTTCCTCCAGGTACGCCAGATAAGAACTTTTCCATAACTTAAAAGATGTAGGGTAAAGGCGGGATAGATGCCCCACTTTTTGAAATATCCTCCTAATTAAAAAAATAACAATTTTATATAAATAATGTCTATGAATTTAGCTAGTTTAGTCCTTTATGTTTAACTGTGATTTGTATTTTTGGCCCTACAAATTACAGATTTTGCAAATTTTTGGTTTTCGTGGAACTCTTTTGGGGATAGATGCCTACCCGTATGGATAGTTGCCCCACCATGAAAATACTAAGAAGGATAGATGCCCTTCATACTGTATAAACGAAAAACTCAACCAAACTTTTATGAGGTTTTGAGGACAATTGGTGTTTTAGCAGTAAAAAGCTACTCCTAAAACAGAAATTGTTTCCAAGAAACATGGGCCTAATAATGAAAAGCATTTTTCAGTTTTTAATTTTTTTTTCAATTGTAATCATATGATTCTACATAATTTGAGATCAAATAAAATAACCATAACTGTCGGGATATTTCGTTTATCCCCATGGTACTTCTATCCATTTCGTCGAAAGCTGACTGCAATTGTTCTGTCCAAGAACATACTCGAGCTCGAACTCCTTCCTTTCTTTTGTATTTTCGTTACATGGTTCTGCTACAATCACTAAAAAGTCCAAATACAAATATATGTAAACACATAAAAAATATAACGGAACACAAAATTATGTTCAAAATATACCCTAAAACCACATATGGGTATACATGGTGTACGGAGGGATAGATGCCCCTAGGGGCACCTATACCTCGAAAAATCAGGGCAACTATCCTTTTTGATAGGGATAGATGCCCAAGTATTTTTTAAATAAATAAAAAACAAAAGAGCAACTATTTACATCTAGATGCATACTTGATGAATCAGTTTATTGACGTAATAAATAATATAACGGAATTAATTACTAATTATAAAGTTATTCAACAGCAAATACTAACCCTTAAAACTTTGACGTTTTTGTAAAGTTCGCCGCGGAGATGAATGCACACACGAGCGAAACACGTCCTCACCGCACGACGGCCCATGGCTAACTGAGGTGCGGGGTGCCTGCGGCTCTTAGTTAAACTATTATTTCTTAGTCGCGAGTTTGGGAAGTTAGGTTTTTTGAAAATGAGGCAACTATCCCACTGGGGCATCTATCCCGCCTTTACCCTATTGATGATTCTAATGATTATAATTCTGTAAATACGTATCTGTAGTCGCGAATCACATTTTGATCAAGAAACAATCAGGCACTGACCTGAAAATTGCAAAAAAACTTAAGCAAAATTGAATTTCGCGGGCTACAACTGAATATTTTCGTAATACATTGTTTTCATATAACTCATTTGGTTTACGCGGCGCACGCCAGGAAGCATCCCATTCGGCATGATTTTTCCGACATCATCAACGATCGTCGTCATTTTTCAGCCAAATTACACGAAACCTTAATGAATTATACATCTAAATCTTTCTTATGAATCACTTGCTCAAAACCGTATGAAAATCCGTTCGATAGACTGAGTTTTATCACGTTCAGACAGACAGACGCGGCAGGGGGACATGTTATGTAGTGATAGTTATAGTGAAAAGTTCTTCTACCCTGTGGTCTCGCACCCGTGGTCTTATTCTAGGGACTCATGTGTCACTTTGTATTTATCTATATATTTTTTTGCTAATAACAGGTCTCGATATATAAAACTTTCAAAGCGAAAACAAAGTTAACTTACTTTGAACACTCCAAATCTTCATAAAATTACAGCTTTTGGGTATAATATGTAATATTATACAAAATATAGCTGCAACTGTCGCATCTTTAAGTCTGCAACAAAGGAAAATAGTTATCTCCAAAAAAGTATGGTATTCGTCTGAAAGCAAATAATATTTTGAACCCCGACGTATAAAGAGTTATTATATAAGTCTGACGGCTATGTCGTTCCGTGTGTGCGTGCGACACACAGATTGTGTCTATCGTCTGTGGCATCCATCGTAGCTCCTAAACGAGTGGTCCGATAATAATGCAGTTTTTTTATTACGAGACTGATTGCTTAGATGTGCTTCATGGAAATCTGTTCAGCAATTTTAAAGATAATCAGGTTTTTTCTAATTGGTGTAAGGCATATCAGGCAAAAAATGGTAATTTCTTTCACTTCATCTCATCCTATGGACTTTGAAATTGCAACTCTATAGGTAATTATGCGGTAACCTTGAGCTGATTTTGCAGCTTGGAAAGTCAATAACCAACTCCTCAACAGCAGACATTTCAATTTCATGAATAGTTGACTTCGAGATGGTGAACAAGTGAACAGTGTTGATGGAGCAGGACGCTCGGCCATACAAATTGTAGACCAACCTAGTTTCGACCCGGTTGGACTGGCCTAGTTGGTAGACAGATGGTGAAAAATCCATTGCCGATAAATAACAAAATAGTTCTAAATAACTGCTCTCAGAATTAACAAAATGTTTGATATGCCTTTTTACACTATGACCACAATGACAAAGATATTACCCTGGTATGTCTGGCGTTTTTTTGTCTTTAGAGTATGCTGCCCACCCTGGAAACCACATGCTCCAGCGGAAAAACACAGCCATCAAATAGAGGAACGTAAAAAATACGGAATACTGCAACAAAAATAATTAATGAGTCGGGTAAAACACTTCATTTCATTTTCATTTAATTTAGAATCCTTGATATATCATTTCTAATAAAATAGGTGGCAAGTTTTCTGTAAACAATAAGCCATGGTCACCCTATCGACATATTCAAGACGTATTACAGATTCCGTTCTACAGCTCCTGAAATGTAAACCTAGGATTTTTTTGTGCATTTTTATCTATTTCGACAAATTCAAATCTAGGTTTTACAAAAAACTTCACACCTCTGCGATGCTTTTTCAGCGAGATATTGGCGATAACGTATTTTTGACCGTTTCAATGGCGCGGCCATGGGGTTTTAGTCTTATAGCTCCTAAAATATAAACCTAGGATTTTTTGTTGTATTTTTACTAGTTTTGACAAATTCAAATCTGGATTTTACAAAAAACTTCAGACGTCTGCGATGCTTTTTAAGCGAGATATCAGCGAAGACGTGTCTTTCATCGTTTCAATGGCGCGGCCATGGGGTTTTAGTCTTACAGCTCCTAAAATATAAACCCAGGATTTTTTTCTGTATTTTTACAAATTTTCTACAAATTTAATCTGTAATTTACCAAAATTTCAGATCTCTGCAACGCTTAGTTTTAAAGATCTCCGTGGCTGCGCGGTTTGCCGCGTTTCAATGGCGCGGCCACGTTCAAACCCTTTATAACTTTTTAACCATGGCTTTGACAAATTTATGGTTTTGGGAATCAACTTCTACAAATTTTTACAAAATCTTGGCATGTTTTTTTTTTATTTATTTTGTCATGGCCGCGCTATTGAAACGGACACGTCTAGCGTTAGTAAAAGTACTTGAACGATTGTAAATTCAACTTCTAGTTTGTAAAACAAGCCATTCAAAAGTTACAATCGATTTAAGGACTTGCGTTCCCATTGAGGGACCACATTTGAATTTTGAGCTTTTGAATGCGTCAGCCTTTAGTAAAAGTTCTCAAACAATTGTAAATTCAGCCATTAATTTGTAAAAGTAGCCACTCAAAAGTTACAATCGGTTAAAGGTGGTCCCTCAATCGTGACTGACTGGCATCCCTATCTCAAAACCTAGTTAAAATTTACAACTGCTATAAATGACTACTTTTAGTAAAAGATTTGTAAAACTAATTTATTGAATATCAACCGATTCTGTTCACATAATAAAAAGAACTAGCATGCGGAAGGTGGTCCCTCAATCGATCACCATAAGTTCACCTTGAGTGGATACCACAATGGAATTTGAAATTTACATATGGGTCTAGCGTTAGTAAAAGTACTTGAACGATTGCAAATTCAACCTCTAGTTTGTAAAACAAGCCATTCAAAAGTTACAATCGATTTAAGGTGGTCCCTCAATTGAAACGTTTATCATAAGAAAACTCAATTTACGTAGCATTCATAAGTTAAATAGACAAATACTACAGTCTATGCTTTAGTAATTTTTTTTTACTAACGATTACTTTACTAAACAGTATAAAAAAATGTACCGTTTTATTGCAAATAATAATCAAATTCCTGGGAAGAAATACTAAGATAGAGGTGACCACACAGCAGGATTTTTTTGAATAAGTAAAACTAGTGAGTGTTTGTTGATATTAATTTTTATTAATATTTGACATCACTTAGCTAATTAAAAACACAAAGAAAATAATGCTTATAATATAAAAAAACTAACGAAATTTTACCCTGCACTGCATAATTATTACCATATAAATCGCTACATACAAAATTTTCAATACCTACTGCTGTAATAGCCTACACTACAGCGACCTTCGAGTCGCTAGACGCTGCGAACGAAAATGTACCTAACCTTACAAGCGTGAAGTGAGTTTTGCATCGTAGCTGCGCGCCCGCCGCGTGGTTATTGTGAGTTGCCAGGGCTGCCTCTTTCGATAAAGATGTCAGTAGGTATTTGTAGTACACTGTATGGGTCGTTCTTTGGCCAAAGAATTAGCATTGCTATGCCGTTGAATGGCAATGCAAAAAAAATGCTTTTTAATGTTTAAGTATGTTTTGTTAAAAATACTTCTGAAATAATAATAAGTAAATGAAAAAATTGTACAGATGTTTTATTTTTAAATGATTAATATTTTTTTTGTAGTAGTAAGTAGGTAGATTTTTCTTAACGTAATTTTCAAATGACATTTGACAAATGGAGGTCATTGACCTTTCTATTCTTATCTCATACGCATAGTAGAAGTAATTACGTAGTACTTACCTACCAATGAAATAAAAAACGTAATGCAATTTATGTGTGGGTCAGGCCGCGAATTTTGGCACAAATGACGCAGTAGTGACGCAAAAAGTTTACGCGACAGTCACGTAAAAGTGTCGCAGTAGTTTACGTCACCGTGACGTAAAAAGTGACGAAAGCTTTTTTTTGGATTAATTTTATAGGATTTTTTAAAACTATTAATTGTACCTACACATTTTATAAAATTATCTGTTTTTTTATACTTTTAATTATGATTATAGTTTGACACTGAACATTTACCATATAAACCAAAATTTTCTTCTCATAGTATTTTCTATTCTTAAAGTCCATGTGCAAGGTAATTTGGAATTAATCCATATTTTCTCTTTCATTAAATTGCTACATTTGTATTTAGGTAAGGTTTTATACCGTCGGTACGGTAGCTACAATGCAAAACTCACTTTACGCTTGTAAGGTTAGGTACAGACGCCAGCACATCCAGCTACTACAATCTGTCAATTTTTTTTAATAGATTTTCAACTTTATCGCTAAAGCATAAGCTTCAAAGTTGATTGGGAAAATTTTACAGTTTCGGGTAGCTTGATGTGCTGGCGTCTGTACATTTTCGTTCGCAGCGTCTAGCAACTCGAAGGTCGCTTTAGTGTAGGCTATTATAGCAGTAGGTATTGAAAATTTTGTATGTAGCGATTTATATGGTAATAATTATGCGGTGCAGGGTAAAATTTCGTTAGTTTTTTTTAAATATTATAAGCATTATTTTCTTTGTGTTTTTAATTTAGCTAAGTGATGTCAAATATTAATAAAAATTAATATCAACAAACACTCACTAGTTTTACTTATTCAAAAAAATCCTGCTGTGTGGTCACCTCTATCTTAGTATTTCTTCCCAGGAATTTGATTATTATTTGCAATAAAACGGTACATTTTTTTATACTGTTTAGTAAAGTAATCGTTAGTAAAAAAAAATTACTAAAGGATAGACCGTAGTATTCGTCTATTTAACTTATGAATGCTACGTAAATTGAGTTTTCTTATGATAAACGTTTCAATTGAGGGACCACCTTAAATCGATTGTAACTTTTGAATGGCTTGTTTTACAAACTAGAGGTTGAATTTGCAATCGTTCAAGTACTTTTACTAACGCTAGACCCATATGTAAATTTCAAATTCCATTGTGGTCTCCACTCAAGGTGAACTTATGGTGATCGATTGAGGGACCACCTTCCGCATGCTAGTTCTTTTTATTATGTGAACAGAATCGGTTGATATTCAATAAGTTAGTTTTACAAATCTTTTACTAAAAGTAGTAATTTATAGCAGTTGTAAATTTTAACTAGGTTTTGAGATAGGGATGCCAGTCAGTCACGATTGAGGGACCACCTTTAACCGATTGTAACTTTTGAGTGGCTACTTTTACAAATTAATGGCTGAATTTACAATTGTTTGAGAACTTTTACTAAAGGCTGACGCATTCAAAAGCTCAAAATTCAAATGTGGTTCCTCAATGGGAACGCAAGTGGCTGTGGCAGGTGCAGAAAACCTCAAACGGCGAAAATATTGCAACCTGATTGGGAGTTATATGTTCGAGCCATTTGTGGTTAAAACACTAGGGCTATGGATGGGGTCCGAGTGTCCACCTTGTTTTTCGAGATCTTCACGTGACCAGAGGGCTGGCCTATTTCTTGGCCAAAGAATTAGCATTGCCTTACAACGTGGCAATGCTGCCAGCTTTTTGGGCACTGTTCCTGTTGACAGCGCTGCGGACGAATTCTTTGATGCCCTATGATTATTTTGCTTATTTTTTTCATAAAACGATTAGTTTTTGTACAACTTTATGACTAAATTTTTCCATAGAATTCAATCACTGATTTACTAGATATTGGACTTTTTATTTTTAACCGACTTCAAAAAAGGAGGTTCTGGATTCGACCCGTAGGTATGTATGTTTGTATGTCCGCGATTTTCTCAAAAACTAATGAACCATTCGTTTAGAATTTTCATGCTGAAAAAACGTTACTCCTGCAGGAATCTTTTTTTCCGTTTTTTTTTCAAAACGACAAAGCACGATTTTTTTTTTATTTGGCGCACATTCCACTCATATCACTTTAGGAGCCACTTTCCTGCTGGGGTAACGTACACGTCGCTGAGATGAGATTGCGACTAGATTTTGAACATTTTTAATTACGGGAATTGAAACCTTCAGGTTTTCGCCCGTAATGGAAAACCCAACATTAATATTTTATACCTTACCTTTTCATGTAGACTCATACTGGGTGGTATGGAGGCACTCTCTTTCTTAACAATGTTCTGTAATTCTGTCGTTTGAGCTACTGACATGCCTTTAGAAACCCTAAAAGAATACATTTTGTAAGATTTAGGCTCGAAGCGTAACTAGACCGGAGAACTTTGGGTGTCAACTGAAGCGTTTTTAAGATGCTTGAAATTATTGGAGCATTTCAAGATTGCGGGCACAGCGAGACCTTAAAAATGCTCTTTCGAAGGCCACCGCGACCATAGTAAAACAAATAAGCCAACTCGTGCGAGCGATAATAGCCTAGCGAGCCATTATAGCCTAAACAAGTAGGGCTGTCACTTATAGTTTACTAGCAGTGCCCCGCGGTTTCACCCGCGTTAATTTGAGGAAAAATCCTAAAATATATTCCATTACTTTAAGAAAGTTATTTTAGGTACATCTGATATACCTTTATTTAATATATCAATGGGAACTATAGTAAATCTCGCAGAGCTACCGGCAGCCGTGCGGATTTATTTTAAAACTATGATATATCCTAAGATATTCATTGAAATCAAATGATATCAAGGGCAATTTTGTTCAAAATTAAAAACTTGTGATGAATAATGTATTTATGAAGATAACCTACTTATTTGTTTTACTATGCCGCGACCGCAACTGCAAACCGCGTGGCGGCATCGCGTCGTATTGATAGACCGCAACGACAGGATGTAAACGGTTTCGTAGACAGCGCATCTGACACCGTTTTCATGAGTTATATAGAAACCAGTGAGTCAATCTACTATTTTCAATTATTGATCAGGAGAACCATAACAAGGCAACGCTGTTATCATTGTGCTAAAAGTTTTCCTACTAGCGAAAAATCAAAATTATAGTTAGGAGATTATCAAAATTGACAAAATCTACGAATGCGGTATCAACGATTGGTTTAGCAGATTTTGCCCGTTTAGTAATGTCACTGCGTTTTGTTATCGCGAATAGACACGTGGTTTGTGGTTGCGGTCACCTTCGGAAGAGCACTTAACCCTATAGTACTAATCATTGCTTGAGATACCTCCTGCAGTCCGAATTTTTTGGTTTATTTAAAATTTCGGAGACGCATCAGGTTGTGTGTAGGGTTAACGGTCAAATCACATTTACACGCGCATATCACGATTTTTCAGTATCCCTTTCTAACACTCAGAAGTACCATTATTTATGACGGGGTACATATTTGTGAAACGTAGCATAAAAATGTGACACGTTGAAACAAATGAGACGTCCAAATGTATGTAATGCAACATATCAGTTTGTTACATTTTTATGTTACGTTTTACCAATTTTGCCCAGCTTTAGGGTGAGACGAGCATTCGCATACTCGTATACCTAAAAGCGTCAACGAGGTTAGCCCTACTAGCCTAGCAGGACTCTTCGTCTCAAAGACCTCGATTGCCTTCTAAATAACGATACTGCTAACGTAACGTAAGGGAAAGGGATTTGAAGATCCGTGGCATACGAACCTGTCCGACATTTTTACTTTTTTTTCAAATGGCGGCCACGCATGACTCCTATATAAATAGATAGCTGATAACATCAATGCAAACAGAAAACATAATTAATTTAAACTTTCAGAGTGATTAATTCAAATATCTATGCAACGAGAACTGTACATCCCACTATCCCCATTGTCATGATCCATAGTGATAGTGGGAATATTGTTTCAACAGATTATGGTTCCACTATCTCGCATTAGTCATTTTGCAAAACGATGAATATTCTCACAAACTCCATTAATGGAGATTCATAATGGGGATAGCGGGATGTATCGAACAAGAAACTTCTCAGAAACGTGACGCTTTACGGGATTTAGTCTTATTATATTTTCCATTTGCATTGATGTCAAGGATCAGATACACTTGCGCGAGTAGACCCTTGCGCGAGTAGACCCTTGCGCGAGTAGACCCTTGCGCGAGTAGACCCTTGCGCGAGTAGACCCTTGCGCGAGTAGACCCTTGCGCGAGTAGACCCTTGCGCGAGTAGACCCTTGCGCGAGTAGACCCGTGCGCGATTAGACCCGTGCGCGAGTAGACCCTTGCGCGAGTAGACCCTTGCGCGAGTAGACCCGTGCGCAATTAGACCCGTGCGCGAGTATACCCGTGCGCGAGTATACCCATGCGCGATTAGACCCTTGCTCGAGTAAATCTGGGCATTTTTCAAGTGGTAAGGGTCCCCCCGATAGACAAAAGTTTACCCAACCTCACGATAATAATTATTATAGTCATGTCTAATTAGGATTATTATTTAACTTACTTGCCAGCAATGTGCATGTGGTAGGCTACATTTAAAAAAAACATAACAATAGCTAATGGAAACGCAAACGCCGAATATTGTAGGTAGTTAAATATATCTGGGTACTCATGTAGAGCCGGTGCTAACCTGCGAATAATAAAAATGATGATGAATCAAAAATGGCGGATTGCCCTTAAAAATCACGGTTTCATGTTTTGAATTACGGTACCTCTTAAATTTCGGAAAATTAACCCAAAAAAAGAACCAAAAATACCTGATTTTGGATGCAATTTTTCGTATACAGTATGTTAATTAACAGAGGGCGTTCCCGTTAACCCGCAATAATTCGCGAAACTTTAGCGGCACGTGATACGTACTGACGTCCGATCGAAAGCTATCTCCACGAAAGACTGGCAAGTTGGTAACAAGTAGCGCCCCGGTAAGCAACCAGTCGGCGACATCAAAGAGTCGGCGACTAGTTTAAATAGTGCCTACAACGCGGTAGTGTATGGCGATGCTCTTTGAAATAAAAATAGGTAAAAATAAAAAGATTTTGCCGACGGGTGGAGTGTTGTCAACTTATGAAAATTTGCCACATTTAGTGTTAAATTTCGCATGGATTATAAAAATAAAAAATCAATAACTTTTGGTTTTTATGAGTTACATTTTTATAACAATTTTTCTAGTACCTATGTTGAACCAGGAATACGCCTTTATTAGATCGGACAGGGTTTTTGTTACATATTGTATAAGTGATGTATTAACACAGAACGTACATCTCAGAATTCATACACTGGTGTCGAGCGAAACAAAAACATATCGCTTTTTCACACACGCAGCGTACGTAATTATGTATGACCTTGGTCGGTTCATACGATTGCTAAACTTTGTCAATTTGATAGCGTAACGTATTGGATAAAGAAACACATAGGTCTGGGTTCCAATCTCGAAATGAGACGTTTTTCTTTTCAACAATTATCTTCATCTGTTCTTTTGTTATTCCGTTCTTTTGTTATTCGATAAATTAATAAACGACAATAATAATGTAATAATTGTTTTTTTATTTTATTATTTACATATAAATTATATTTTGAAATATTAGCATATAAAATATATAAAAACATTTAAAAATATAAAAAATAGTAGCCCACCGGTATTGGGAACAGGGTCCAAGCTACCGGCGGTCAGGGCTCCAGAGAGAGGAACCTCCTGACAATGCGGGCCGTGTCCAGGAGTACCGCTTTCTGAATCAAGCCCTTGATCCAGCTGCCCAACGAGAGCCTCCTTAGGTGTTGGTCGTTGTTATTGTGTTGTTAATAATTGTTTTTATTATTATTTATTATAGTTATTGAAATATGGAGTTAAGAATAAAAATGTTTTATAAATAAGTGATTACAAAATGTTTAGTCGTTATAATTTTATAAAGTATAAATAAACTTCCAGTTTAGGACTTATTGTGGTTATAGCTTAAGTATTAATTTTCATTACGAAAAGAAGATTGAAACTAAACCTCAAAATAATCCTTATTACGAATATGCTACAATATAATTTTATTATTACTATAATCAATTTATAATTTAATACTTAGTATAACACCTATTATTAGCAATGCAATCAAGTAAACGCTGGCGCGCATGGACCCTACAATATTGCTACATATATCTGTTCCTGTTATTTCCCAGATTTCCTTGCAATGCAACTTCAACTGCTCATCAGACCTCTAATTCCTTGCTTTCCATCGCTGTATCGCAAAATGTAAACGTTCTTGCTTATGATTTTTAATCAACTATACTATGGTTTTTGAGCTGGTTTTCGTTTGCACGGCGAACGGTTCGTAAAGACGAGTCGAATAATTCGGCAAAATATCTCGTTGGTAACCACTCGCTTTCGACTGGCAAGGCTACCCTCTTCTTATTTAGTGACCCTCCGACTCACAGTAGGTAATTTCTCTAAAACAAAAAAGGAGTACTGTTAGGCTACTAGCAATACGAATAAGTAGTACCTACGATTTAGAAACAAAGTTATAATGAAAATAGAAATGTTACATATATAATGTAATGTTATATTCATAATTTAAAATCGAGGACTTCGAAATTATATTTGTTTCTTCTATTTAGACCTTATAATACGTTTCAAAAAATATCTACAAGGATCAGCAGTTCTATTTTATTAAAATAATTAAGACATATTCATAATACTCACATTCAATCTGGTTTCACAAGATATTTGTGTTATATTAAGTCCACTTTTACTCAGCGCAATAATATTCGCTTTCATTTCAATAAGTATTAAAATTTGCTTGCATTTTAAAAGGAACTATAACACGGCTAATAGATAGAACATACGTCGTTAACCCAAAATAAACAACCAACCAAAAACGTTCTATTTAATCGCGGTGAATGACTCGTCTGTATCAGTCTGTCTATCTTATAATTTATTTATTTAGATTTCTGTGGGTATAATCATAAAGTTTTACGAATTACGCTCACAAGACGAACATGACAAGGAACTGTACGAGTATTATAGTCAAAAACGTGATTATTCGAAGTAATAATTAAAACATTAAAAAAACTATCACCGCGCGTGACATTCGAACCCACGGTTCGCTACGCAGGACGCACTTACCCAAATGTGATAACCGATAAGCTATCATGCCATAAATATACCATAGTGGTTGAATTTATGAAATACAATCAGTTGCAAACGAATGTGAGCGTGTGAGGGTGTATGTGTGTGTGTCTATAGTAGATAAATTACTAATTAAAATAAGGTCGTAAGTAGAACCAAAGTGTCAATCTATTGCTTTGTGAAATTGCTGCTCCACTTATGACCGCGACCGTACATCCAGCATATTTCTGGATAAAACTGTACTTACCATTTATGTACAGCCAACAAAAGAGATAAGTATGCAGGATCGTCGGATACAGTGGAAGTTCAGTAAGAAACCAATGAATGTTTTCGACTGAAATTTAATTTGACAAATGAGCTGCTTGTTTTCTATAAATAAAATTAAATTTTATTCGAGAACATTCATTGGTTTCTTACTAAACTTCAACAATAACCGACGATCCTACATACTTTTGTCTTTTGTTGACTGTACTTTACCTGTATGTGTTATGAACAAATATGTACAAAAAGAAATGTAATATGCAAATTTCTGCTATTTGCTATATGAACTAAAATCGGCTTTCAGTTGGGATTACTCCCTTCGCCGCCACTCCCTCGGTTTACTTCAAAGTAATGCTGATGACTAGTTTATACTTACTCTTGATAACACCCCCGAAAGAGAAGATTCACGATAGATGAATGGATTATTGCAATACTACCTGGAAATCACAATTATTATTAGTAATTTTTAGGTTATTATATTAGGAAAATCCATTTGTGTGCTTAAAGTATTAAATAAATAAATTATAAAATAACGGAAAGAGTAAACGAACAAAATTTACTCAAATTAGCAAGGAATTAATTCGAAACCTATGGAAAGATAATAGAAAACTGACGAAGTGTATTTTTTAAATCTCCCATACAAAAAACTGGAGCAATTAAGAAAGCTTTTAAGGAGCTAAATAACAAATCAGAGTAGCACCTAACATGAAATATAAAGCAGCGAAAAAAGTAAAGAAAAAAAGACCGGAAATATTGAAAGTGGCAACAGACTTCCACAGCGCTCTCTACATAAGGCGACTACATGACCTAAAGCGCGGTCACTGTCGGACTGCATAGAAAAGAAGGAGAAGCGCGATGACACAACGGTGGTAATTTATTGCAAATATGAAGCAATTATCTATTTACAAAAACTATTTAATAATAAATAATCCATCATTGAATGCAGTTTGGCATTAGACATTTAATGGTATATTTTTAATTGTAATTAAAATTTTTAATGAAGGGATAAACTGCTTTTAAAGAAAATTAAGAGGTGTATTTGAACGTTATTTTGATGCATTAATGTATATTTATTTATGATTTCAGTTCCATCACTGTATTAAAGTAAGACTTGAAAATATCATAATTTTTTCTTTGGTCAAAAGTATTTACGGTTTAAGAGATACACTGCTGAAAACGGTCAAAAAGTTGTTTTTTTAAAAACCAACTTTTTGACCGTTTTCGGGAACCTCCGCCATAATATGAATCCAACAAGCCGTTACCAACAAGACATACAACCTAAGGTCTATTTAAATACTTGTTTCCAATTTATTTTATTTCTACTTATACAAATATCAAATTTATGTGAATGTTAAGTTGATTTTATAGAATAAGAATACGTACTATTGAAAAAGTCACAAAAAATTAAACTTGTAACGCAAACTAACTTTATGTTTAGCAATTAAGGTGCCACTAGTCAATATTTTTTCTATCCAAATTTAGGGAGAGTATTATTCCACTGTTTGACATTGTGTATCCAAAGTTAGACATGATATCGTTTTGACTTATTATCAATTTTGTCTGTACGGAAACAGAATAGTAAAATAAAAAGCCATTAAAAAGTTATCAGCCAACAAAGATTCGTTTTTCTTGCTATTTTTAACGTAACTTTAGATGTAAATAAGTAATAAAAGCACTGTAAAATCTTAAACATCAAGTCCGTACCGACAATGCTCAGTTATCGAAGAGTTCAATAAACTTTTTTTTTCTCAAAACCCGGAATTTTAGCGAAAGCTGCCTACAATTATTTAAGTATTCTTAAGCCTGTAGGATATTTGAACAATGGAACCTTTAATACCTTGGCTCGGTCTTTGGGACATTGGATCTAATTTATATAAAGATAAGAATAAAAAAATGTTTAATTATTATTATTTTTTTAATTATTCATTTTTCTTCTTCACTCAAGCATAAAAAAGTTATTGCCAAACCGACCTTCCGTTGCTTTGAAAGGCAAGGAGCCATATTGATACGTCTTTACGCTGTGAACACCGGACGGAATTGACAAGTTGTGTCAGTTGCACCGACCGTGTAGAACGAATACAAAAGTTGGTTGACGCGACCAAGGTGACCTCTGTCGGCGGTCGGTCTGGATCGTGTAGAACGCCTTTTAATGTGCTCCAAGCTGAGATCAGGTAAAGATAGAGATGCACAAAAAACAATATAATATGTATAACAAAAACGAGCTTCTTGAAATGACTCTCGGAACCGTTGCAAAGCGTTTTCAAAGTACTTTTTGAGAATAATTGAGAACTGGATCTACTCCGGAGCCGACTCGACTACAGTACTTTTATTTCAAATATTGTATTTATTTTTCAAAATATACCGGATGACTTTTTATACCATCTGGATTTCACAAAAAGGAAACCCCGCAGTAACTTTAACAACTATTAACCCATCAGTCTGATGTTAAATGGAATTCTCAATGGAAACAAAAATGACAGAAACTTTGAAAATCAGCCAAGGGAACAAGCAGGTTTTCGAAAAAAATACTCAATCACGGATCACATACCTACAATAGAAAAAGCAATACTTCCTGTATATTAAAAAAATCTGTGTGTTTCGAAGATTATAAAACAGCGTTTGATTCATTGAATCACAACTCAATGTGGGAAACGCTACAACAATGTGTCGAAAATATACAATTGGGTATTCAAATATATGTAGGTATACTTTTTGTAATCTTACGTACCAATTCCCGAAGAGGTTTGAATTGCATTATTAACTATATCACGTACAGCTATGAAGTCAGGAGCCCCGGCGACTTTCCTTCCCCCCTGAAAAACAAAAAAAGATCTTTTAAGATTTCTTTGAGTGACCAAAATTTCTTCCACGTTAAAGGACATGTTATGAAATGGGCTTAAAATATTTTGTTTTTTGGACAGCTATCATGTGTGGTTTTTCTGATAGGGAAAATTATTCAGGATGGCCTTACAAAAACAAAAAAAATATTAAAAGCACCATTACTTAATAAATAAATATTTTAAATCCAGATATTTTTCGTGTCGTAATATTATTTTTGCACATTGAAACAAAGAAAAAATGGTTAAATGTCATTTTTTAAAGCAAATTATACACCTTATTGTTATTTAAAATACTTATTAGATGGCTTAAAATAAAACCAACGAATTATCTCCATGATTTGTATGTATGACATTGATTCCTTTGCCTCTTAATGGAATCTATGAAAACATTACCCGTGTCAGTAAGGTTGTCATCACACTTGTCAGTTGTCATGTCTCATTGTTAAAATAGTATGACAAGGATAATGAATTTATATGTACCAAATATCCTTATTTTCTCCTACAATTTGGGACTTTATCATCATGAAGTCGGTAAATTGCAGAATGACTACTGATGATTATATGTCTCCTCCAAGGCAGGCCAGTAAACCAGTCCAGATACAGACTAGATTGGATTGGACCTGTTAACCTTTTGTAATAGTCGCTCCAGCAGGTCGGAATAGGTGAACATTTTTGTGTATTAGGTAGAGAAATAAAAGTAATGTATTTTATTTATATTTGTTTGTATTTATTGTACCTCTTCATTTTCAACATCTTCCCTTACAATTATATTATCAAGAAACTGTGCAGGCGGTAATATATTGTTTTGATGCCGAGCCCACCCAAGATACCATATGATCGTCATTACATGGGCACAGCTTCCAACAGCTACGATAAATGGATGTATAAATTGTGTGCAAAATCCAAGTCCGAGTGAGAAATCAGGGTCATCAGTATCGCTGGTCGTCGGGTGTTCAAATCGTGTGCAGTATCAAAGAATCCAAATTAAAAGCCAGGTCAAATTAAAACAAGAAACTTGGACAAAAATAACACACAACAAAAACACAAACAAATTCAAATCACTTGTGTCTATTCTGTTGATTGACACGTGATTGACGTTCACATTTCACAGTGACAATAATGACATCCAACCGAAAAGTGTTGCCAGAATCAATAATTACTGTGGGTTGCAATTTATTTTTTAAATAAAAAATATTTAAAAATATAATAATTCAGGAAGGGGGCTTTCAAAAAAATATATATAAATATACAAAGTCTCCTTAATTTATGTACTTTCATAAAAATATTATATCTTCCCCGTTCACAGCAGCTTCGAATAAAAGCCCAGCCTCCATACAAAAACCTAACATGTCCTTTGCTCTTCTTTCTACTTCGCCTTCGTTGTTTGTTTTATTAAATGATATTTGTTTGCCTAGGTAGATGTAGCTGTCGACATATTCTATTGTGTTTTCTTTTACATTAATGGCCTTTTTATTGCTGTTTGTCATTATTTTGGTTTTAGTAGTCTGATGTACACCATTGAATTGGCACAATTTCCGTTTCTAGAATCAGGTTGAATAATTCTGTAAGAGGGCCCAGTAAAATTGGTGCGCCTAGTTTCAAGGCTTCGTTAGTTATCCCATCGGGACCTGGGCTTTTGTCTGATTTTAATTGTTTCAACTGTAAATAATTTCTTTTTCGTCTATAGGTATTATTGTTTGTGTTTTATTAGCATGATTTAATTCTTTAGCATTGTCCATGTTTTTCTCTTTGCTTTTGTATAGTTTTTGGTAAAAAGTTGTTGCCTGGTGTATAATATCTCGTCTCGTATTGATTTCTTTATATTAACCTTCCAATTTTTGTATCCATGTTTTACGTAAATTCAATTCTTTATATGCTCTTTTTGTGCTTCTGAATTTGTTCAAGTTTTCCGTTATTATTCTTCGACTGTGCTCACTATAATCTCTTTTGATCGCTTTGCTGGTTTCTTTGTATAATCTGCTTAATTCTTGCTTAATTCTTTGTGTTTATATCCTTGTTCTTTCTTATTGCTAATACACTTCGTTTGTTTATTAATGCAATTTCACTGAGTATTTTATGTTGTTTTACTTTCCTAGGGCTATTTCCATTGGTTTGGCTATATGTTATGGCTTTTTCCAGTTCATCATAGTAAGATTGTACGCTTGTAATTCCTTATAAATTGGAATTGATTCCTTAGAATGGATTCCTTAGAAATAATGAAAGCTTACTGACTGTTACTGGTGCTCGATATCGCGACATTATAACACAGTTCCTTCTGCAGAAATTGGATGATATTGATGATATTGAAAATTTCAACAAACGAGTGAGTATGTGCATGCAAAGCCGTGGAGGCCATTTGCCCGATGTGTTATTCCATAAATAACCCTATCCTATGTACTTTATCTATACTTATAATAAATCTGTAGAGAGGTCAATTCTGTACATGAAATATATTTCCAAAATAACTATCAGCGGGTGATTAGTGATCGATACTGACGCCAAAAATGCAATCAGTAAAATTTTTGTCTGTCTGTCTGTATGTTCTTTATAGAAACAAAAACCACTCGACAGATTTCAACGAAACTTGGTACAATTGTTCTTCATACTCCTGGGCAGGTTATAGTATACTTTTCATCACGCTACGATCAATAGGAGCAGAGCAGTGAAGGGAAATGTTGGGAAAACAGGAGAACTTACTCCATTTTTGAAGCTCCCGTCACGTGTGCAGCCTTAATGGTTAAAGCTACACAGAAATCATGTATGACGGAAATGTTCTCCTTAAAATTATATAAAAAATATTCCACGACAGCAAATGTCTATCTTTTATGGTTGACTCACAATAATACGTGTAACTCCCGATAGCTTAGCAGTTCGGAGCTTTCTGATTATATTTGTCTACTCTTACGTTTATAACACTCTCACTCATCCCTAATTAAAAAATGTTAACATTATTACCTATTTAATAAAAAAATAATCATAGAAATCGGTACAGAAACACCAAAGTTATACATGAAATACGCTAATAAGCCATCGCGCGTGAATACTGAATCATGCTATAAGGATTATTTTTGTGTAACGGTCGCCGCGCTCGACGCGGCTCGCGGCGGGAGGTATAAAAGGGCGGGGGATCCAAACGCGAACTTCACACCGTCCAGCAGTTCATGAAGCGCCTCGCCAAGCGTTTCTTCGACTCTGCTATAAAGCACCCCAATTGCCCTGATTGCGGCGGCCTCCCGATATACTCCCTCCCGCATAAGTAGGATTCGCCGACCAAGGCATACCCTCACCATCCCCGACGACGCCACTACCCTCTTACAGGAGAGCAGGAAAGCCACCAGCACCATTAAGAGACACAAAACACGACCCGACAACCGTCCTTCCGTCCTCGCCGTCGAGGACGCCCGTCGCGACGCCCCGTAAATTCTCCTCCCCGACCCTTGCTCGAGCCAGCCCGCGCCGCTGAGCCTGTATAGTATTAAATTCGCCCCTAAATAATTCCGATCCAGCCTGTCCCTTGCTGCCCCCCCCAGCGACGCCCTAAGCCGAGGTCCGTGCCCCACAGGGGGTGCCCTTAGCGTGTAGTCGCTTAGTTTTTAAGTTTTTTTAAGCCCTGGCTGGAGGCCTTAATTTTGAGGTATCCACAGGCAAGCCCGGTTAAGCAGACGACAACCTCATGGGTTGAACTGCGAAATGCCATTCCCAAAAAAAAAAAAAACGCGAACTTCATACAATATTTGGCTGTTGATGCGAGTAGACGTTCCGAGCATTCGACCTTATTGACAGACAATATTGTTTATCAGCGCGACTTTTAGTCTTTAAATTAATTTAGTTTTCTTTTGTTGTTATTTTATAAAATAGGTATTAGTTATTTTGGTAGTGTATTATATTCGTTCAAATTACAAATTATTAATAGTTTACATTTTATTTCTTTTTAGGTGAAGTAGTAATTTCGTTGTATAGGTACTTAAGCCTCATGTGAACGTGATCTAAACAATATTACCAATACATTAACTTAATAACACACAAGGAATTACACACTGACGGATTTGCGGGCACAGCTATCTATATCAGTGGCGAAGGGTGAATTTATGACAGAGGTAGGCCGGGCAAAAAAAAATACCAAAAGAAAATTACAATGATGAATTGAATATAGAGTGGTTATGTTCTGAATTTTCGAAGGGAAGCCGGCGGGAATCGAGTTGTATGGTGCCTTCGCCACTGATCTATACCTATATATATATAAAACTCTTCCGTTACTGAGTGACTGACAGACAACGCACAGCCGAAACTACTGGCAGTAGAGAGCTGAAATTTGGCATGTGTGTTTGTTGGGAGGATTAGGCTACCACTAAGAGAGGATTTTTGGAAATTCCCTCCCAACGGGGAGAAAAGGGGGATAAATTGTTTTTTTCCGGAATTCATTATTCCACGCGGACGAAGTCGCAGGCAAAAGCTAGTGATTAAATAAAAAACAACAATCAAAACACTAAAAACTGTGTTTTCTATTTCATTCAAATCTTGCGTTAATTTTGGGACAACCTTTATAAATTATTAATTAAAATGTACTTACGGCTAGTTTTCCGTATGCATTACTCATAACTTGTGTGAGGGTAAATGTCACTATTAGCCGACTACTAAATATCGAAAGAACGAACGCCGCACAACTACATTTGAAAACCATTCTAAAAAAAAAAAACATTTTGTTAGCAAAGCTTATTTATTGCATACAAGGCGGGATTGCAGCCTGAGCTGAAGGTGAGGGCCATAATGGATCCGAATATACATCTTTTCGATTATTCGTTATTCTGCCAAAATAATCTCTATTTCAACCCGCATGTGCTAGTATTCGTTATTCTGCCAAAATAATCCCTATTTCAACCCGCATGTGCTAGTAAAACCCATCATTGGCTTAATCCCATTTTCCGCCTTCCACGAAACGCAGTTTTGCAGACACTACTTCTGCAAAATGAAATGCACCTTACGTATCTGTGTGACCACGTTGTTCTTCTAAACTACGCAAAGAATTTTGATGTGGTTTCCACTATTATTTAGAGAATTTATTCCGGAAGGTTTACAGGTATAATACATTGATATTACACTTACATGTAATAAAAAAATCAATGATCTTTTGTCAAGTCTTAAGTCGCTAATGTACTATACACCGTGTTCCGGACGATATACATAAACTTCGACCAGATGTTCAGACCAAGGAAATAAGCATTTTACATTATGGACACATTAATGAATTCTTATTTTAATGCTTTTGTTAATTTTCATAAAAACTAAATACCTTGACGTAAGTCAGCCGATATAATTCCGAGAATCCACCCTAGGCCTAGTTGGATAAACAAAATTTATAGGCTTAGGGTGGATTGTCGGACATGCGTTTGTTTCCGCGTATCCACCTTAGGGTGGATTTTTTGGGGTGGATAAACGGAATAAGCCAGAAGGACGATCATTTTTGCCTAATTGGATAAACGAAATTTATAGACTTAGGGTGGATACTCGGACATTCGTTTCAGAGTATCCACCTTAGGGTGGCTGTTATAGGGGGATAAACGGAATAAGCCGTCCTTCTTCGCTAACTTTCGGGTTCCTCTCGTACGTGCAAATGAAATGCAAATAGCATTTGATATATATATCATTTTAATTGCACTAAGTGGCAATGTAGGCCAAATTTAGACCCTTTCTTAGCCCATTCGTGGAATAAAATTGATGTCTGATAGTTTTTGTATAGAAGAATTGTCAAAAATTCAAAATTATTCCTCCTATAAAATTATCTGGCGTTGGAAAAATCAGCCCTAAATCAAATTAAAAATATCTTTAACGAAGCCTTTTTAAGTACTACCTTTATCAGAATTGATTTGGAAAAGCTATAGAAGCGTTTGCCAAAGTTTATGGATAACGTGAAGAACACGGTGTATACAATAAAACGTACTTACCGTTTTCCATTATACTGACTAGCATCTCCAGCTTTTAAGAAATAGAAAGCGATGCGTTTATCCACACCAGAATTATTTAGTAATAATATTAGCCACCCACTTAAAATGAACAGCATGATAGTCTCCTGCAAATTAAAGTGTGGATTATTCATGGGTTATTTTTTCAAAAACAAGATACTTGAAACAATTTTTTTCATAACAAGCTGCACGCGTAGCATGACAACCATAGAAGCGGGTTTTGTCGACGGAGAAATAGGCAAAAATGACAGATTGTAGAAAAAATTCTACTGCCTTAAGCATGGCGATGAAGAGAAGAAATGTTTCTATTCTTCAGTCGACAAAAGTTTACAATTGCAAGCATAACTTTAAATTTTTCTCTATTTTTGACACTTTAAAGAAACATTTCTTCTCAACAACTGTCAAATATTCTACATCACATTAGCAAAATTTGCTCCCCGTTGCTATTGAAAGAATACATTATGTCTTGTCTTCATAAAAAGCCGAGTCTACGGGTCACCCTGTGCTCGCGCAGAAGAGATGTCAAGTTGGATAGAAAGAACTTTCTATTCTTGGTAGAAAAGTTACGAATTAGTCATGCTACGCGAGCTTGTGAAAAATATGCTGCAAGGTAGAGAATGCTTGATATTTTAGATAACTTCGCATAATATAAAACGGCTTTTCGCGGAAATTAATATTGTGCTCTATTAATTGGTGGGTACTAACCCAAGCTATCACCCCTCGCAGTATGTTGCACTATTTACTGGACCCCCCTGTCTAGCATCTAATATTGCATGGGCGAGAATTAGGTCCCCGTGATGTTAGATAGATAATTGTAGTAATTACATACTATAAACATTAAAACAGCTTACGTTCATGTAAGATTTACAAGTCTTAGCGGAATTCATCATACCGCCCATCGGCAGAAGAAATACAGGAATAAGTGATGTGACAGGAATCGCAACTGGCTGGACCAGGTAGAACCACATCATCATCATCCACATATGCTGAACTTTCATAGGTGCCTAAAACAAAAGAAGTTAAGTTATATTATAATACAGAGGTACTACTATACATATACTTACGAGTATAGCATAGCATAACCTCTCACACGTTTGCCCGCCTACCTGTCAAAACACCCCACGCGTCGGAGTATGTAGTTGAATAATGGGCGCAGTAAAGTCATTGTTTTACTTTTAACAATGACAATAGAACAATGACACTGTTATGCAACGCTGCAACCTAATTTGATAGGTTTTTAGGTATTTGTACTCACATCATATCTTGATAGTTGGGGTATTAGTACAACCATTGGTACAATTGAACCGAGTAAACCCCTGAAGTTGTTCTTCGCCACATTCTTAAGCCGTGCGCCCATGCCTCCGATTGGGGTTTTTTTAGGTTCCTTACTTTTGCTAAAAACACAATATTATTATGTATAATGGCTGCAAATGCTCCGGCAACCATTAAGAGGAAATGCGGGTGGTCTTTTCTCCATAGAAACGCTCGTTGAATTTTCAAAACGAAAGACATTCCAACTATGTTACGCATTACTCCGCTGGATCACTAGGGAAGCTTGTTGACACAAACAAGTGTATACGGCATGTCCGCATTTTTTTTTTTTTTTTGATGGAGCGGAAGGGAGTGTCAGACTCTTACTGACTAAAACCCACCCGTGTTCCTTCCTTAGCCCTTTATGTTCCGGGGCAGCGGTAACCCTTTCGGACGATCCCGCTACCCCGGCAGGCTTCGGCCCTAGCGGGCCCCTTCCTTTATGCTGACATCTCTTTGAGGCGCGCCTGGAACACATACGCGCCGTCCGGCACGGGCCTGGTCCTGATCGGACGGAGAGCTACCCATTACTCCCCGTCCGCAGGCCCGCGCCTACAGTGGCCGGGAGTCGTCACGCGGCTCCCGACGCCCGGAGCGTCTCCCGCAGCGGCTGGGACGTGAGGCACTATCACATCTAGCCAGGACAAACACTTTATAAGAAAACAAAACACTTACAATGGATTAAACAAATACCTGAAACAAAAAATATTTATCATTACTATGTAATAAATTAAATAGACATTATTAGCGCGAATTTGACCAAACTTTTGAACCAAATTTATGTCATAACCTGCGAATAAATTTTGATTTTTTTACACATTCTAGGGTTCCGGTCAGACAGGCAGTCAGTCACTCCACGTAAAATACTGGGAAGCTGACTCCAACATAGGCCGTTTTTACACTGAGACGATATCGACACCCAACAATTTGTATCGTATCGTCAGAGTTCGGACGACAACGATATCGTCGTAACCACCAGCTTATTGTCATGCAGTATGCCACAGTTGCGAATAGTCGCGTTGCGCCAGCAAAAGCTTACAACGCCGCGCCGCGCGATTCCAAAAGTATAAAAGTGTATTCGAGGTAATAATGACAGCAGTGAACAAGTTACATTTGCTTTATCTTTTATATTTACGGCGGAAAAAACGTTATTGTAAAAGAACCTTTTGGGTTGATCTTATTCTACAAGTGCGATATTTTTAGGAAACCTATTACCTTCTCTTCTACATGTTAAATAATTTAAAATAATAAAGTCTTGTTGAACAGTGCGGGCGATGCGGTGCGGCGGTGGGCAACTGGCATCCATACACGGTCATCCGTCCGGCGCCTCCTGCCCATGCCACTCCCCTCGCTCTGCCCGATCTGCTTCCCCACACGACATAGTGTGCGGGGCCGCCGCCGATATCGGCACGACAATCAATATCGGCACGACAATCGATGTCGGTGACGATACCGTTGACTACAACGACACAATGTGATGTCGGTGACGATACCGTTGACTACAACGACACAGTGTGATGTCGGTGACGATACCGTTGACTACAACGACACAGTGTGATGTCGGTGACGATACCGTTGACTACAACGACACAGTGTGATGTCGGTGACGATACCGTTGACTACAACGACACAGTTTGATGTCGGTGACGATACCGTTGACTACAACGACAGTGTGATGTCGGTGACGATACCGTTGACTACAACGACACAGTGTGATGTCGGTGACGATACCGTTGACTACAACGACACAGTGTGATGTCGGTGACGATACCGTTGACTACAACGACACAGTGTGATGTCGGTGACGATACCGTTGACTACAACGACACAGTGTGATGTCGGTGACGATACCGTTGACTACAACGACACAGTGTGATGTCGGTGACGATACCGTTGACTACAACGACACAGTGTGATGTCGGTGACGATACCGTTGACTACAACGACACAGTGTGATGTCGGTGACGATACCGTTGACTACAACGACACAGTGTGATGTCGGTGACGATACCGTTGACTACAACGACACAGTGTGATGTCGGTGACGATACCGTTGACTACAACGACACAGTGTGATGTCGGTGACGATACCGTTGACTACAACGACACAGTGTGATGTCGGTGACGATACCGTTGACTACAACGACACAGTGTGATGTCGGTGACGATACCGTTGACTACAACGACACAGTGTGATGTCGGTGACGATACCGTTGACTACAACGACACAGTGTGATGTCGGTGACGATACCGTTGACTACAACGACACAGTGTGATGTCGGTGACGATACCGTTGACTACAACGACACAGTGTGAAAGCCTTTAGTAGTTATCGTGTCGTTATCATTATTGTCCAATGTGAAGACGGCCATAGTTGGGAAAACGCTAGGCAGATGATGATTCTAGGGTTCTGTAGCGAAATGTCAAAACGGAACCCTTATAATTTTGTCATGTCCGTGGGTCCGATTGTCGGTCTGTAGTACTCTGTCTGGAAGTCACATAGCCATTTCACTCGGAGACTATTTGCACTATCTACAGGGTGGCAGGGAGACATCGACGCGCATACTGAAACCATGAATTCAGCACATGATTAATTTTAGACCCCATAGCGTAGAACATTTTCTACGTTTTTAAGTCACATAGTAGTTAGGATAGTTAGGAGGATGAAAACCGGTCTATCGACACTCTAGATTCACAAAATGTATTAGGCTAAGTTTCTAATGTAATTCAATCATGATTCGAAAGATCCTAACCTAACTAACTAACTAACTACCCCTAACTCCCTAACTTTAATTATTAATTAATTATAATATTTTAAATGCAAGTAAGTTTATTTGTTACCTTATCCCGCCTAAACCACTGAACCGATCATCCTGAAATTTTGTATATACGTTTTCAGGTGTACAGAAACGGACATAGGATACCTTTCATCCCGAAAAAAAGCGCTGTTCTCGAGGAAAACAACAATACACGTGGCGCCATCTATTATCATAATAACGTTGTAGTTCTTTTCCTCGGGAACAGCACTTTTTTTTGGGATTAAAGGTATCCTATGTCCGTTTCTGTACATCTGACAACGTATAATTATACAAAATTTCAGGATGATCGGTTCAATGGTTTAGGCGGAATAAGGTAACAAACAAACAAACAAACTTACTTTCGCATTTATAATATTATATAAGTATATAATAATTATATTAAAGTTTGGATGTCGCCACGGGTCTCAGGGGGCGTATAATTATACCTCGAATCCCAATAATCCTAACTGAGCTACCATTTCAATTTAAAAGACTCCAGTTTCCAATAAAACTAAGTTTTGCTATTACAATTAATAAAGCGCATGGGCAAACATTGCAGGTAGCAGGAGTGCATTTGGAAAAGCCATGTTTTCCCATAGCCAGCTATATGTAGCATGTTCGCGTGTGTCCAATGCCCAGAATTTGTACGTATTAGCGCCAAATAGAAGGATATACAACGTTGTGTATAGGAGCGTCCTAGAATAATGTTCCGCTCTGAGCCCATGAGTGCAACGGCCAAACAACAAGCAGAGTACAACCTGAATTGATTGTCAAATTCTAATTTTTTTTTTAATTGTCAAATTCTAAAGCCGCAGGCAAAAGCTAGTTATTTATATTTTAGTGACATTTATTTTAGAAATATGTATGTATGTAAATATATTCTCATAATTGTATGTTTTATGTAAATAGGTGTATTGTTTTTGATTTTATGTATTTTATTTTTCTTCTACTCTTACACATCTCTCTTTATCCAATTTCCTATCGCAGGTATGCTGGAACAGATTTCCTCAGAATAAACATCACCGAGAGCAGTGGTGGCCCAGTGGTATCGGCCGCGACTTACGAGTTGTAGGTCGTGGGTTCGAACCCAGGGTTTTACTTTGTCTAATAATTTCATCACAACAGCTCTAAAAACGGTGAAGGTGATTGTGAGAAAACCGGCATGTCCTAAAACCAAACATTTTTAAAGACACGTGACATCTGCCAACCCGCACTGGGTCCGCGTGGTGTGGATTACAGCCCACACCCTCCGAGTGGAGACCTGTTTCCCAGCAGTGGGGACATTATAGGCTTATTGTGCTAAGCATAGCCTTTAGCAGTACGTATTTTTCTGTTCGTTGTTCTCTTATCTGTTCTTCGCGTCAACTTCGCAGGCTTCGGAGCGTACGCGCGTTGCCCGCGAAGCCGGCGGCAAAAGCTAGTATAAAATAATGTGTATCGTCGTTTTGATCATAGATTTATTATGCGAGTTGTTTTCAATGTTTTTGTTGGTATATTGGCGTGTGATAGCTGACCTTTAAAAAAAATAATGTAATCTTATTTAATTTGCGCACAATTGTATAGAATCAAGTTATTCCAACTCAATAGACAGCTGTGTGTTGCTGGGGAGTTTCTTCTTTCTCTCCAGCTAAAGCACTAGAATGTGGTAAAGGATGTTCAGGAAGTACTCATTCTCAACCTAGTTTGCCTAGCACATTTTTGTTCATAGGAAAGCTTTTGTGGAGCCTGTAGGTATTAATGTAAATGCAAAATTACATGCAATACTTACGACGTCATTGTTGTGTAGTATTATTTTTCCACAAAACACTTAATAAACCAGTATCTTCTTCGATTTAGAATATAAAGTAGTCATCTATCGTTTTCATCTATTTTGCGTTTGACTTCGGCGGCTGGTGTTTGTCAAGTTTAGAAAAAACTCGTAAAACAAAAGTCGATGTTTTTAATTTAGGAATGTAGCTTTTAAATTTAATGAAAAAGTTTGCGTATATGAGGTTTTCATAGATCTCTGTTTAACCGTCTGTTTAATCCCATAAAGGTAAGCGTCCACACCATGGAACAATAAGTTAGTACTATGTATTACAAGGTGGCAGGGACATCGACGCGCATCCTGTTGCCATGAATTCAATACATAATTTAGAACTCAATGCGTTGAATTTTTTCGTCGGTTATTAACGTCGGTGCTCCATGGACCAATTGAAATTTGACCAATTGGTCTATGAGGAAAATTACATGTTATTAATGAAAAAAATTGTCGTTTGTGAACGTTCACCATAAGGGTTCCATTTTTACCATTTGGTTACGGAGCCCTAAAAAGCGTGGTGCGGCCCGCTTGCAGTGTGCGAGAACAGAGGGCGCTAGTTGCCGTGTAAAAATCGGCTGTAAAGTTATTGAAAATACAAAATCCTATTTTCTGAGTTCGCTTACCTACGTGAGAAGGGCCCGTGGCTAAATAATAACAGCCGCACAGGTCGATCGATCAGGTTAAGCTACGCTTGCCGCGGTTGGTCTGTGGATGGGTGACAAAGTCAGGAACCCGAAAGTCTGACAACCAGTCCTACCAAGGGGTATCGTATTACCCAGTAACGGGAGGTCAGATAGGTAGTCGCTCCATGTAAAATACGGGTCCGTGGCTTAGGCCCCCAGTGGTCGAGGTACCTGTGGCCGACGCCCCCGATTCGATTACTTTAATTCAAAGCAATTTTTGATCAAATGTACTGTCAGGCACAAACATTTTTTCACCAAGTCTATTTTTAACCTTTTGACCGCTTGTGTCGCATTATCCGTGCCCCTACCGCTCGTGTCGTATTATGCGGCAGAGACATGCATGATTTTTTCGTTCTATTTTTGTCCTATTAACTGCGTGGTACAACTAAAACCATTATTAAATAGAGAAAAAAACTTTTTGACTATTGTTTAATCAATAGTATAGTAGGTATTGTTTTATCGATTTGTAGCCGGGCGCTAGGGACACGGCAATGAATATTTAGCCAAGCGCTTAAAAGGTTAACTATATTGTAATAATTTCGCACGAGCCCTTGCGAAGGACCTTCGCTAGTCATTGTGAGATGACACACTTAACTTTCTTATCTGTTGCATATTGCAATATTCAATAACTTGACTGTGGTATGAAAGAGATAGACATAATATTTATTCATACTTCCTTATTGTTTTCAATTTTGTGGACAAAAAGACGGACTTTTTATTGTTACCAATAACTGGTTTGGCTCAGTTAGTTGACGAGTTGGTTGAAGTTGAAAGATAAAATTTCTATATGTTAATCTATATATATAAAAGGAGAACTGACTGACTGACATATCAACGCACAGCCCAAACCGCTGGGTCTAGAGATTCCAAATTTGGCACGTACGTTCCTTATGAGGTCTAGGGGTGCACTAAGAAAGGATTTTTCAAAATTCACCCCCTAAGGGGGTGAATGGGGGGGGTGAAATTTCACGCGGACGAAGTCGCGGGAAGAAGCTAGTTTATTATAAATGTATATTAACAACATTCACTAATATTTTATATGAAGTCTTTATGGTTTTTTGGATGTTTGTAGATAATAAATATGGTTTTAATTGGGAAAAAGGTGTGTAAGGGCAAGGTTAAGTGGCGATATATTCTCTCTGCTATTTGATAGATAACTTTTGTTTAGCAAGGAAAAATACTTTATTATTATGGTGAAACACTATTCTTATTTACTGTACTAAGTGACAAAGCACAAAAAAAAAACGAATCGGGGCGTCGGCCACAGGTGCCTCGACCACCGGGTGCCTAAGCCACGGAACCTAAAATACTGGTATTCAACTGCATCCGGTTACACTGGAAGCCAACCCAAACATAGTTGGGAAAAGGCTAGGTGGATGATGCCTACGCCTACGTGAACAAGCTGAGGCACCCCATAATTTTTATACATATACAGGATGTAAGGGAAACGCTTCCGAAAACGAAGACAGGTGATAGGGCTAGTGATTCTCGATACGATACCATAAAAAAATCTGGAAAAAAAATGAAAAATGTACCTATTTTTTTAGCATTTTTTGTACACTATGCTGTGAGAACAGTTAAATGAAACCATTATTTGCGATTAAACACATTTTTTTTCTTTACAACTCTAACAAAGCAGCAAGCAATGTATTCGCAAATAAAATCATCTGACGCTCGCGCATGATCTTGAGTTCAAAGTGCGCGCGCGCTCGCCGACAGCCGCGCGGCGCCAAATCCACGCGACGCGCGACGCGACCGCGACGGCTGGCGGCGGCGGGCGGCGGCGGTGTCATATGATCCCATCCTCCTAACCTTTACTCGATCGCTTGAACTGAAAAGACATTCATTCAGTTCACTTCTAGTTCCACCTACATATCACCCAGGATTCACCACATAGCACTGTATTTTGAGAGATAAGAGTGTAATATTTTTTTTGCTTTACTAAAACTCCGCTTGTCATTACAAGCGGAGTTTCAGGGCATTCCTGCATGCATATATTTTTGTATGTGTACACATGTTTAAACAAATAAAAATATCGTATCTTATCTATTTTTTTTTTTAATTAGACCTACTATTGCACAAATTACTTAAACGGAAAAAACGCATTATCGTTACAGGGGACCTAAATATTGATACCTTAAAAGAAAGCAATGATTCAAATAAACTTAAAGATCTTATACGAGTATCTAACTATGGCTTAAGACTACATATAAATAAACCAACACGTCAGCTTTCTTGCTTAGATCAGATTATCAGTAACATAGAAAGTTCAACTGGAAACACTCAGGAAGTTTTAATATCAGATCACAACACTTGTCAAACATTAACATTCCCAGTTGAAGAGAGGAAACCTGCCCTAAAATACTAGTATAATGTAAACAGGGATTACTCAGATGATACGGCTACGTAGCGTCTGTATTGAGGTACGGCTGCGTCTTTACTAAATGTACCTTGTGGGGACGCCAGTGACCTCGCCGACGTCGGGTATAATTAGGAGATCACATTTTCGAGTGACTACCGCTAAATGTACCTTACCAAGACACCGCTACTCGGGTATTTAGTACCGCCAACTGCGGTACTAGCCACTTGTTAGGATCTGTTATGACGACTGTCATTAATAAAATAATTGTCAGTGGTCGTCAAAAACAATACATATTCTGCATTATTTAATTACACTAATATTAAATATATTATACTCGTTGGATCCGCATTTTCGTTTTTTGACACCGACTTCCGAAATTAAAAGTTTTGTTGTTTTGAAGTCGGATGTTTTTTTTTTTTTGTAAGAATGTTTTTATTTTTCACTTTTTAGATGTACCTACCCAAAGACTTTAACACACACATATACTATATATTAATATAGTGCATTGAAGACACCGACTAGAAGAATTATCAAAATTCGCATAAAACTTCGTACATAATAATAATTACCTAATGTATTATAATTGTACTAAAACCTTCCTGAAAGTATGTAGATCACATTCATGAAAGAATTATCAAAATTGGTTCATTAGTTTTTGAGAAAATCGCGGACATACAAACATATATACATACGAGTCGAATACAGAACCTCCTTTGTTACCCGACTGCGGCGAAGCCCAAAAGGAGGGTTATGTGTTTGACCTGTATGTATGTCCGTTTCTTTGTTCCCTCGTATCGCGAAAAAAAAATCAGTTGTTCCCTGCATTAATGTTCGTATAACTCGTCAAAATGTAGGGAACTGCAGATTTTTTTTTCGCGATTTCAGGTTTGGTCCCATAGTAAAAGTTGTTCATAATGATGAGTAATAATGACCTCTTAAGAGGTTGTTAATGTTTTTCCAATAACCCTGTATAATCCTACTTTAACTATTATTTGTTGATCATCCCCTGTTTTCCTACTCTTAGGATTGGATTTTTTTTTCCAAATTTATATGGGACCAACTTCGAAGATCAACTCTTTCCAATAAAAAAAGAATTATCAAAATCGGACTACTCTGTAAAAATTATGCGTGATCACACATAAAAAAAAATACACGTCGACTTGAGAACCTCCTCTGTTTTATCGTCGGTTAAAAACTAAAAAACCCGACTGCGGTAAAAAACTTAAGTTAAAAAAACAACATAACCCTCCTTCTGGCGCAATCGGGTAAAAACTGAAAAGCTAAAAACAAGCCCATTTTAAATTGAGGGAGTCGTGCTGCATCCGCTACGCGTTACTTTCGTTTATGGCCCTATTTTATTCCCGAAGATGCATTTTTTCTAGGATCAGTCGCGTTACAGCCGTTCTATCTAAAGTACACTCGATGCTAAAAGTGCTAGTGATTAGAAAAATATCACACATACCAAATTAACATTTTGTGAAGCATCGTACTAGGCGAGCAGTCATATTAGGAGACGCATTTTGTCGCCCACACACACGCAATAATGTTGACAATTTTGTATGTATTGGCAATATTATTGCGAGTAAGTATAGTGGCGGCTTTAGCTTTCACTCCATAATAGCAAGTAAGTAGTACCTGAAGGAGAAATAGTTAACCATTGTTTATGATGTGTTCTGATTATCCTATAGTCCTATTGTTGTCTTTTTCGCACGTTCTTTATCCGTTATAGTGCTTCACTCCTTCTCGTGACAAAGATAACACTATTGGTGTCCACACCAATACATTATAATATTCCTCATCTCAATTGGTTTGCGTCCAGTCCTTGAGTCATAATACCCTTATTTGATATTTTTTTTAAACGTAATATGTACAGACGCCAGCACATCAACCTAAACCTAACTGTCAAATTTTCCCAATCAACATTGAACCTTATGCTTTAGCGATAAAGTTGAAAATCTATTACAGAAATCTGACAGATTGTAGTAGGTTGATGTGCTGGCGTCTGTATGTATATTATACAAAAGTAACACTTTGCGTTTTGACTGTGTAGAGGACTGACGTACGCAGAGCGACTAATCGTAAAATATGAAGGTCAATGGCCGTAGTGCGATCAATCTGAAAAAAAAGTTTATATTGGTATGTATAGTCAAACCTAACAATTTAAACTCGTTTATGCATTGCCGCTTTATGTTGTTCTATAAGTAATCTATATCTAATTTGCGTTTTTGGTATGGTCTATTATTGCATTAGCTTTCTTTTGTCAAAATTTAATTCTAAGTTATAATCTTTTAACCATGTTATTAATTTGGAGAGCTTATCGTCTAGACTTAAGTTTAGGTTTTCTTTATTGGTGTAAGGAAAAATGATAGAAATATCGTCAGCAAATAAAATACTTTGAGCGTCAATTTCTTTAGGGAAATGAAGACACCGATTAGAAGAACAATCAAAATTCATATAGAAATGCCGGAGATGCAGTACATTTATGCATATAACTTCGTACATTCGGCTATAGCCGAATTCTGGGCCGAGTACATTTAGATTGCTATCGACACGCTAAGAAGAAGAAGACTTCGTACATTAGAAAAATTACCTAATGTATTATATACTAAAATCTTCGAATTCTGGGCCGAGTACATTTAGATTGCTATCGACACGCTAAGAAGAAGAAGACTTCGTACATTAGAAAAATTACCTAATGTATTATATACTAAAATCTTCCTAAAAGTATGTAGATCACATTAATGGAAGAATTATCAAAATCGCGGTCCTACAAACATACATACGGGTCGAATACAGAATCTCCTTTTTTAAAGTCGGTTAAAAATACACCCAAGATCCACAGATATGTCAGTGGAAATTTGATAAAATCTACTTTAAGTAGGTACTGAAACAATACATTCCTATTACTTTATGTAATTCTTTTTACTTGCGTTATTAGCAACATAATAAATTAGGTTTTTAATACTGCTTGCAGCAACGGTAAATTAATAAGAAATACCTATCGCTCTTTAATGATATTCATACTCGTATAACTTACAATACAGAAAAATAACACTAGTTTACAAAAAAATAACACTAGTTTACAAAAAAAAATAACACTAGTTTACAAAAAAAAATAACACTAGTTTACAAAAAAAAATATTTTGTTCATTAAATGAAACATATTATTATTTATGTAGGCTATGGACGGTAATTAAAAAATATATATATATTCGTAGCACGTCACAATTCGGATATACAGTCTTTGAAAATTTTTTAGGCAATAAAAAAAGTGATAATTACAAAGTGATTGTTGAAAATCTATTGCAAAATTATGAGCGTATGGGTGTAAATATGTCACTAAATATTATTTTTTTTGCATTCCCATTTAGAATTTTTTCCAGAAATTTTTGGTAGTGTGAGTGATGAACACGGTGAGCGATTACTTACACCATGATTTAAAATTATTTGAGCAAATTTATCAAGGTTTTTGAGATCAAAATATGCTAGGCGACTAATTGTTGGTCTGTTGTGAGATATACAGATGAAAATATTTACAAAAAAAGAGCAAAAATTACCCATTTTTTTCATTTTCATTTTTTGTAAAAATTCTTAAAAAATATTAAAAAAAAAACTGACGTGCTGGATTTTTTAAAATATTTTTTCCGAGATGTAGATACCAAAAGTAACGTAACGGTATAATTATATTCCATTTCATGAACAAAAATCATGTAAACTAGTGTAATTATTCGAGTACCTACCTACCCACGCCATTAACAAAGGTATCACAAACCATGGGTAGCGATAGGTTATTGTTTTCTTAATATGTACCCAGATACACAGTTTGTATAAAAATTTTGATATTGAACTGTTGTTATTACTATTCTGACATCCATAAATGTATGTGCACGAGTGTACATCTAATAAACAGCTCAATAATACCATTGACAATTTTTATTCAAATAGTAAAATAATAACCAATACCTAATTAATTAATAAAAATGACAGCGATGCGGATGAATTTTTCGACGCTATATTTTAGTTTCTGTATAGTTTTAGTTAAGTATACGCGGAGTTTTAGTATGGAAAAGTAACGAAAGTCAATTTCTCTTAAAATACAACACTTAGGAATCTAATTTTTTGGTCGCTATAAGTTCTTTAGGAGTACTAATTTTAGTATAAATTTGGGAAGTAATCACAGAGTTTTTAATAGGGAAATCTTGAAATGAAAATTTAGCACCGTGACTACCGCCATCCCCACCAATGGCATGGTATATCTCGTAAACTACTGAAGTACTAATTTTGAATTTTGGGTGGGTACTAATTTTATCTTGCAGGGTACAAATTGTCGGTTTGAGGAAAGCGACAAGCTTCTCAAAAATGGAATCAACATTCAAAGTCGTGGTCCTGCTGAACGATTCTGCGAAAGTTATCATCGTTGATTTCTCGGTAAATACAATTTTTTCAGGTCTGTTTTTTTAAATTAAATAAATCACATATAGGTTGGTATTGTTGATCGAAGCATATAGGGTACTAATTATTTGTATACTTAGAATAGCTGTAGCATGCCCCCTTTTTCGGCGCTCATGGTAGTCCTGCTGAAGGGAGCGTGACTACCGCCGGACCACCTTCTATTTTCTCTAAAACTACTAGGGTACCAATTTTTTTTATTCGAGTACTAATTAGTACTAATTGAGTACTAATTATTTACCAAATATTGAAGCGATTGGCGCTGGTGGGGTGGCGGTAGTCACGCTCACGGACATCTCTGATTTTGCATTATTTTCATAAGCACAATGATCGTTATAGCCGTTGCAATAAGGTTGTTCTTGGGTTGCTGCCATTGCCAGGTTTGTCAAAATGACGGAAATTTATTACGGTCGCAATAAAGTTGATTTGAGTTGCTGCTGTCATAGGTAAACACTGTTAAAGGACTGTACAAGAACAACGACTCCTTTGACAATTCAAAAGTGCCTGTAAATGGTTTAACTGAAATAAATGCTTTGAGTTTTGAGAATAACCCCGCGCAGTAAGTATGTCTTGTTTAAAAATAGTACATATTATTATGTACTAATTCCATGGCCGTGCTATTTTGATGCGAAATTCATGACATAGTGAATTTAAAAATGTTCACCTTTTATTCTATCTATTTTTGGTTGAGTGGACCAAACATGACAACTTTATTATTGGTTTTTATATTTAACTAGCTTTTTCCGAACGCGTGGAGGTTGAAATAAAAAAAAATATAAATGAACCTTCTCCATGAAAAAATAACGTATAGGTTTAAGCCAATTTTCATGGTGATCGGTCAAACGCTGTTGCCTTTTGGAGTTTATCAATCTTTTAAATACCAACATCCATGTTTATACTATTTAGATATAGATAAAAAGTAAATAGACAAATGGCAGTGTTTATTTAAGGAATTATAACAATTAAACATTTCATAACACAAGTCACGTATGTACCTATTATACGTTCATAAATTCGAAAGACACTTCTTAACTGTATCCGGCTAGGTACGAACATTAACTATTTAGTACGTAGCACGTGAATAAAATCGTCACTTATCACTTCTCGATATGCTTTATATTCGGGGTGGGAAACCCAAGTTCTTGGATCAAACGGGCGTCGTTCTACGGTAAGGGTCGGTGCCCACGGCACGGTCGTGGCGCGGTGGCGGCGGCTGTTCTTCACCGCCTCTTGCGCCTGCACCGAAAGTCACCATTTCTTCTTCCCGTGATGGCGGAGGCTCCACCGCCGAAGTATCTAGAAATCTGCCGCTTGCCACGGACGCCTGCGACTGAAATATCGACGCACTCCTTAATCCACTCAAGGTATTAGCGCTTTGAGGCACCTCTTTGAATTCTTCAAAGTAATTGTCGCAGGCCGTCGGTCGCGGTGCCGCCGGGAACCCGTACAGCGTTGACGACGATAAATCCTTTAATGATGCTGAACTTAAATTTATTCTCCTATTTTTATTGTGTATTGAACAATGTGGCATTTCATCGCCGTCGAACACGAAACGCCTTCGCTCTCGTGGTGTCGCAGCTGAAGATCCTGAAGGGGGGTATGTGTCCCTTTTCAACATTCGCCTTTCTAGTAGTGTGGAATCTCGCTCTCTGAATTCTGTGAAGGCATACTCACGATCCCACGCACGACAATCAGCTTTGGCTTTTTCAGTTAGCTCTGTTATCCAATCTTTCTGGTACCACTGAAGAAATAGGAATATAGCCGAGGTGCCTGCTAACTCTGCAGCCACGAAGCCACTGATGTATAGCCCGAATGAGTACCCGTAACTATATGACATTCTGGGGGCTTCAAAATAAGTCATGTAGCGTAACTTGTGGCCTACTTGTGATTTAAAGACGGATATGTACATGACGATTCCAGTCAGCATTATTAAACCTGAAATGATATATTTTTTAGATTATTGGATGAGCAACTATATGAGTAATTAAAATGTGGTGCAACCAACCAACACAGTGAAAATAGGTACCTAGGTAACAACGGAATTGTTATCCCCCCACACTGAAAAAAATAATTTCTTACTACACCACATTAAAGCGATTTCATTAAGACTTACTGACTTATACATTAAGAAGAAATGTTTGTAAAACAGTAAAAGACAAAACAGTAATTTTAATGATTGAACATACTATTTACTGAAAAAAAAAGGAAAACCACCATAAGGCTCTAGACAGACGGACCGCATTTCAACTGCAATCCAACCGCAAATTGCAGTTCGGATGCAGTTTGAATGAGTTGAGTTCTATTGCAGTCGTGTCAACTGCATTCAAACTGCATCCGAACTGCAATTTGCGGTTGGATTGCAGTCCGTCTGTCTAGAGCCTTACTGTAGTGTAAGTAAATTTCAATGGTTTGAGGATATCACCAAATGAATAAAACATTTAATTTTGTGACCTTTTAGCTACTTAAAACTTTAAAGTTTACTATCATTGCGGTAATATTTTGCCTCAAGCTTTAACTGTTTTCGGACCAGCAGAGCTATTCTGTAAAAATCTCACCGTGAAAACTTGGGTGAAGTGAGCTTAAAGTGAGCTGTCAATAGTGTCAATCCGTAGCATCAAGTGGAATGACAGCTCACTTTATGCTCACTTCACCTAAGTTATCACGGTGATCTTTTTACAGAATAGCACCGCTGTAATTAAAAAATACTGTTTTGAACGTTAGACTCAATAATGGAACTGTTTAAAGCAGTTCAGATCAATGTTTTTTTACTTACTTACTGCTTATTTCTTTCAGTGCAACATTTGATTTTACATCTATTTTAATGTGAAATGTGTCTGGTATTTATTTAGCTGAAATAAATAATTTTTTCCCCTTCTTTTAAGAAGTTTAAACGCCTATTTACAAATGGTTCTTTATACCAAAGCTTGAACGAGGTTGTGTTAAAGAAGCTTTTGGGCAGAGAAATTGTAAATACGAACTACGTATGCTGTATATAACTTTAAAGAAATAAGAGTGTTCTTTAGTACAACCCCTTACAAGTTTTGGCATGAAGAAGCATTTGTTAACACGCAGTTTAAATTATGACTTGAAGCACAATTAGGGCTAATAATCAATAATGAGCAGTCATTAAAGGTAACAAAAATCTTATATTTTTTTCATTCTTATTCCCAAACGGTGCGATCGGAACCATTAAGCCTCCGCTGTCCGTCCGTCAGCGGGCTGTATCTCATGAACCGGTATAATAGGTAGACAATTGAAATTTTCACAGATGTTAACGGAACCCTTCGCGTGCAAGTCCGACTCTGGGCAACTAGCTTCATTTATTGTCGTATTGTTGTCTCTAAATTGTATATGAACATCATTGCTGTTAGTTACTCGTATTCCCTATGTTATGATGATTCACCGATGTTGATTTTAAGCATTTGGGCTTTTGATGGAGTCATTGGGTATTATGAGTGTTCGGGCCTTCATTCTATTGTTTTATGATTTTGTGTAACATTTCCCCATAACCGATTTCAGAACTGGGACCACAATTGACCAGCTTTTATAAAATAAAACGCAGTACTTAGAAATCCCTTTAATAAAATATGAGCCTCATTACTGTTTGTTATTTGGACCGATCTGTCTCATGGTCCTGAACCCGTATTTACTAAATTAAATTTAAATGAATCAGAATATTTTGATATTGGAAACAGAACTGGGCACTAAAACTAAATCTAATTGCACAGTCATGACTAAGCTATGAGCCCAACCCGTGGTAAAAAATAATGTTTTTTACTTTTGCATCAGGCAGTTGCCCCAGCACCAACAAGAAAGCGACTAGTTTCAGACTATTTTCTGGTTCAAAAAACGCACAAAATTTTGTAGGTCCCGTATCAGTGATTGAGATACTTACATAATTATATAAATAAATTGATTACTGACTGTTCATAGCACTGCTGCAGTGGTGAGAACTGTGTCAAACAAAACTCAATCTAAATGGTTCTGTCCTCAAAAGACCATCTCAGACATCGATCTACATGGTCTTCATATACCCTGACCAGGATTATGTCTGGACTTTAAAAGAGACTGTGACCTCTGAGTTTGTTTCGGCCTTTCTTCTCAGAGTAGTCAGATAGGAAACGCCGACCTCATCTAGTTTTTAAAAATATGATTGACGTGTAAAAGTGTTTGTGCAAACCTACTTACAGAAATAAAATCATTTATCATTTAAACAACTCATTTTTAGTTGCTAGCTCTACTCGCTTCTAGTTAATCGCTAGCGGTGAGACACAGGTACCTTGTTGTACTTCTAATCTATAACAAGTTTATAAGTGTTTACTCACCCGATATAATAAATAGGACGCCCGCAATGAATGTGCAAAGCCGTCTTCCTTTCACGCAGTGCCCTAAGACGCAACAGAGCGCTCCAAACGCTTGGGCGAACACAGCAAGAAGCAGTGGGGCTGCCGACCGGGTAACCACGTCTGAAACACATACAATATCTAATGTTATTATTGTGTAAATACTGCACTGGGCAAAGGCTTTTGGTCGTACAGAGAAAAAATGAGCATTGCGATCAGTGTAACACGCAGTTAAGTTAAAGTTCTATGAAATAAAGAAAGAAAACCGCGAGAAGGCGGACTTAATGCCTATGGCATTAAGTCCGCCTCTGTACATTTTTGTGCTTGAAGTATTAAAAAAATAAAATAAAAATAAAATAAAACAATATCACTGTATGGGGAAATTTGAATCAATAGGAGAAACGGCGAAACTGTTTTCGGAACCACCATTAGCTCTTTTTTTCATAAAAAACCAATTTGGCATAGGCAATTTTGCCCAAGTACCTACAGTAGGCGCTAAAAGTCCATAGGCAAAGTCACAAAGCAATAGCTTGACGTTTAGTTTGACTTACGACCTTCTTTTAATGAGTAATTAGACACACACACTCGCATATTACTCGAATATAGTTCCATGTCATGTTCGTCTTGTTCACATAGTTCGTAAAACTTTATGATTATACCCAATGAAATCTAAATAAATAAAATAAGGTAGACAGATGCTTAACTTACGGCTCATTCACCGCTAGTCCCCGACTAAATAGAATGTTGTTGCTTCTTAGTTGGTTAAATAATTTGATATCGTGGGTTAGTGAAGTGTGTTTAATCTATTAGCGGTGTTGAAGTTCAAATTTAAATATTGAGATGAAAGCGGATATTATCGCGCTGCGTAAACATGTACTTTATATATCACAAATATTTGATGAAACCGGACTGAGTGTGAGTACACATACATAATCAGCCAATAATGTTCCCACTGTTGGGATACAGGCCTCCTCTAAGTGAGAGGGAGTGGGCCGTAATCCACCACGCGAGCCCAGTGCGGGTTGGCAGATGTCACATGTCTTCCAATTTTTGGTTCTAGGACATGCCGGTTTCCTCACGATGTTTTCCTTCACCGTTTTGAGAGCAGTGGTGATGAAATAATTTACACAAAGTAAAGCGCCTGTCTGGATTCGATCCTACGACCTACAACTCGTAAGTCGCGGCCGTTACCACTTGGCCACCACTGCTCTCTTGGTCACTCTGCACCTGACTGTGAGTATTATGATTTAATTATTTTATCGAACATTTATCTAATTAAAGTATAACTGATGATCCTTGATTTTTTTTTTTTTTTTTGATATTTTTTTAAACGTTTTATATTTACCAAAAGCCCTAATTAGAAGAAAAAAATAATATTTCCTAAAGTTTATTTATTTACTTTTGGAATGATGAATATAACATAAGCATAATTATAATATAATAATTTTGTAACATTTCTATTTTCAAAATAATTTTGTTTCAAAATAGTAATAACATTTTATAATTTTGCTAGTAGCCTAACAGTATTCCTTTTTTGTTTTAGAAATTACCTACTGAGAGTCGGAGGGTCAAAAGATATAAGTAAGAGGGTAGTCTTGCCAGTCGAAAGCGAAGTGGAAGGCCCAGCTGGTCAGCGAATATGAAACAAGTGGTTTCATAACAACGAGATATTTTGCAGAATTATTCGACAAGTGTTTACAAAGCGTTCGCCGTGCAAACAAAAACCAGCTCAAAAAACATAATAATTGATTGCAAATCATTAACAAGAATGTTTAGACAAAGTATTAAGTTATAAATTGATTTTAGTAATACTAAAATAAAATTGTGTCATTATGTAATAAGGATTATTTTGAGGTTTACTTTCAATCTTCTTTTCATAATGAAAATGAATACTTAAGCTACTTATAACCGCAATAAGTCCTAATAAATACGACTGTTTATAACGAATAAACATTTTGAAATCACTTAAGTATAAAACATTTTTATTTTTAACCCCATATAATATAAGCAGAACAATACAATAGGTAATGAAAATATAAAAAATACTAGCTTTTGCCCGCGGCTTCGCCCGCGTGTATGTCGGAAAATATCCCACGGGAACTTACTACCGGGGTTAAAAGTACCCAGGTATACAATGTTTTCTCACAGTGCTTATTATAGTATCCGAGGTGTGGCGCACGGATTGGAGGATAACAAATCCTAAAATCGAATAGTAACGGAATACATAACGGAACGGAAAATTGGCTAAGTACTTGAATGCACGGAAATTTAAATCCTATTAAAAAAAGAGTTAAAGTTAAGGTAAATACATTGTTACATTGTTCTTCACAGGGGGTTACGACCTTTTTTTTTTATTTATACTTAAAGTACCTCTTTATATACAACATTAGAGGTTCTGTCGTCAGGTGCTAATACAACCAGGCTGCCCAACCAAAAGGCTAAATACAAATTTTAATGGTTTGAAGTACAAAACTAACCGGTTTGCCATTTACACATTTACATCCGTTCAGCAACATTGACGTTTGAAGTACGTTCCCGTCGGATATTTTTCGACATCCACGCGGGCAAAGCCACGGGCAAAAGGTTTAACATTTCAAGAAGTCCAAGGTCTTTATTGCACATTAAGTTTTAGTTTCATCGCAATCGCTTCATTCTATGAAAAGTTAGAAACGGTACACGTGTACTTATATTATTTTTACTTGAATACAAAATTTAGCGAATGAACAACTTCAATACAAAACTTCATCCCCCTTTTCACCCCCTTGTGGGTTGAAATAAAAAAAAACAATTTACGCTGTGTTGAGTTTCCAACCATAAGCGGAAATTGTAGTAATTTTAACTTAAAAAATACAGAACTTTAATTAAAAATAAAATTTCCCCCTCTTCACCCCAGAAGAAGGACTGAAATTCTAACAACACCGTTGCGTTAGCTTCCAAACATACGCCTAGATAATAAATTGTATGATTTTTATTTCGAAAATTAAGTACTACTTGTGATGTGTAGTCCTTAATTTTCGAAAAAAATCATAAAATTCATCCCCCTTTGGTGGTGAAATTATCAAAAACGCTGAGACACGTATAAATTAATTTTCAATCGTCAGCCTAAACACAAAATTTGAAGATCCTAAATTTAAAACTGACGGACTTTCACATAGGTACACAACTTCATCCCCTTTTTTTAACCCTTCGGGGGTGTAATATTCAGAAACGCCGAGACACGTGTAAATTAATTTTCAATCGACAGCTGATTAAATTAAGATTTACGCATAATGCCATACCTAGTATATTTCGAGATAACTGGTTTCAAAGTTCATGTAAGTAGGTAAGTACTATGATTTTTGAAAATAATAAACTTCTTGTTTTTACAGTTTGATGTTTTAGAAATTTTGTTATATCAAAAGCTTTGTTGAAGTATTAGGTACTCAATGTAATACGAGTAGCAATGATGGCCATGCAATTTAAGAGTTTAGAGAAAAGTGATATTTAGTGACGAATTCTGGGAAACCTTCAAAAAAACATGAAAATTGTTCTTTCTCGAATCCCATGCATTTTCTCCTGGGCTTTATGGGGTGCTTAATTGTTGCAAATAAGTCAGATTATCACGCTTTGAAGGAATACGTCAAATTACAAGTCACCATGTATATTTCAAAATCCTTGTTAGTCTTTGTTAACTTGTTATGTAATAAGTAAACACATAAAAAAATATTTATGCATGTCGACTTGAGAACCTCCTCCTTTTTTCGTCATAAAGAGGGTCAGAAATCTCGATGTTTTGACCTGTCATCATTGCATCGTGTGAAACAGGTGTGGGTCGCTAGTTAAAAATAAACCTCATCTAGAAGCAAAACTCACATGGTATCGCGTTTGTAGAGTCACTCGGGTCCGGCTGCCATTGAGATAATGGAAAATATGGGATGTCGAGACACCGAAACACCGTGCTGCCAGCTGTAACATATTAAGTTCGTTAAATTAATACAGGATGTAAATTGAAACCATAAAATGGTAATACTCATCATAATGAACAACTATTCCTTTACGACCAACCTTGCCCCCAAATCCCGAGTAAGCCAAAAACGGTAGCGGGATCGTCCGAAAGGGTTACCGCTGCCCCGGCACATAAAGGGCTAAGGAAGGAACACGGGTGGGTTTTAGTCAGTAAGAGTCTGACACTCCCTTCCGCTCCACCCAGAGCGGGAGGAGTCATTAGATGATTTCCAATCAAAAAAAAAAAAAAGCCAAAAACGGTAACTCAGTCAAAATGAGTTTTGACGAAAATCGGGAATTTTGTAAAAATGTATTTATGCCCGTGACTGAAGCAGCTGCGGCTTCTCAAGTAGTCTCCTCTATGTCAATCAAAGGAAATAATTAAAGGCCACTATAAATTCGTACGAGTAGCAATTGGTTAGTCATGACTGTTTCAACAGGCCATGCATCTAACGCAGATTGAATATTATCAGCAAACTTGAAGGTCATAATGATAATGATGGTACTTGCAGCTACGGGATATCATAAGGCCTTCTTCATGGATTGGTCCCTTATAAATAGCATCACTAAAATAAATAAATAGCAAACACAAAGCCCGTTATTTAACGAAGGAAATGAACTAGTCTCGAATGGGAGTCCCACAGTTACGGACGCATCAACGGACTTTGTAATAGAACGAAAGTGGGCCGGCTTGGACTGTAGGACAATGCATTTCCCACGTGCTGCGACGGAACCGGAACGCATTGTAGGACCGCGACACACACGGAAGTTTCCTACCCTATTGTACTAAAAAGTACCTACCAAGCTCTATATTCCAAGCCGATACGTTTTATATGTGTTTCTACGTTTTTATTCAAGAGGCTAACGGGTTTATTTATAAACGTTGATTAAATTTAACAGATGCTTAAACGTCAAAATGTATGGTTAAATAGTTGCTAATCATTCATTGACTTTAAGCAACGTTTATAAATAAAGGGGTAGGTGACGCATCATACATTCAGTGCGTGAAATAAACATGTTGGTGTATGGAGAGCCTTAAACATACCTATTTAGGATTTATATTATTGTTAGACCTGAGCAACGAAGTAATAAAATCCCAGATGGGCAAAAAAGCTATATGTATAATAATATATTACCTACAATGATGATTTAAAAATGTCAAAAAACACTTACGATCTGTGTGGCATATCCTCCATAACCCGGACACGGTTTGCTTTGCAACTAGGTCATGTCTTCCCGTGCCGTTGTACAAGGGGTTCAGCATATTCTCCTGCGTGTGAAGCCAGTTGTTGGTTGATACTGCTACAAGAACTGCCACCACAGCTGTCCCAGCTGACAAAGGCGTTAGTAACCAGAGGCACGCTACTGAAGAATCGATTTGAGCCACTAAAGTTGGTGACGGAGGAGACGGCCTGAAAATTTGCAGAAATTGATGTGAACAATTTGTAAGGCAGCTAAGGTAAACGAACATATAGATCGTAAGGTTATAATTATTATATTCGAAATTAAGTCTAATACTTTCCACATACAATCGTTACGGGAACGGGAAGTAATCTAGTTGACTATTGGAAGCACAAAAAAGTAAAAATGCGATGATTGCATAAATAAAAGTGCAGGCTAGCAGCCCAACATATGCAGCGCGGTAACGGTCTCTCTCACGGTTTGTCGAGATTTGACTACAATTTTGAAGTCATCGTGACACAGTCTTCGTAACAAGCTCGAAAAAAGCATTTTGACATCGCCGCGCCTTATAAATCTTTCTACAATCTGACATTTTGTCCTTCGTTTCTTCCGTTTGTACGGCGGTCATGCTACGCGTGGGCCTTGGGTTATCTGAGAGAGGACAACCGGTTTTGCAAGTAATAACTCAAGTATTTCAAAAAATTAATGAATGTTAGATGTGTTGGAATATGCAAAAGCTTCTTGGCTTTAAACTGTTGCTGTTATTGCGATAAACCAGGACCATAATGACCTTAGTGTAAAGGACGGCAACGGCAACATTCAAAATGGTTTTATTAAAAAAAGATAATAAAGTTAGAATTTTGGCATTCAAAATCTCTATAAGACAAGTAACTAGATGGTTTCCAGGACAAAAAAAAAATTACTTAAAGATGGAAATCATAAGTAATCAGGTATTTTGACAACCTGTACCATTTAAAATAAAAATACATAATTATGATAAAAGAGCACAATACAGTAGATATTTACTAAGGAATAAAGCAGTATCTAATGTCATGGCCGCTAGGATTTTCGAATATATTTTTTTATAAAAGCTTTCATGCAAATTAGTTGAGGTTCCAAATTCGAATCACATTATTGACCAGCGGGTCATAATAAAATTCAGTACAATTTGTATGACATATAATTTGAGATTATCAAGCAGGTGGTGTAAAACGTTGTTTGTTACCTGGGCGGGCGGCGGCTGGCGATGGCGCCGCTGAGTGTGGGCGCAGCCTGCGCACGTGCGCCGCGAGGTAGCGAGGCATGCACGCACTGCGCACCGCCTGCCCACATTCCTCCCTTCCGCTTCACTGGAATACATATCGAAATTGAATATTAGTTACTTGCACCTCTTAACTGTCGTGATGGACCAGTGGTTAAGACCTCGCCTCTCATGCAGGAGGTCGTGGGTTCGAATCAGGGCAAGCACTTACTTTCTAAGTTTATCTACACGTAAAAGTAAATTTAATCAAACGAATTTTATTTCACGTTTTAATTCAATTAACAATCCTTTTCCACTTTTTCAATGCATGTTCAAACAGTTTACTGCCACAATATATAATTGAATCAGATTTTATTTATTATTTTCAGTGCACCTGCACAACGCTACATGTTCATAAATCTTGGGCTTCCTAAGAAAGCGGTGAATGATCACACACACAGTAACGCTGCCCAAATACAGAGCGTTTTTTGAGACAATGTAAAATACTGGGGAAAATGATCTTTATGACGGCCGTTATTATTAGATAAAATGACCGTCATAAAAGTTTTTCATTTTCCTCGGAACCGCTTTCTTAGGAAACCAAAGTGTGTAATCAGCGCCATCTAGAAAATTTAAAAGAACTATTAAGTTCTTTTGAAACTTTCTAGAGGGCGCTGATTTAAATTATATTAATATAATTCAGATTATTATTATTATCGTCAAAATCGAAAATTTGAAACCTGATTTTGCTAAGTATAATTCAGTATTTAGACCCTGGGCGGTACCGGTAGGCCCCTAGCTACTGAAAACCTACGCAATCGCCTTTCATATCTATGTGAATCGCGAGTAATGTAGCTGTGACATTCGGACGGACACAATTATGACAGGTGCAATTATCCAACGGACAATTGCTGTAACCGAAAGCTCGTCTAGTTTTATAATAATATTTCCGTATGTAAGTGTATGTAATTTTCAGAAGTAAAATATCCTTTGTCAACATTAATATAAGAGTCCCATTTTTGCCATTTGGCTACAGAAAACCCTAAAAATAAACAGTGTTATTTATAAACGCGTCTTAAATTTTAATCAATTGCAAAGCAACTGATTAGCAAAACTCTTATTCATAAACACTATTTAGAATACCATGTCACAAGCACGTTAAGGTGATATAAGAATATTGAAAAAAATGTCGTTTTTCTATTTCGTGTACCTAACTTGTTAAGTACGTGGAATAGGGATTTAACATTTTGGTTGATATATGTTTTTGACTCTTTTGTCTAGTATCATGAAAAGGAACACGATTCAATGAATTTTTCTCGATACATAAAATTGCAAAATATCTATTTTTTTATTTTTTTTTACTTTTTTCGACATCACGGCGTAACGTTTAAGAGTTATTCAATGGAATTTACTTTAAAACATAGAGAATTATCATATCAAAGTTTACTCAAAGTAGTTTTAAATTTAATTAATTTATTTTGTTAATAAATTCGTTTTGGCACAAACGTCGTTTCATTCCGAGCGCACGCACATTATAGCCATCACTCTTCTTTTGCGTGTCAAAAGTAATTGCATCACTTTCGTTCGCTTAGTAGGTTTTCGAAGATTTTAGAGGTAGCGCTTTAAAAGCACGTTCTAACACTCATGGAAACGGCTTTTTTTTTTTTTTTTTTGGATGGGAAATCATCTAATGACTCCTCCCGCTCTGCGTGAAGCGGAAGGGAGTGTCAGACTCTTACTGACTAAAACCCACCCGTGTTCCTTCCTTAGCCCTTTATGTTCCGGGGCAGCGGTAACCCTTTCGGACGATCCCGCTACCCCGGCAGGCTTCGGCCCTGGCGGGCCCCTTCCTTTATGCTGACATCTCTTTGAGGCGCGCGTGGAACACATACGCGCCGTCCGGCACGGGCCTGGTCCTGATCGGACGGAGAGCTACCCATTACTCTCCGTCCGCAGGCCCGCGCCTACGGTGGCCGGGAGTCGTCACGCGGCTCCCGACGCCCGTAGCGTCTCCCGCGGCGGCTGAGGCGTGCGGCTCTCTCCCTGAGCCGTCCCGCCACCTCCTTCGCTAGCATGACTGCTTCGCAGAAGGAGGTGACCGCCTCCCACTCCCTCTCGCCCCGGACCATGGCTTGAACCAGGGCCGGACGCGAGAGGTCGCCGCCGTTGCCGATCGCCTCTACGAGGACACGGCGGTGCTCCGCCCAAGCGGGGCAGACCTCCACCGTATGCTCCACCGTGTCCTCTGGGCGATCCTCGCAATGGCGACACCCGGGCGTCTCCTCCCGCCTGATGATGTGCAGGAACCTCCCGAAACATCCGTGTCCGGTGAGGACCTGCGTCAGGCGGTAGGTGAGAACGCCGTGACGCCTCTCAAGCCACTCCTCAAAGAGGGGTCTTATCGCCACGATCGTGGCGTGCCCTACGCTGGGTTGCGAAAGCCGCTCTTTCCATGCCACCATGAGATCGCGCCGGAGGTCTGTCCGCTCCGCCGCAATTTGCCGCGGAAGCGGAGTTTCCCCCCGGCGTAGTGCCTCCGCGCGCCACTCATACAGGCGCGCGAGGACCATCGCCTCCAGATCCCATGGCGGCATTCCGGCAAGGAGGCTTGCCGCCTCGCCCGAGATCGTGCGGTAGCCCCGGATCAGCCTTACGGCTACCACCTTTTGGGGCGCGTTCAGATAGTGGGCGGCTCGCAGCCGCAGTGAACGCGCCCACACCGGGGCCCCATATAGGGCCATGGACCGCACGACCCCCGCGTAAAGCCTCCGGCAGGAGGCGTTTGGCCCCCTCAGGTTGGGCAAGAGCCGCTTTAAAGCGGCCCCGGTCCGTTTCAATTTGGGGGCCAAACGTCGAAAGTGTTCGACGAAGTTCCACCGGCTGTCGAGGACGAGACCCAGGTATTTCATCGTTGTCTCGACGCCGATGTGAACCCCTCCTACCATCAGTTGGAATCCCGATGGTGGCCCGTTCCGGATGGAAACGGCTGGACTGTGGACGGCGGTGTGTGGAATAAAGGCTGTTCAGTAATTCTAACCGTCTTCAAAAAAGGTGTATTCTGTATGTATTTTTTTAATATCTTCACAGATTTCCTGGTGACGACTGAGCCGATTTACGTGATATTTTTGTTCATTTGGCAGAGGGAGCTCACGCGGTGGTCTCTTAGAAAATTAATTAAGATCTTTTCTTTGGTAGGTTTTGAGTAAGCTTCAATAATGCGTATTTAATTCCACTGTTCATTCCTACTCCTGTCAATGTTTTTTACATGGCAAGTAGTGGTACGAATTTGTGTGGGGTAGCAACTACTGAAAAGCGAAAAATAATAGTACATTGATATACAAGTGGCTAAAATGACCCATTATACGAGGTAGTTTTACTCGGGAGCTTTAGCGAGGGAGTAAATAGAAACCGAGTTTTAATGGGTTTTTAGCGCCGTGTGTTACACTCTACTTTCACTACGATTGCGAGAAAATAAAATAATCCAATAATAATAGTTTATTTTATTAAAAATTAAGTGCACAATTTTTACAATTCTGGATATTTAACGAGATGTTTTTTTCCTGGCAACTTAATTTCAGACCTCTGTGAAGATGAATGTTGAGTTGTCTGTGGGGTAAACGTGGGAGATACACGTAGTTCCAGGTTTAAGGATCCCTCGTTCGAATGTTCTGAATAGGGAATCAGCTGAGTTGACTCATCCCTTGATGTCGAAGGTCGTAGGCTAGTTGGAGAATATTGATTTTTTTACATTTATTTTACATGGAGCGACTGCCTATCTGACCTCCACAACCCAGTTACTGGATAATACGATACCCCTTGGTAAGGCTGGCAGACAGCAATAAGGGACAATAATAGGCTGGTACATAAAATAAAAATATTTTCGATATCATACAATAAACCAATCCTATGGTTATCGATATCCAGACCCTTTTGTTGTTGTGAACCTAAACAGAATTACGAGTACAAAACATTGTCACAGGTGGATATTGATATTCAATAGTAGTTTCCGAAGATTTTTTGTAGCGACATCAGCACAATTATTTCCTGGACTAACCCTAAACCCGCAATGTTAATAATGTTAAGGACGACTATAATAAAATTCAATTATATCCTCCCTCTGTCCGAATTCATGTTACAATTTGGATCTTTTGGTTCGACCCTATTTCTCGCTATTACGACGTTTTACTGTTATGATTTTCAGTTAATCCGTTTTCCTTAGTTTTCCTGTGGGATATTTTCAGTTTCGAAAATTAATGTGCAATTACAACTGTCGTGTTATTTGATTGTTTGAAAGTAATAAGTTTTAAGAAGAATGATTAGATAAAATATATGTGATCAGGTGGCCTACCATGATCTAATTAAAAACGATTCAAAAACAAGACAGTTCAGTTTAGGTCCTAAAATGGATCGCGTTAAGAGCTTGTGGTAGGCCTCCTGCAGCAAGCTATGTGTCAATATTTATTATATCAACTCATTTGAGTTTCATTTCTCCTCTGTTTTAAGTTTTAACCGAGCGACTTCAAAAGAGGAGTTTGTCGAGAAAATCTACATACTTATTTTTACGGTCGATCAAAATGTATACCTTGCATGCATAAATCAATCAATTAGCACTTCCAAAAATGTGTATCTTTTGTTCCACAGAAGTTTTTGAATAACTTAATATAAAGAAGCCAAGTTTATATAACGGAAAAGTTAACAAGAAATAAATCTTTGTGACTATTACCAACCGGGGGGGAGTTTCTTCCCCTTTTGTCCGACTTATGGGAAAGGGAGGGTAATGATTACACCTTCCAGGCATTGTTTTGTTTGCTGTTGTACTTGTTACTTTGTAGATATTGTGGTTGCTGTGTTGGCTGCGTGGTTAACTTATGGCCCAGATTTAGATCCCGATTCGTAAACAGTGTGGTAGGCTCGGTTTTGGCGAACTGTCTTTGGTAGCTAAGTGAGCGTTGTGGCGTTGCAGATTATAATCGCACTAATATCACACAATCGTCATAATAAATACCTACAATCTTGAATTTATGCAAGCCTCGTACTTTTTGTTTGGTATTCACTTGGACTACGGTTAGACTTTATTTATAACTGAATGTGCTTCGCATTTTGTTTTATGTGTATCTACTTACCTACTTTATTTTTGAAATAGCGAAAATCGACTTACCTATGGTCGAACTGTTAATTATTAGCTGCAGTAAAATGACACTTCTTATGATATGATTAAAACGCAATGAAACATGACTTTAATTTAGATATTCGAATTTTAATTTAACCGTTAACAATCAAATAATCTTTATAATGATCGGATAAAAATATACGTTGTTTCAAATCAGCGTGAACACATAAGTAGTTTACTTAAGATAGTTTTGTTTCATTTTTTACTCTTCTACTATATCTATCAATTTTAATTTAACAAAATCAAATTTCAAATAAATTAAAGTTTTCACTAGGAAAACCTTTACTATACTATAATAGGTTACTTGCAAAACACCTAAACAAGAATATTTAAAAGAAATGTTTGTGATTAGGATTACTGCGTTTTATAAAACCAATCCGATCACTGATGTGATGTGATGACAAAACAATAGATAGGTATCGCATAGCAATTTTTTTTAATTGTAAATTTATATTAACCAATGTTATACCTTGTTCCATCGCGTGCGGGGCAGTAGCAACAGTATCCTGCAGATGGTTGTATCTCGTGCGGATTGCCCTATCCAGAACAAATGGATGCATATTGTGATGGGTGTTGACTAACATAGTGCATAAGATTTTACTAACACCTTTTGTACCTGTAATTGTAATAATTTATTTATCTGTGTTTTATTTAATTTACTGTATTAATAATTTGTAATTGTATGGATTGATTTTATCTGAAATAAATTGATTAATAATAATTATAAATGCGAAAGTGTGTCTGTCTGTCTGTGAACCGATTTAGATGAATTTTGGTATATAATATGTAGATAGTTTGAGTCCCGGGAAAGCGTTTTTATCCCGATATTTCCACGGGATGAACACCGCGGGGCGCTGTTAGTTTAATTTTATAAATACAGGGTGTCCAGTGGCAAAATTAAAAGTTCGAAAAAATTAAAAAAAAAAAAACTACACCGCTAATAAAAAGAATGCTTATTGTTATTTAAAAACGATAAATGCGGATTTTATTTTTTGATAACCACGTTCTCCATCGAGGCTAGCGCATTCTTTATGTCAAGCACGCATGTTTTCAAAAACGCGTTTACAAAGCGACTGAATTGTGTAATTCTTGAACGATTTGAATTTTATACGGATGGAACTTGAGTTTTTTCCAAATCATAACCTGTAAGGTTGATTTCGTAATTCCCAACATCGATGAACGCGTACGAAGTGATAAACGGGGATTTTTAGTCACAGGAACCATATTATAACATGTTCAACATTTCCTTTCGTGGCTACCGCTGGTATAGGTCTGGTCTGGGACTGTTTCATGTTGATCTTGCAGCTCTCAACTTTGCTACTCAAGACTATATAAGATTGATAGATGGTCTATCACGTAATTGACGAATATCGTAACGATTTCTAAATCGACGACGTATTTCAATAAGCGAAAATCCACTTGAAATGTACGCCTCAACGGTAAAAGCGCGGTGCTCTCCACGCCACCGCTCTATGGCTGCAAAAAAATCCGCAGAGCTTACGCTTTCAACGACGCCTCCTGCGCCCCTCTAAACTCAAAACTCAAAGCATTTATTTCAATTAAACCAATTATGGGCACTTTTGAATTGTCAAGGGGTCAGTCAGTCAGAAAGATGAAGCTAGTTGCCCATTCCAAAGCGTAGGTACCTATGGAGAAGAACGGGCAAGAAACTACATGGACACTCTTTTAAATCAAAATAATATGGTTACAAAGTCTTGGTTACATCATTCATGTTAAAAATTATGAATGTGAGAACGATGCAGAACGTTAAAAGCGTCTAATGAAAAGTCGAGAAAAAAAGCAATTCAAATATTAAATTAAATTAAAATAAGCCATGGCAGCAAAGAGATGACCAGTCCCCACTGACGGCGCCCGTTCACGAACATGACGCATGTATTACTAGCTTCTTCCCGCGACTTCGTCCGCGTGAAATTTCACCCCCCCATTCACCCCCTTAGGGGATGAATTTTGAAAAATCCTTTCTTAGTGCACCCCTAGACCTCATAAGGAACCTACATGCCAAATTTGGAATCTCTAGACCCAGCGGTTTGGGCTGTGCGTTGATATGTCAGTCAGTCAGTTCTCCTTTTATTGTATATATATAGATTATCTAACGTGTTGCGTTCAGAAATTAAGTTTGTGCAAACTTTGATTATCCTCATATTTAAAACCAATTTAATATTGATCGATTTTGAACTGAATGAATCGATTCTTTTGTCACATCTCTATTTAAATTTCGTTAAAAAATGGTAACACAAGTTGTCATTTTACTGCAGCTCTTTCGATGTTTTTCAATAGTTCATGCTAACTACCACTACTATAACCGTGGGTGCGCAATGTAGAATACTATGGGTGATCTTCGCATGAGTAGGGATATTCGAATTGGTAGTCCACACGGAATGCCTCGGTGTGATAACTGGCAGACGAATAACTACCGGCGGCGACGGACTGGGTAGTCAGTGGGGTCCTAAGCGTTCTCATTAGTCGCGCATAACAGAAACGCGGAGGGCCCGCGCCTCCTGACTGATTGCTGTTCACCACGACGATTCGCATCCATTTCTACTGGAATCCTGAGATAATGGATACCTATTAGTTATTTCCAGTTGCATAGTTACGTAGAAGCTAAAGTGTTTAACTTGCTTTTTTTTATTCTTTTTTTTTTAGTTCTCCAAATTTTATTTATTTCTATATTTTACAATTTAACACTAAAATATATATATATATATATATAATTATACATATACAAGTGTATAATAAAAAGAAAGAAAAAAGAAGAAAAAGATAGGAGCTTATTGGGCATACAAAAATTCGTCCGCATCGCTGTCAAGGAGATAGACTCTTACTGACTAAAACCCACCCGTGTTCCTTCCTTAGCCCTTTATGTTCCGAGGCAGCGGTAACCCTTTCGGACGATCCCGCTACCCTGGCAGGCTTCGGCCCTAGCGGGCCCCTTCAATTATGCTGACATCTCTTTGAGGCGCGTGTGGAACACACGCGCCGTCCGGCACGGGCCTGGTGTTTGTATCGGCTTGTAATGTTTCTATCGGCTAAGAATTCCACAATGATTGATCGTTTTATAAACATTTTTTTCAAGCTGAATCCGTTCTGCATAATCACGTCATCTTGTACCGTCTTTATTATTAAAAAACTAAACTTATTTGTTTTTTTCTTTCAAAATATAGGTAACACCGTAAATAAATATCTTATCACCGAGCCTCTTGTACCATAATTAACAATAAAGTCATGTATTTTAAAGGCATCAAAAATCACATACACAGAAACGTATTCAAAATCTGGGGGTATTTCTTACTTTCAATCTTCCAAGTTAGTCAAATTCACGGCCTTGATGGCAAGAAGATATTGTGTTGTGTGGGTTTACTTAGCTTGTTAATATTGTGTACTCTTTCTTGTCTTGAATGAGTGTTTTCTAAGAAATATTAGGAACAGTGACGTATGTAACAATCTGAAATATTTTATCACAAGTGTCGCAGTGTGGGAACACAAAATATTTAATCCCACACAATACATCTGTCTACTTGACATACTGATGGAAAGCCATACGCAGCCATTGTCTGGGACATTATCTAAAGTTCTTGCTTGTAGAAAAAGAGATATGGCGCTACTTAAGGTCATTCACCGTGACGGGAAAATCAATTTCGCCTCGTTGCGCGAGAAGGCTCGAGAATTGTCGTGACTGTGTCTTGATGAGGCTAAAATATGTGTTCGCGCTGGACTAGACGCTTGACGCTGCACTACACCTTCCTTTGTGCCACTTCCCGTTGATCCTCCAGACGCCGCCAATGACGGTAGCTGCGGGAATTCTCGAGAATGCCCGAGGATTCTCCGGAAGTCGCGGAATCTGTTTTTTGGCTCGTATCTAGTTCGTTACGTTATGTAAAATTTTTAGCTGCCATTGCATAATTATGCGAAAATTCTTATGAGTATTGTTTATGAAATGAGTGCGTCATGACTCGCCATGAAAAACACACTTGGAAAATTTTTATCATGACATTGCTCCAATCTGAGGTAAGTAGGTACCTAAGTATTATTCTTGAACAGGTACGGCCTAGGTGTAAGTTACAAGAAACAATTCGATTTGACGTAGGCCCCATTCACGATCTCGAACGAGGGATTTTTTGTGTTACGCGCGTGTGACTTCATGCCATGCCACGGCCCATCAGTGGCGACGGGCGGCAACTTATAAGACCGTCCTCGCCGATCGCACCTGTTCTGAATTCGTTGCTACCGCGCTGTTAGCTAGTACTAGATACACGCACGCGCCAAGTCGCTCGTCACCTGTTTCCATCACGCGAATAATACTCGCAATACTCGCGTCGACGTCGCTCAGCAAGTCGCGTCGCGGTTACTTATGGTACACTCTAAACAATTTCTTTCATGGTTTTCTCCGCAGTCGCTGTCGCAAGACGTCCAGGAGATTTGCAGAAGTGTACAATTTTATTGAACTATACAGTTCAATTGATTGAGGGCAGTAATGGATTAGTAAAAACAGAGGGATGATTCGTGATATATATAACATTTGAAAGAAAAGGAAAGAAATTGTTAACGCTTGATCAATCTCCTATTATTGCGAGCCCACATAATCTCAGATTAAATATCGCAAGGAAGGAAAGAGAAAACTAGGTATATAAGTACTAAACGCAACCCACGGGTGTATGTAATAGACTTTGATCGATGATTGCATGAATTTAAGCTGTGTATGTTTTTGCTTCGTTCATCTATACACATTATTTTCGTTTCTGTTATGCGTGTTAATTTTAATGCGGTTTTCACCACCTTTTAGATAATTCAATCGGGAAAGGTTTATGTCCACTGCTGGACATAGGCCTACCCAAAGCATCTCCACTTCAACCGGTTCTGTGCTTCTCGCATCCAACGGGTTTCTGCGGCCTTCACAAGCTCATCGGTCCACCTTGTGGGGGACCTTCCAACGCTACGTCTTCCGGTACGCGGTCGCCACTCCAGAACCTTTCGGCTCCATCGGCCATCTGTTCTGCGAGCAATGTGCCTACCTGTTATGGATTGATATTATTAATAGCTCACGGCAAGATTGAAGAATGGTGAGATATTACAGAAAATATCGACATTATGGTATGTGAACAGTGGTGGCCCAGTGGTAACGGCTAAGACTTACGAGTTATAGATAGGTCGGTACCAGACAAGCGCTTTACTTAGTGTAAATTATTTTATCACCACTGCTCTCAAAACGGTGAAGGAAAATATCGCGAGGAAACCGGCATGTCCTAGAACCAAAAATTCAAAGACATGTGACATCTACCAACCCGCACTGGGCCCGCGTGGTGCGTTACGGCCTATTCTCTCTCACTGAGAGGAGGCCTGTGTCCCAGCAGTAGGAACATTATAGGCTGATGATTATGCTTTATGTGAACTTAGAAACAAACACATAATAAATATGCTAATCTGTAGAATTTCAGAGCTTTCAAACTCAAAGGGTTAAATCTACAAAAACTTGTTAGTTCTTTAAGTCCCAACTTGGCAGAGAGATGAAGAGCTAGTGCAAAACTTGCGCATTGTGGAAGTTTACGTCAACGTTTTAAGCTGCAGGTACATATGTATATTATACTAGCTAACTCAGCTTAAGATAGCTTATGATACGTTACATTCTGAACCAAGAAGTTTTTATACCTTAAGTAGATAGATACCTGCAGTATTATTAAATGTGTCATAATGGAATTATATCAATAAATTCAGCTATAATCTTAATACATGGATTATTATTCCGTTTATTCACTTTCTTAACATATATAGGTTTAATTTTTAAATAAAATGATAAACCTAATTGATTGTGCAACGCTGAAAAACGCTGTTTTTCGGAAGCTTTATTATTTCCCGTTTTGATTTATGTATTGTTATTCTAACGTAGCGTGGGACGCCCTCAGGCTAGGTGGAGCGACGATCTTCGCAGGCTGGCTGGTAGCAGCTGGATGAGAGTTGCCGAAAATCGAGTTGAATGGCGTGCAATAGGAGAGGCCTATGTCCAGCAGTGGACTGCTATAGGCTGATGATGATTGTTATTCACTTTGGACCCAAGCCTGGCTGCCGATATGAGACCAGTTATTTGCTAAGGGTCTTATACACATACCTAGTATGTAAGTATTATACTAATTTACATAAACGTGGGTATTACACGTAGTTTGAAAGTTATTACAATAGACGTTCATGACTTCATTGTTCTAGTTCACGAGAACTATTCCGACGATAGATACGTTCTGTACAAGGATTAAAAAAATATTTTGAAAGCGGATGCCGCGGTTGTGGAAGCATTTTTAAAATAAACAGACCAGGGACCGTACAACCCCGCTTGAGAGTGAAATGTCGACGTCTACACGTTGAAGAAGTGGGGCCTAGCGACTGATTTGTAGGTCGTAGGATCCAACCCAGACAGACACTTTACTTTGTGTAAATTAATTCATCATTACTGCTCTTAAAACGGCGAAAGAAAACATCATGCGGAATCCGGCATGACCTAGAACCAAAAATTCGCAGACATGACATCCAACTACCCGCACTGGGCCCGCGTGGTGGATTACGGCCCACCCCCTCTCACAGAGAGGAGGCCTGTGTCCCAGCAGTGGGAAGAATATAGACTAATAATGTGTTATGTGTACATGTAAAAATAAGCTCTGCACGGGATCAGCATCGCCTCAACTCGAGCGATTCAGGATTATTTCTATGAAACTCCATACAGCAACGCACACTGACAAGCATCGTAACGGCATCACCACGGCTTGGGATCTGCTATAGTCAACAGCTGGCAGTCAACGCACTTACAACGGGAATTAGCTTTTTAAAACCCTGAGTTGTTACCGTCCCCGTTGAGGGAAAGTGCGCACTAATAGTAGGTATTGTAGTACGCAAGTTACGACATCTTACATTAGCACTAGTACAAGTTAAGTGGTCTTAAAATGTTTATAGCCAAAATGGTACACATAAATTCTGAGAAACGAATGAAGCAACAGTGTTGCCGATGTTATTGTACTCGTATGGTGAGTGAATGTTCCTAGGCAACGGGGAAAATGATTTGAGAGTGCTAGTGAAACGTTATGACCAGCAGAGATTTTTATTAACTAAGCTAACCCAGGCCCACTGCTCTCAAAACGGTGAAGGAAAACATCGTGAGGAAACCGGCATGTCCTAGAACCAAAAATTCGAAGACCTGTGACATCTACCAACCCGCACTGGGCCGCGTAGTAGATTACGGTTCACTTCCTCTCACAGAGAGGAGGCCTGTGTGTCAACATTGGGAACGGTATAGGCGGATTATGGTTATTATGGTACTAGCTGACCCGACAGACGTGGCACTATCCAAATTGTGAGTTACGGTCTTGGGTTCATACAAAAATTCCATAGAAAAAAGACTTTCAGTTATTCCCCAATTAGAAAAGTTTCCCGGAAAACTATAAAAAAATTCTGTCTATAAAACCTAATACGTACACTTCGTGCTTAAACGATCCAGGAAGACGAAAGCTGTAAAGCACCAGTTACTTAATAAAAGAACTCCCTTGGGGAGTGAAGCAAAAGGCTCAATAAGATAGACGGTGCCATCATCGTAGTAGAAAAAACCTCGTAAAATGTAGGAGGGGCCACATTAAATAAATTGCAGGCGCCTACCACCCGTGGTGACATCTGCGTCAAGTCGCTAAACGCTAACTGTCCTTACCAAAAGCAATCGTGGCGCGACTAGACGAACGACGCGATCGTTTGTATGAATTTTAACGCAGTCAGTTAACCCACCTTTGCATAAATGGTTGGTATTTTTTTAATACGAATCGATAGAATTTTATAATTCTTTTATATTTTATTTATTAGAGCAAAGTAAAAAAAATATAGAATTTTATAATTCTTTTAATATTTTATTTATTTGAGCAAAGTAAATAAAATATAAAAGAATTATAAAATTCTCATCATCATCTGCCTAGCCTTTTCCCAACTATGTTGGGGTCGGCTTCCAGTCTAACCGGATGCAGCTGAATACCAGTATTTTACATGGAGCGACTGCCTATCTGACCTCCACAACCCAGTTACTGGGTAATACGATACCCCTTGGTAAGACTGGTTGTCAGACTTTCGGGCTTCTGACTACCCGTAACGACTATCAAAGATCCACGAATGACAGCCGGGACCAACGGCTTAACGTGCTTTCCGAGGCACGGAGGGGTCTTGGTATGTAAAGATGGTTACCCATCCACGGACCAACCGCGGCAAGCGTAGCTTAACCTGATGGATCGACCCGTGTGGCTGATATTACTTAGCCACAAGCCCCTCTTTTTTTATAAAAAGAATTATAAAATTCTATCGATTCGTATTCTAAAAAATCTCAACCATTTATGCAAAGGTGGGTCAGCTAATTGCTAACTGACTGTACATACAAACGCGGTTTTATTGATCTCGCGAATATGTCATAATCTATCTATACTAATAGTAGTAAACTACCTACTATTATTAGTAGGTACTTTACTACTATTAGTAAAGAAGAGTTTGTTTGTTTGATCGCGCTACTCTCTGGAAGTACTATAAAAGTCGATAATCGATAGTCAACATCTTCATTCATGACTATCGATTGACACGACCCTCATCACTATTATTGTACGGTACCTACATAGCCGCTGCCGCACCCCGCGTGCGGAACGTTATTTACTTTATACAAATAACCGTGAGTCTGATATTATTTATTATTCCCCAAGACTTTCTACACACATTTATCTAGTCGACCATACCTACATTGGTTGATCAAATTTCTATTACCTATGCATACCTAGTGTCAAATAAACGTTTATTTTTAGGGTTCCGTAACCAAAGGGTGCCAACGGGACCCTATTACTAAGGCTCCGCTGTCCGTCCGTCCACTCATCTGTCACACGTCACACAAATATTATGTGTGTAGTGTAAAATATTGTACAGTGGTACGGAATACTTCGTGTGCGAGTAATACTCGCAGTTGGCCGCTTTTTTATTTTTGGTTTGCTTAATTATATTTAACTAGCTGTTGCCCACAACTTCGTACACGTGGCGCCATCTATTATCATAATAACGTTATTGTTCTTTTCCTCGGGAACTTTCGCATTTATAATATTATAGTTAGGATAAATATATATAAGGATTAGGATAGGATTAAAAACAAAGAACATTTGTTTGGACACAGTACGTTAAACACAAAATACAAATAGAAAAAAGTGAAAATAATTTTGAATAAATTACCAAAACACTAATGAATGTATTAATAGCATATCTAGTACCTACATTATAGGTACATAGACATACACCTTGCTTGAGGAAAATAATATCTCTGATTCGATATCAGAGATAATATATTCCTAAATCTCAGTAAATTTTAATTTCCTTTATCAGAGCTTGGATTGTGTTTAAGTAATATAAACTGGGACATTTAAAAGCTTTTGTCATAATGATGCTGAGATTACTCAGACTAATTGCTTTGCTATGAGTGAATACCTACTACTTAGAGAGCACACAAAAATAAATATAAGGCCTTTTGTACAAGGCACAGTTGCTTTCCGGTGCGGCGGCTTATAAACCGCGCCGTAGAAAAATCATGTTCGTGTACAAGCTTCCATAGTGATACATACAACCTCCGTACCTACACACGGCGAATAAACCGTACTTTTTCACGACATGAAAAACATGTGCGTACAAAGAGCCCAAGGCAGGTAGGTGCCTACTTGAAACTACAGCTACCAGTCTGCACCTTTTCCTCTATATTCGGCTATTTCATTTCAACGGAAAAAATAATATTTTTTTGAATAACAACGCGGAAACAATAATTAAAATCACAACAGCGCTCGGGAACCAAAATAGGGCATCATCACCAGCATAAACCAAACGACTTTCATAACTTCTATAAGTTGTGTCTCTGCTGAGACAACTTTAGATGATTTCAGGGAGATCGCGCCCAGCGTGATTATACATAACAAGCGACTCACCCCTGCTTCGCATGGTTTTTACGACTTGGCAAAATATCTATTTATTTTTCAAGTTAATTATCTTTTGTATGCACCTGTTTCAGTGTCAAATAAACCGATATTTCTTTATTTTACTTTTTTATTATACGTAAGATTAATGAGTTTGCTTGAACGCGCTAATGCGGATTTGAAAAATTCCTTTTGCATTTGATAGCCCAATTATTGAGGAAAGCTATAGGCTATTGAACATCACGCTAGGTCCCCAAGGAACCGAGCTAAAAGAAAAAATTGTCAGAAAGCACAATAACCGAATACGAAGTAATAGCGCAGGCAGGTGATGCGATGCGATGGGGTGCGTCCAGGGAACAAGAAATTTCACGCGCACGAAGTCGCGGGCAGAAGCTAGTGTATTATACACATAAACCTTTCGTAATAAATTTTCTAAATTATGGTGAAAACTACATCAAAACCCGTTCTTTAGTTAAAAAAAACAACGCGGTGACAGACACAGACATGAAAATGTGTAGATTACGCTTGCCAAAATATAAACTTTATTGACTACAACATTTTAAGCCTTATTAATTCATCTCGAAGATCTTTTCAGTAGGTCTGGAGTATTGTGAGATGAACGTATGATTGTGTGGTAGCTGTAAACTCTTTGTTATTGTGTCTTTAACTAAAGTAATTGGCCTTGGCTGTTTTATGTTAAAAATACCGGACAAGTGCGAGTCGGACTCGCGCACCGAAGGTTCCGTACAGTAGGTACTTATATAAATAGTTCATCACGGGTTTTTTTTTTGTAATGTAACAAAAAACGGTTTTCGGATGTTTTCCTTTACTTGTGCTACATGACATTGCTTCTTGCCTTTCATGATTCTAAGTCAACGGGAAGTACCCTACAGGTTTTGATTCCCTTGCGAGTGTCAAAATATACGGCATAAACGGAACATAAGCGCCCGTATCTTTTGATTACGTTGACTTAGAAGTTTCTCGTATATTTAAACCATAATTTACATTGCTGTCATTAGCATTGTATTAAAGTCGATCCTTGGGTTGTCTTATGCCGTTGCCATTGTATTGCATGGTGACCTCGGATCGTATCCATTGGGAAACTTATTCGTCATATTATCGATGTTTCCAACTCTTTTTAGCCACTGTTGGCTGTGGCTTTCACTGACCTATGATAGTATAGAGGTATTAGGAACATGGTGTAAACTTCACTCATCCTCCATAGAAAAGAAAGGATCCTCCGACCAGACCGGTGTTGTGCCTTGAGGGCAACTGCCCGACGTTTGATGTCGGGACTTGTATTAATGCTAGTTGCGCGACATGTAAAATATGCTTGCGCGATGCAGGATTTAGCGTGACGTCAGTGTGATGCGTAGTTCGATTGTGGCGATGTAGATGCCACCACAATAGTAGCTCATCTCCGGGTGTGGCAGCTTTCTCAGAGAAGTCATAATTAGCATACAAAGATTCTTAGGCTTCGAGCATTCTTGATGAGATTGAGTCCAATCCTAGAACGTAAAGAGAATGGACTGATCGTAGTTTTCAGCAGTGCTATTCGATGCTATTCTGTAAAAATCTCACCGTGAAAACTTAGGTGAAGTGAGCTTAAAATGAGCTGTCAATAGTGTCAATCGCTAGCATCAGGTTGGAATGACAGCTCACTTGTAGCTCACTTCACCTAAGTTCTCACGGTGATCTTTTTACAGAATAGCACCGCTGTAACATAAGTGAAGTGAGTGCAGTTATTCCACCTCATGCTAGGGATTGACACTATTGACAGTTCACTTCGCCTAAGTTTTCACGGTAAGATTTTTAAAGAATAGGTCAGCTGGTATCGGTTCAATCTCATGCAACTTATTGTCCAAGTCTTGGGAAAAGCCGCTCCAGTTGGCTTTAGAAAAATTAAATCGACGTCTGAAAGGAAGCGGTTTGGTTTTAGCGCGTCATAGACTTGACATGCTATTGGCGTGTGTTGTGTTCTCGTAAAACAAAGCCGCGAAAGATTTTTTTAACAATATGTTTACTCATGTGTTACGGAAATGATATTCATTGGGAAACAAAAGCTGAGCAATATTGTTTCCTGGAATTTTGAGAAGTGACTTTTCAAAATGGTTTATTTCTGAATTCTAATCTTTTCTTTACACGTTATATTGTGATATGTGTCCGCTGCTAAAACACTTAATTTTCTGATAATAATGCACACAAAAAGTGCTTTCCGCGTTAAAGATTCACGATATAAATATTTCACGTTAAAGCTCGCCTATATACAAATGATACGAGCGGTATTTTTCAAAACAGCATAAGTATTTCTGGAATATTTTAGAAGAAAACTTATTAATACGTATCAAAAAGTGTTATTTTCAAGCTTGTTTTATTCGTTTTTGTTGGTTAGAGCATTGGTTATTGATCAGACCTTTTTGCATAGTATTGCAGAAAAAATGATGCAGGAGTTTATTCAGCACTAAGAAAAGTGGATCGCGATACAGAATCCTAAACAAAAAGGTTTATTTCTTAAGAGTACGGCAAGTTATTCAGGCAAGTGAGGGATTAATTTAAACAAAAAAATGTCTACCCAGTATCAAAAATTTTGCGCAATTGTTTCTCAACCTTTTTACAATAAATACGCACAACTATGCACATTGTAACCGACCTTGCCCCACCAGTGGGGCAGCTGGTGGGGCAAAGTGGAATAATCCATTTAAACACGCGCTCGCCGTGGTTGCGGGACTGTTGCTTTATTACAAAAGTTTTTCTTCACGTAACCGCAGTTTTGTGTGTTTAGTTTGATTCCGCAGCCGCCGCCTCTGTGGGAATGCCTGCAAACATGGCGGGAGATGATCGCAAGTCCGGCGGCCAGTCTTGCGCTGCACGCGATCTTCGACCGCAGCGAATGCGGGCGACAGCCGCAAAAGCGCAGGCGACTTTGGTCTGCACGATTCTACTGGTTGCCCGCCGCGGTGCAATGGCAGCATTCATGCACAGCACAGCGTTCAGTACAGCAGCTATATATGCTTTTTACAAAATGTGTAGCCCACACCTTTAGGCAGGCAGAAGTCACGGAACGATATTTACCTGCGCGCTGCGGTATCGGGTGGGTAACATAATATCTATACAACATGATAATATAATAGTAACGAAGTCAAAACTGTACATTGCATATTTTTGTCCGTTAGTCTATTTGTCTGGATGTATGTTTTGTGTTGATGCAAAAACAGCTTTATACCCCTTGCTAAAGTATTGATGAGCGACTGTTTAACCATACATTTTTGACGTTTAAACGTCTCTTAACTTTAAGCAACGTTTATAAATAAACCCTTTCTTTTATTTTTCACCTAGATTAACACGTAGGTTACTTTTAATCTCGTAATACGTTCCCATGGGATATTTTCCAACATCCACGCGGGCGAAGCCGCGAGCAAAAGCTACTAAGAAATAAACCCTTATTCCTTGAATTCTACGCTTGCCACGCAAGCAAGTTTGCAGATCTCCAAATTAACTTACAAAAGGTACATAGCCTCGGAGTATCAGTAACACATAGCCGTCAATACGTCTTTGTTCTGATACAATATTGTGTTCGATGGACAATTAGTTTATCCATTATGTATCTATGACCTGTCTAGACAAATAAGCTGTCTCGATATTGACAGGTTACTTAGAGTATAATTAATACAATAATATCTACAGTCGATTGAAGGTTGAGCTACTTTGGGTCGAAGCATGAAATTTTGCAAAATATTGCCTTATACAGCGAAAGTGAATACTAGGGAAGGATTTTTGCACATTCACCCCCTTTGACCACACTGTGGGGGTCACTGAGTTTGCATGGAGGTTCGTCATTTTTGCCGATGGGGAATCCCATCGTAGCGGTTCACATTTAGCTCTTATTGACAGATCTCGCTCATTAATTGAAACCAAGACGTTGGTCATACCAGGAATAATCGAAAAGGTATATGAACTTTCTTTGAATGTCCATAATGGGCACGCGGGCGCGGTGAGTGGCGCGGGCTGCTCGGCGCGGGGAGCACGCGGGGAGCGCGCGGGGAGCACGCGGGGAGCGCGCGGGGAGCGCGCGGGCTACTCACGCCATAGCTCGTTCATACAAGTGACCGCAGTACCCACTGCGGTCACTTGGGGCGGGGACCGGGGTTCTCAAACTAGTTCGAGCTTTTTCTAGTAAAAATAAGTCTTCTTCATCCATATTATATTTTGGCAACACTGGACACGACAACACGCAGAACGCAGCCGCGCCAGTGCGGACAGGCAGCCCGCGCGCGTTCCCGCACCCGCGCCCGCCTCGTGCCCGCGCCCCAGTCTGGCCAAACACTTAAGCATCGTAATGGCATCACCTCGGCTCGGGATCAGCTAGTAAATAGCAGTCACCGAGCTTAAGGTTCCGACCAACGACGCCACCTTCACCCAGCCGCAACCGAAGCGTCGGCCAGATGTTAACGCAGCGTCGCCTCGGAGTAGCTGAACCGATCCGGCTACGTGCTCACCTTGACGCCTGATTGATGACGAACCGATTAGGTAAGGTGATGCCAAACCTGTGCAGTACTGATACATATGCGTTGTCCTTTAGTAGCAATGTTCAGAACAGACTGAAGCACATCAGTTTCATTATCAGCACCCTACTGATAAACAATGTGAAAATGCCGCTAGTCTCCTTCCCTCGGATCTCCATCTCCATAGAATATTATCCTAAATGACACTTCAGGGACAAAGTAAAGGCCAATCGGGAACTCATATTATTTTGTTTGCTCTTAACCGGTAAGGTGATTAAACGTTAAGTTTGATCGACGATATACCTATATTCTGGCCTAAGGAAATGTGACCCACACTTTTAGGATATCATAGTTACTATTATTGCCTTTTATTTTGCTGTGGGTAAGACGTTGTTCAATATAATGTGTGTACTTTGCCATAATCGTCATGGAGGGTCGTGTGAGTTAATGTTCGATTGGATATGGTCGGTTCGATTATGATATTTATTCCTGTGTCAGCTTTGTTTTTCCATGTCATCTTTCGAATAACATTTTATTATAGTGTTTTAGCAACGCAGAGCTGTGGTGGCCCAGTGGTAACTGACCCGACTTACGCATCATAGGTCGTGGGTTCAAACCCAGGCAGGCGCTTTACTTTGTGTAAATAATTTCTACACCACTGCTCTCAAAAAGGTGAAGGAAAACGACGTGAGGAAACCGCCTTTTTTTTTGTGGGATTTTATCAAATAACTTCTCCTGGGCGTTCTCTCTGGGCGCAGCGTCAGACTTTTATTGACTAAAACCCACCCGTGTTCCTTCAGTTGCCTGTGCCACGGTATCTCTTTCGAACAACCCGCGACCCTGGCAGGCATCGGCTCTAGCGGACCACGTCAGTTAGTGCTGACATCTCTTTGAGGCCCGCGTGGAACACAACGCGCCGTCGACCCGGGCCTGGTCCCTACCGGACAGCAAGCTGCCTATTGCTCGCCGTCCGCAAGCCCGCGCCTATGGTGACCGGGAATCGGTTGTCGATTCCCGACGCCCAGTTCGTCTCCCGCCTTGTTCTAGAACCAAAAATTCGAAGATATGTGACATCTACCAACCCGCACTGGGCCCGTGTGTGTAGTACAATACAGCCCTCTCGAAAAGAAGAGGCCTGTGTCCCAGCAGTGGGAGCATTATAGGCAGATTATGTATAGCGTTTTAACAATTCCTCTGAATACATAAAAAAATATTTAACATCCTTTATAATATTCAATTTTATCCTAGTAAATGTTGAAAGCCTCTTTGTTTCGTAAACCCTTGTCACTTTTAGCGTTAGACTAAATCCCAAGACCTCGAAATATGAAATCTGAAGTCATCTTATCATACTAACAACAAAACATTCATGAGAAAGATATCTCCCGAGCCCTACCTTTGAATTAAAGAAAGTATTTAACAACTAAAATTACGGCTTTAAGAATAGGCCTCTGCATCCTCGCTCGCGAGTCGGATCATTAAGACAGACTGTTAAAGTAGAAAACAAAGACGTATTACGTAAATTTACTATACCGTTTCAATTTTGTTAAGTGGTCTCGCAAGTCTACAGTAGTCGGCAAAATAAAAGTGGTGCTATAAAAAGGCAGGGTTTCGACCCTGTCTTAGCTGCCATCTTGGTGAGAGATTAACAGCCATAATCAAGCAATTGGGTGAAGATTACAGCGATTTTTATGTCGCTATTGACGATGGCGCCTTGAGCGGACCCTTGAGCGCGTCATCAATCAATCTCGTCGGTTGAAACCCTTGTGCAATAACAATGACGAGCATGCTCACAGAGAAATCCCCTCGGAAAATGAACGCGCGAGTAGGTAAGACGGTGCGTAATAAATGTAGATTTAATGCGTAAGCGATATCGACTCCCAATGACACCACGCGTCGTACGCAGATAATTATTCATCGCTCAGACATTTAAACGGCAGGCGGTAGGTGAATTTCCGTCCATACAGGCTATATCTTTTTCACAATGAATGCGTAAGCTAGCTACAAAATATTGCGAAACGTATACAGGCAGGCAGAGGAAACAATTAAACTTTATACATTCAGAGATTGTTTTTATTTTCTGACTAGGACCGACATAAAACATTTTTTTTTTAATAAATTGGTCTGTACGACAGCGATTACTTAAAGAAGACGGTATAAAGTATAAGGCTTCTACTATAAAAAAATAGGCGTTCGCGACAATTACGGCTAATGGCTCCACATTTTTTAAAGGCTCATTGTGCGGAAAATTTCTTTGAAGCTTGAGAATATGCTATTCAACTCTAATTAATAGTTTGGTATAAATTGTTTACCTAGTAATTGCGTACGTAGGCGCAACGTTTATGCGCCCTCCCACAAGGTGGACCGATTCAATGACATTTGATTCTTGAATTTTCTTGCCCGTTCTTCTCTATAGAGATCTACGTTTTGGTATGGGCAACTAGCTTCAACTTTCTGACTAACTGACCGACTCCTTTCAAAAGTGCCTGTAAATTGTTCATCTAATTCAATAAAGGCTTTGAGTTAGAGGTCGCGGGAATCCACTAGTTGCGAGAAGCACAGGTCCGGTCGATGTGGTAAACGTCTTTCAGCTGATGATGATCTGACTTTCTTTATTACATAATAGCTAGTTTCTAGTAAATAAATGATATGAAAGTGATGTTGCTGCTGTTGAAAATACATTTAAGTCAATCTCAAAAAAAATCGTAGACGGGGAATAAAATATTATATATTATGTATATATAATTATTTTTCGAACATATATTATATATGTTTTTTACATTTCTATGGGACGGGCGAATTAGTAAAGCTACGGTAAACTTTTAGGCAGCCAAAGGAGTATTCAGTTATGAATATTACAGACACTTTAGGTGTTACCTTACCAGCCCATGCGTTTGTTTGCACATGACAATATATCATTTATACAGATCACCTTTATACTTTTTCTTGTTCATGTTTTTGCATTTCATCAACGTGCGCAGGCGCTACTTGACACTCTTGCCAGATTTATGGCGCCGTGAAAATGAAATAAAATGGAATAAAAAATTAAATGAAATTTATTTGCAAGAATTGTAGTACATTACAGATGGTCGGGTTTTTTTTCCAAAATACACACATACATGACAGTTTCCAAAATAATTCGCTAAAACTAGCAAGCAAAATTATTGATTAGGTACATGAATTAAATAAATGAAGCTTATAAAATTGGTAAGTACATAAACCATAGTTAATAAATGTCAAGGGTGTAGGTATGTGTTTTATTACGATTTCACATTCTTTAATGAGTATACATAAATACAGCTGGTACACACACATAGTTATATGCGTTCCATGAACGCTAACTTCGGTAACAATTAAAATTCAATTAGGGGAAGGAGGCTGATACAGTATTCTTAGAACACGAGTCGGTAACCTCCCACTTGAAAAGTAATGTCTAATGCTTTATATATAAAAGGCATTTGTTTTTTTCGGTATAGTCGACTAATGTCAGATGAGTTTAAAATGACAGATTCTATGAATGCCAGATTCTACAAATGTCAGATTCTACAAATGTCAGATTCTATAAATGCCAGATTCTAATAATGCCAGATTCAATTAATGTCAGATTTTTGTTACAATTTGCATTATAATAATTTCCTTAAGTACGTGTATAAAAATTTCCCTAATTTAAATTTTTTGTTGTTACGGAACATAAACGCCCGTATCTTTTGATTGCGTTGACTTAGAAGTTGTTTTTTTTCACTGCTTCAAGGGATTGCAGCCCTGAGTATTTGATATTAATTTCAATTTGATAACTTCATGCTTTCCTGAGAAAAAGGGTCTTGACAGACGGACAGACAGGCGAACAACGAAGTGATCTTATAAGGGATTTTATAAATGTTTGTCAAGTTTTTAAATCCAAATTTGAAGAGGCATTTTGCACTCTATTCCAAATGATATAAGAATTTAATTTTTGTTGTTCTGTATAAATATATAATTTATAATACATACTGAAAATCTTTGAAGTTATACTCTGTGACTGTGAGTGTTCTATCCTATACCCGCACAGTGACATTAAATATTAAATAAAGTCGCTCTAGTACTTAGGAACTGTTGCGTCAGCGGGGAAAACAAAAAACAACTTATTACTAGCAACATAATAATGAGTACCAACCGCAACCTGTCCAACAAAGGTTTAATTATGATACTTCCTTGCACGCTACGCATATAAGTGACGTACAGTCCTAAACAAAAGGAGCGTATAACCCACTTCGCTCGGAGTTTTCTTCATAAATAATAATTAATCCCGGCCAAATGTCCCTAGGTGGTGTGGGTCGTTAGGAAAATTTTGTGCGCTTGTAAAAAATGTTTTAATAAAGTTGGATCACACGAATAAGAAGACAGTAGACGTGTCTTTGTGGTATATGAAGTCAAAGTCAGCAGTGGAGAGTTAACCGCAGACAATAAGTGCGAAGCACAATGGTCGAACCAAAAAGAAACCAAACAACCGAACCGAACCGAAATCGAACAATAAGGTTGGCCATAATGTTCGGTCCACTAACTTCCGTGATCTGTGATCGTTATATGACTTTATTGGCACCCAATTCCAAAACTGCTTCGGCCTCGTTTAGGTTCTTAGACGGTTTAATCTAAATCTCTATACTAAAACCTATACTTAACATAAATATTATATATTACCTACTAGCTTCTGCCCGCGACTTCGTCCGCGTGAAATTTCACCCTCCCACCATCACCCTCTTAGGGGTGTAATTTCGAAAAACCCTTTCTTCGTGGATAACTACTCTTCTCTCGCGAAAAAAAAATCAGTTGTTCCCTACATTTTGACGAGTTATACGAACATAAATGTAGGGAACAGCTTATTTTTTTTCGCGATTTCAAGTTTGGTCCCATATTAAAAGTTGTTCATAATGATGAATAACCCTGTATATTTAAAGAAAAAATATTTTTTCCTCAAAGGAAGAAATTATAGCGTTGGAAGTGTAAAAGATAAAAGAAAAAATAAATGTCGCAGTGAGAAAATTCACATTAATTTCCATTTTTACAGTATCTACTGCACCTATAACATTGGTATTATTGATCTCACGTTATTATACTCCTTACAGCACTTCCAAATCGAATGAACGTAGATGGGACCACGTTAACGACCAATTCTCACATAATCTTGAGACACTAGTCTATTTTTAGAACTTTAGAAACTTGAATGAAAAAGCTTTTCCGGCTATAGTCGCCGGCACGTAACTTTGCAAGGTTTTGGCGTATTGGGAGTAAGTTAGCGCATGTACACTTAGTGCAACAAGAAAATGGACACTTTTATTGTTTGTCATTATACTATGGTTATTGCCATAGATTATTTTTAAACATGGCTGTGTACAAGAAAGCTAAAGGAAGGAAAAACACATCTAACGATTCTTGCCAAGTTACGTGCCGGGGACTGTACGTTCCATATTATTACCTAATAATATTTCATAAAAAACTTGTGCTGAAACTTATAACGACTGTTAAAAACTTTACTACTGTTAAAATAAAAGACACATAAAACATTAATATCTTTTCACATAATCTAGCTTCTCCGGTTGAGGTCGTGTTTTTCATCCGATTTGACATTGTGAATACCTCTCTTGGTAATCAACGATGTGATTCGATTTGGTTTTCTACTAACATGCGTACTAAACTTAGGAGCAACTTTCTGATTGATTATCCTCATCGGCAAAGTTTCCTTTTGTAGAGATGTTACATTTACACAACACATATCTAGTACACAATATACGCGCTTGGACTTAGTTGCGGACACCAGCCCTATACAGCAGCGTGGCGCTTTAATGGCGACATTAATTTAACACACTTATAAGGTTTTGCGTTTTCATTTTATGAACATAATTATTTTAATTTTGTTAAACATTTATTTTCAAATATCAAAAATAACATCGTGGAGTAACCTGTACTTACTCGTAAATAACTGTTATAAAATATATTTCTGTAAATATTTACAAAATATAAGCTAACATATAAACTACAATAATATGTACATTTATATGAAAAAATAAGCAAATTAATCATAGGGCATCAAAGAATTCGTCCGCATCGCTGTCTACAGGAACAGTGCCCAAAAGGCTGGTAGCATTGCCACGTTGTATGGCAATGCTAATTCTTTGGCCAAGAAATAGGCCAGCCCAATAACTGTTGCGCAGGGGTCATTTGCCGGGATTATGGATCATAACACCGCATCAATGAAATTAAAATGAATATCGTGCAAGGAGTAGGCGAATTGAAGGAAAGAGAGAGCCCTATGTCGGCTAGCGGCAGAGGCGGTAGTTTTCAAATTACGAATTATTTTATATTGTTATAATTTTTATGATTACTGACCACTATCCCTACCCGTGTGTTAAATTAATGTCGCCATTGTAGCGAAATATTGTATACAATGCAATAGGCACAATACACGTAGTAACATATCTAGCTTGTGATAATACAATCTAAGAGCTCAAGAACTTATGAGAAAATAGTCTACTTTAAAAAAAAATAGGTAATTTTCTTTGCCTAGTCATAAATTGATTTATTTTTCGAAGACTTGAGACGTTTCCTACTTATTTATATATTCAAATAATCGTATCTCCAACGGTGTTTACCTCATAGTTGTTCAGCGGTATATCATCACCCCTGCAGCGAGTTTGGCACAACTTTGACATTTCGAGATCGTTCCCAGCGGGAGGATATGGAATATTCTCAACGTTTTCGAAAAAGAACCGTTGAAAACAAAAAGAAACCACAGAATCGGTTAAGACATTACGCCGGGTTTTTTCCAGTTCACCGTTCGGATCACGCATAAAACTTTCATTTAACTGCCTCCAGGGATTTGCTTTGATAAAAGAATAAAGTTATGTTATGACTTGAGTTTGACCTCGTACATGTAAATATGGGTGATATGGCCGGTTTTACTTATCTAATAAAGTTTACATCGACGACATTCTTAATTTTATTTGTAGATCTGCGAAACTATGAGCAGGCAGGAAGTGTAACCTAGATTTGAATGCCTCAATAAATCTAACTCCACAATACATTGAGAATATATCTATCTGGGTAGCGGGATCATCCGAAAGGGTAGCGGAATCGTCAGAAAGGGTAGCGGGATCGTCCGAAAGGGTTACCTTACCGCTGCCCCGGAACATAAAGGGCTAAGGAAGGAACACGGGTGGGTTTTAGTCAGTAAGAATCTGACACTCCCTTCCGCTACACCCAGAGCGGAAGGAGTCATAGATGATTTTCCATAAAAAAAAAGTATATATCTATCTAGTTATTTTATTACTTAAAATTTCAAATCAAAGTTCTTCTTTAAACAAACAACTCCACTAAATACTAATAAGCTAATTAAATTGAACAATCTCATCAAAATTATGAATATTACGAGTACTATCAACACAGTCGACCCAAACTATTTGCTAGATAAAGCAATACAAACTGAATGTTCTTGTTTGCACGATTAACGAAATAAACTGTTGTCTAGTTAGTATTCATGGGGATCCTCTCATTGTGTATTCGAGTAGCGGAGTGAAATGAAATATGGACTATTCTTCGTGAATTTTGAGCACAAGGTGTGTTGGCAATACCCTATAATAGCTACTTGTTCTTGGTGTTTTTTCGTCTGCGGTTCCTTAATTATTGTTTGCTTTAGCACCTCTTAAGATTTTTTAGTCTGCATTATTTAAATTTTTGTTTGGCTCTTATTGAAAAAAAAAAATATTTAAAATTCTAACTCCTTACTTACTCTCCGCATAATATGTTAACCCTAAAATGAAATCAACGAAAATAAAACGGGCTCGGCAAAGAGGTGTTTCCTAAGTTACGCATCACAAATAATTATTAACACAAATAATTATTTGTTAAGTTATTAGGTAACGATTAAATTGACACACCGGTTCCTTAACAAATGACTTTAATAGTAGATTGTACAACTAGTGCATGAAAGAAGCCATTTTACCCCGAGACGTTTATATCCTCCCGAGCTACAGGCGAGTGTGGATAGTTATGTCGAGGGGTAAAATGGCTCGTTTATGCCCGAGTTATACACTCTGCTTTTCACTTTGATTGCGAGAAAATGAAACAGGCATAAAGTATATAACAGTATTTTATTGTTTAAAAATGTTGCAAAATTGAAGAAGAGAATAGGTAATTCCCGCCACGAAACTTTTTAAAAGTTTTTTTTTTCAAATTTGTCATTCGACTTTGGGTACTTCATACTGCCAAGTCATAATTAAACGATTCTTTGCGTTTTTAAATAATAGATGACAATTTATTTTATCTGGTTTTATTAAATTAAAGATATAAAGAAAACACGGAAGTGATTTAAATTAAAGCAAATTAAATAAAATAGCGATTTTAATATGCGACGTTTTATTGTACATGTGGCTGTTGGGCCTGATTATCTTAATTTTAGAAGAAAAAAAAAAATACTTTATGCACTAGAACATAAAAAGCGACTCTATGTCGCCTACGTACAATATAAAGACGAACTTTTAGAGCATGACAAGTGAAAACAAAATTATATTTGGAATATCAAAAAGCAGTTTAATTTCAACGACCACGACACAAAAAATATTTTAACAACTATTTTTGATGAGTACTTAAAGAGAAGGCCATAAAGTTTCCTGCCAACCTCGCAAAGCCAGCAAGAAAAAAAACGTTAATAAAACCGTAACACCATAAAACTGTGCACACAAAGTATAACATTGCCCTCGAACAGAATCCAATAACAAAATATCACACTTTCCGTAACATGAACAAAAAATGGCAGCCCTAACTCAATTCACGAACTACTCTCAGAATCGTCTTAATGCGAAATGTTCCAAATGGATGCCATTGTTTTCTTCCACAAAAAGCATCAAATAAGTAGGAGAGCGAATACAAAACGAAAGTATAGAGAGCACTCAGTATCGTAACAGTGAAGCGAGAATACGATATGTCTCCATCACATTACCATACATTCTTGAAATCGACGTGGGAATGGATACCTATTCTGCAGTGATGCGTAACTTAGGAAACACCTCTTTGCCGAGCCTGTTTTATTTTCGTTGAATTCATTATAGGGTTGATATATTATACGACGAGTAAGTAAGGAGTTAGAATTTTAAATTTAGAGGGGTTTCATTCTATTTCCATCACTTTGCCAGTAATTGCATCAATTCACCTTGTGAGATTTCTTTTCATCTTGTACGTTTTTATTTCGCTGAAAATAATTGGTACAAGATAAAAAGTCATTTCTATCTTAAACAGAAAACTTCGAAAGAAAATGTTCTCCACAGAAACCGCAACGTATCCACTGCACAAAAGTTAGGAAACTTGCCGCAAATTTAAGAATATTTTCTCGAACATATCTGGCACAAAATTAACTGAGATGCTACATTTCGAGTTCCTGGGCGCCTGCAGTTAGTTCACGACGTCCCACAAGTGGCAATTTGGACGGCGACGCAGCGGAAAGTGCCCAACTAGTCCTTACTTCTAACAGAAAATGAGAAAACAAAACATTGCTGCTCTTGCACTACTTAATTAGGTACGTAGAAACAGCTTTAGTTAGTAGATACTACTTTGTGTTGGGTTCTGTTGTTTCAACAATGGTTTTTGTTCTGTTTCTTAGTCAATCTGATCCAGAAAACGCCGCAGCACCAGTGTTAGAAAGGGCGTCGTCGGCAGCGCGAATGCCGCCTGCTGATCTATATTGTTATACATATATCTATGTATATAGTAAATAAAAATGAAATGCTGTTCATTCACAGAGAACTGCTGGACCGATTTAGCTATTTTTTATTTTAAAATTTACTTAATAGTCCGAAACAGGATTTTAGAGAAAAAAAAATGGAAAAGTGGCCCGGAAAATTGCAAAATTCGGGAAAAACTGAAAGTGGTTTTTTTCTATGGGTATTGATATTTGGACATAGCAATGTCTGTCAGGTCAGCTAGTACTTGTCATACATTAAAGTCGCTTTACGTGTCCGTCTGTGTGACCGCATTGTTGTTCTTCTAAACTGCGCAATGGACTTCGATGCAGTTTTCATTACCATTGAGCAAATTTATATCGGATGGTTTATATGTATATTATGATTTTATTTCTGTAAGTAGGTTTGCACAAACACTTTTACACGTCAATCATATTTTAAAAACTAGATGAGGTCGGCGTTTCCTATCTTAATACTCTGAGAAGAAAGGCCGAAACAAACTCAGAGGTCACAGTCTCTTTTAAAGTACAGATATCTTGGTCAGATCATGAGAAGACCACGTAGATCGATGTCTGAAATGATGTCTTTTGATGAAATAACCACACAGATTGAGTGGACCTGTACAGTCAGTGGACGCATTTGTCAGAAATCGTGCAGCTGAACTGGAGCTCAACGATTCGACGAACAATACCAAAGAAAGGACATTTTTATTTAGGTAGGCCACATAAATTACTACTTACAAAAACTAACAGAACAGAGAGAAAAAAAAATAAAAATAAATAAAATGACCCACATATTATTAAACATACGACCTAAGGTCGCTAGTTATTTATAAGATGGTCGATCTTCTTACAATCATACCTACTTAGGTACTCTTCTTGTGATGCTTTAACTTAAAGTAGGTAAACCTATCACACACCCTTCATGAGACCTACCTATATTTTCTACGTAAACGTTCTGCTGCTTATCGAGACCACATTTTGAAGATGAAACGAAAAACGTTTTACTCAAAAAATTGATTGATGTGACAAGATTTTTCCGGTCACCCTTCTGAGTTAGAAATTACTTTCATTTCATCAACACACCACGAATTTTCAGGGAAATATTAAAGGATTTCTTAGTAATTTTGTGATTTTTTGTCAATTTCATCTGTTTTAGATGTCTTTTTGCGGAAGTACGCCTGTTGAGCCCTTTGCAAGTCCCTATTGGTTCTGGACACAACCGTAATGGAAACCAAATGATTAAAATGGTAATAAGCGAACGCTCTTTATTTTCCTCGAATGCCACGAGAAGAATAATTATCAAGCAGCAAGTCTAAACATTGCTTATGATAAACAAGCGTTTCAGCTTACCGTTTTTCAAATCCATGCACCGCTGTAAAATATAAATGAAGACACTTTTTCTAAAATCAAAAGCGACGTATACAAAATGTGTAAACATGAAACCTTTGTTCCCTCAATTTTTATGTCCTGTATTAACATACATTATACGAGGATATTTTAATTTATTTAACAATGTTATAAAGGATGTACTAGCGTTTAGTCTCAGCGTGGTTGTAAAGAAACTCGACACATTGCAAGGGGGAAAATATTACCCCCCCCTCTCGCAGTCTATTAATTATCTTATTCATAGCTCTGTGGTAGTAAAACTACGTTCTGCTACAGTGATTTGGTGTTATGGTGCTTTAGTATCTTATTGTGATTGTGTTAATTTTGCTGCGAGCTTTGTTGCAGTGCATGTGTTAAAGATTATTCTCAAATATTTGAATCACGAAAATGGTCAAGTATTTGTGCGCTGCAAAGTTGCCGGTCAGTCCTGCTGACTGGCTAAAGGTGTTAATTATTTTGTTTTCAATGCTCTTCTGTGTATGGGCAGAGGCTTGCCCTGCAGTGGAACAATAATAGGCTGCGCTGGTATTAATACAAAAATAGTAAATGAAGGTTATATGTTGAAAAAAATGTGGTTTTTCTATTTCGTGTAAGTTGTTAAGTATATGGAATAGGGATTAAAAGTTTACTCAAAGTAGTTTTAAATTTAATTCATTTATTTTGTTAAAAAAGGAGTAAATTCGTTTTGGCACATACGTCGCTTTATTCCGAGCGCACGCACACTATAGCTATCACTCTTATTTTGCGTTTCAAAAGTAATTCCATCACTTTCGCTCGCTTAGAAGGTTTTCGAGGATTTTAGATTTTCGAGCTAGCGCATAAACTTCAGTAAATAAAAACTCATTCTTCCCTAACCCTGAAATAAGATAATGAAAAGTGGAAGCGTGGAGTCTCCTAACACAAGCAATTCCTTGCTTAAAAGGTGATCTCCAATAACATGTATCGAAATGCCCTTTTGTATTGCTTGATTTATTCACAAAATAGTGCCCAGAAATAAAAAAAAAATGTTAAGTAACTGGTTCTATGAAGTGTAACTTTGTTGTGTTAATGTATTTTATTTTTGTTAATTCTCTTCAGTTGTTTCTATGTTTAACTCACACGCTGTTTGTACCGTTTTGTCAATTTTATACATAAGTTTATATATGTGGAAACTTTAATTGGCTTTCTTCTACATAAGTATTACTTCTGACTACTCAAATGTATTAGCTGTAAGTTTTCTTAATATTAATAAAATAAAATAAAAAGTAGAAATAAACATTTTTATTTTTTGTTTTTTAGTACGCAACATCCTACATTTCACATCTACAAAACGCCCAGACAAATTGAGAGGTGACGCAAGGGAACTACGAGTACTTCGAAATTTAGGATTTAGCGTTCTCGTATTTTTGTTTTTTTATCATAGCAAACAACGTCTAAGTTTTTTTCAGACATTACTGACATCAGTGAACAAAAAAATCGCGGGGAAAACTGGACTTTTAAATGAACTAGCTTTTGCCCGCGCTCCACCCGCGTAGATGTCGGAAAATATCCCACGGGAACGTACTACCGTGATTTAATTACCCTTTGTGTTAATCCAGGTTATAAACTATCTGTGTGCCAAATTTCATCCAATGTTAACGCGGCGCATGCCAGTAGCCAGTGAAGATACCAGTCAGCATAATTTTTCCAACAACTTCAACGACAACAATCATCGTCAGATTTACACAAACTTGAATGATATACGACGATATGATATACCTAGACCTTTCTCATGAATCACGTCGTCCATCGGTGAAATCCGTATGAGAATCCCTTCGGTAGTTTTTGAGTTTCAGACAGACAGAGCGGCGGAGGGACTTTGTTTTATAATATTGAGAGATAGATAGGATACTCTTTATTATTTACGCCATAAAACTTACAGATATAAATGAATTTAATCCTAATATTATTATAAATGTGAAACTTTGTGATGATGTTTGGATGCTTGTACGCGCGTAAACCGTTGACCAGATTTGGATGAAAATTGGCACATATATAGACCATTTCCTGGATTAACACATAGGATACTTTTTATCCCTATATTCCCACGGGATCGAAACTTACGCGGGTGAAACCGCGGGGTACTGCTAGCATGTAGTGATAAATAATATAAGTCTAAAATCGCCAATCCGCCTTGAGCAAGCGTGGTGATTAATGCTCGTGCCTTCTCTATATGAGAAGAGGTCTGTGCCCTGCAGTGAGACAGTTAAAAGCTGTTATATTACAAGCAACGTCTCAACCTAGTGTCAAAATATACTGGGCACACAGCAGACAGTCTGAAACGCCTCAATCACGCACCGCATAATGTGTGAATTATGCGCCAGAGGGTGAAAATTTCGGGACGTAAGATGTGTAACGCGATTTTCACAGGCCTTGCCTCTCCCTTTATTGGCTAAAGTCTCCGTTTTTACTGTCGTAGACAATCGTCAATCTTAATTCTTTCATTATTTAAAAAGATGTCTTTGAGTGTTAAAGCGGGCAGAAATGAGCGGATTTTTTTACTTGCCAAAACGAGTGAGCGTCGTTGCTTTGATTTTCAACATGGAGAATTAAAGGACATTCCTTGTTTAAAGACATTTACAGTAGAATCAGGGTGAAACAATTATGCAAATTATACCGTTAAAAATAATTTAGGTATTCACCTTAGCGTACAGTACGAAAAAGCTTAGAGGTTACATCAATGTAGGTACTGTCAAGAATTAAATTGTTAAGCACGTTAAGGTTCATTTCAAGACACAAAAAATTTACAACATGCCTTATTTTCCCGAAGGGTACGGCAGAGGTGTACCTCTAGGGCACCCACATTTAGCCAGTTATGTTAAAGTCCCATAAATAGCAGGCGAGCCTATAGCCATCAACCGGGCACAAATCCAGACTCCGGGCTGTTACTGAGAAATTCCAGATAGAAAACCTAAAAACACTTCAACACTTTGCCCGACCTGGAAACAAAGTCAAAGTCAAATAATTTATTTCAAGTAGGCACACTAAAGGCACTTTTGAACGTCAAAAATTACAATAAAACGAAATTGATTCTAGTCGCCCCTTCCAAAAGGAAGTTTTCGTATGGAGAAGAATGGGCAAGAAACTCCATCGTTACTCTTTTAAAATGTTTTACAAGGTTTTGTATACATTCATTATATAATTATATGTGAAGACGATGCACCTAGAATAAAATTAGTCTACCAACAAAAGGCAAAAAGAATTAAAAATAAAGCAATGACAGGTAAATCAGTTATCTGATAGATACATGGTGCTCACATATTTACAAATATTGTAAAAGTAGGTGACGAAACCAAACCACAGATAGAAAAAACCAATAACACTTTCCCTAATTTACTAGCGCTTTATAATTTTTTCAACTACATACTCGTTTTACCAAGATTTTATACGAAAATTACTGTTCGAAAAGGTGACATGCGCTCACTACGTTGTAAAGAAAAGTGTTAGAAAATTGCTTATCGGTTTCCCTCCTTGACCGTTCCTAACTGATGAAACATCAAAGCCAGAAATTAGCTATCGTTTATTTTCGGGGAGTCATGATCCATGTTGAATCTGTTAATTCCTGTCTGAGCTCATTTAACTCAACTCGAACACTGTGATAAGTAATCGTAGGTATATGATATTTTTTCGATGGTAGAGTATTTTTAGATTAACCGTTGCTGACGACCCTTAATAAATTAATGTTACATAATTTATTTTCATTATGCCCAGCTACGTTTATAATTCGATTAGAAAAGGTTTTGGTTTGTTCAACTTGAGTTCATGATTTTCTTGTCATGCTTGTTAACTGTATTTTGTTGTAGATTTTCAGTTTAATTTTCTTTAAAATCGTATACATTGATGTGCAGACTGTGTCCAATAATTCTATACCCGCTTCGCAAATAGGTTCCCTATCCATTTGCATAAAATTTTAAGACCTAATATAACTTGGCATATTATTACGTATAACAGCTTACGCATCATTTTTTTAAGCATAATTTCTCTAATCATAATAATGATTAAGCATAACATTCTAAAGCATAAATTTAGCATGCTCGTTTTATTTCCAACGACGTCAGGTCGACGGGAGCCCCGCTGCTAAAGGAACCTAACTAAACCGAACCTCAGGGTGCCCTGACGTCGTTTAGTATTATGCGAATTAAATTTATGCCAAAACAAATTAGCCTTAAAGATAATTATGTCAACATAAACTGTACTTATGCTAAAAAAATATGGCAAAGTATTATTATGCCAAAACAAATTATGCCAAATAGTTATACCAAAGTATATTAGGAAAAAGTACATTATGCGAAAAAAGGGATCCCGCGCAAATATCTATTGTAGGTTATTTAAAAAAAAATCTGCTGTAGGTACTCAGTACGGTACGAGTTCCACCACATTCTGTATAGTTATGATATTATACAGCGTGTTTCAGAAATAAGTTGTCATATTTGAAAGTGTGGTACAAAAAAAACGAGTGTGCTTATGACCACACGACTGAAGTGAAACTTCAGTATTGCGTATTTGGCTATGAGAGGAAGAGAGAAAGAAAATGTGCGCGCGCACTGCTGTCTCTTGCTTATATCCCCCACTCAACTCCCGTTCGCCTCGCCCGATCACACTTTTTGTAACGCTTACGTCACGCGTTCGCCAGCTTACTCCCCTAGTCAAGCGTGCGTAAAGAAGTTTCATTCACTTCAAAAATACATTAAATGTTGGTGCGATACGTAAAAAACATTTAAGTAGATGTTTTCTCAAACTTGTACAATCATTTCCTATTCGTAGCCACCTGTGAGGAAATAAATTTACTTACGTCAATAAAATACAACATCATATACAAAAAGTTGGTTAGGAAATGTGCCTCGTACTCGTTATCTAAAGCCGCCAATGCTCCAACGCGGTCCAGTGTATCTCTCCAGACGAATCTGCTGGTGACTTGACCTCTTTCTTACAGGTCATTGAGCAAAAGCATTGAGTCGACTTAAGTATAGGTACCGTAGATTAAGAAAGAAATCGTGGAAGAACAATTAAAACCATTTTGATTTTATGTAACTTAATGGACGGGATAATAGACGGCGTTAATATTCAAAAACTCTGTGTAGCCATTCGCAGCTCCTAACGTGTATTATTTCCAAGGATTTTGAATAAGAAAGAAAGAAAATACATTTCATAAAAATACTTTTGATTATTGTCTATTGTAAAGCACAGATGCAGGAGCGGGTATCAAAGACTAGTAAACTTTGACATTCACAAAATTTTCTTGAAATAAAACAGCCGAATTTCTTGCTTTTTGTGTAACCGCGTTATTCTTCTAAACTACGCAGCGGATTTTGATGCGGTTTTCACCATAATTTAAAGAATATATTCCATATTGTTGGCGCATCACATATGCGCGTGATCCAATGACTATACAACCTCTTGACTGCTCATACAGGCGACGCAGGCTCACGACACATAAATGAAATTACACTGTTGTTAGATGAAAGTATGAGTGGCCATTTAGTTTTGACCAGTTATTGGATCTCAGCACACGCGGTTATTTTGATACTTTTTAAAACATTCTCTGCATAAATAAAAACATTATGAGTTCCTGTTCTATTAAATGCGGTTTGAAATCGTCTAGAAAATCCAGCTCTAAAAAGATGGCGTAACTTTTCATCGGTCAGTAAAATATGAATAATCGCAGGCAGGGCTCAATCTAAACTGGTTGTTTACGTAAAATGGGACAAAAATGTATACAGCGTTGGTGTCTTTTTGAAAAGTCTCTTTCTCTTACTAGGGTATTGTCAATACGTCTGTCCCTTTCTATCTATACTAATACTGTAGTGTTGTGACAATTTCATGACCACCAAAACAAAGTCTATACTATTGACGATAAAAATTACGATGATAATGGTAAAAAACTTAATATTACTGAAACGGACTTTCGCACTACCTAAATGCATACATGTCCAAAACACCATCTCTATTTGATCCCAATCCCTTACCTTTCTTACCACCACTCCTCCTGTTTACATTTTAGATTTCCAAATATTCCGGAACTGAAAGAAAAGTGGATTAATGCAGTTCACATGGGAAAATTGATAAACCAGTTAACACCTTATCAATATAATTTACAAAAAATTACCATTCATAGACGTCGATTTTATCGATATCGATATTATTGTTGCAAAACTGACTTGGGTATCACTATGTTTGGAATTTTCGTCCTGACATTGTTGCATCGGCCAATCACAACCGCTGTATTTTCTTCGTCCCCCGACCCGCAGTGGTAAGTCGTGTGCCTAGACGAAATCGGTCTATCAGCTGCCCGTATGTTTAATGTACTCTATGCTATCAGCTCTCAAGTGGTTTACTTCTCTTTGGCGTGGTCAGTCCACTCAGATCATAGACGCGCTCGATCACAGGCATTTCATTGTTTTTCTCTTATATGTTGATTATGAATTACAGCTGTTTTAATAAAGTCCACTACCTACTGCTTTTATTATAAAGTCCCGATTGAGCCCATTCAATATATTATACATAATTAAGAGGTTTATATGTATAAGTAATACATTCGTATTTAACTTCGATATAACACAGAAATCTCTATGTTTAGTCATGTCGCCGTTGCACCCGTGCAAAGCAGGAGTGCTAGCAGTGGGTCGCTAGTGTGTTATAAAATCGATAGTGGATCTGAAGAGAAAGTTAACCAAAAAATTGAAGACATGTGACATCTACCAACCCGCATGGGGCGTGGTCTTACGGCATGGATTACGGCCCACTCTCTCTCACAGAGAAGAGACTTGTGTCCCAGCAGTGGGAACATTATAGGCTTATTATACTTATGGTAAAAGATTCGTAAATTTTACTTCAGAGGAATCTAACACCAGACATTGCAGCTATAGATTTAAAATAAAATCCCATAACCAAACTACAAAATTCATCAAAAAACCTTTTACTCCAGTCGTGAAACATCAAACAGACATACAGAACAACTTTCCTGTTTATAATATTAGTGTAGATGGGATGTAGATTCCCTGCAGCACCTTGTTTATAAAGTGTGACAACTTTCGAGTTTACCCCTCGTTTCTTTTGTTTCATACAAGAGTGGATGTGTGCCTTGGGAATCCAACGGCGTACGATGTTGTTCAAAATTGTTCGCGTTGAGTGTGAAATATAAACTCGTTTATTTATTCAACTTGTGATTATAGAGTTGAGTACCGGAGACCTAGCACCAGAGTTCTTTTGTTAATATAAGATAACGCCTTGTTTCCCCGAAGCTTTGGGCAGAGTACCTATAGTACACTAACATTTCGCCAGTTATGTTTAAGTCCCTTGTACTAGGGGGCGAGCCTGTTGCCATCAACCAGGCACACATCCAGCCTCCGGGCTGCTACTGAGAAATTCCAGATAGAAAACCCAAAAACTCTTTGCCTGACCTGGAAACCAAACCCAGGACCTCATGCTCAGTAGTAGCGCTTTGTACTAAGCATTGTACTTGCTCTGTTTGAATCATGCAGGAGTGTCGTTAACTCATTACACACGCAAATCTCGTTGCACAAACACTTTGAGTAAACAGCTTAAAACCTGTTTACCGCTTAGTGTTTAACTTGGAACCTCAAGAGATCAGAAATCAGGTAAATACCTACTATACTGTGAGTATAAAACTCTTGCTTACTTTTAAATCTGTTACTATTTCATATACTAAAGGAGACTGGTTTTTGAATGGGAAGTGGTCTCTGGACCGATATCGATAAGGTTTTTAACATGCTTTTTTTAAATATTTGTGTAGGGATAACTCATATATTCGCTCGTGCAAAGGGGTATCATTAAAATCTGACCTGGAAACTGTGTTTTTTTTTAAATTAATTTAAGACTATTAAGTATACATGAAAATCGCATATCTGCGAACTATATAAAACCAACCCCGTGAGAAAGCAGGCTTCCGACCTGGCCTTTCTACGACAGATCATACGAATAGATTCAATCAACTCATACAAAAACACCAGGAATATAAAAACCCGTTATACCTCGCTTTTGTTGATTATTCAAAAGCTTTCGACAGCATTTCACACACATTCATTTTTGACGCCTTTAGCAACCAAAACATTAATCCCACCCACGGATATCGACTATGTAAATTTGTTACGCAACGTTTACAAAAATAGTACAGCTGCAATAAAACTTGAAACCACCGGTCCAAAATTTAAAATACAGAAAGGAGTCAAACAGGGCGACCCGCTATCTCCTAAACTGTTCTCCAGTACCCTTGAGAAAATCTTCAGGAAGTTGGCAGCCGAATGGAGGGAAAGAGGGATTGTCCTTGGCGAAGTGAGACTGACAAATCTACGTTTCGCCGACAAAATTGTTTTCTTTTCATCCTCAGCCACTGAACTTAACGGATGCTCCAAGAACTTAGCAATGCAAACCTTGAGGTTGGACTGAACATGAATATGTCGAAGACCAAAGTTATGTGCAACGAAACACCTAGAAGCATAAAAATAGACGGGGAGATAATACAACATGTCCAAGAATACCTTTACAAGCCAAGAGCTTGGGCTAAGTAGTCTTTTTCCAGGCGAGGGAAGATAAAGAAATCACAAGACGAACGGAAAACGCTTGGATGAACTACTGGTCTTTGAAAGAACTATTAATTAAGGGTGAGTTGCCTATGGCACTGAAACGCAGGCTCATGGACATGTGTCTTCTTCCTGTCTTAACCTATGGTGCACAAACTTGGTCTTTGACTAACATCCAGAAGTCCAAAATCAAGATCTGTCAACGAGTAATGAAGCGCAGTATGCTAAGTGTTAAATTAACGGATCGTGTACGAAATACAAAACTGCGCTCCAAAAAAAAGATAGCAGACGTGGCTCAAAAGGCTATCCAACTTAAAAGGGACTGGGCAGGACATTATCTGCCGCATGGCCGGACAACCTGCGGGCTCAAATAGCACAGAATTGGTGCCCTGAGATAGTGTAATTGATCCATTATTACTTTGTGATAAAAATATTTCAACAAGAAATTCAAAGCTATTCTAAAATTCACAATATACTCGTACCTATGAACTTACTTTAACTTATACTTGAATTTACCAATGTACCTATGTTATAATGATATTCTTCAGTCGCAAAGTTGCAAAAATATTATAATTGCGAAAGTGATTTTGTTTGTTTGTTTGTTACGCTTTCATGCTAAAACGGTTAAACGGATTTGGATGAAATTTGGCACATGGATAAAACATGACCTGGGTTAGGACAAATAATACTGCTCCCCAGAGGAGGGTCCGGTGACGGACAGCCGCGGTGGGTTCATGAATGAGTGAAAAAAAAAGGGTAGAACTGTGATGTTCCCAAGACCCCCAGCGTAGGTTGGTGAGATGGAGCGAACACCGGGGTTTTTTTTAGCCAGTAAGAGTCTGACAGACCCTTCCGCCCGCCCCAGGTTGGAGAACATCCATGAGGATTTTCCAAAACGGAAACAAAAAAAAAGGTTAGAACTGTGACCACCAATACTTAGACGTTAGATTTCTTACCAACTAATTCCTGCTCACTCAGTCATTTTACAGCTTAATTAATTATTGAATTACCCAATAGAATATTTGTTATACCCCTTTTTTATGTAGTTTTTCGGCAGTAAAAAAAACTTGTTATTAAACATACATATGTATTTAACTTGCGAAAACTACAATAAACCACAGCCACTTTAAAACAGTGCCGTTTCAAAATACTCCTATGCATGAAAAAAATACTCCTATCCCAGTGTTTTCATGTATTGTCGTCCCCACATTGTATGGAAGGGTAGGTATTCAGAGCTGTAACCTCTCATAATCATAATATTCAATCCCTATCCTATCTTCAAGTAAAAATCAGTAACTAAGCGTTATCTTCCACCTTCTTGTAAGTTTATCCCTAAACTGAAAGAGATTAGCAAACTGTCAGTACTTAACACTATCAAAGTTTAAACCCGACACTTTGGGTGACACGAAGCGGGTCAAGAGGTGTTCGGTAGCATTTGTAGCTAACGAGGTGTTGCTAGTCAAAACGGTGCGTATCTTACTTAATATACTTGAAACTTGCTATAAGAGTGGATAATTTTGTCCTTTGTTTTCAAGACGGCCGCGGCACTAGTATCTGACGAATAATCATAATATTTTTTTTCTAAATTCAGAAGACATACCGAAACAAACTCAGAGGTCAACGCCTCAGAACACACCCTCATCTTACATGCTTTGATAATGTCAGTTGAAAGACGAGCCACTATTATACGTTCATACCTGTTATACTTATACGTGCGAAGTGAGAAATTTATACGCTACGAACGACTATTCATAGTGACTACGAATATTCATGGTTACACTTTGCGCGGCGATGTTCCTGCCTTCCTGTATGGTGTTAGGCATGAATCATATAAGATACCCATCTTATTTATTATGATTCATGCATAACACAAATACATAATTATAATTATGTGTAAGTACATACAGTTTCGAGTAATGTTACTAAGTACCTATGTGAATCATTAACAAAGTCGCTTTTCTTGTCTGCGTATGAGAGCGCTTTAGTTATTCTCGTGTTGTCAATGCACGGAAGGCGAGGTGAAATAGCACTGCTTTTTTTATTTAATTTCTGAAGTAACGCGATGTATGTAGTTTGGAAAGGAATACTATTCTGTTCAATAATTTTATTTGTTTTCAAGAAATATTTAATATTATAAAATATCTTCGCTCTTAAAATAATCGCTCCAGAATAAAACGTACTGTATACTACTTTAAGATAACACTGACATCGTGCCCCTGCTTTGCATGGTTTTTACGACTTGAAGAAACGTCAAGATTTCTTTATTATTAATGTATTATACACGTAACCCTTCCGGAATAAATTCTGTAGGTACTTAAGTTATGGTGAAAGCGCGTCAGAATCAACTGAGTAGGTAGTTTAGAAGGAACCAAGCGGTCGAAATGGAATTATCCGGAAAGGAACTGGAGTTACCGACGTAGCTTGAAGAGTAAGCAAGCTGAAGTGGCAGTGGGCTGGCCATGTTTGTCGAAGGACCGATGGCTGTTGGAGCAAACGAGTTTTGGAGTGGAAACCACGTATCAGCAATCCGTAGCGTAGTGTGGGACGCCCCTAAGTTGAAGGCCCGATGACATTTAAAAGGTTGCAGCATGGGACAGACTGGGAGTGGAAGGGGGTGAACAGAGTGCTGTGGCGCAACTTGGGAGAAGCCTATGTCCAGCAAAGGACTGCGATAGTAAGTTGATTGAAGCAGTCACACAGACACTAAAAGCCTCTTTTTAACCGACTTCTCGGAGGTTCTCAATTCGACTGTACTTACGTAGTTTTTTTTTTTTGTATAATTGTTACGCGATATCTCCGGCAATTGTAAATCGATTTTAATTTTTTTTTAATGTATATAAATGTAAGTACCTACCTAATGTATTCAGTTTTGAGTAATTTTATTAAGTACCTATGTGAATCTTTAAAAAAGTCGCTTTTCATGTCTCTATTATGAGTGCGCTTAGTTATGCCTCGGGGGTGGTCTCATATAAATTTTATTAACTTTGCTTGGGTAGTTTTTGAGTTGGCTTCAAAAACACGTATTTCGCCACTTAATTTATATTGATGATGTTATAATGACTTCCTGTCACTTATATTTACATAGCAAGTAGTTTTATACGAATTTTTGTGGGGTAAGTACAACATAAAAGTGAAAATTAAAAACCTTTTACAAAAAAAAAATACACAACTGGCTTCCAAAAAAGACACTACAAAGTGAAAAATAACATTAATTTCGGAAGTCGGTGGCAAATAACAAAAATGCGAACCCAACGGCACCGACTTCTGAAATTAAAGTTAGGTATTTTACACTTTGTCTATTATTTGGATGTTAGTTTTTTTTAAATGTTTTTTTTTATATCATTTATTATTATTATACTGGGTTATCTGGGGAAAAAATCTGTTTATTTCGTAGGTTTTATCATGTTTTTCCATCACGTCTGTAAACTTTACAAAAAAAAAAAAATCATCAAATTAATTTTTTATTTATTTATAATGATTAGCTATCGATACCCATCGCGTTTGCGGAGTTCAGCTAGTTAATTTAAAATAAATCAAAAGTCATTTATTCAAACTAGGCTGAGAATCAGCTCTTTTCAAACGTCAAAATTACTAAAGACAGTCCCCCAAAACGCCCGCCCTTCACCACTTCCTAGTGCTTTTGCTGGGTAGAAGAAGTGGCGCAACAAACTCCCCAGCAGCACAGCTGTCTATTCAGTTAGAAAATACTTGAATGTATACAATACTGGGTATGGAAAGTAATTAACATTACAGGACACAGAACATTACATTAAATTATTTGCCATAATATGTTAAGCCACGCCAATAACCCTGATAATATAACTGATTATTATATTATCAATTCTACATCAACTAGATACCGCAGTGTCTCAAGTCTTTGACCAGTGCGTGTGCCAGTAATGACATACGAGTATGTCATCACTGGTCAAAGACTGGCACTGAAACGTGGTCGCTCACAATGGACCTTATTAGAAGGCTGAAAGTCACCCAAAGGGCAATGGAGAGGGCTATGCTTGGAGTATCCCTGCGTGATCGAATCAGAAATGAGGAGATCCGCAGGAGAACCAAGGTAATCGACATAGCCCGAAGAATTGCCAAACTTAAGTGGCGGTGGGCAGGGCACATTGCTCGCAGAACAGATGGCCGATGGAACCGAAAGGTTCTGGAGTAGCGACCGCGTACCGGAAGACGTAGCGTTGGAAGGTCTCCCACAAGGTGGGCCGATGACCTTGTGAAGGCCGCAGAAACCCGTTGGATGCGAGAAGCACAAAACCGGTCGAAGTGGAGGTGCCTGAGGTAGGCCTATGTCCAGCAGTGGACGTCTTTCGGCTGAAATGATGATCAGCTAGATACAAACGATATTATATTATACAAAATGATTACATTGTAATTTATGTGGCGTATAAAGACTAGCACAGTAAAACTATTCGTGGAGAAAATTATGTTTATTATACTCGTATGAAGCTATACTCATAACTATGAATGAGAGACATCTGAATACAGAACGGCGAACATGTGAATCTTAACACTGATATATACCGACTATGAAACAGTAATACGTGTTCGATTTATTGCAAGTGTATCGGAAAGTTATCTCATTGTGGTGTTGTATATTAGGCGTATCTAATAATACTTATATAATATTAGTTTACTTCACTCTTTTTCGTAACAAATTGACTATAGGTAAGCATAATTCTTTCCACGCAGATGAGGAAGCTTTCCCACCTGCGTCTGATTTGTAATTAATGTGTGTTTAACGTTATTTTAAGACTAGAATTGTATTTTTTTTTTTAGTAAGTACAGTCAACAAAAGAGATAAGTATACAGGATAGTCGAATATAGTTGAAGTTTAGTAAGAACCGATGCATGGAAGTTGTCGACTGAAATTTAATTTGATAAATGAGCTGTTTGTTTCCTATTAATAAAATTAAATTTTATTCGAGAACATCCATCGGTTTCTTACTAAGCTTCAACAATATTCAACGATGCTGCATATTTATCTCTTTTGTTGACTGTACATGTAGGTATATCGTATTTCTTGTTGGTCTAGTGGTGGCAAGCGCTACTGCTGAGAATGAGGGCCTCAGTTCGATTCCCAGGTCGGGCAAAGTATTATTGGGGTTTTCCATTAGGTTTTTTTTTCTCAGAATCAGCCCGGTGTCTGGATTTGTGCCTGGTTGATGGTTGATGAACTTAAACATAACTGCCGAAATATGTGTGTAGGCACACCTCTACCAAACCACAAACTGAATATAGCTGTGATGTTATGTATGTTTATGTTGTAAGACTAGAATTATATTTCCAATGTATTTTACTCACATAATATGGTTAGCAATTACACGTAGTAAAAATCACGACAAATACGTAACAGCTTTTATTATTTGCCCAACAAGACCATCCATCAAGGCTGTTACCCCGATGAAACTGCCCCGTAAAAACCTAACGATTTCAACGTTGAAAAATGTCACTAACGATGCGCAGATTGCAATACAAATAGGTACGTGCACTGAAACGTGTTCGAAAACCTAGATGAATAAAAAACTTTTTTACAAAAAAAAAAACAACCGACTTCCAAAAAAACAGTACAAGTGCAAAATATCTTTATTTTTAGAAGTCGGTAACTTTGGTTTGTGGTTTGATTCATATTTTTTTTTGGACTTCCCTGTTGTTTTTTTTTTTTGTAGAAAAGTTGACATTTTTTTTTTCTAGTACCTAGTCGTATTATAACATCATACACATAGGTGAAGCAGAATAAAAACCTACGTATTATTTTACCTACTCAAAAACTACTTATAGAATTTGATAAAAGTATAGCCCAGTAAAAAAAGAATCATCAAAATCGGTCGACGTAGTAAAGAATAAGCATAAGAATCAATGAACTTACATAAAAAGAGATTCCGACAAATTGAGAACCTCCTACTTTTTTAGAAGTCGGTAAACAAGAAAGGATCTCTTAGAAAGAAGGCCTCCTTTACAAATAGGTAAATGTTCGAACATCACAGGCAAACATATCGAGAGAATAAATTAATAACCGAGTACCCTAACCAGAAAATTCATTACGTAGTAACAGAAAACCTAAAAGAAACCCAAGAAGCATCGCAATATTACTTACTACCCCCGCTTTCTAAATTTAATTCAAAGACGAAACTTGAGGTTCATAACAAGCTTTTTATTATTTTGTCGAAGCGAAAGCCCTCCGGTGGAAAGAATGAAAGCGTGTGTAGGTAGTGGGTACTATACTTGCCTGTTTTTATTATATACGATCATTGAAATTTATATGTATTTTTTGCTGTTGTTTTAATGTTGTCGGAAATACTAAACGTTTCTTTTAAAAATATATCCAGTGTAAAGGAGTTTCAATAATTTTGACGTTGGTACTCGTAGCTTAAAGGTAAACCATATTACTATTAGAATGTTTTAAATAATCTGCGTTCACGATTCCCTAAGACGATCCACTGACCGCCAAAAATTTTAATTTTTTACTTTATGCACTAGAACATAAAATAGCTTTTTATGTTCTAGTGCATAAAGTAATGTTTTTTTATAAAAGCGGCTGTCTTCAAGTTCAGAGGAGTCGGCCTTCTGTACTAAGTGCTATTCGTTATTCTGTGGTATAACATCAGAAACAAATGTATAAGTTTGTTCCATGAGTCAGGTGTTAACGGTCCCATGAGAATTAATTGAGGGTAACGGATAACTAAATGGTGCTCGAAACTGCCTGTGTTTGTGCACGGTTATAATCTTTACATAACACTGTATTAATGTTAAGTGTATAGGGAAAACACCCAAATCAAACTCGAAACTGTGGGTACTTTTGATCACACAATATAGATAATATTTCTTTATCTCAATATAGACTAATTACAAAATACTTATAATTTTATTTGTACACTTATCATTATGGACATTCAACTCATTATAAAACCCTATAAAGGTCAACTCACAAGTAAAAGCACTGCACGGGATCGGTGTATCCCCGTACCTCATAGGCTCGTCATCAACCAGGCGTCAATCCAACGTTGATTACGTTGGGTTGACGCCAACGGGATTGACTCAGCGCCTTTTGAGGCGCTGTCACAGTGTCGCCCCGCTTACGGTTGGGTGCTGCCGTGGTGACCCCGCACTTGCGGCTGGCCGACGCACGACGTCTCACGTATGGCTGGGTGGAGGTGGCGACGACCCTACATTATGGCGCGTTTACATTAAGTCAGTTTGGGCGTACTCGACTGCAACTGTTTTCGGTCACTGACTAATGTAAACTGTAATTTGGTTGGCCGTATTCGATCATAGCCTGTTTGCGGTGACCGACCTAGTATAAAAGGTGTTACTGCTGACCGCATTAGGTCTTAACCGGCTTGTGGAAACTTAGTGTTGGTCGGGGAGCGCGTAACCGACCGAATGTAAACGTTTAACAAATCCGGTCAAACCGATTGCGACCGACCATATCGATATCCGTTCGACCGACGCATTTGCTCACCGACGACGTAATGAAAACAGGCCCATTCAGTTATCTTTTTTCGATCGTGTCTATTTTCCCCACAAGTACAACAAACATCTCGTGGTTGAGACCACGTGATGCGGAAATGGTTATGGCGCCTGTACACTCTCGTTGAGACACCGCGAGGCATGACGAGTGCGAGAGTGTACAATGCTACACTCGCTTCGTCTCGTATGTCTCGCCTCGCCTCGTCTGCTCTCCGTTCCGAATCGGTTTAGTGTGCGCGAGTCAAAGGGCCTCGCTTACCCTCGCGAAGCGACGCGAGTGCGTCACTGGGCATACATTCTCGCGCCGTTCAGTTTAGCGCAAGACTTCTAACTGCGTAGATGTTTGACCATAGATAAAATACACAATGTTTGACTATAGCATTATGTGGAATAGCGAAGCTGAATGATTTTTTTGGAATTATATCAAACCGAGCCAATATTGTGGGAACCAACGCACTGGTTTTACAAAGTCAAAAAAAAAAAACAGCGTGGATTTGAATTTCACAACAAACTGGCCCTTCTATTGATGAATTGAAGAAAAAGAAGATTTCGCTTATGGCAACATACAGAGGGCACATAAGGGACATCAATGCTTCTTCGAAATCTGGTGCGGGAAGTGATGAAGTTCATAAACAATAGTGATCATCCAACATCTCCGTTTACGTCATTTTTTTTTTGTGGTATTTGTGCACGTAATTATAATAATTGATAGCGCATAGGGTAACAGCTGCTGCCGTAACTTGTAACGTGTCCAGGGGGGGCACACTTAGCACTGTCATCAATTTCCATAGACGACAGCGACATCTGCAGTTTGGTGGGTTAAAAAAACTTGGCAGCCATTTTCTTGTTTGTCAAATTGTCAAACAAATGTCATTGTCGCCGCCGGCCATCCGCCATTATCATTGTCAACTCCGCAACTCCAGCTTTCCCGACGTCGATGCGCTTCCCGAAATCCCGAGTTTATCTCAGCTAATTATGTTAAAATTGTTACTTGTTACTGTTATTTGTTAAACCCTGATTGTGACCCTAAACATTATAATAAAGATTCGCTACTTATAGTAAGTATGCTTAACTATAGGTTATGTGTATATTTATTAGAGCCTTAGGTCACCCACCAAACTCAAGGTGGCAGCACTTTCCATACATGCAAATTTTACCACAGAGTTGTCACTCTTTCCCTCTATAGTTACTTTACTCTTTGAACGTGTCTATCTTCTCGGCGTTCGCAACCGTACTGAATAAACGAGAGTGTACAGACAGGGTCGCATTCGCCACTGGTTCTCTCGCGCGAGAGCTCTCGGAGAGACATGGCGAGAGTACTCGCGGAGGAGTGTAGGAACAAATAATGTCAATAAAATACACGGTTTAAAAATAAATAAACTCTTATGCGGGAAAATAGTTATTTATTTATAGGAGAACCAAAAGATATAACAGAAGCATAACAATATTACATGAGACATAAAGCCAATTACATAATTATATTATACGATTTATCTTTATGTTATTAACTCAATACCCGGACGAGACAATGAAATCACCTGTGATATACAGGGTGAATTTTCCAAGTGGGCGTGGATGGCCAAATCCGAACCTATGAAGAATAGCGAAAAGTACTCAGAGGAGTCACAGGCTCGATTTTGATGAAAACTAAAACTGCATCATTAGATTTTTGAAAAATCAATATTTTTAGCCAGGAATCGAACCCGTTGATTTTTGACCCGAAAAAAAAAACACACACTGTATTATTACACCATTCGATAGTGTCACTAATACGGACCGAATTCTGGCAAATGGTATTCATGGATGAAGACCCTTCTAAAGCAACCGTGTATCGTTGGTATAACGAATTCCAGCGCGGTCGACTAACTTTTGGGGGATGAAGAAAGAAGTGTTCGCCCTTTGACGGCTGTTACAGAAGAACACGTGCTAGCAGTGAAAAATTTAATCCAAAACAATAGGCTAGATACATATCAAGAGATTCAGCACATACTGCAGGATGGATCGGGAAGCCTTCACGAAATTCTACACGTGCATCTTAACGTGAAGAGGATAGTTTCACGCTAGGTGCCGCACAACCTCACCGATGCTCAGAAGCAGGCCCGGGTGGAATGGTGCCGTGATATGATAAACAAATTTGAAGCAGGCTCGTCTCGGCGTGTTTACGACATCATTACAGGTCTTGGATTTATAAATACGATCCAGAAACGAAGCGCCAGTCGACGGTTTGCGTGTTTCAAAACGAATCAACGCCTACCAAAGGGGAAGATTTTGATCGCGAGCTTTTTCAATTTGACTGGCTACTTGGTGTCAATTCCTTTACGGAACCAAAGAAGCATCAACGCTGAATGGTATACTACCAAATGCTTGGCAGAAGTTTTCTCTGTTGTGAGCAACAAGCTACCAAACACAGGGCTCCGCGGGCTACTGCTCCACCACGACAACGCGCCTTCTCACACCGCGCTCAAAACGAGGAACTTCCTGGACAGCACGCCGGCTGGGTCTCTTTACAGCCCTGACCTAGCACCGTGTGATTTCTTTTTATTCCCGAAAATAAAAAATCTGCTCAAAGGGATACAATTTTCGTCGCCGGAAGATGCGCTGTCAGCGTTCGAGCAGGCTGTAAACAAGGTGTCTGCGGCGCACTGGAAAAAGTGTTTCGAAAACTGGTTCAGACGCATGAAACTTTGTATAGAGGCTAGTGGAGAGTACTTTGAAAAGATTTAATAAAAATATTTACCTATAGAACATTTTTTTTTATTTTCGCAAAACTTTCTGTGTCCCACGTTCGTCAAATTGTATAACTTGGGGTACATTATGGTGAAAGTCGTCATTATAAAAAAATGATGCTAAAAGTTAGTGACAATATTATCAATACAAAGGACGTCTAGTTTCAATTGGAATCTGCTAACAATAGCAAAAGTTATTGATCGTAAATGGCCGACAACGTTTGACACATTACTTATATTAGTCTGTAACGTAACGGAGACTCAAGGACGCTTTGAAAGGCTCCCGTCTGTCGGAAAGATATAGGTAGTTGTACCGGAAATCGGAAATGAGACGCTAGCGCTGAAGGTCTGCTGACGCTACAAAGAGAATGCTTGAAAGTATCCGACAGATGGGTAAGATCTAACTATTTTAATTAACGATTGAAATAATCATTGCGCTTTGTTCTGTTCGGTGTTGAAGGGAAAGTGTTGTGTTTTTCTAGTCTTTTCAATATATATTGTAGATGTATAAAACGTGTAATGTTGAATGTTTGATGGATATTTTTATTTAACCCTACTCCCTCTCAATTTCTGCACCGTTATAATATCCTTAAATAGTATGTCCCTAAAAGTCGTAGGTGCAGTTATACAATTTTTTTTCACATAGGAAGGTAATTTCTCCCCATTCCAAACAAAAAACTCTAGTGCTCAGACTGAAGCTTTCTGATTAATGAACTGATATTTTTTAAAACGTATTTTTTAAGTACCTAAGAAATAATACCAGGTGGCGTGCTGTAGTTTCTGCCCATCCCCATGGGAAGAAGGCATGAAGTTATGTGTATGTAGGTGTAAATTCTAATATGTATGAATATCATAAAACTTTTCTGTTTATCTTGTGTCATCAAAATACATTATAAGACAAGCATCTTGAAACCAGGGACTTGAAACGTTACTCAAAATAACGTTACGCGTAGTTCCGGTACCGATAATTTGTACCGTTCCACCAGGATCGTAACAAAATTAATTCCTTGGCTATAACGATACTGACAAACCCAACGAAATCTTAAACTGTTCACTAACAATATTATCAATATATCGTTATTAGTATAACGATATAATAACGTTATTCACTCGATACCCAACGCTGCCAGCTTCATGACTTATAAAATGTCGAAAAAGACGAAAATGTATGAAGATCTAACCTATCCTATAACGTTATTACAAACGGATAAGCTTAATTTTACTGATACCTATAACGTTACTTATAATATTGTTCTACGAAAATGATATTCTATAACGTTTTTTTTATGTACCGTTATTGATAATTTTAGGTTTTAGTATCGTTACAAATTTTGGAACGTTATACGATAATATTTGTGGTATCGGAATGAAATACATTTCCCTGCTTGAAACCAGGAACCGACCAAAGGCGTCCTTCAAAAGTTCTACCAAGACCAAGTATCATTGCCGCGGTTGTCAAGCGCTTCTAAAATAAACAACTGCTTACATTGATCAAATGGGGCTATAAATGGCCCATTGTAACTTGAAACTTTCCCCGCCATTGTGCTTATACGAAACTTTTGAAGACTTCTTATTAATTGCATTTTAAAATATACGTATTAGTTCAAACAACATTAGGTAAATTCCGAATTTTACATTTTCTATTTTGTTATGGTTGTACTCGTATGTGTGCCTTTGGAGAAGCCTATGTCCACAAATGGATTATCTTGTGACTAGTTCGTATAGTATAGGTAATAACAATCTTAGATACTGATAATCGTGTCTTTTGATTCATTTTTTAAGTATAAAACAAAATGTAAATAAAATACAGGAGAGAGTTTGTATCGGCCATAACTATCATTTCATTCAGAAACGATCCAATAAACAAGCAGTTCCTGGGACATGCACAATTACAATAACAGAGTATCTAAACTTAGACAAGTAAACTTAACACATTGTTAGTAGATAGTGTAACTGTAAGTACTTGACAAAGGAATTCACTGTGAATACGTGTTACGTACCCAGATCTGTCTCAGCTACGTTGAAGAAAACTTATTATATTGGTGTCTGCTTCTCTCAAGTCGACACGAGTTATGATGCTATAAGTTGCCAAACATGTTGGCTAACCACCGTGAAGCAGAACTTAACAATAAATAAGTAATAATACCAGGCTATTACCGGAGAGGCTAAATAATAACAGCCACACAGGTCGATCGATCAGGTTAAGCTATGCTTGCCGCGGTTGGTCTGTGGATGGATGACCATCTTTACATACCGAGACCCCTCCGTGCCTACTGGTCCAGGCTGTCATTCGTGGATCTTTGACAGTCGTTACCGGTAGTCAGAAGCCAAAAAGTCTGACAACCAGAATTATTACCAAGGGGTATAGTATTACCCAGGGTTGTGGACCTTTTTATTGCGTAAAATGATACCCCATGATAAGACTGGTTGTCAGACTTTTGGGCTTCTAATTACCCGTATGACTGTCATAGATCAACCGAATAACAGCCGGGACCAACGGCTAAACGTGTTTTCCGAGGCACGGAGGGTTCTCAATATGCAATGGATGGTCACCCATCCACGAACCGACCGCGGCAAGAGTAGTTTAACCTTAGGTCGACCCGTGCGGCTATAACCATTTAGCCACAGTTGTTGCAGTTGTTCTGTTGAGTAACATATTACATCGGAAGTTGGACTTTTAAGTTTTGATCTGAAATTGTTCGTTTAAACTATTAATTATTAACCGAGTTGCGTTTGAGGTACCTACTTGTAAGTTCACGAGAAAAGACGAAAAGTTGTTTAAAATAAAACAGTAAAAACTGCCAGTAAATTGGAATATTCCATAATATCGCTTTAAGCTATTCAACGTGTGAGAAAGGAAGGCGGATGTTTACACGGAGGTGCATAATGAAACATTCGCTTGTTCTGGAAGCATCGATGTAGCTCGAGAGTTTGTTTAGTTAACTTAAGCTGAACTCAATGTAGCCAGTTTCCATGAAAAGCTTAACTTACGAGTGGTTTCGCACTACGTCCGATCCGAATCCGAGAAATCAATCCGAATTGGAAATTGTTCTAAATTCTGACGGACAGAGTTCGGATGTAGTGCGCAACCCCTCATAAAAATAGGACTACGGTCACTTCGGACTGGCATTTCTCGGATTCGGATCGGACGTAGTGCAAAACCGCCCTACGGGTAATGGGTGGAGAAGTTCAACATTATTTGAAAAAGTGCACTGTCCTTGAATTTGTAACTATATAACTAATGGGCGTATGGATGACCCCTGTAACAGGTTTTTCCTAGCATGGGATCATTTGTTTTTTAATCAGGCAATTTGCACGTTTAAATTAAGTATCACCGCAGGGTGACACTTAATTTCAGCGGACAAACAAATTTAAAAAATATACTCGTATATATAAAAAGTACATACAGATCTGTGTACTTTTTAAATATATATTTTTTAAATTAGTTATTTACCATTAATTTCTCACTGCTAGGCAAAAATCCTCTTACTGTCTTTCGTCCTCTCTCTGTCCAGAGCTGCCAAAGACCAGTCTTTATTAAAGGAGTCTAACACAAAAAGGCACAATATGTTTTTATAGAAAAAGTCTACCAAACTAATAGTAGCAGTTCTGTAAAATAAACGCACCACCGAACAATTTTAGGTCACGAACTGAATATTGGATTATAGTAACGAAATACTGCAAATAGTTTTTTTTTTGTTATTTTTATGCAGAAAAAAAACTTGCATGGCTTATTTTCACAGTAATGTCGTTTTCACGGTCCAAATAGGCGTTTTTTATTGAAAATATCGTAGTCAAAAACTTCTAAATGATTGGTTTTTTATACCGTTTTCACGCCAAATGTTCTTAACTAAATGTGTTTGTTACCATTTGGAAATATCACACACTAACGCTCGTTCTGTTTTAATAAAATTCACGAATTACTTACTTGTATGTTATTGAAATATTTGGAATTTCTCTGTGAATACAGCCAGCAGGCAGCCCTGTTGCTTTGTGCTCGGACAAACGCATATTTCATGGATATTACACGCCCTGGGGGGCTATTCTATGGACCGGCAGCAAGCGAACACACTACTGATATTTTTCGCAAAATCAAAGCCTTCTTTCATAAGGGGAATGATCGTTTTATCATTACTTCTTGCTGAATAAATATTTATACCTCCGATTTTTTCATGCTTAGCATATCTATAGTTCATGGTACAAATGAAAGTTTTAACATTTTAAGTAAATAATCGTTTTTATTAAAAACTAGCTTTATTCAGCGGCTTCGCCCGCGTGGGTGTCGGAAAATATCCCACGGGAACAGACGGAGATAAAAATTATTATATGTCCAGATTAAAACATTGTTATAATATTTCCAAATACTGTGATGATGTATATATTAATCCAGATTATAAACTATTTGTGTGCCAAATTCTATAACTCAAAAAGCCAACCAAAGCCGTTCAGCCGTTTTTAATAAACACCAATGAACACAACAAACATGTTCATTCAAACTTTCGCATTTATAATATTAGTAGGATATTATTTTTTATTACCTACTTGTAAGAAAACAACTTTGGTTAATAATGCTTCACATCAAAAACACTTCATCATCAACTTTATTTAAAAAAACCCAGTATGACATAAGGTAAAGCACCCAGTGAGAAGCTTCTATTTCAGCTTATATCGTCACATCAAAATCACATTTATATTAAATGGTAGTCCTTCTAAAAGACTGCCAAGTTTTTGGTAGAAAGTTAGCACGTGTAGTTTCCCATCAAAATGCTGCGCTACCGTCAGTAAAATGCATTACGAGCTGTATAATGCCTAAACACAAAATATCTCGGAGCGAACACTGCACAGGTAAACTAATGTACGTTAGAAATTCCTAACTTTGTCTAATGTTAACTTAATTAATTAACGGCTTAAGGTTCATTTAAGTATGCACATGAGGGTCTGTTACGTTGCCAAGTGTTTTACCTTAAAACTGGCTTATTAGATGGCCACGTTCAGCATATGCAGCTATACGTGTATAGCTTAGCTATAATCAAGCCACGACACTGAACGACTTATCTGAGGGGCAATTCTCGTAATTTTAAGAACGTTCACAGTCTGATCTCAGTCTCAATCTGTAAAATACATATAATTTCCCTACAATTTTGACATTGATTGTCGCTGAGATGAGATTGCGACTAGATTTTGAACGTTTTCAGGGAAATTGCCTACTGATGTCACGACACAAGAAACATTTGCTTTGACTGAGAATAAATTCAACCTACTCGTATTTCAAAGAGCTGCAAGTTTTAATAGAATAACTGTGCTTCTTAGTCTCAAACGTTTACATCGTATTGACATACATAATGTTAATAGAGGACAGCTAAGTAAAGTTTACACAGCAATTTATCCAAATTCTTTAGAAATGAAGAGATTTCTACATTGTTCTGTACTGTTCTAAAATAAGCGTTGAATAATTATGATGTGTGTGTACATAACCACATTAGGTCAAGCCACATAAGGACAAAACAACAACGAGGGCCGTAGCTCACCAGACACAACACCCGTCTGGTCGGAGGATCTTCCCTTTTCTATGGAGGATGAGTGAACATTACACCCTGCACCTCATACCTCTATAAGTACGCAAAATACGTGCTTTGCCGTGGAGTTGCGGACACCAGTATGTATTACCTAAAAAAAAACTTTTTTACAAAAAAAACAACCGACTTCAAAAAAAACTACAAAGTGATAAATAACTTTAATTTCGGAAGTCGGTGTCGTTGGTTCCGCATTTTCGTTTTTTGACACCGACTTCCGAAATTAAAGTTATTTATCACTTTGTAGTTTTTTTTGAAGTCGGTTGTTTTTTTGTAAAAAAGTTTTTATTTTTCACTTTTTAGTTGTACCTAGTCCACACAAATTCAAATAACACTAGTGCATTGAGGAATTGAAGACACCGACTAGAAGAATCATCAAAATTCGCATAGAAATGCCGGAGATGCAGTACATTTATGCATATAACATCGTACATAAGAATAATCATATAATGTATTATATACTAAAACCTTACTGAAAGTATGTAGATCACATTAGTGAAAGAATTATCAAAATCGGTTCATTAGTTTTTGAGAAAATCGCGGACAAACAAACATACATACATACATACATACATACATACATACATACATACGGGTCGAATACAGAACCTCCTTTTTTGAAGTCGGTTAAAAACCTATCCTAGGTCAAGAAAAGTTTTTAAAACTGGCTAGCGGTATTGCGAAGTCTTTCCTCTTCCTCCCTGGATAAGGATATTTAGATAAAGTACTATTTTTAGCACATCATCAAAGGTTACTACAATACCAACGTCCAACGCCAGAGAGCTATTTCAGTCTGATGCTGGACCTAGTCGGCTATCAAAAAGGTCATCGAGAGAGTAAGTAGGGCGAAAACTGTAGAGCTAACCATTTCACGCACATGCTGCTCAATTACTATACCACAACCAAGCCTTCCCAAATATGGGGCTTGGTTTAAGTCTAGACCAGATGTGGTTGATATCACATAGTATTTAGTATCCGGCTGGTATTCACGTACGTATATGCAAACAAGTTTGTAAGTAGGTCCAACGGTCCCTAAGCAAATAATGATCACCCAGAGACTGTTTGCTAAGTAAATAATCAATTCATGAGGTTGATAATATTAAACCACTTCTACTTTCTATGTCTACCAAAATCCAATAAAGTGGCTATCATTGTTGAAACTAGCGTTGACTTTCTGAACAACTGACCGACTCATCAAAGTTGTCTTGTAAATGGTTTTTAGTGGAATAAATAACAATATAACAAATACATACAAACACACGCCTTCTTCCCAAAGTAGGGAAAGAAAGAAATTACAGAACGCCACCAGCTACTTCTTTTTAATTTCTCATACTCGGAAAGTAGTGTTTGTTTGATCCGGATAGCAGGTGGAAGACGCTACTTCCCACCTTTGGGCGGGAAAGACTCATAGTCTGGCTTTTCAAAGCTTACTGTCAGTCTTTCTACACGTGCAGCCTGTGGGTCAACTTCACTCAGAGGGCATACAGCGACCTACGCGTTCAATATAATAATGCACTGAGAGTGCTGCTGCGGCTGCCGTGGCGATGTAGTGCATCAGGGATGTTTGCAGATAATAATATTGATGGATTTGCCGCTATTATTAGGAAAAGATGTGCATCCCTGATGTCTCGTGTTCGCGGCGGCACCAACAGTATTCTCAGTGTATTCGTAGATCGGTGGGATTCCCCGATGTTGCGGAGGTGGATGCGGCTCCATGCCGAAATTTAATTTATTTTATTATGTGACTGTAACCTACTAACACTAGAATTTAAGTTAAAATTGTTACTAACCCTATGGACTCCGGTCCGAAATAAAAATATTCTATTCTATTCTATAGTAATTGCTTCCCTCTCTAGGGCGGGAATGGATTTTAAAAACATAACTAAATTGGTTAGGTAGTCAGCTACGAAATTTTTTACATAATTAAGAAAAATGCTGCGATCTTGTGAGTGTATAAACAGCCAGTGTGTATTAAAAAAAAAACTTATTAAGCGGGACGGCCCGCGGCGGTGACGCGGTGTGTTCCATATTTATAATTGTACACAAATTGTTCTAACATCTCAATTAACTTTAAATAGGTACCTACTATTCATGTTATTATTATCAATAAATATTTTAGAAAAACCACTATTTTTTACTTTCCTTATATTCGAAATGAAAAATAGAGTGTTTAACACGGGTGAAAGTCATCAATCCCTACTCGGACTTGCTACGCTCGGGCGTCTAAATACCTCATATGGGAATAGATTCCTTTCGACCCTCGTATAACCATCTACTATTCTTTCATACTCTTCTTTCTTTCGATTCTTACATACTCTTTTTGCTTCGTTTAAGTTCATACATCTGAAGGCCTGTTCCCGTACTTAAAAAACGTTCAAATTTAAGTCGCAATCTCATCTCAGCGACAATTAATGTCAAAAACTTGTCAAAAATGTATGTAAATTGATTGTATTTTTGACAAATTGAGACTGAGATTTGAATGCGAACGTGCTTAAAAATACAGGAATTGCCCCTCAGGTCTCACACACCTGACATTTCTAAAAGAACAACGTCAAGAAGCAAAACAAGTATCAATGGAAACAAGTATGTCATAATACGTGAAAGTATGATTTAATTCGTGCAGTTTATCAAGCGAACCAACTAGTTGTTTATCGTCCGGGCAGGTTGCGAGAGTCGAGGAAATGAGTTATACTATGACGCTGTGGCGTCGACCTAATAACCTGAAGCTGTATGCTTACTATTTTTAATAGATTCACGAGCTCTTTATAAATTAAGTAGCGACCCGCCCCTGCTTCACAAGGCTTTTACGACTTGACAAAGCAGCGAGATATATTTATTTTGTATAAGTTTAATATTAATGTGTTATCCATATGAACCTTCCGGAATAAATTCTCTAGATGATGGTAAAAACTTACATTTGCAGTTGGAATGTATGGGAGAACATGTTTTTGAACTACAATGTTAAGTTCAATGTTAAGACAGTCCTTTCACGAAATTCCATTTGCAATACCAAAAATTGCCTGGTTAGTTACCTATTTGCGTCATAAGCATAATTAGCATATAATGTTCCCACTACTGGGACACAGGCCTCCTCTATGTGAGAGGGAGTGGGCTATAATCCACCACGCGGGCCCAGTCCGGGTTGGCAGATGTCACGTGTCTTCGAATTTTTGGTTCTAGGACATGCCGGTTTGCTCACGATGTTTTCCTTCATCGTTTTGAGAGCAGTGGTTATGAAATAATTTACACAAATTAAAGCGCCTGCCTGGGTTTGAACCTACGATCTACAACTCTTAGTCACGGCCGTTACCACTGGGCCACAACTGCTCACCTCTTTGCGGACTCATTATATATTTTATCTCCCTTGAAAACGCATACGCAAGACAATAATTGTCTTGCGTATGCGTTTTCAAGGGACCAGCCGGATACTAAATACTATGTGATATCAACCACATCTGGTCTAGACTTAAACCAAGCCCCATATTTGGGAAGGCTTGGTTGTGGTATAGTAATTGAGCAGCATGTGCGTGAAATGGTTAGCTCTACAGTTTTCGCCCTACTTACTCTCTCGATGACCTTTTTGATAGCCGACTAGGTCCAGCATCAGACTGAAATAGCTCTCTGGCGTTGGACGTTGGTATTGTAGTAACCTTTGATGATGTGCTAAAAATAGTACTTTATCTAAATATCCTTATCCAGGGAGGAAGAGGAAAGACTTCGCAATACCGCTAGCCAGTTTTAAAAACTTTTCTTGACCTAGGATAGGTTTTTAACCGACTTCAAAAAAGGAGGTTCTGTATTCGACCCGTATGTATGTATGTATGTATGTATGTATGTATGTATGTATGTATGTATGTATGTATGTTTGTTTGTCCGCGATTTTCTCAAAAACTAATGAACCGATTTTGATAATTCTTTCACTAATGTGATCTACATACTTTCAGTAAGGTTTTATGTCCTGGACATGAGTAACTAGGGTTTTGGTCCCAGGACGTCTCGTGTCTCGAAGTCCCGGGACTTTTGTCAATTTAGTTGTCTCAGGTCCCACAACTTTCGGGTCGAAACTCGAGACACTGGCCACCATAGTTTACAGTCCCAAAATACGGATTTTTTACTTCGAATTGAGTAATACTTCACTTACTGTATTACAGACTTTTTGAAAATACCCCTCCCCTCGTATCCAAGTAGCAGATTTGGAAATAATGTACGCCGAACCTAGTACCTACCAGAAGCTCTAACACAACGAACCTTACGAGTCAACAGTTTCATTCTCGAAGTCCCGGGACTTTGATCGTGGGTTGTCTCGTGTCCCGAGACTTTGAGACTGTTGAGACTTCCCAAACCCTAGTATACACACACTGGCATGCAAGATGTATTGCTAATATAGAGTTTAGCGAAAAAAAAAATATGGGATATCATCTAATGACTCCTCCCGCTCTGGGTGGAGCGGAAGGGAGTGTCAGACTCTTACTGACTAAAACCCACCCGTGTTCCTTCCTTAGCCCTTTATGTTCCGGGGCAGCGGTAACCCTTTCGGACGATCCCGCTACCCCGGCAGGCTTCGGCCCTAGCGGGCCCCTTCCTGTATGCTGACATCTCTTTGAGGCGGGCGTGGAACACATACGCGCAGTCACGAGTCGCCTATTGTCTTGGATTAAATTTTTCACTTTTAGCACATTTTCTTCCGTAACAGCCGTCAAATGGCGACCACTTCTTTCTTCATCCCCCTAAGTTAGTCGACCGCGCTTGAATTCGTTATACCAACGATACTCGGTTGCCTTAGAAGGGACTTCATCCATGAATGCCATTTGAAGTCCATCTTACGATTCGTCCGGTTTCAGGCGACACATGAAATCTTAAAAAATCATAGCGCGAAAATATTCCCGGCGCAGATCCATTTTTTAATGACACAAGATACTTTAAATTACTAAGCTCGCAAACAATGTGGAGGAAAATTTTGAAATTGGAACGTACCTATTTTTACTTACAAATAATCATATTTTCAAAATAGATTATAACTGGCCAGTCTCTCATACATAAAAACTTTTTTTCGCAATACTTTCTAGTCACAAACGATAGCGTACACCTTTGAATGAGATTTAAAGGTGCGTTCACACCGCGAGCATTCCCGCGTAATGAGCATTCCGCTTTGAGCATTTGAGTACACTAAACCGAGCATTAATAAAAAGCTCGCACGCGGACGTACCAATGAGCACCGCACTTTCAAATCACTAATATAAGTCCGCAAACTAAGGCCTATCACACATCACAACGCGCCACGCGACGGGGCGCGGGAAATGCAGCGAAATTCCTCGCGTAGAAACGCGTTATTATTGAATTTGTATGTAAAAAAATCACGCACGAGGGGGCGTTATCTGCGCCCTGTCGCGTAGCGCGTTGTAGTGTGTGATCCGCCTAATGATTAGCTTTTGCCCAGCTCGGCTACAGATATTTTATTCATTTCTATAAAGAAAATATATAGCTTATAAGACATTTGTACCATTGTAAAACAAAATTGAAATAAACTTATTAATTATTAGCTCGCAATGGAGTTCTCATCGATCTCTAGCTTTTGAATGCTCGCGTGTATGCTTTATTGTACACCATGACTATTTTTATTAGACAACTAACAAAAACCCCACATTTTTCAGTTAATCGCATTGTTTTATTCACACACGAATAGTGTTATAATGATATTTATTATGGCACTCCTACGACTAGTTCACAAAAAACATTAACTCCGAGCTTAGGCTTATTATAGAAGTACTACATCGAACTTGCTACATAAAGGTCTGCACCAGTACTTACGTAGTTGGCCTATTTGAATATAATCCTAAATAAGAAAACAGTGATGTCGAATTTGCACAAAAAAATCATAGGTACCTTACTAACACGCTCAAAGCGTCGTGTTAGCTCCCCGATTGTACCAGAAACTACTTACAATGTAATCAGAGATAATTAACTGACCCCGCTCCGTTCTACATAAATCTTTTGCTTCCTCTATCTTAATAATTAAGATAGAGGAAGCAAAAGATTTATCTCATTCAAAGGTGTACGCTATCGTTTGTGACTAGAAAGTATTGCGAAAAAAAGTTTTTATGTATGAGAGACTGGCCAGTTATAATCTATTTTGAAAATATGATTATTTGTAAGTAAAAATAGGTACGTTCCAATTTCAAAATTTTCCTCCACATTGTTTGCGAGCTTAGTAATTTAAAGTATCTTGTGTCATTAAAAAATGGATCTGCGCCGGGAATATTTTCGCGCTATGATTTTTTAAGATTTCATGTGTCGCCTGAAACCGGACGAATCGTAAGATGGACTTCAAATGGCATTCATGGATGAAGTCCCTTCTAAGGCAACCGAGTATCGTTGGTATAACGAATTCAAGCGCGGTCGACTAACTTAGGGGGATGAAGAAAGAAGTGGTCGCCATTTGACGGCTGTTACGGAAGAAAATGTGCTAAAAGTGAAAAATTTAATCCAAGACAATAGGCGACTCGTGACTGCGCGTATGTGTTCCACGCCCGCCTCAAAGAGATGTCAGCATACAGGAAGGGGCCCGCTAGGGCCGAAGCCTGCCGGGGTAGCGGGATCGTCCGAAAGGGTTACCGCTGCCCCGGAACATAAAGGGCTAAGGAAGGAACACGGGTGGGTTTTAGTCAGTAAGAGTCTGACACTCCCTTCCGCTCCACCCAGAGCGGGAGGAGTCATTAGATGATATCCCATATTTTTTTTTTCGCTAAACTCTATATTAGCAATACATCTTGCATGCCAGTGTGTGTATACTAGGGTTTGGGAAGTCTCAACAGTCTCAAAGTCTCGGGACACGAGACAACCCACGATCAAAGTCCCGGGACTTCGAGAATGAAACTGTTGACTCGTAAGGTTCGTTGTGTTAGAGCTTCTGGTAGGTACTAGGTTCGGCGTACATTATTTCCAAATCTGCTACTTGGATACGAGGGGAGGGGTATTTTCAAAAAGTCTGTAATACAGTAAGTGAAGTATTACTCAATTCGAAGTAAAAAATCCGTATTTTGGGACTGTAAACTATGGTGGCCAGTGTCTCGAGTTTCGACCCGAAAGTTGTGGGACCTGAGACAACTAAATTGACAAAAGTCCCGGGACTTCGAGACACGAGACGTCCTGGGACCAAAACCCTAGTTACTCATGTTTTGGACAAATGATCTTATCTTAACTTACAAGATTCATTACAGTTAAGTCAAAGTTTAAAGCCGATTCATTAATCATCATAATCATCATGATGATTAATGAATCGATTTATAATTAAATAAGCAAGTGTATTAATTGGGTTGATATTAATGATAGCAGGAATGATAATTAGTTAATGTGCAATATTTTATGTTTTCACTATATTGTAAGCCCAACTTTAAGGCTCACTGAAATCTGCATAAACTGACGCCACTCTCCCAAATTTAATTATAACTAACACTATAATGGGTATTCATCGTAATTACTCCTATTTCACGTCGCATTGGATTCTCAGCTGATTGCTGTTATACAAATTGAAATGATTGGATTCTGCGAAATATAAAGGTGATTTGTAAATTTTTAATAACTAAACGTTAAATACTTTTATTATCGAATAAGTACAATTCATTTGATCTAAATTTATTTTATATTTGGTTTTTATACGAAAATAAATTAAACTTCGTACCATCTAATTTCCAGTCCGATTCCCAGTCTAAAAACAAAAATTAAATCAAATACGTACGTATAGGTATAATATCTAATTATCCCCTTTAGCTAGTCGGCTAATTGGGAAAACCCAAAGACGGCTCATCAGTAGGTATAAGATATCATCATGATAATCAGCCCATAATGTTCTCACTGCTGGGACACAGACCTCCTCTCTTCACGAGGGAGTGGGCTTTAAACGGTGAAAAAAAAATTTCAACCAACCCAAAAAACCATCATGTGGCAATGTGGCAATGTAGACATTGCCCGTGTTTTCACGTACTGTCGCATTTTTTTCCCCACAATTTCCCTTTATGTTCTTATTTAAATTAAGATTAATTTTTTAAATCTTCTTTTTTAATTAGAACCTATACAAGATAAGATGATGCCTGATAAAGCTAAGAGTGGTGACAGACTCCTAGATGTTTGATATTCTTCACACATCTTTATAAAATCACAAATCCTATTGTGGTTTGTCACAGTCGTGTAAAAAGACCGAGATAAAAGATTAAAACCAACGAAAAAACACGAGCCAAAAAAAGAGAAAAGAATCATGAATTGTAAATTGCTGTCAAATCCATGCATGATTAAAACCGAAGGCTTCGTTCAAACTCGAACTCTTTATCGTACAAACGTTTGATAAGAAAGAAAAGAAATAAGTACCTTGTCAAATGACTCGGCGAAGTTAACAAACATTGACGTCACAAACAAATGACTTATCTCAAGGGAGAAATAAGATAAAAGAGGCTTCGAAGGCAACGAACAATAGATCCTGTGAAGAGGAAACTGAAAATTGTAACGTGTTAAAATTACATAGGAAACGTTTGTTAGTATAAACGAGAATCGTAATAGGTATAAAGTTTGTTCATTCTCCTATATTTTTTTTAGTCGTACCACAAATGAAATTAAACCGTTGCGCACTTTCTTGCTTGAAGAAGACAAAAAATAAACTGGGACAAATTACAGGGTTTGACAATAAAATAAAACTGGTCAAGAGCGAGTCCGGCTCACAAAATTAGGGTCCCGAACCAAACTACACTGAGCTGTCTGTGGAACGGTCGCTAGGGTGCTGTAATTAGGTACTGTATTGCGCGTAATAAATAAACCTATATATCGCCTACATCTGAATCTCAATCCCAAGGGGGAAAAAATCTGCACTATATAATATATTATGGTTCAGCTAACTAACGTTTATTAAATGATTTGATAAACACAAACACTGCATAGTCCAATAGGGATTCGTAAGTAGAAACCTATTTTCGTTCATTTAGCATCTATACCAAACTGCACTGTCGAAAACGGCTTCCTGTAAAATATGACTTAATATCTAATAAGCCCATTAAACTGTTTGCTGTAGAAATCTAGGATACATTTTTAGCTTTATCTCAAAGACCACTGAACCAGAAATAAAAAAAGAAATAATATTACTAAAGTTAAGTTTTCCTTTCAGGTAGGAAACCTAAAAACATGGTAGTTCGGAGCTCAGTAAGAGAAATCGTCTCGGAATTAAAATTACGCGCCAGTTAGCGAAGATATTTTCCGTATGAACACAATACACACAAATGGTTCCGTAGTCACTACATACAGCTACATAATACGAACAGGAAAGTTGTGAAATTGGTAATATTACTGAGTAATTTATCTGGTTATTTATCAGATGAGTACTCGATCTTTGATGATATTGAAAAAATAACAGTAGTCGATGGGCGCGAATTTTTAGTAAGACAACCTCTACTAGGATAATGTGTGTTTAAACCAAACCTAACATTATTTGATGTAGACCTACTTATGTGTTTTTTTTTCCAATTACCTACTTCTTTTGTGCTTTCGATCGTGAATCTTAGCTAAGACTAAGTCAATCAATCTGCCTAGTCTTTTCGCAACTATGTTGAGATCGGCTTCCAGGATATCCGTGGCTTCCAGTCTAACCGACGCAGAATATTTTACATGGAGCGACTAAGTATCGAAACCACACTTATATAGGTACTTATTAATAATATTATAAATGCGAAGGTAAATCTATCTATCAAAGTCAAAGTCAAATCAACTTTGAACCTTATGCTTTAGCGATAAAGTTGAAAATCTATTAAATAAATTTGTCAGATTGTTGTAGCTTGATGTGCTGCCGTCTGTGCATGTTATTACAGCGTCATTAAAACCACGAAAAAGCACAGGTATAAAGAAAATTAAATTGTTCTAATTGGGACCTTATCGGAAACTATCAAAGTGAAGTTTCGAATTAAATTTAACTTTATTAATAACAAACAGCTCATTAATCAAATTAAATTTCTGTAGACAACATCCGTCGGTGTTCGTGCACCGCACTAATTGAGATGCCTTGAAGCGATTCAAGCAAGCGAACCCGCAACGCGACCATTCATTCATCCATACGTTCTTCATAGACCACTCATTCGTTCATACGTTCTTCATAGACTAATTCACTCTTGTTCATCTATGGTAGCTTGTAGCTTGCGAAACCATGTTTTTTGTAAGAGAATAATTAATAAACGCATTTTAAAGTTGGAGTCAGATTTATCATTCATCGAACCCTGGGTCGAAACATGGTGACCACGACGTGATTAAGCCAAAATCAAGAAGATTCTGCGCAGCTATCGGCATATTTCAAATTGCATCGACGGATTTTGTACTCGACGCACACTGATTGGAAATACGTTGCCCAGCCGTTGAATTTCATCTTCAATTTGAACATCGTTGAAGAAACAAAAGAGATCGGTTTCTGTAACCTGAAGAGAAACCGCTAGATAATCTCGATATTGTGGACAGTCAATCTAATAGTGCCAAGGAAATACGATTGCGATCGGAGCTAAAACTCGTCGCCAGGAGATCATTCCAGAGACAGCTTGTAGCCCAGCCGGTCAGCCATATTGTGAATTGGGAGCGCCGCAGCCAGGGAAGCCAGACAGGGAAGTGATCCATCCTTTATTTCCTCTATTATTTTCCCATATTTCCTGTCCTCTATTTGGTTGAAAATTGTGCTAATTTTCTTCATTATTAAACTTTTATACGAATGTCAAGCTAAACAGCTCATACTTACATCATTTATATACCTAAAATCATTTATAAATCGCAACTCGCAAGCCGTGCAGCTCATTGTTTTCACAGCCACGTGCGCATGCGCAAATTGCCAGTTCAAAGCTTAATCGCACATAATTTTAAAGATCTAAACCGCTATATTTCTTAGAAATAACTAATGCTTGTGTAATTACACATTCCAGTGCATTCTGTGTGTGAGTGAAGTGTCCTTGATAAACGGAGCGACTGACGCTCGACGCCCATTGTTTTACTCGGCGCGTTATCTACCGCCAGACGCCAGCCGCACCATCAGCTGATTTGTTCCGTTACCTGTGATTGTGACTTCCAATCCTCGACGCATACGCTGGAGTGCGATTAAGTATTCATTATTTCATTATTATATTGGTACGTTCAATTGTGTATTGCTGAAGTTTAACTATGTCGCATACAAGTGCACGTGATACGCATTCTAAAACACATGCAGAAGGTGTTAAACTTCAGGTTCCTACTGCTAATTATTCTAAAAATGATTTAAAGGATTTGATTACAAAGCGTAGCTCAGTCAAAGGTCGCGTAACTAAGTTTAATAACTTTTTGAAAGAATTAACTTTATTAGAAAACCCTACCGATGCTGAAGTGCAAACTTTAGAAAATAGATACGAAAGGTTTCGTGAATTGTTTATTTATTTCGAAGATCTACAATCAGACATAGAATTATTAAACTCCTCTGAGCTAGAAAAGGAACTTGACATTAGAGATGCCATAGAAGGTGATTTTAGTTCGCTGTTTGCAAAGGCTAAATTATTTTTAGATGCTAATCTTCCGAAACCTAGTAGAAGTCCCGATTCTTCTCATTCTTCTAAATGCTGCAGTAAAAAACCTATGGGTTTCAAATTGCCTTTGATTAAAATAGCTAAGTTTGATGGTAATTTCTTTAAATGGATGGAATTCCGTGATACATTTGTTTCCTTAATTCACAGCAATGACATAATTGAACCTATACACAAGTTTCATTACTTGAACTCTTACCTTGAGGGGGAGGCTGCCAATGTAATCAGCAACTTGTCGGTTTGTTCTGCAAATTACGAAGATGCCTGGAATCTCCTCTGCGATAGGTACAACAATACTAAACAGTTGAAAAGGAATCATTTTAATTCATTCTGTAATTTTCCACCTACCTCTCGAGATTCTGCCAAGTCTCTGCGATATCTGATAGACCATGTCTCTAAAGGCTTACGTGCTTTAAAGACTCTGGGTGAGCCTACAGAGTCGTGGGGCAGTCTAGTTGTGCATTTGGCCTCAGCGAAGCTTGATAGCAGCACTATGTTCAAGTGGGAGGAATATACAAACACAATTGAAAATTCTCCTACATTACAGGAATTCTTTCAATTTCTCAAGAATCGAGCTAATATTTTAGAGGCTGTTCAAAGTAATAAATCTAATTTGAAGGGTGAAACAAATTCTTCTCCTTCTCATAAAGGTGCTAAGTCTCAAACTAAGTCTTTTGCTATTTCAGCTGATTCTGATGCATCCTCTGACGCGTGCCTCCTGTGCAAGGGTAGTCATCGTTTGTATGATTGTGCGACTTTTTTGGACAAGTCACCAGCAGACCGAGCCTCGGAGGTGTTGAGATTGAAGCTGTGCCTAAATTGCTTGCGTAAGGGACACTCATCACGCCAATGCAGGTTAGGTCCATGTTCTACTTGTAATAGAAGACACAACACCTTGTTGCATAGGGAAACGTCTCAGCCTGCAAGCACATCAAATGTTCACACGTCTGAATCCTCGACTGAATCTCCAGTCGAGCAAGTTTCAAGTGTTGCTACTGAGGACGTAGTTAGCATGTCGGTCAAAGCCGACCATAGCGTGTTGCTGTCAACAGCTCTGGTTGATGTTTTTAATCCAGTGACGAATCAATACACAACAATTCGAGCTCTGCTAGACAGCGGGAGTCAGTCTTCTTTAATCTCTGATAGTTTGAGACATAAACTTCAGTTGACTCCTCAGCCAATCCAGGTCGATATTGTAGGAATAGGCAACATATCTACTGCTCAATCACTACAGAGATGTGTAGTGCAAATTAAGTCAAAACACAATGACTTTAAAGTAAATGTATCATGCTTGGTATTGCCTCAGTTAACAGGTAATTTACCTAAGAAAACATTTGATATTTCGCAAATCAACTTACCTCCTAATATTAAATTAGCCGATCCCACATTCAACCAATGTGCTAAGGTTGATATGTTGATAGGTGTCGATTTGTTTTGGTCGGTTATAGAGGGTGAACAAATATCTCTTGGTCACAACCAACCTATAATGCGTAGGTCGAAGTTAGGTTGGATTTTGGCAGGCCCATTGTATGTTCAAGATATTAGTAAGTCGCGAAACAAATCTATTAATTGTAATCATGTTGCCATTGATAGTACAGATAATTGTGTGTCAAATGAATCATTAGACAAAAGGTTAACCAAGTTCTGGGAGTTGGAACAAATTCCTCACTCAAACAATTTTGAGACTGAGGAGGAGATAGCATGTGAGAATCATTTTGTTACCAATACCACCCGAAATACTGAAGGTAGGTTTATGGTTAAGTTGCCCCTTCATACGGAACCCAACTGTCTAGGCAATTCGTTCATAATGGCTAAAAGGCAATTTATCGCGTTAGAAAAACGTTTTAATAAAAAACCGGAACTGAAGGACATGTATTCAAAATTTATTCAGGAATATTCTGACCTAGGGCATTTATCGGAATCTAGTGTTTTAATTCCACAACAGTCTTACTTTATTCCGCATCATGCAGTGTTAAAACCGACTAGCGAGTCGACCAAATTACGTGTGGTATTCAATGGTAGTGCACCTACAACGTCAGGATATTCCATTAATGATCTGCAGTTAACCGGTCCAAATATACAAGATTCATTGTTAAATATTTTGCTTAGATTTCGCCAATATGCGTATGTTTTATCAGGCGATATAGAAAAAATGTACAGGCAGGTGCTAATTCACGAAGATCAGCGTGATTTGCAAATAATTTTATGGCGTAATTGTGACACTGAGCCATTGAAATCACTCAGATTGAACACGGTTACGTATGGATACACTAGTTCTAGTTTTTTAACTACTCGTTGTTTATGGCAATTAGGCGAGGAATGTAGTGACCCTGAAATAAGGGCCATAATACAAAATGATTTTCTTGTCGATGATTTGTTGACAGGTTGCGATAGTGAAGCTGAATTGATTAAAATTAGGGACGCAATAGAAAATGCTTTGTCAGCTGGTTGTTTTGCATTGCGTAAATACAGGTCGAATTCACGTACCTTAATTTCAGAATCACAAAGTGTACAACGCAATCTGATAATCAGCTCATCATCACACACGTTAGGCGTGGGGTGGAACCCTAATGAGGATTACATTCATTTTCCCACAAATTATGAAAATAGAAGTGACAGCCCCACTAAAAGATCCATATTATCTGATTCATGTAAAGTTTTCGATCCTCTCGGTCTATTAAGTTTGTTCACTATCAAACCTAAAATATTAATACAACAGTTATGGGTGCAAAAAATAAACTGGGATGAACCAGTTCCTAACAATATACTTAAATCATGGCAATCTTTCATAAATAATATGTCTAATATTCGCAATCTATTCATTCCCCGTCATGTGTTATGTAACAATCCTGTTTTAATAGAAATGCATTGTTTTTGTGATGCGTCTACGACCGCCTATGCCGCATGTGTTTACTTGAGATCAACAGATAGCCAAGGTGACGTCACAGTGCGATTGTTGTGTGCTAAGGCTCGTGTTGCGTCGGTGAAGCCGACTACGGTGCCCAGGCTTGAGTTGTGTGCGTGCTTGCTGGGAGCTCAGCTCGCCGCGGCCGCATGTCGCGCACTGCGATGTGTTATCTCTCGAAAGATATTTTGGACTGACTCATCCATCGCGCTAGCATGGTTAGGGGCCAGGTACGATAAGTTAAAAACCTTTGTTGCTAACAGAGTGTGCAGTATCTTAGAGCTTACCGAAGGTTCGGAATGGCGTCATGTACCTACCACGCTCAACCCGGCAGACTTGGCATCAAGGGGAGTAGATGCAAATAAAACTAATAACTTAGGCTTATGGTGGAACGGTCCTTCGTATTTACTTATGTCGGATACGGTTTGGCCTGCAAATAACAAAATGATAAACAATATTAGTGACTTACCTGAGATAAAATCAAATGTATGTACAAATAATGATAATGAAACAAATAAAGTAATCATTTTCGATAAATACTCTAAGTTTTCTAGATTACAACGTTCTTTTGCTTATGTACTTCGATTTATACATAATTGCAAACAATTTAATAATAAAATTAAGGGTGTTTTACAGCCTGATGAACTTAAGGCTTCGTTAGAAGGGCTAGTGCGTCTTGTTCAAGAGGAACTTTATAGTTCAGAACTGAAAATGCTTCGTTCTCAACAGACACTAAGTCCTAACAATCCATTGTTAGCTTTAAGTCCGTTCTTAGATAGTAAAAATATTATGAGAGTTGGAGGCCGTCTGAAATATTCTTCTTACTCATTTGAGAAGCGTCATCCAATGTTGGTGCATGCTAAGCATAAACTTGTGAAATTATTGTTTCAGCATGAGCATTTACGTCTTCTCCATGCTGGTCCACAGCTACTTCTTGCATCCATTCGTGAATTCATCTGGCCCCTTGCTGGCAGAGATCTCGCGCGGACCACTGCGAGGCAGTGCATTGTTTGTAGGAAGGCTAGCGGGAAAACGTTAACTCCTATAATGGGTTCCTTACCTGAACAGCGTGTGAATCCCGACTTCCCATTTGCTAGCACTGGTGTCGACTTCGCAGGCCCGTTTTTGATAACAGATAGGAAGGGGAGAGGATGTAAAATTACAAAATGTTATCTTTGCATTTTTGTCTGTCTACGACTTAAATGCTTACATCTCGAAGCTGTAAGTGAGCTTTCGAAAGATGCTTTTGTGCTTTCGTTGCGACGCTTTATCGCTCGCAGAGGAAAACCTACAGAAATATTCTGCGACAATGGCCGCAATTTCGTTGCTGCGGACAAGGAACTTAAGGACTTGATCTCAAGGCATGCTGATGATATTGCAGGCTTTGCTTCGGGTGAGGGTATCAAGTTTAAATTTCAACCAGCGTATGCACCCCATTTCGGAGGCTTATGGGAGGCTGGCGTGAAATCTGCCAAATTTCACTTGAAAAGGGTTTTAGGTAATGCACATTTGACATTTGAGGAATTAGCCACTTTGTTCAGCCAAATCGAGGCTATCCTTAACAGCCGCCCTTTATATCCTTTATCCTCCTGTCCTGATGACCCTCAGTCCTTATCTCCGGGTCACTTCCTGATCGGACGACCGCTGACTTCAATGCCGTCCCGTAATCTGGACAACTTAAATTTCAACAGATTGGATCGTTTTCAGCGACTGGAACAGCTGCGCCAAGGTTTTTGGAGACGCTGGCAGCTAGAGTATTTAGCTGAGCTGCAACAGAGGCAAAAGTGGAGAGTTCCCACTCGACAGCTACAAGCTGGCGATTTGGTATTGCTGAAGGAAGAAAATGCTCCACCCATGTCTTGGAAATTAGGTCGTATTCAGTCTCTGTTCCCAGGAAAGGACGGAGTCGCTCGAGTTGCCGAAATCAAGACAACTTCTGGCACTTACCGAAGAGGTGTGAAGTACCTATGTCCCCTGCTGGATGCTACAGAGGATGCTTCATTGGAGTCAGGAGCTTCCAAGGCCCCGGAGGATGTTCGTGCACCGCACTAATTGAGATGCCTTGAAGCGATTCAAGCAAGCGAACCCGCAACGCGACCATTCATTCATCCATACGTTCTTCATAGACCACTCATTCGTTCATACGTTCTTCATAGACTAATTCACTCTTGTTCATCTATGGTAGCTTGTAGCTTGCGAAACCATGTTTTTTGTAAGAGAATAATTAATAAACGCATTTTAAAGTTGGAGTCAGATTTATCATTCATCGAACCCTGGGTCGAAACAGTCGGTTTCTTACTAAACTTTAACTATATCCGACGATCCTGCACACTTATCTCTTTTGTTGACTGTACATATTATTATTATTATTTTAAATCTGTTAACTTTATTGTCATGTAAATATTATCTTGTTTAAAAATAAAAACTTATTTAATGATAAAATGATAATTAGTTGTATAATAATACTATTGTACATTAATTTTCTGACGTTCAATAAAGAAAGCCATCAAAGAATTATAAAATTACCAAACCATACATTAAAAGACATTCGACCTAAACAATAAATTTTGTGTTATGTTTATGTTATTTTACTAACGCGAATGAGTTGTGTCGTAGGAGTTTTTAACAAAAATGCATTAAATATCATAATTATGTATAATTTAGGTCAGTTCAATCATATTTTTTACTTTTAAAGTAAATTTTAATTTAACGAGTGTAGTCGCCTCATATTCAAAAACATGATTCTTTTTTAATTACATATTGTAATCCCTCGCAAAAAGCCGGTCTTTTGCTAAGCTTATGTGGGGTAACGGGCCTAACAGAGGAGACCCTTTCATATTTAATCTAAATGGAAAAGACACTGTACATAGAACTGGAGAATGATGCGCAGTTACCTAGTGTATTTTACACAAAATAATAGGACGATGAAGCAAACGCTTATAAAAAAATATAATATGAGACTATAGTTAACACAAGATAATTGCACTCAAAATTGATTTAAATGAATAAATAATAATGAAGACCGGTATTTCGATCCAGTAGCAACCCTAAAATGAATTGAAATAAAAACAAAATAATCAGTTTTTTTTTTATTTCTTATCATATTGTAATGGTTCAAAAACTGTCATTAAAGAAACATTTTAATGTTGGATCCCATAGATAAACGGGTCCTCAAATCCTACACTGAATTTAAACTGTGCCCCAAACTATAAAATTGTTAAAAAGCAGTAACCATTAATTTTAATTAACGACTGTAAGCGCGTAAACGGTATACAACACATATGTAGACACTTACCATGTAACAATCACAGATGTGAACCAAAACAACTCAGTGTTAATCCTTCAATTAACTCACAATTTCACGAACATACTCGTAATTTTCACTTGAAGCGTTCACCACAAAAGTTAAAGTCACTTCACTACGTAACCTCGATACTCGTAGCTCGTAGTACGCTCGAACCTCCCGCTACGCTGCTACGCCGCGCTCTACGCCGGCACGTGCGATCCCCGTAGCTGAGTAGATAAACTGGAGTACAGCCGCTACGAACTAAAGTTCCGAAGTTTACCGAGCGCTGCCGAGCGCCACCGAGACTTTGTAAGCCGTGATTGATATCAAATGAAATGTGAAGAATGAGTAGTTCTAGAGAGCTCTTTGTTTTAAGGATTATATTTTTTGCCGTCGCCGCGCGGTGTCGCTACGATCGTATATCTTTTGAAGAAAAGCTTTTTCCTCAGCTGTAGTGTTTTGATAAAAAAAAAAATCATTTGTTTTAGCTATCTTGATACTAACAAAGTAGGAAATGTCTAATCTTACGAGATACACGGCGTATGTGTATACTTTCGCAGAAGTTTATTTCGTCGCAGTAAAATTAAATAAAGCTCAGCCCACGTTTCCAGTTAATTAGCTCAGTAACACGTTAAGTAATTTTATCCACGCGTTATACTGGATTACCTAAACGATTTCCTCTCGCCTGCTAGCAGCTTTAGCGTTATACGAACTTTATTTTGTTAAAGCGACATACAAGACATTTTTATAGACCTTCAGCATTGAGCAAATGGGTTCGGACATTTTTCTATGGGAGCTGGTATAGACACCCATCGCCATTTTGATTGTTCTTCTTATAAGATGCGGAACACAATGTACCTGGCATATAACTGGGTAGAGGTCACTTAAAAATACAAAAAATATAAATAGACGTAGAAATAGCCCTGACGTTGTCGAGATATTTGGAGGTAAATGACAAATGATGTTTATTACACGACTGCGCTAGAAGGAGGGTTATGTTTTTCGAGAGAATGTATGTATGTATGTTGTATAATTGTTTGGCACGCTCTGCGGCCTGAACGGCTCAATGGATTTCAGCTTGAGAGGAGTCGTTAGATTCGTATTTACTGTGAGTGACACTGGGTATATCAAAATAAAAAAAAAACAAAATGGCGGTTTTTTGGCGCAATATTATGTCTTCAAAAAAAAAAGTTTGTTTCTCAAAACCTATCGAGTGGGGTATCAAAATAAAAGGTTTTAAAAGGTGATTACAAAAATATATACAACTTATATGGTTAAAAGTAATTCGAAGTAACAAATCGTAATAAACACGTAGGTACCAAGAACTAAATCGCCTGCGAAATCTTTCACATTTGTAAACAAAAAAGCTGGAAATAAAAAAAGGTTATAAAAAAAAATTAAAAAAACCCGACTGCGGTAAAATACTTAAGTTAAAAACACTGAAAAGCTAAATTTTAAATTAAATAAATGTTGGAAGCAGGCGGGAACCATACCATTTTTATTATATTTTCAAATTCAAATGGGTCCCGCCTGCTTCCAACATTTATTTAATTTAAAATGGGCTTGTTTTTAGGTTTTTAGTGTTTTTAACTTTAGTTTTTTTTCTGTAAATTGATTACAAAACCATTTTACACTTTTTTTTTCGGACGCTTGGGGTATCTCATATAAAGTCGGGCGGTTAAAAGGTTAATGTCTGAGTCAGTCTGAGAAGGTCTTTTGAGAAAATATATATTCTTCCGTATATCTTGAAAACAGCCTTGGAAACGCTGAAGTAAAGACTTAGATGCGGTTATAAGAGATTGGCAAGAGAAGGCAATTTAAAAACAGACAGACAAACAAACAAACTCTTCAACATGACACTTCATTATACACAAAGGGGGCTCTGCCGGGGTCGACATAGTTGGGAAGCGACTATCGAAGATCCAAAAATGACAGCTGGGACCAACGCCGAGGCACGTGGCAGTCTCGGTAAGTAAATATGGTCCATCCACGGACCGACCACGGTAAGCGTCGCTTAACCTGATCGATCGACCCGTGCGGTTGTTATTACGTAGCCACGAGCCCCTTTATTTACTTACGACTTACTACTTTATAATTTCCTTTATAATACGACTTTATTTTATAATATGTATAAATGTAGATTCTAAAAGGTATTTAGTTTTAATGTATCATCAATTTAATATACTAAGTAAATAATAACTAATACTCATTACATTATTATTTTATCAGGGGCCTTATCCTTTATGATACAATGAACAAAACCGCCAATATAAACTCGAGATTGGCGGGATTAGCTAAGGAGTTGACGTGGTTTTGAATAAGGAATCGTTAAGTGGTCATAATGAATTAGGGCCCAGTGCTTTTAAACATTAACATAATATTATAAAGCGTTTGTTTTTTCTCATAACATTATACCTACACCCTACGGGTAGGTATGTAAAAATGTTTCAATGTTGACCTGTTATGCTATTCTGTAAAAATCTCACCATGAAAACCTAGGTGAAGTGAGCTTAAAGTGAGCTGTCAATATTGTCAATCCCTAGCATCAGGTGGAATGACAGCTCACTTTAAGCTCACTTCACCTAAGTTATCACGCTGATCTTTTTACAGAATAGCACCGCAGTACGTTTGTGCTCACTGTGGCAGACAGTAAATAAACTGTACGTAACTGTACTGTGTTACGTTTACATTCTTTGTTATTTATACTTATTTAAATAATAAATTATTAATAATAATAAATTATGTTTATTTATCTCCACAAATTACGTTGACAGGTATTTATACAAAATTTTGTAATTTGTGGGAGATCTGCGGTGCTATTCTGTAAATATCTCACCGTGAAAACTCAGGTGAAGTGAGCTGTCAATCCACCTGATGCTAGGGATTGACACTATTGACAGCTCACTTGAAGCTCACTTCACCCAAGTTTTCACGGTGAGATTTTTACAGAATAGCACCGCTGGAGTCTAAACTAAGCCTAGACCTGTATTTTAGAACTCCAGGCCCCCCTATTATATCACATAGTAAAGGTTGCCAACGTGGTACAATTACAAGTGATTGATGGTGTGTGTAAGTGTATGTGTGTGTTGAGGGTGTGTTTGTTTGTATGCCTACATTAATTTTATTGTACATAAAATATTTCATAAATATGTATATAATATAAGTAATTATGTAAATATGCGTGGAAAATTAAATATAAATATATTATACGTAGAAAACTACCAAGCACTTAATTGTCTCACCATCTCCGAGTTGCTTCCCATTCATAAAAGCCACCAGACAAATATCATTGTTACAAACAGATATTGATACTAATAACAGTAACTAGTAACAATTTCTGATTTATTTTTTGTTCATCTTTATTTGAAAACTAATTAGTATTCATTTTTTTTTTAATAAAACAGAAAAAATTAAATACGTGTATATTTACAAAAAAAAAAAAAGTTTTCTATTTTGGTTAAGCCCTCTAAACCTAAGCTTGTTGACAGGCCTACACTCTCCTCCCATAGGTACATATTAACAGTGTAATTTGCAAACATTATAAAAGTCAATTATTTTTAAAAGAGTCACCGTGGAGTTCCTACCAGGCTCTTCTCCATATGACACGAGCAATGGGCACCGTGCATCTTCTAACGTTTCATAAAAACCCATATAGGTTTATGTGAAATCAAATATTTTCATTTGAATTGGTTACGAGTTTCCTAAAATGAATGGTAAAGCAGGAGTGTTTGCATAAGGACCTGCACCCTAATTTAAATACTAACATGTTCCTGTACTACCCATGCAGAGAGGGCAGGAACATAGACGCGCAACCTGTTACGAAATGGATTTAGTACATGATTCTGAACCTTCTGGGCGAAAATTTCAACGCATTTAATAGCTGTTCCATATATTTTGACCGCATATGTATTGCACTTTTCAACAAAACAGCTGATTATTTTTTGATAACCGACGAAAGACACTACACTACACACACACACACACACACACACACCCTCACACACTACACACACACTACACACACACGAGTCACTACACTAGGGGGTCTATAACCATGTGCTGAAATCATGACGTCAAAAATTACACGTCAACGACGTAATACAAAAATAATAAAGCTACATCTATTACATTATCAAAAACTAGGTAACTGGTTTGATGTAGCAAAATCTTAAAGGGGTCAACGTTTTTGTAAGATAAAGTCAGCCTCAAAAAGATGTACAAGATGACAAGAATATTCATATAATTTACAATCTTCGTTCCATAATCCATACTTACTTTAATATTATAAATGTGAAAGTAACTCTGTCTGTCCGTTACTTCTACGTCTTAACCGTAAAGGGATTTAGAGGAATGAATTTGCACACGGATAGACCTGGGTAAGGGCATAGGATTTTTATCCCGGCAGTACGTTTCCGTGGGATAATATCCGACCACAACGCGGGGGAAGTCACGGACAAAATCTAGTACTTATTGTATAAATGTGAAGCCACTACTGTACTTGGGTACTCAATTGTAGCTTCACATTGATACAGTATTACGGAACACAAATCGTAGACAATCAAATTAAATCTTGTTGATGCTGACTGTGCAAAACACGATAACGCTACAATATTAGCCAGTGTTGACTGATTCGTAGTTCCACAACAACATTGTATCAGTTTATATGGGAAACCGAAACTCAGCAGTAGATATTTACCGGGTAACGTAAGTTAGTGCCAGCGCAAACTGTGCGTCTTATCTCTGCCTCTAGTCACTGCAACAAGACGCAGAGCTCTCGATTGCGTGTGCGACTAGACGTCCCGACGTGTTTTTTTTTAATCTTTTTTTATGGACGTTTTAATATTCTGCATCGTTCTCACATGCATATATTCAACATGAATGATTAAACAAATATTTTTTAACCATATTATGTTGATTTAAAAGAGTATCCGTGGAGTTTCTTGTCCGTTCTTCTCCATAGGTACCTACTACGCTTCGGCATGGGCAACAACAAAGCTTCATCTTTCTGACTGACCGACAACTTGACAATTCAAAAGATTGGTTTATTTGAAATAAATGGTTTGAGTTTGACAGACGTCGTTGCAGAAGCGATCATTTTCTTTGAGAATCCGAGAGAAACTGCAGCAATTGCCTTGGCCACGCTAAAGCAAAGCGCATCCGATTGCTGTTGTGTGTACGCGTACACCTTGCATCTAGTCGCCATGACAAGTAGCGACTGCGTGCGACTCCCCTAACCTGTCGTTGCGACTCTGCAACTAGACATCAAGTGTTCGGAGGTTTAAACAAAATCCATATGAAAATTGTCGGCTGCAGCCTATCATTGCGTTTAGTCGCCGAGCTATCGCAGTCGCATTTCGCAAAGTGTGCGCTATGTCTTAAGTACGCATTGCGTCTACCCAACGCAACAGTAGATCGAAACCTATTTACTGTTAAAAGGGACACATAAGGATGGCTTTGCATCAGCAAGTAATTAGTATACGAGCGGCGAACCGATGCCGCATTGAACCAAATGAACTCAAGTACTTAGGTGTATGTAAAAGAAATGAATACAGAAAAACTAATCTATGCTAAAGAAAAATACAATAATTAGGTGCTATGGAGTGTAATTTGAATTGCACCTCTTTAATAAATTATATTTACACAGACTCGGATGAAATATAATAATGAAATTAATGACATCACATCACACTAATATTATAAAGGCGAAAGTTTGTGAGTGAGGGTGTGTGTGTGTGAGGGTGTGTTTATATGTTTTTTACTTCTTCACGCTCAAACGGCTGGACTAATTTTGATAAAATTTTGTATTGAGGTAGCTGACACCCTGGATTAACATATAGGCTACTTTTTATCCCGATATTCCTACGGTATCGACATGTACGCGGGTGAAACCGCGGGGCGCAGCTAGTACATAATATAAGTTCCTTTGCGGTAAGAGTTGACTGGTTAAAATCGTCATGTAGGTAAAAACCGTTATGCTTCCTTCATGCGACTTTCTCTCACTCTGTCTCTTTCTTATACAAATGTGTGTGCGCAACCTGTAACCATGGATTAAGTACATGATTCTGAAAAAAAAAATTGCTGTTCCATACGTTTTAACCTCGAAGGTTTGGTTGGTTTGGGCACTTTTCTATGAAGCAGCTGTTTTTTAGGGTTCCGTACCCAAAGGGGAAAAACGGGACCCTATTACTAAGACTTCGCTGTCTGTCACCAGGCTGTATCTCAAGAACCGCGATAGCTAGACAGTTGAAATTTTCACAAATTATGTATTTCTGTTGCCGCTATAACAACAAATACTAAAAACAAAATTAAATAAATATTTAAGGGGGCTCCCATACAACAAACGCGATTATTTTTTTGCCCTTTTTTGCTCGATATCAATAATGGCAATAAGTAGGCACTTGAAATATTCACAAAATACTCAGTTGTATTTTTACTTTAATAATAAAGAATAAAATTAAAATATAATAAATATTTACGGGGGGCTCCCGTATGGGAGCCCCCCGTAAATATTTATTAAAAATTTTTATTTTTTGCCGTTTTTTGAGGTAATTGTACGGAACCCTTCGTGTGCGAGTCCAACACGCACTCGGCCGGCTTTTTTTTTAAACTGTTGAAAATTTTCTACTTTAGGGGGTCTAGACTCACGTACAGACGCCAGCACATCAAGCTACTACAATCTGTCAAATTTCTTTTATAGATTTTCAAATTTATTGCTAAAGCATAAGGTTCAAAGTTGGTTGGCAAAATTTGACAGTTTCGGGTAGCTTGATGTGCTGGCGTCTGTACATGATATACCGTAGATATATCGTATCTAGGAATCATGAGGTTTTCACTGTACGGCGACGATATTGTACCTATACGTATATGATGGTGCATGCTTGCCTTCATAGCAGCGGCTGACAATTACTTCGGCGTCTATTTAAAAACTTAATAAAACCTTGTCAATCTTTACTTTTCATGAAAATAATAGGTACCTACTAACCACGTACTTGCATCTTTGACTTTCTCTTCTTTGGAGAATGCATAAAACGTCGAACGCCGCTTAGTATCCACTGCTTTTCAAAAAATCGAATAACGTTTTAACGCTTTACCATGTAAAGCTTAGGTATTTAACGTGATGTCTTATACAATCTTTCTTCATTATGAATTATTTTGGATAATATTGTTAGTACCAGTTTTCTATAAAGCCATGTACCCGATCTCAAATCAAATCAGACATGACACAAACAATTAAAAATCTACCATCGTAACCAACAATAAATTAGTTTCTTAATCGACATTTTCATCTAAAATAATTAGAGATCCGATTAACCACGAAAGCTAATAACAATTAGGCGTCTCTGAAGAAATTCACTTATCGCTGTACTCATGTATTCATATCCAATACACTAAACATTATAACCCACGCTCATCTCAACAAGTGCTTGTAAATATAACAGCAAATTGCGTTAAAGCAAGCTCATGATTTGCGGATATTGAATTTATTATCATTATGGAACGCACTCAGAAGGGTTAGGTGATTAAACCTTCTACCTACCTACCCAAGACAATCGCTTCCCACTTAGGCAATTTGAGAAATTTCAGGAATATCTTCATTGGGTTCCGAGGCGACGGAAAACTATTGATATAGCCAGATATAGCCTTTCGGCGACAACATGAATAAACTTTCTGACATGAACTTAGTGAGGGTATTTGTTAATGTTCTCCGTATTTCCGCAATATTTGAAAATAGTAGAGTATAGTTAGCGTCCGACTGAATTTCGGTTTCGTTTTCGATTTTCGGTCAAATAAAAATAACCATTTTTATTTATTTATTTATTAGGCTTTTTAACAGTGAGTACACTGTACATGTGTTACTTTATAATTTTTACATTGCAAACTTAAGTCTAAGCGCCTCATCACTTAAACACACAGATAATAACACAATTAATTAAATAAAACAATTAATACATAATAAATGAAGTTTGAAAAAAAAACTGTTAAAGAATTAAATAACATAAACTAATTAATTAGATTAGATTCTATTTTTGAATTTTTTTATATAAGATTAGGTAAATATTTGATTTTAGACTACAGATACCCATTAAATGCTTTTTTTAGAGCAGAGTACTGATGAGTGAAAGAGGTCAATGTCCACTTCGTGCTCTTCATTTTATTATGCAGCATACATTCTAGACAGTGGACAATATTGCCTTAAGTTGGTGTGACATCTCGGCATGTAGAAAAGTCTCCTATTAGAACTTCTTGGCAGTACGTGGCACATGGATTAAGACCCTACTGAGCAAATCGGGACAGTTCAGGGAGCCCGTTACTAACTTCTTAAGGAAAACCAAATCCAGCATATTCCTGCGTTTCTCCAGCGATACCATATTAAAATACTTCAGTCTCTCTTGGTATGAGTTGAGCTTTTTTCTCATATTATTGATATAAGTAAGATGCCATAAGAACCGTTTTTACAGCCGTTCAATGCGCTTGATTTGGACCCTATACTCAGGTAACCAAACCACACAGCAATACTCGAGATGTCTTGAGTCTTGTTACAATAAGGTATTTCATTATCCAGTAGCTTTTGTTTTACAAAATCTATAACTTCATTTAAAATTCGCAATATATGCCCCGTTGCCGCTTCTGATGTGACAAGATACGCAATCAGTAGATAAAATTTGTAATTGTGGCAGAGATCTCAAGAGACCTTAGACATAAACTTGGCATTTTAACATGCCACGTTTATCTTAGTCCTAGGAAAAGAAAGCACAAGAAAAAATAATGAAGATATAACAATTAATAATTTAATATAATCTACCAATACCAACTTTTCTCCTCTAGCATCGTAGTTTTATGTCCCGTATTCACTAAGAAAAAAAAATCAACAACTTGTTTATGCGTTGCGGGGCTCAGCACCTCCGAGGCGTCGGCAAACTTAGGACGGAGTATAGGTATCGCCGCGCGGACGTTACGGAGACGCCGCGCTTTCAGCGATTTGCCTAAGCACAAGCTTGGTATTTCTCTAATTCCGAGCCGAGGCAATGCCATCATGAAGCTGATAAGTGTACGACTGTGCGTTGCAGTTCTGCACCGCTCGACTTACGGCGTGTGTTGACATTACGCGTCTAGCCAGTCTATCAGTCCATTCGTCTGTCCGTCTCTGTATACCAAGACTTATCGCCTGCATAAGCATAATTATTAATTAGGTATTCATTAGTGTAACACATTAATTAAACTACATCTATCTTAACACGGGTCCTCTATCATGATCCTAGCTAGTGATACAATCAAAATGACTAATTTATAGCTTCATTTCCTCGCGACAAGAATCGGCTAACATAAATATGGTTCGTGTTTCACTTACATAATTATCTTTTGTTACGGCCTTCGATAAGTGGTACAGGCATAAAGAACATTATTGGAGATTAGCTTTTTCGCGTGACTTTACTGGGTTAGTTGGTATTGCAAGGGAATATTTTACGAAAATGGTCCTTACTGCAGTTGTAATTAAATTAGTTTACGTATAATCTAGAGCAGTGGTGGCTCAGTGGAAACGGTCACGACTTACGAGGTCGTAGGTTTAAACCCTGACATGTGATTTGCTTTGTGTAAATTATTTCATCACCACTGCTCTCAAAACGGTGAAGGAAAACATCGTGAGGAAACCGGCATGTCCTAGAACCAAAAATTCGAATGTGACCTCTACCAACCCGCACTGGGCCCACGTAGTAGATTACAGTCCACTCCCTCTCGAAGAAACGAGGCCTGCGTCCCAGCAGTGGGAATAATATGATATGATTAAGTATATTACTTAGAATCTCATTGAGTTCTGCAAACTCAGTTATACAATTCCAGGAATATAAAATACGTCATCTCGCCTAAAATGTTCTTTTCTTTTTAGGGCTGATTTTTCAATCGTCAGACAAGTTTTATATGACGAATAAATATGATGATTTGACAATTGACAGATATTTTTCATTCGTGGAATAAAATTGACGTCTTACAATTTTGTATGGAAGAACTGTTAAAAATTTAAAATTATTCGTCGCATAATATTATCTGGCGTCGGAATAATCCGACATTAATATAATATTAATATATACTTAATAAACTTTTTTCTGAAGAATAAATATGACAGTTTGACATATTTTCTATACAAAAGTTGTCAAACGTCAATAATTATTGCTCAGATAAAAGTTATTTGATCATTGAGAAATCAGGTCTAAGACGAAACAAAGAAACGTGATGCCAACGCCTGTCCGTATTTTCGCTTCACCCATCGTGCACCACTAGTGCATGATGGGTGACGAGCGAAACTTAATAATAATATTAACCTATGTAATAATATTCACTAAGCTGCTGTCAGAATATAAACAGTGTTTAGACCACATTATTATTATATATTACAGCCCGTGTATGCGTATAGAACATGAGTTTCTTAATTACAGCTGAAATGGTTGGAAAAACTGTAATGACCACAATGTTTAACGGACAGGACGATGTCTTCTTGACGCTCAATTTATTTGCCTTTTACCCCGTGACTAGTGACCCGCCCTTGCCTCGCACGGATGCTATCTACTGACATGCCAACGTATTGTTAAAATATAGGCATTCTTGTACTATGTCGAAGTTAAATATTAACGTAATATACACACACACCTTCTGGAATAAATTGTCAAAATGATAATGAAGATCGTATCAATCTGTTGCTTTGTTTAGATAAACAACTTTAATTTATATATATACTAGCAGCGCCCCGTGGTTTTACCCGCATAAGTTCCGATGCCGTGGGAATATCGGGATAAAAAGTATCCTATATGTTAATCCTAGTTATAAACTATCTGTGTGCCAAATTTCATCCAAATCTGTTCTGCCGTTAGTGCGTGAAGAAGTAACAAACATACAAACTTTTGCCATTATAATATTAGTGTGACTAGCTGTGCCCCACGGTTTCACCGCATAAATGTATCAAAATTGGTCCAGCCGTTTGAGCGTGAAGAAGTAACAAACATATAAACACACCCTCTCACACTCTCTCAAAAACTTTCGCCTTTATAATATTAGTGTGAATACTGCTAGCGACCCGCCTCTGCTTCGCACGATTTTATGACTTGACAAAACATCGAAATTGCTTTTTTATATTATGTCAATTTAATAGTAATGTTTTAAACACATGAAACTTCCGGAATAAATCCTCAAAATGATAGTAAAACCGCATTAACAGTTGTAGTTTAGAAGAAATTTGCGGTTACACTGACAAAACTCAAAGCATTTATTTCAATTACAACCATGTACAGGCACTTCTGAATTGTCAAAATTAAATAGTCGGTCAGTTAGTCAGAAAGTTGAAGCTAGTTGCCCATTCCAAAATGTAGATCTCTATGGAGAAGAACGGGCAAGAAACTCCATGGACACTCTTTTAAATCAAGATAATTTACAAAATCCTGGGTACATTATTCTTGTTGCTTCTATATGTGATAACAATGTAAAAAAAACACACAAATGAAGAAACAATTCAAAATATAAGATTAAAAATAAGCCTTGGCAGTCATGAACAGCGACTTAAATTGATGTATACCTAGTAGGTGGGTGTCGTTAAAGATGACCAAAATGACACACTTTATTGAAATATAATACTAAATTCAATGAACAGCCTCTCCCATAATGCCTGTACCACCTACCACCGCCATCTTTAACGGCAAATTCAGATCGTTTGTGTTCATTAGTTAGTGTCCACTAATGGAAATGGCTATGACCTAGTGGAATGGCCGCCGGAATGGCCTCGCGCGGCATTTAACCTCTCGCCCCATGTACGTACGTTTTTAGACCATATTTTCAGCTCGGAATGTTATATGCAATTATATTTTAGAGTCTTGTAATCTGAGTTATGTTGGCAACTATGCGCTTGAGCAAGTAGTAGGTACTCGTCTATTTTAATGAGAAATTATTAAACAGATCCTTTATTAAAAAAGTGTGCATACTTTTTTAATAAATGGGCCTCTTTTTCAGGATCTCAAAATAGGAATTATTTGAGGTTCACAAAAAGAGGCGGCACATTAATTAAGTATAGTATTCAATCACATTTTGAGGAAAGCATAATGGGAATTATTAGAGGTTAAGTATAAACGTGAAAAAAGGCAGTTACACATATGCTTAAATGAAGAAGACATTAATAAAGTTCTTGTATGTAGTTTTTAGTCCATTGTCCTGTACAGAAAGGTACTGTAATAATAGATTACTTGGGCTACCGACTCATTCATATTGCAAATGTTTTCATTTTTCTTTTGTTATATGATTTAGGGCTCTCTGATTTTTCAATACTGGCTGTTTGACAGCTGTTGTTTATGAAATATGTCAAGCTGTCAGATTTATTCTACCCATAAAAGTTATCCGACTGTTGAAAAATCAGCCCGTATAAAATTAACTCTTTCATGAGAATGCTTATACTTAGTTCGTGCAATCCACGAAGACGCGCCCCACTCTTTTTCCTAATCTCTTACACTACAAGTGTGCAACATTCCGCTAGTGTTTTAGTTTTTTCGATACACATTAATTACTTATTACTTAATGGATAATTAGCGTGTATCGAAAAAACAAAACAATAGCGGAATTAACTGGCGATATTACAATTAGGAAAAAGAGTGGGGCGCGTCTTCGTGGATTGAACGAACTATACGTGCCTTTAATGTCTTACTTCACACACCGCGTAAATGAGACCTTTATTTAAAGTCAGGGAAAATAATTATTAACAAACTAGCAGCACCCCGCGGTTTCATCCGCATAAGTTTCGATCCAGTGGGAATATCGGGATAAAAACTATCCTATGTCCTTTCCCGGGGCTCAAACTATCTCTATACTAAAGGGTTTGAGTAAAAGTGGCATGATTTTTTAAATACGCGGCCACTTATGAAAAGTGGTTCGTTAAAGAGAACACATTAAGACATTCATTTTTTTCTATGAACGTTACTTTCCCACGTTCATCGAAGCCGAGATATTTAATGTGAAAAATCTATAAAATCAAATCGCTATTTGCTTTAAATGGTGTCTATTTCATTCACTACATTGTAGTTTTACTTCTATTTCTCTCTATAACTCGTGATTAGCGATAAACAACAACATAAAAGCCGCCCATGAGCCCACCAAAAGCACCGATCTCCTCGCTCCGATGCAGTACATTTATGTATATAACTTCGTACATAAGAATAATTAACTAATGTATTATATACTAAAACCTTCCTGAAAGTATGTAGATCACAATGAAAGAATTACTTAAAAAACAAAATTCAAAATGACTTCATTAGTTTTTGAGAAAATCGCGGACTTACAAACATACATACTTACGGGTCGAATACAGAACCACCTTTTTTGAAGTCGGTTAAAAACACCCGACAAGACGTTTTTAAATGTTTTAAATAATTAAGGTTTGTGTAAAAATATAGTGATTTTGTAGTAGTATTGTTTTTTATTTAATTATCTTATAATAATGCCATACATACTCCTCCAATAACATGCGTAAGTTTATGAATTTATATATTGTGTCATACGTGCTGTATTTGTTCACAATACATATACGGGGTTCCGTCTTTATTTCGACGACATGATGTTGAAATTCTGCCTACTTCGATATCATATATTTCAGCTCCGATATTACTTAGGGCAAAATTCTTTTACGAGTCATTATTATTATATATACCACTATGCGTTAGCAACAATAAACTAAGTGGCCGCTCAAAAAAAAAATCATGCCACTGGTTCATACAAAACTACCCAAACCCCTTTCATCTAAATCGGTTCAGCGGTTTAAGCGTGAAGAGGTAACAGACAGACAAACACACTTTCACATTTATAATATTACTAGCTGCGCCCCGCGGTTTCACCCACGTAAATGTCGATCGCGTGGGAGTATTGGGATAAAAAGTAGCCTATATGTTAATCCAGGGTGTCAGCTACCTCCATACAAAATTTTATCAAAATTGGTCCAGCCGTTTGAACGTGATGAAGTAACAAACATATAAACACACACACACAAACTTTCGCCTTTGTAATATTAGTGTGATTAGTGTGGATATCAACTTAAATTGTCCATATATTAAAATCACAACGATATTTTTTTGATAGTTGTTTGAAATGGCAAATTGACGCAGAATGTCAATTTGCTTAACAATCAATGTCCCTGGCTGTACTTTCCGGATTTAATGTTCGACTAGTAGTCAAATTCATTCAATCAAGTCTGGGTTCGTCCTTGGAGTTATTGAACGCAATCAACATTATTACATTTCTCATGATCCTACATCAAGAGATCATTCAGCGGTCGGAATGTGGTGGCGAATCCGTAACCTACGGGACTTTAAATCCAAACATCAAAATAAAGTTTGCATGTTGTGAGACGAAAAATAAAGTAAAACAACGCATGGTTTAATATCAAATCCTGTTTAGAATTTACCTGCTATATATTTTTCATTTATAAATGATAATCATGATAATAATATTTTATTTCTGTAAATTGGTTCCAAAAAACACTTTTACAATTAGTCAAAAGAAATAATAATATTTTAAAACTAGACGAGGAACTAGATGAGGTAAGACTTAATAACAACGTAATGATAAACTATACAAACAGAGTTGAAAACCGAAAACCATAAACGGTGATGACGATCAAGCAGACCCTAAACCAGAACTAATTGATCCTTCACAAGACAAATTGTTTCGAACCATTGTACAGCATGAAACATGATTGCTTGCCCACGTTTTAAGGGCTTCTCATGAACCCCGTAATAAAGTTCATGGGTTTAATTCTCAGCACCCATAATGTAAGGTAATCTAATTTATAACTTCATTGCTTTCAGGTGAAGTAAATTTACGGAGACAGTGTTATAGCGGTGTTGTTTATTTTACCTTGCTTTAGAAGTACATCAGGAAATAAAAATGGCTATTGACATTAATTTTTGTTTCTAGCTGTACCTGCTTGCGACTGTCAATGCTTTGCATTTTTTTTTTTGCGGAACTTAAGAGGAGATTTTTTATTAACCTGAGTGTATGTTTAACAAGTATCCGTTTCTTTATTGTGTCATAGGCAATAAAAGAGCGAACGGTTTTTAAAACTCAGTTGTCTCATACATTTGGGCCGAGTAGGTAGAGTTTTGTATGGGACAGCTGACAATTTTTTCACGATTGCGATTTTAGTCCCATGGAAAATTGTTCAGTTTTATGGTTAACACAAACACACCCTTAAATATGACCATACATTGCTCACTGTATAAGGAAATTGCCTTTTTTGAGCCTTTTCCGTACAAACGGAAGTCGGTTTTTTATTTTTTTATATTTAACATTTAGTTCCACGCAGATTTGATGGCCCACCGATACAATTAATCCTTTTTTTCCCATTTGTGCATGCGTAATCGTTTCCACATTATCGATTATTTATTACATAATTTGAACCTAGACTCCAAACGCCAAATCAGAACTACAAAAGTAACGAAACGTAAAATTATCATTTTTACACCTTTATTTTTCCTTACAACACGGTTCTTTCGCATATTCAAAGTTTAGCCAGCAAAAAAGGCTCATACATATAATAAAACGATTCGTTTGGATTGGTCATGATACTCTGGAGCGCACCTAAAGGTATAAACCTGGCAACTGGGACTATGGATATGGTCGACGTCGTTTCTGCACATCTAACTGTCTGCATATGGCCTGAAAACCAGCGGATTTCAAATATTGTGTAATTTTCTTTTTGATCCACTTGGCCAAAATAGCTGGAAGTCATGACGAATAGGCTCGTATTTCAATGTTGTAGATAATAAATAGAATACTCTTTATTAAGTATAGGTACACCATATAAAGTACAGATATTAAAGTTTACATAGGGTGACACAATCGCTAAAAGCGATCTTTTAAAGACAAACTATTTAACTTTTAACTTTTCAACCCATTTCTATTAGATATGTCAACAAAAGAGACAAGTATGCAGGATCGTCGGATATAGTTGATGTTTAGTAAGAAACCGATGGATGTTCTCGAATAAAATTCAATTTAATTGATAGAAAACAAACAGCTCATTTATCAAATTAAATTTCAGTCAACAACATTCATCGGTTTCTTACTAAAGTTCAACTATATCCGACGATCCTGCATACTTATCTCTTTTGTTGACTGTACGAATATCAATTGTCACGCATAATTATGGTATTTTGTGCATTGTTTTAATTTTGCCCCCCCCCCCCCCCTATATAATTTTTCCTGTGTCCTACTATCTATGCTGTGCCTGAAATGGTTCATAATTGTGACTAATATAATTATTTCCCTACCAACTATATAGGGTGACTGGTAATTAGTGACCGATACCTAAACACGTGATTGTACTCATGATAACAAACAACTTTTACTATGGAACCAAACCTGAAATCGCGAAAAAAAATCAGCTGTTTCCTACATTTATGTTCGTATAACTCGTCAAAATGTAGGGAACAGCTGATTTTTTTTCGCGATTTCAGGTTTGGTCCCATAGTAAAAGTTGTTTGTTATCATGAGACATGAGTACAATCACGTGTTTATGTATCGGTCACTAATTACCAGTCACCCTATATACATTATGGTACGCAATAAAGAATTAAGAATAGGTGCATTGACACTCAACAGACACAAATTCCCTACAATCTTACACAAACATCTAGACACGAAACAACTACTTGTAGGTAGACCAAACAAATGCTTGTTCCGCAGGAAAATTTTTACATAAAATATATTTTTAATGTAATGTATTATTAACAGAGGACCGCCGTCAATGAAGATGATGTAAAAATATCTCCAGGAAAGAAAACTCTTGAAAGTAATGGAAGAAGGCAGGGTAGTGTGATAAGAGGCAAAAAACTCATCTTAAAAAGGGGTTCTATTGGATATGAATTAAAGCATATTATTGAATGACATAAAAGTAATCAACAACCGTAACCAAGCGACACGTATTCAGTCTAGCAGTGGCGGATTTACACATTTGCCGCCAGTAGGCTATTCAAATTTTGCCGCCCCTCTCTATAATAATGTATCAGTTCCTAGATTATTTTTACAATCCAACAATTTGGTTCAAATAGCACAAGAAATAGTTTATGGGTATATATTTCAGTAAGCCTTTTATACCGTTAAAGATTTTATTGAGGGCTAAAAAGCTTGGGATTGAGCTGCTTACAATTTTTGCATTTTGATTTTTTTTTTAAATATATAGTATACTAGCTTTTGCCCGCGGCTTCGCTCGCGTTAATTTAGAATTTGACAATCAATTCAGGTTGTACTCTGCTTGTTGTTTGGCCGTTGCACTCATGGGCTCAGAGCGGAACATTATTCTAGGACGCTCCTATACACAACGTTGTATGTCCTTCTATTTGGCGCTAACACGTACAAATTCTGGGCATTGGACACACGCGAACATGCTACATATAGCTGGTTATGGGAAAACATGGCTTTTCCAAATGCACTCCTGCTCCTGCAATGTTTGCCCTTGCGTTTTATTAATTGTAATAGCAAAACTTAGTTTTATTGGAAACTGGAGTCTTTTAAATTGAAATGGTAGGTCAGTGGGGATTATTGGGATTCGATGTGTAATTACATTTTTCCTTTTCCCACACCAGTTAAAATAGTGGCACCGACTATATTTTGTCCTAATTGTGTAATCCGAAGCCTCGTCCCATTATATAATCGGGGTACATCTAAATTGCGCATAAGCAATTAAGTATAACGGGTACACCTAATTTTAATTGAAGTTTATGCGAGGGTGCACCTGACAAAAATTATGCACAAAAAAACCTTCGATGGTCATTCTTCCACAGAAAACCTAAACACCGCGATTCAGAATACGGCGTCATCAGTACAACGCCAACTATCGAACAAATTGTGAAACTGTTGAAATTATGCTACAAAAACGCTGTATTGACACTCGAGTCACAAAATGTATTATTTATAAAAAAAACTCAAAATTACGAAATAAAAAAGTAATTAAAAAAAATTAAATGGTCTTAAAAAAAATTAACTTAAAATTATGAAATAACTTTAATTTCAGAAGTCGGTGGCAAGAAGCTAAAACTAAAATACAGTTCCCAAGACACAGACTTCCGAAATTAAAGTTATTACTTAAAACTAAAAATTACGAAATAAAAAGTAGGATTTAAAAAAATTAAATCGACTTCAAAAATTATGAAATGACTAATTTCGGAAGTTGATGGCAAAAAACTAAAATACAGACCGAAGATTAAATTTTTTTTTAATTACTTTTTTTTTCAAAAATAATACCCTCGCGGGCATAGGACATGATATTCACACGGGGATCGAGACTCATGCAGCTGAAACCGCGAGGCGCAGCTAGTTGTAAATATTCGTATGCCGCTTTTAGCGGCGTTTGTGTCCTGAACATAACTCTACTTACCATCCTTGTACATACCATTTCCTTTGAATAAATATCTTTCGACCTTTATTTTCTTTTGCTGCGTCAGCAAACGGTATTGCTGAATAAAATTGTGGGTAAAAATTATAGAATTATATTTTTTCGTGTAATATTTGCCATCGATACGCTAAGAAGAACAAAAAATATCTTTGTCTAATTGTCTTTGTCTTTGCGACTGGTTGCCGTCCAGCGGGGTAATTGTGAAACACACTATCAGTAGCAATGGGTCTCGTTTTGACAGTTCAACAACATTCATTGGGTTATTTGCGTTGTTGAGCGGACATTTTTTTCGAACAATGAAGCAATGAAAAAAACCATTCAAAATTATTCAGATTAAGATTAATAGTGTTTTACGCAATTAGGGTGCTAATCGTGAACCTCTCAGATAATCTCACAACATCTTGAATACCTCTACACGATTTCGCACACATATTTAACTGAACATCAACATTTACAAGTATCTTGTACGAGTAACATTTGGGCATTTCGTTTTCCTCATCCTTGATTGAGATCGGGACGTGCGAGTGAGCGATGCCAAATCAAGATGGCGTAACACCCCGATTCTAATCAATTAAAAGCGCTCTAACTTAGTCAATGAAAATGTTTGGGCGGAATTGGCTTGAAATATCTCACCAATCTGGAAGTAATTAAAGCCATAATGACATGGCTGTGAACGTATATTATTGAAGTTTTTCGTTAATTATGTTAAGTAGGAAGGTGACTAGTTTTTATTGTTGTTGTAGATGGTGTTTTATTTGTTATTTTTGTATAACACATCTAGTATTATTCTATTATATCGTTTTGTAACTAGGAATAGCACAATATTTATGCAGACAATAAATAGTATTTCGACATGGACGTGGGTACAAAGAGAAACATTCGGTGATTCATAGCGATGCGATTTGAAGACAAGCTAAGTTCGTTATTATGCATAATGAGCCTATAATGTTCCCACTGCTGGGACACAGGCCTCCTCTCTGTGAGAGGGACTGGGCCGTAATCTAGCACGCGGGCCCAGTGAGGGTGGGTAGATGTCATGTATCTTCGAATGTTGGTTCTACAACGTGTAATTTTCCTTCACCATTTTTCAAAGTATTGTGCATTAATTAGTTATAACGCATTTAAAATCACTCGCACCGAGATTTGCTAAACAAGTTTACAGATAAACGTATTTCAGACATCGCTCTGTTTTTATCAATCATTTGAAGATGATTGAGACATAATTATGTTTTAAATATGTTTAGCGCTAAAGACATTTAGTGATGTGTGGTGCAAGAGGGCATTAAGGGGCTTACGGGACCTAAACACAAAAAACGCAAGTTTTAGAAACAATAAAAGTATATGATCGACTACAGTTAACAAAAAAAAAAAAAAATAAGGATTCAGAAGGCAGTACTCCTCGATACGGCTCGCATTGTGAGGAGGTTCCTGTCTCTGGAGCCCTAACCACCGGTAGCTTGGACCCTGTTCCCGACACCGGCGGACTACTATTTTTTTATATTTTTAAATGTTTTTTTTTTTACTTATTTTTTATACTTTAAGAAATATTTAAAAATATAACCGAATATGTAAATAGATAAATAAACATAATAATAATATTGTTCAGGATATATGCTAGGTAGATAGTGTGTTGAAAACATAATAAAACTTGTTTGGTACGATAGAAAATAATCATGAAGATACCTCTAAAAACTTTCTTTTTACAATACAAACCATACTAATATACATACAATCAATATGATTTTTTGCCAGATTATTCTACAAGCAACATAATAAAACTCTATTGTTTTAATTTTTTGGTCCAAACAATAGATTTTTCGTAAATAGATAATTGCTTCATATTTTGCATTAAGTTACCAGCGTTGTGCCATCGCGCTTCTCTTTCTTTTCTATGCAATCCGGCAGTGACCGCGCTTTAGGTCATGAGTCCTCGCCGATAAATTAAGTTTAAATTATATTAATCTCCACAAGCTGTCTCGCCCTCCTGTTTGCTAGCCACACTCATATGGCTAGGAATACGATATGCCGCGGCTGTGCCACCAGGTATAACCGGTTTTATTACATCCAATTTTATTTTATGCTCCTCTCATACCCGTATTGATCGTTCGATAGATCTTTATGCATCTAAATCTTTATTTGAAGTCCCAAACGACGTTTTAATGTTCTGTCCGATATGTATGAACCGCTGGACACAATCTTTCATTTGAGTTTGTGAAATGTGACGGAAGTCATAATATTTTCACCCCGTAGATGGATATAAAAGTAAGACTTTGATTTTTAAGCTATTGCATAGCTTTTATCTTGGGCTTTGAGCGCGGCGACCGAATGAAGAAATTCCGTAACGAAAATAAACCTAAGCATCGTCTAACGTCGTATCAGTTCGGCAGACTTCGGCACGGTGTTTGTGTGCGTTGCTATGCAATAGCTTTACCGCGGCAGTCCCCGAGTGCCACACGTATTTTTCTTTGTCTATTGTTCACCTTGTTGTCAAATGGTTTGATGGTTCCTTGCCACCGTCACCGTCATTGAATAGGTGGCTAAATGGATCATGTGAGCAACAGAATTTTAGATTTAAACATGGTAAAACTCATTGGTCAACAATCAACTTTCAAAGCGAAATGATTATAGCTAAATGATAAATAAATGATAAATGATTTATTTCTGTAAGTAGGTTTGTACAAACACTTTTACACGTCAATCATATTTAGCTACATTTAGTGACACCATAGTGCCTGCTTATCAGTTAGATAGGTATTATCGATTGATCAGGTTAAGCTACGCTTGCCGCGGTTGGCCGTGGATGGATGACCAACTTTACATACCAAATCCCCTCCGTGCCTCGGAAAGCACGTTAAGCCGTTGGTCCCGGCTGTCATTCGTGGATCTTTCCCGAATCCCGAAAATCTGACAACCTGTCTTACCAAAGGGTATCGTATTACCCAGAAACTGGGTTGTGGAGGTCATATAGGCAGTCGCTCCATGTAAAATACTGGTATTCAGCTGCATCTGGTTAGACTGGAAGCCGACCTCAACATAGTTGGGAAAAGGCTAGGCAGATGAGTTAGATAAGTATTATAGAACATGATATTAATTAAAAAAAATATCTTACATTTTACGTCTAAAAATTTTGTAACTTTTGTTACAAACGTGAGTAGCTAAATATTATAACTTTCAAAAGAATTTTACCTAGCACAGTCATATTTCTTTGTATTTTTGTCGCAGAATATTTCGTTGTGAATGTTCCAGACTGAATAAAATCAGACTTTTGTTTTGAAGAATTTACGATTCTTCTCTAGGAAATATAAAGACGTGAGCAAACTCGCAGGTTTAAGTAGTGAATACCTGAGCGGTACCAATGACGTGGGTCCTTTTACAGTTACTGACGCTGAAGAGTAATATATCCTTCCCATATTCGTCTTATTATGATTTCCACACCCGTTTCATATGATGTTACGTATTAAAATTATACATTAGGTGCGACGATTTATGAAACTGAGACTGTCGAGTTTTGATTTTGAGTAGGGATTTTATGACATGAGTAATCGGTTTACTTATGTGGACATGTGGAACCAAGACAAGCTTGAAAGTGGAGATGCTTTGTTTGGTTTTGAATTTAAATAACGAAATACCGCCTTGCGTTAAAAGGTAGGGACACACGCATAAAGGTGGGGACGTGCCTTTAGCCTTCCATCAATTTTTTTTTATTGCTGCATGAGGCTCTTGATCTCGATCACGCCTGATGGAAAGCGATGGATATGATCGAATGAGCGTGCCCAGAAGATGCCTAAGGCACTGGAACTCCCACGCATCGACGAAACACAGCAGGCTGCTTGACGCCGCGGCGTCAAGCTGCGGCGTCGCAAACCAGGCGCAAACCTGGCGGGCGTCAGCCCTACCACCGCAAGGGAAGAATTGGCCAGTCAAATAAGGTGTTGGGTGTGACTGTCTAAGATGCGCCGAGCGCTCGGTTCAGTTGAGTAACTGGCGGAACAAACTGCGCTACACGAGGAGGCTTCTTCATGCATCCCAAAATTGCAATTGCATTTTATCCTGTGTTGTCCCCGCTGCAGGGCAAACGCCTCCCTTTCTTCTTTAATCAACTTATATCTATCTACTTTGTAACGCAGCAACAATCTAGGACCTAAATCGTTGCTCCGTTACAACATTTTTGACCTAAATTCTAGGTAAAAAAAAGTTATAAAGAATTCCGATGTCATAAAATTCCTCACATGGACGGATCACCGAAGAATTTTTTATTTCTTCGTTGTTCCGTCCATCTAGTAGTTCAGACAATTTTATAATACACACATCAAAAGTGTCTAGGGATCAAGCATTTTTATGCGGATTTCTTGAGATTGAGATGTGGCTTTGTAATAAATTTATGATTTTATAAATTTATATGGATCCTTTTTGGTGCATTTCATAATTTGAATCAGGAACTGTGAATCAAATTCGAGTAAAAGATGAAAATCAGCTGTCAATATTTTCCCTATAAAAACATACAACGCATTGAAGACATTATTAGTGCTACTGTTTCCCTACTACTGATTAAAACCAACGTTATTATGGAGCGGCGACGTCATTTAAGCAGGGAAGAAATGCTCAGAGCCATGGGAATGATAGAAGCTGGTTCCCGGCAACGTACTGTGGCTTTAGCTCTGAATACAAGTCAGAGTGTTATCAGTTGACTTTGGACACGTTACCGAAGCACTGGTACCGTGGCTGAGCGCCATGGAGGACGGTATCGCTGCACCACACGGAGACAAGACCGATACATTCAAATCTTAACTCGAAGAGCTCCAACAATAACCGCCATGATGTTAGCCGTGAGGCTTCATCACTCTTCAGGGAACTTAATTAGCGACCAAACAGTCAGAAACCGCTTGCATGAAGTGAACCTTCATTCCCGAAGACCGCTACGGGTACCACCTATAGCAATGCACAATCGTAGGATTCGATATCAATGGGCTCTTGAACACAGAAATTGGGCAGAAGAACAATGGCGTTTCGTGTGCTTTTATGATGAGTCTCGTTTTGGTATGAGACCGGATACAAGACGTATACGACACTGGAGAACCCCTGGACGCCAACAGCGATTAAAATCCTGCCAGGAAGTCCATCCTTATAGTGGTGGAACCATCATGGTATGGGCGGGTATTTGGATCGGCGGAAGAACTGAGTTGATTTGGATCAGAGGCAACCTCAACGCTCAAATTTATGCTGAGACGATTGTATCAGACGTCATCGTTCCTCTACAAGTGCAAATCGGTCCCTTATTTCAGTTAATGCATGATAATGCACGACCGCACACCGCAAGAGTTGTAAGACAGACTCTCGCCGCAGCTAACATCAATGTCCTGCCCTGGCCTGCTCAGTCGCCAGACTTGAACCCGATTGAGCATGCATGGGATATGCTACAGAGAAGAGCTCTGCCGAATATGGAGGGTATCCAGTCGCAAGAAGACCTTTTTTTGTTGTTGCAACGAACATGGGCTGCCATTCCACAGCGTGATTTGGATGAACTCATTTTGAGTATGCCAAACCGATGTTCTTGTGTTGTTAGTGTTCGCGGTAGAAACACGGATTATTAATTGTTTAAGTTACCCAATAAAATTTTAAAGAAAACTGTTATTTCAGTCTTTTTTTCGAACTTTTGTGTTAGTGGTTCAAATGTCAAAAATCCCTTTATTAGGAAAATGGCAAATTTCTTTATTAATGCAAAGGTGACTTGGTTTATCGTTACTGTGACAAACGAAAACACTTTATTTGATGAATCCTTAAAGAAAATTTTAATTAATATCAATCAGGAGAAAAGTTATTGCAAAAATATATGTTGATCCCTAGACACTTTTGATGTGTGTACTTCTAGAACATTTAATCTTATAACATTCGTTTAAAGCGTTAGCTTTAGTATAAATATCTTATACATAGGGCCGATTTATCTAAGTAGATAGAGCTTAGACTATACCAGCATTTTTCGCATAGTTTCATCCTTGAGACGCTTGGTCCGGAATACCTTTTTACGATCCAAACGCTGACATATAACAATATACAAGTACCAGCATATTATTCAACGTCCCGCCCGAATAACTCGACTAACTGCGGAATGTCTAATTAGGAAACAGGTGCTACACAACTCAAGTTCAAAACGTACAGAAGTTTCGGACACTTTGCAGTCCATTGCGGCACTCGCACACAATTTATAGATTAAAATTACTAAGAAGCTCGCAATGAAATGATAAGTTACAGGGCAGAAATTAAATCGCAGTTATGGTTGTGTTATGATTCCCTTCCTGCTTATCGCCGTTGAAGTTATGGTAAATGAGTATTCATACAAAGCCCCAATAATAAACTATTACTAAGCTATTAAAAATAACCATTTACTGTTTTTCGTGAATACCTTAGCTTCGATAAGTCGAAATGATATATGTAGGTATATATATATAGCTATCCGGCCCTGCTTGAGTTTTTTTTATTTTTTATACACAGACACCTTCCGGAATGACGGTGAATTATGACTGACGTCAGTGATGATAAAAAGGTTCAAATAACGCTTTTATGCATCGTGATTGCATGTCAATTCCTTATTGTATTTTACACTTCTATAAAAATAGTAAAAAAATTGGGGAAATCTAGTGTACAGACGCCAGCACATCAAGCTACCCGAAACTGTCAAATTTTCCCAATCAACTTTGATCCTTATGCTTTAGCGATAAAGTTGAAAATCTATTAAAGAAATTTGACAAATTGTAGTAGCTTGATATGCTGGTGTCTGTACCTAAACATAATATCTTTTAGTTAATGAATACCTAAACATAATGGCGCAATAACTAGGTACAATCCACCCCAAAAAGAAATAATAGGTACATTAAATTCCGTACACTTTTTGTAGAAGTATTCCACTCAGAGCACTGATTTGAACCGCCAGTAGCATTAGGAACAAAATTTTTATTGTATTACTTAAATAAATTCTTGTCGATGTATGTTGATGTTCATCTTGTGGAGGCTGACTGTACCTACGATGGTTTCCATTTCACTTATACGCTTTTACGCCAACCCTAAAATTATTGTGCAGCAAACTGATTTTAATCTGTGTTATTAGGTCTCAATCCCTTTGGGGTTTAATATAATGGATATGAGTCATTTGAAATGTCTGGCGTTTGGTCCCCTCGGCGTGAATGTGTTGATCCGTCATTTAGATACAATTAATCAATTTGAACAGTCACAGGACATGCGCCGTACCTATAGAAATCTATGTGATAATTTATTGTGAGTATCAAAACAACATCATTCAGAACAACTGTTTAATACCAAAACATACAACAATTATAGAGTTAGGTAGGTATCCACTAGGCTTTATAGAAACAGGTGGTTTCTACTTATATAATGGAATAGTTACAAATAAACTGTCAAAAAAATATAGTCCTACCTTGTAATCTAACAATTAATCATTTAAGTATATTTCAGCAATTAGACTTATAGCAAAAAACAAAAAAAAACCAACAGAAAAGGTACAAAAAGAGCATAAAGACTAATAAATGCATACAAAAAAATGTTACCTATATTGGGGTTTTATTTATAAACGTTGCTTAAAGTTACGAAATGATTAGCGACTGCTCAACCATAATATACTTTTTGATGTTTTAAACGTCCTTTAACTTTAATCAACGTTTATAAATGAAGGGGTTAATGTTTTTAACATACATACATAACCCACAATTACACTTTAATTTGCCATTATACTTAACTAGTTAAATGGAAGCTGATATAATTAAAATTATACAGGTTCAGTTAAACAAACAGGTAATGTTCGATAAATTTGTCATTTCACATAAACGCCCGTCAATGGTATTATTCTATTTAATTAAAATATGATGCCTAATTGCCTAGTCCCGAGAGAGATTGTCACAATTATGATTTGAGTACTATTTAATTTAATTATTATTCAAGTATTTACAGTTATTTTGAATAAAACGTGTACCTATATTATAAAAACGGTAATTTATTGTAATTAAGTTATTAAGTCACGACAAAAATCTATCATTAGCGCCCCTTTATTTTCATATTGAAGTCTTTCAGCTCCACCGCAAACCGTGCCTCAGCGCAACGAGCACGTGGTCAAAAATTCAACCTTATTATGACAATTCAAAGTAAAATAATTTATTTCATATAGACCAACAAAAGGCAGTTTTAAACGTCAACATTTAGGAGAAAAAAATACGTGTGGCACTCGGGGACTGCCGCGGTAAAGCTATTGCATAGCATACGTCTAGTCGCACGCACACAAACACCATGCCGAAGTCTGCCGAACTGATACGACGCGCGACGTTAGACGATGCACGGCTTTCAACGCTGCACAGCTGTGCCGGTCGGAGTGGGGGGTGTTAGGTTTATTTTCGTTACGGAATTTCTTCATTCGGTCGCCGCGCTCAAAGCCCAAGATAAAAGCTATGCAATAGCTTAAAAAGAGTTGATTCTAGTTACCCCTTCCGTAGTTTCTTATTTTATTTTATTTGATAGGAATAACAAACAGCAGTATATTACATAGTAGGCACACAATATAAAACTTATAATAAAAGTAACAAATACACTACTGAAGACGTTATCCACAGATTACTATACAGAATAGCTAGCTGTTAGCAGAATAAATTAAAAAGCACTTGTTAGCTAATTACCAGGGTTATAATCTCTTAAAATAGTCGTAATTTCACTCTTAAATATACCTTTGCTGAGAAACATAATATCAGTAGAGCCAAACTGTTTATGATAGGTGTCAACCAGCCGATGTAATGGCGAGCGAGCGCCTGAGTGGAGAAGAATGGGTAAGAAACTCTATAGTTAATGAGTAATTTTTCATAAGGCCTTATTTACATTTTTCAGCCGATTGGAAACTTCTATGGAATCAGATAGTCGGGCAAAATGAAATTTCCATGTTATAAAGTAAAAAGAAATGCGACGAAGGTATGTGTAAATAGTTTTATACCTAGGTACTGTAGGTCCTAATTTCAAATAGCCTATTCTTGTGAGCAAACCACAATTTTTTTTTTTAAACAAATACCTCTTTTTTTTGGTTTTCGGGGGGAAACTTTCGTCTTTGGGGATAAAACCAGGGAGTGTGGGATTTTTACCTCACTAAAACCACCCCGGCGGTCACCATCTGCACTGTGGAAGGGGCACCGTTACCTCTCAAAAGACCAATCCGGAGCCCCCTCTGTGCAACGCCTGTTAGGGCACATCTCTGGGGAAATACACAAAAACAAATACCTACCTACTAAATAGGTAATTTTAATTAGTCGTCTACAATTTTTTGAACAAAAGAAAACCTCGCACTAATTGACACGTTTAAGCATATAAATTATTACATTATCCAGCAAGATATTTTCCAACGTCAATTTATTCTCGTACTATCTCAGTATAAAAAGTACCTAGCTGATTGGTACATGCATTAATTTCTTCTCTCTCAGTTTTTCAAGGAGTATTTTCAGAACATTTACACACATTATTCAATTATTACCATATTGAATGCTAGGTTGTGATGTGCAAAAAGCAAGGAGACGATGGATATAAAAACACGAGAGAAAATGGCATTATATAATAGACGCTTCAGTAGGAGCGTGTTTATGTAAAAATCTCCAGCGCTTAGCCATGATAGAAAAGAAAATAAATGTTTCAAGCTTGTCAACAAAACTATAATAATAAACTGGCAGATTTTACCAATGAAAAAAAGTATCATCATTAAAATTTAATTTCAACGGAAATACCTACTACATTATGCCAAACCAGCGTCAAGCTGGCTACAGTCATCCATGTATAAAGATTCAATCTAACTCACAAATATCAAAACTTTAAAAAATACCTCCTTTCACAGAGCTCTCGTTTCACCACCCAGACGGCACCGCCTGAACAAAAAATAAATAAAAATAGACGCCTACATAGTAAAGGCATGATCTTGAATTCGAGGGATGTAAGATAGTTTCTTAGACACATAACCCTCGAATTCAAGATCATTATGTCAATCTCGAAATCGATAAGGGCAAACTTATACGACCTTGATCGCCTCGTCCATAACGCGCAAACTCTTCACGTTTTTATCTCCAAGTTATAACTTTACTTAAAATTCCTGAGCACCGACGTTCTCAAAACACCTTAACCTCAAGGAAAAACTTGCGACCTCAATAATGATGTCAAAAAAGTTTCAGATACCCACAGGCGAAACAAAATATCGTTAATAATGAGCGAACAAAAGCTTTATGTACGAAAAATGTGGACGACGACGTTTCATTATGTTAAGAGGTACAATACATTATTATTTTGTTTGTAAAATAAAATGGTCTGAACCACATGCTGGTTCTATTTTCAGGATTTCTTTTAAAATATTATTTTTCTGGAACATCGTAGCTGACTATTGTAGTATAAGCAAGGATTATCGTAAAACGGGGGATAACTTTGAACAGGTTTTGAAAGATTTTTGTGAATACCTTTTTTATCATCCCAAATTCCATCTTTTTTGCTCCAATAGAACAATGTCTTTTGGGTATCAAATGTATGAGAAATTTAAGCCCTTCCCACCAACCACATTTTTTTCTTATTGTTGAAGTAACCTCGCGTGAGGAGGTTACTTTGACCGCCTGCATTGGAATGTAAATTATGTCAATGATCTAACTTTAAATCATTAGTAAAAATGGCGCATCTGAATGGTTTGTTAAAGTTATTTATTTTTTCAACAATAATTATACATTATACAAAACAGTTTTATAAGTACAAAAACCGAATCAAAATGATCCATGAACTAGTGAAAGATTATCATAACAAATAACGAACGAAAATTCATGAAATGACTAGTAATAACTAAGCAGTAAGAGGTAAATTAAAATAGAAGTATGAATGGATGATGTATGACCATACCAGATTGGAAATATGTCATCCGCCCTGCATTACGAATGATAAATGCAGTTCATTCAACCAACTGAATTTCACTCCCAGCGGACTACTACTAGTTTTAGCTGGTTTCATGGCTTTGACGAGTTAATAGGGAAAATGGTATAGCATATTTACCATACTTGCTTATATTGTTCAAAATGGTATAGTATGTTTTTCTCATTTTCCTGTACCCGATATTTTAGTTTAACCCAGATACAAAATGGGTGCCTGAAGATGGACGGCGCCGCCGAGGTCGGCCCAGAAAGCGGTGGCGAGATGACCTGGACGCGTACCGCGAGGGCTGGTTTGAGGTGGTGCGGGAAAGGAGTGCCCGGGGTTGCCATATAGTACCTACACTTCGTTTTCTCTTTTAGTGTCTATTCTGTTATTTGCTATCCTTAGAGAACATAATGGCTTTCGACATACATGTCATGTTCGGTCCGATTTGAACTAAAGTAGCACATTCACTATCAAAGGATGATCAATGTTGACCCGTGATGTTGACGTTAAACCAACTAGCTGAAATCATTGCCGCGACGTCAAATTTAAAATCCACACACGTCCAATAGCATCGCGCAAAACAATAAGTTATTACAATTTAACTTTTACCTCATTATTATAGAGTATAAATTAGAATGATTGCTGTAAGTTTGATAAAAATCTCGGCTATCTAATTTTGGTCGGTTACGTCAAAATTGGTCATTCAAATATCGTAAATAGTACCTGCTACTCTAGGACTTTTCCTTATTTTTTTTAGCAAAGACAACTCATTATTTTTTTTTTATAATCAGCTATGCTCTAATCTCCACAGTCTGCCCAATAAAAGTTGTGAAAAGCAATAATTTTTACTGTCTCACATAATTTGCGAGTGAAAAAGGGTACCTACAATAAGGTATTGTAGATAAAAAGGCTTTGAGGAATCTCTTCGCGCCCCCAAGTAACGATTGCAGTCCTATCTGCCAAACAAACTGTAATAACAAGCACACCTTAGCACGCCTGTGATAAATCCTCAGTGTATGGTGTAAGGAATAAGCTTTATTGAAAGAATAACAGTATTGGATGGATGGAGGATTAATGTATGATGCGTCATTCACTTGGTGGGAGCTTAGCTTTATAATAAGTATATACTGATATGATAATAAAGATTCTTCATCAGCGAGCATTTTTTTTAATAGGTTAAGTTGTATTTGGCTAACCATTCAATAAAACTATCATGTAGAAAGAGATAAACTCTATATATAAATTTGAGAAATAAATTCTTTAATCCGATGCAGATGTGATGAAGATGAAGTAGATTTGATGAAGAACATGGCGACAGACTCGACTATAACTTAGGACTAAACATAAGTGGCGAAATGTGGTGTATTGTAGGCACAAATCTGGGCTTTGCCGAAACCAGGCATGATGATATTTTTATGAAGAAAACAGGGACGGGTGTTGTAGCGTAACGTGAGACTGATTGTAAGGTCTTGGTGGAATAAGCCAACATTTACCGAGCCGATAATGGGCCACACCGAATACCTAAGATTGTTTATTACAGCTGAGTGATTTAGTTTCTCGATTATAGATTTCAGTTTTTACTTAGTTAACTTGTTAAATTCACACAAAGTGAAAAAGAGGCTGCTTAGTCGAACCTGCTCAGCAGTCAGAAAAACGTTAAGCAAAATGTGAAATTGATAAAAATCTAACTTGGTCAAAATTTGATTTTTATCAATTTCAATAAACCGTCCCTTTTATTTTTCCGTCGAATTGGCTACTCTATTTCATAAAATTTAATATAAATTATAGCCTCCCGACCGATTTCGGTCACGGTGGCTAATCTCAACGGAGATTAACCCTTCCAATCCGCAGCAGACGCACTGGGCGCCGGAGGACGCGGAACGATCTCCGGCCGCCTTAAGGTGAGGCCTGCAGGCAACAGACTTGGGGAGTTTGTTGCCTGAACAGTGAAAGGCCCGAGACGGTGGCGCGCCGTGTTCCGCACGCGCCTCTCTCTAGAGGAATGGTGACCGTTTGCGGCCGCTGAGGTTGACGGGGTCCGCATGGATTCATGTGGGCCAACACCTGGTCGGGGGAGCGTGACGAAATGCGCAAGCACTCCAGCACCCTGGCTAAAGGTAGCAGCAGGACACCGTGTGGTTTTAGTCAGTAGGAGTCTGACAGACCCCTCCACCCACCCCAGGGTGGTGGACATCCATGAGGATTTCCACACGAAAAAAAAAAAAAAAGTACGCAGGAGATATTATAGTGCACAAGTAAAGTATGTGCGTAAACACAGGTGCACTTTCTGTTCCTTTACTCTCATAGTTCGATGGAACGGCAATCCGACACGACCGGGGAAAGAAAAAAAATATTAAAAAAAAGTACTAACTAAGTATTGACTAAGGTACTTACCGAGAAAATAGTTAGCATCTGTTATAATTTACTCTAAATAACAACACGTCTGCCAACCGTGACGCTTTCCTTCCCTAGATTCATTCGAAATAGGTACCATTTAACGCAGCCAAAAACAAGATCTCCAATTTAGTTTAAACCTAAATTAAAACTAAACAATAGATAATTCAAACGGTAAGCAGTGAAAGATCCTAAACCAACACAACTATTCAGGACTACAAAATTCAGGTAGGTAACCTTATCTAATCAGATCGTTGATGAGACTAACAACTGTTAACTTACATTTAAATTCCTTCGAATCGTCCTAAATAAACTTGTTAAATAATTACTTTATTATTGTAAGTTTGTTTAGAGAACCTAAAATTAAATTCTGTTTACATCTTTTGTTCTTCCAAACAGGCAATGTGCCTAGACCTTTCCCAACTTTGTTGGGGTCAGCTTCCAATTTAAGCGGATGCATCTGAATACCAGTATTTTTCATGGAGCGACTGCCTATTTGAAGTTCAAAAGTCTGACGCTTCTGGCTACCCGTAACGATTGTCAAAGATCTAAGACTGACAGCCTTTAGCAACGGCTTAACGTGCTTTCCGAGGCACGGATATGTAATGGATTGTCACTTTCGATCGACCCGTGTGGCTGTAAATATTTAGCTATGAGTCTCTTTTGTTTTTCCGATCAGTATGAAAGTAATCTCATCCGCCTATAGGTAAAGGTCACACGTGGTCGTTTTATCTCCTCAAACAAGGTATGGACAATTAAGGATCGATTATTTTAGTCCAGAGCAGTGGTGGCCCAGTGGAAACGGCCGCGACTTACGAGTTGCAGATCGTAGGTTCGAACCCTGACAGGTGCTTTACTTTGTGTAAATTATTTCATCACCACTGCTCTCAAAACGGTGAAGAAAACCATCGTGAGGAAACCGGCATGTCTTAGAACCAAAAATTCGAAGACATGTGACATCTAGCAACCTGCACCGAGCCTACGTAGTGGATTGCGGCCCACTCCCTCTCACAGAGGAGGCCTGTGTCCCAGCAGTGGGAACATTGTAGGCTGATTATGCTTATGCTATTCTAATCCATTTCTGTAAATCGAAACAGACGAAAACCTATCATGAAAGAGTTTTAATCTCTGTTAAACTTTAGCCTTAAATGAACTTTAGCTTCAAATGTCGCTGTGATTACTATAATTATGTTATGTACATATATGTAGTATAAAAAATTCACAGATTTCGTGCCTCACACGACTATCAAGCACATTGGAAATGAATCTACGGAATTCGAAAAAATATTCTCGCTGAGCGACGAGAAAGTCGGGATAAGGAAAAGGTTACAAAATAAAACTACAACGTTGAATGATAATGTCTTCTGACTCTTTTCAAAAAGGTTAGGCTACAGGTGAAATCCTTAACCTGATCATCTTTGGTTTGGGCTCATATTGTAGCTGACTAAATTGTCCAGAGGAGTATTTCTCAAATTTTTTATATCATTCTTCGTTTCCAAAATATCGAGCGCCAAAATAAAAAAATCCGAAAAAAATTGATTTTTTTTCACTATTTCGGCCATAACTTTTTTCGTTTTTGACTTTCTCGAATAATTCTTTTTGCACCTTACAGCTCTAGTAAATACGCGTCGTTTGAACTTTTGTTAAATATCATATCTTCACAACTCTCCGAGATATAAGGGGATCACACTTTTTCGTGATATCGCAGCCTATACTGGAGCGAACGAAAAGACATTTCCAATGTCAACAAAGTCGCTTTTCGTGTCTGCCTGTGTGACCGTTTCGATATTTTAAATAGCACAATGAATTTTAATGCGGTTTTCATCATCATTTAGACCATTTATTCCAAAAGGTGTAAGTGTATAAAACATTAATATTTAAATTAGGTATAGCACACAAATCTTAACGTTTTAACATGTCGCTCGTAACAACATATTATTATAATATAGGTAAGAATGGTTTAAAACTATCAGAGGTGTGTATGAGGAATCATGAAACCAACCCAATTCTAAATGTTCCCATCACTTGCGCCCTCTGAACTTCAGGTTAGAAGACAATTGCAATCTTACACAAAGTATACGAAGTTCGCAGCAATAAGAAGCATTGAGTGAAAGGGTGGGTACACGATAAGATTTTGTTCTGCCGCGACGACTGTTTTAAGACCACCGCTTTCAGCCGGCAACAATATTGTCTGAATGAACCACGTCATCAAATTGCTCGAGATAATACGCTTTGAATAAAAAAAGACAATAGGTATATTATCTTGAAAGAGGTCTAAGGAACTTTCGTGGTTTCAGAGTTGTTCGAGAATACGATGTTTTAACTTGATATTTTTTCGCAGTGTCTGCAATATTTCGTCTTAGATACAGGCTCAATTGCCGCATAGGAAAGTGTGGGTAACTCAAATTATATACGAGTACATGAGCACTGGTTATCTAAATTATATCTATAACATCATTATCAAGAAATACGTGACAGCGGTAAAAGGAAAACTTAATCTCAGGTTTACAAAATAGATACGTGATTTCATTCATCTGTCTATTAACCGGTTTAATGTTAATGCTGTAATTATAGAAACAATTGTCGCGCATGGATCCACGTATGAAGGATTAAGCCCGTAATGTCCCACTGCTGGTCTGGCACTTGTCACCCTTTCTCTTTTCCAAACACGTCTATCCTCTGCTATTGTATGTCTGGAGGCCTACCACAAGCTCTTAACGCGATCCACTTTAGGACCTAAACTGAACTGTTCTGCTAATTCGTACCATGACGTCAGCTTAACGATTCAGTTTAGGCCGTGCCATCTGCTGACAGCGATTGTCCCAAACTGAGTCGCAAGTTTTGGTTTCATTCATACTTGTTTGGTACCATGACGTCCATAGAGCAGCTCAAGCGATGCAGTTTAGGAACCTAAACTGAAATGTCTTGTTTTTTAATCGTTTTTAATTAGATCATGGTAGGTCACCAGTCCTTTCGGTAGTAGTCAAGTTCATTCGTCCCATCTACTCTACCCCTGTCTTGTCCAAGACCAAAACGGAGAAGACCTTCCTTGTTTCCTTTAGCCCAGCTCATCTGATATGCCGCAGACATTTGGGTCTAAGAGCGACTGCGCGAAATATGACAAGTAAGAAATTAAATTAAATAGATTTCCAGAAACGTTTCCGCGTAACTACCAAGTGTAGGTTGGTATACTGTCTCAGTCTTGGGACCCAATAAACATGCTGCAGAAATTTGAAATAAACACATGATAGCAGGCATAGTAAAGTCCAAGATAAAGAATGAATCGAGAAAGATAGGTCAAAAAGTCAACTATCTAGGTACTCACCAAGAAAAGTAAAACCTAGCCAAGACAGATTGGCCTTGCTTAAAAATAGCCTCTGTTAGTGAACCCGCAGTATATCATACGTGAAGTTTTAGCTCAGTATGCACGGGCCATATCTCAGTGTCTGCGTAAGTAAGGGATGCAGGAAAACAACGGCTATAGAATATAATAATGTAAGTTGGCAAGGCAGAGAATTTTGCTTCCCCAGCCAAAGCTTATATAGGAGCGCTATATAATGTTGTGGCTTGTTGTTTCATAGTTTACTAGACTTGGGTTAAAAATAAGCCAGCAGTAACCTTCGTAGGTTTCATATTATAAAGTTGTGGACGTTTTGATAGCATGGTGTTTAGAAAATGATTGCTTTTCATACTGTGCGTTTATGAGAGGTTCAGATTGTTTCTTTATTATTTAGAAATAAGGTTGATGGCAATAGGCTCGCCCCCCTATTACATGGGACTAAAACATACCTGGCGAAATGTGGGTGTACCATAGGTACATCTATTCTCTGCCCAACCCTTCGGGCAAACAAGTCATGATGTTACGTTTATATTACAGTCAAAGAGATTTAAGATAGAAATAATTGAATGTCTATGATATAGGTATTTAGCCACGCTACCACCTTGATGACAGCACGAATGAGATGAGAAGATAGGTCAAACTCGACACTTTTTTAGATATTAAATGTAGCCTATTTCACCCGGACCCTAATACCGAATCGATTGACACCTCATTCACCAAAATCGGATGAGTAGTTTAGGCGCTACGGTGGAACACACGTGAGTGCAAACAAACACACATACATGCATACATAGACTACTAACAAGCAAAGGGAAATTGCTACTGAAGGCTGCCATGAGGCGACGCAGGAGTAACCGGGCATACAGTTGTCCAAAATATAGCAGCCAAAATATGAAGAGAGTCAGGACTGGTGGTCATGACTCTCATCATATTTTGGCTGCTGAGATCAAAACTACAAACGTACTATACAGGAAAGTTTTATAAAAATGTGGCTGTTATTTTAGTGTTATTGTGGTGTCTTACGACTTCCACGCGAACGAAGTTGTAGGCAGAAGCTAGTAGACTAATAAAAACATAACCCATCCATTTGGCTTAACCGTAGTCGGATAAATAGGCATCCTCTTCAATGCTGCAATCTTTATACCTTTGCTAAGAAGAGTAATTACATAATGGGCATACCTATCTATATTTCCTTCTATTTCTATCCCCATGTAAAGCAATGGAAGTTTACGAGCTGATAACTATGAAATACGATCAATTCCCGTTTGATTTCACATGCCGGAACGATGTTTCGCATATAGATTTGAATTGGTTTGTGTAAGCAATCGCTAATGCTCTTGGCATTCGCAATTGCCAAATGTAGTGTTAGTGCGTTGTGTTGTTATGGCGTTGTGGAATAACTCTTAGGTGTAGTACACAAATAGATATTTGTTTTGAAATGCAAACTCACGTAGGTTTCATCAACGTCTACACAATCACTCTAGTTTGAAAAATTCTGGAAATATCAAATTAAACACACTAGCCGAAATGGTGACTAAATGTAGCGCTAGCCTTTTCCCAATTATGTTGGGGTCAGCTACCAGCCAGAATACCAACTAACTTAACATGGACTCACTAAGCTTATTAGGCCACAATGTCTGAATTACCTTTCAGCCGCGATCTTATTTATTTATTTTATTATTTATGTACACACAGTAAAATACATAGAGATGTAACATAATTATGATTTGAGTACAAAGGTACTCTTATAATATATATATTATTTTTCCATATTTTCAAGAAAATTATGATTTTATTGTTAACCTAAAAATATACCTACCTATGAACGGTACCCAATAACAAATTTTTGTGTTAATTTCAAACTTTGTTAAGCACATTCAAGTGGGGTTACCGTAGCTTCGAACAACACCGACTAATCCTCATCAGAATAAATATTCCAGTAACCTCTCGTGTACGCACAGTGAATCAATATTGTCTCATCGTATTTTTGGATGAGCAGCGTGCCTACAAGTTGTGAGTGTTTTTGATTACGCCGTCGGAGCCGGATTAAGCGCCCATTTTTACGCTAAAATTTCTGTTGCCAGCCGTTAAAAATATTGCTGTATTAAGTATTATTTCTTCGGTCGCTTTATTTATACATTTTATAGGAAATGTAAAAGATTTCATAGGAAGGTATCACATTCAAACAAACACAGTCATCATACCTAACCATTATTATTAACTTTGTATCTAAAACGTTTCCATTACGAACGTTTTAGACACATTTGCAAATCTCTTTCATGGTTCGCACGACCTTTTACTGAAATACAACACTCTTCGTTGAAGAATTTTTTCCTGTTTTTTTTTATTCACTTATTTTTGCCGCCTGAATATTTCAAACATACCTAAATACTTCTTACAAATATACGTTGGGATCCAAAACTAACTTGATACGACAAATGAGCTGTCTACCCGTTCCGCGCGGTTACCTGTCCCAATCTACGGGCAAACCCGGTCTTGCCGGCACAAGTTTTTTAACCGGCCTATCCGCTTAGCCAACGAGGATTACGTACCCGGAAAAGTTCCTGGCCGTTCCGGGCCTATGCATACGCACATCAAAGAGATATGCACTGAATAATTCGGTCCCGACCGAGATTTATCGTATACCTACACGACACAAACAACGTTATGAATTTTTTGTAAAGGAACACGTCTGGTAAAGTAGTATTCGATAAACTTTGCAGCAGTAGGGAAGTTCTGTGAGGAATTTCAATAAGGTCGCGTTAACTGATAGTTCGGATATTCGATACGAAATAAGATCTATGCGAGCTCAGCAAATCAGATTAGAATGGCGAACGTGCCGCTTTTATGTAAATGTACCAGGAGTTCCTCGTGCTTATTATTGTTTTAGGGCGATGTAACACACGGTAGGTATTTAGAACTTTTTTCAATTCAATCAATTAAATTTTATTTCAAATAACCATGACTCATTTGTTAGTAAAAAACTTATCCTATGTTAATAATTAAGATAGCTTTTATATACATCCTAAACAAGACAAATTCCTGTACAATACACAAAGCGGCAGTATTGTCCGACGCTTCACCGCCATGGGAAACGGCGCAGCAGCGATTCACGTACGGACAGTCCAGTCTGCTCGAAATTAGCGGCAGGATACTGTTGTTGCTGCCCCACACCCCACGCACCAGGGACGCGCAGCGTTTACGCATTGTAGAAAATAAACAATCCACATGTGCGTCCGCGAACATCTCTGATATGCTGCAGAAGTGGGGCAGCCTCAACAGCACCCTAAACGCGTCGTTTTATTACACGCGGAGGGCACTGTACGATTTTTGAGTATACCTAGCCCACAGGCTGCTCGTGTAAAACGTCGTGCAGTACGCTCTGGTACAACGAACAAACCTGCGAGCCAGCATGTACGCTCTAACCGACAAGGCCCTCCGCGCCCGCTCAATGTCGTCATCGTCCCTGAGATCAGGGGTAAGTATGTGGCCAAGAAATTTGAACTTGTATGCCCTCTCTAATGGCATACCATTAAGGTAAACTGGTAGTACATAAAAAATGATCCCTACCCCCGGCCTCAAAGACCATGAATACACTTTTTTTACAATTGTAAATTAAGCCATGTGAGTGCATACTCCTCACAAATGGCTACAAGCTCTCTGAGGCCACAGACTGACTCACTCAGCAGCACCATGTCGTCTGCGTAGCTGATACTATTAACGCAACCTCCATCCATATGACAACCTCGATCCTACCAATCAACCCGTCGACGTATAGGTTCAAAAGCGTTGGTGAGCCCTCCTGTCTCACCCCGCACTCCTTTTTGCAGCAGCATTTTGTACATTTACTATATACACTCATCATCTACATAGCCTTTTCCCAACTATTTTTGGGGTCGGCTTCTAGTCCTAACCAAATGAAGCTCAAAAACCAGTGTTTTACGTTGAGCGACTGCCTATCAAACATCCACAACCCAATGGGTAACACGATTAGCCCTTGATAAGACTGGTCGTTAGACTTTCGGGCTTCTGACGACTAGCGATCGATTATGTACAATATAAGTATAACACTAGGTATGCATAATTATGTTTTTGAATAAAATTATCTAAAGTATAATTATCAAGCATTGTTCGTATCTTTTTATTGCATTACGAAACAATAACTTCTCATTAATGATATAATTTGGACAGTTTTATTAACTATAATTACAATATAACTATATACACTAGATACTAAAATAAACGAATAACTAACCTAATATACAAATAAATAAAAAAACCAAAGGACACTTAGGCGTTGGAGTACTCATCCGTATCGCTGTAATTAATATTGTATTAATGTACAGCAATTAGAGATCCTTTCGCAGCCAGCTAACAATAATAATAAGTGTTAAATTAATAAAGTTTTTATTTAATTAAGTGTTTAAATCCGAGTGCATGGCACGCAATGGTAGCGAGTTAGTAAATGCGGGGGGGAACCCACAGCCACCTTAAGACGTTACCAGTACCTATCAACTTCAAGCTAAAAAGGAGTGTATTAATAAGACTAGCCTACGGGGAAGTTTCAAGAAATATGTTGCATCGACCGATAAACGTAAGAACGACATTGAATTTTATTTTTTACTCAAGATAGTAATAGATTTTTAGGACGCGTGTAAGTATTCAATTTCTAGGGTTTCGTACCCAAAGGGTGCCAACGGGACCCTATTACTAAGGCTGTATTTCATGAACCGTATTAGGTAGACAGTTGAATTTTTCAGTGTGTATTTCTATTGCTGCTATAACAACAAATAATAAAAATAAAATAAAGATAATAATTAAAGGAGGTCTCCATTCAAGAAACATGTTTTTTCGTTTTTTTGCCCTGTGTTGTGGTACGGAACCCTTCGTGTGCGAGTCCGACTCGCCCTTGGCCGCTTTTTATTTAACAATTATTCTTAAATTAAGATTGCCTACATTGGTAAAATATGATATTATAATAAAAGTACCTAAACAATAACACATTTCGTTATCTAGCAATACTAATTGCAGCTGCTCAAACTTTCCGCGAACTGCAATGTTCCTGAGGCGCTCTATAAATATATGTTCAATACTCTAAGAAGCGAGGACTTAGTTAATTTTATGCTGTTCACGGCTACTTTAATTTCTCGCTTCGCTGATAATTCTGGCGTCGCCAACCATGGAGAAAATCTGGGCAAAACTTCAGTCCACGATATTATTTAAATGCAGACGATGTACCTACACTGTGCGCTTTCATATTATATTGAGTCTGCTTTTCTGGAGAACTACACGGCTACTCGAATGAACAACAAATACTTTAAGAGTTTGTGTTCGTTCATTTTAAACGTTTAATTTTATATTTCGTCTTGTTTGTTTCTTTTGATTTATTGGGCTAATTTTCTTTTTATTTCGTAGGTCTTTCTTCTTCGTCATTTTTTTCTACTTCGTCATTATCATGCACAGTTTGCGATTCAAGGCTTCTCATGACAGGCCAATAGAGTTTGGTCACTCTGAAGTCAATGTCATTATACAGAATCCTAACTAATATTATAAATGCGAAAGTAACTCTGTCTGTCTGTCTTTCTGTCTGTCTGTCTGTCTGTCTGTCTTTGCTTCACGCCTAAACTACTGAACCGATTTGTGTGAAATTTGGTACAGACATAGTTTGGAACTTGAGAAAGGACATAGGATAGTTTTTATTACAAAAAATAAAATAAAAAATAAAATTTATTCCGGACATACAGCGCCATCTATTGGTCAAGAGTCGGCATCAATTCAGTACTGAAATTTCATCGGAAAAATGTAAATAAATAGTAAAAAGGTATGAAAATATAATATAATACAACTTTTAGTACAAAGAAAATGCTCTAACGGAGTATAGATAATTCTATTAGTACTATATGTCGAGTTGGTGATCGCGCAATGGTGTCGATCGTTACACGAGTTCGGTTCATGTTATTGTTTTAATTCATCGGAAAAAAGTAAATACATAGTAAAAGGTATGAAAAAAATTATATCAATATAATAAAACTTTTAGTACTTACTTACAAAGAAAATGCCCGAACGGAGTATAGATAAATAATCCGAGTTGTCACTATGCTCGATAGATGGTGTTGGGATCGAAATAGATCGCGCTATGGTTTCGTTACACGCATTTGGTTGGGTATCGGCCGAGCGCTTCTGTCGTGGAATTGTGGCATTGTGGATTGATCGTTTCGTAAATTTAAAATTGGCTGCGTTGTATTAGTAGATTAAAAGGTTTATTTGTTGAGTTGTCTGGTGGTTGTTTTCAAAATTGGTTCCGTTGTATTTGTCGATTAAAAGGTTTATTTGTTGGGTTGTCTGGTTGTTGTATAATGTACATAGATATATTTTTACATTTCTATGATAATGTAAGTTTAGTTTGATCTCGATTATTAGTAGATACTAAAATTGTATGTCTAAATTCGTTTTAATTTTTAAATTAATTAGATCGTTCCTTTTAAATTATTTAGTTTTAAGCCGAGATCGGGAACTATGTGGGTAAAACCAAAAATCTGCCGGAAGTCACTATTCCACGCGAACGAAGTCGCGGGCAAAAGCTAGTATCATCATAATTATGAGGGCTAATAATATAACTGTGTAAACTAAAATTGGTATATACCAAATTTAGTTTTAGACACAGTTATATTCGGAACGTTAATAATAGAGACTAATACAGATGTATGGAAGAAAAAGACATGTTGCGACGACCCCAAATAAATTGGGATAGTTGCAGGAGAATGATGATATTGGGGCTTGTGGCTAAGTAATAACAGATGCACGGGCCGACCGATCAGGTTAAGCTATGCTTGCCACGGTTGGTCCGTGGATGGGTGACCATGTTTACATACCGACGCCCCTCTGTCAGTCTTTACGGGTCGTCAGAAGCCCGAAAGTCTGACAACCATTCTTACCAAGGGGTATCTTATTACCCAGTTACTGGGTTGTGGAGGTCAGATAGGCAGTCGCTCCATGTAAAATACTGGTATTCAGCTGCATCCGGTTAGACTGGAAGCCGACCGATAATTATAAAAAGGCTCAACAAATGATGAATGATGATGTTATTCGGAAAGTAAAATTTTTGTAGGTATATCGCCCCATATGATTAACGACATCACAAAATTGGGAGCAATCCAATTCCGGATTAATTTTGACATTGAAAAGTAAGGAAAGGAAGGAAAGGTCCAGAAAAAACAGTGGAAAGGTAAATGTGGAAGCCATTTCTGAGATTTTACTCGCACCCTTCTTCCACATGATTTGACTTCATTAAATATGCCTGCTTATAAAAGGTCAGCCGTCTTTTGTTCCCCATACCTAACCCGGAATATTTGTTAGGATTTTTTGAAGACTTACAGTTTTACAAATTTTGCTCGGCTCTTTTAATTGAGAATGGTTGCATAAGCAACCATTATTATTATTATTATTTATAATGAGCCTAATTACCCAGCGGCCATCGTCCAAAAAGTGGGGAACTAATATTTTCATAGGCCTCCTCTCTGTGAAAGGGAGTGGGCCGTAATCTATCACACGGGCCCAGTGTGGGTTAGTAGATGTCAAATGTCTTCGGATTTTTGGTTCTAGGATATGCCGGTTTCTTCACGATGATTTCCTTCACTGTTTTGAGAGCATTGGTGATTAAATTATTTACACAAAGTAAAGTACCTGTCTGGGTTCGAACCTACGAACTACAACTCGTAAGTCGGGGCCTATACAACTGGGCTGCCAATGCTCGCATTTAAAATAAAGGAATTAAAAATAATAGAAATATATTCTGTGCTCAACAGTTTAGAAAGTTTGTGGCAAATTATTTTTAAATTAAACCAAATAAAAACGCAAATCAACTACAATTTTCTATGCTTTTTGAAATCAGTTTTGTGTGATTGACAGCCCAGTTCTTAGGGATATCACATAAATAAAAGTAACGTCAATGCCATATACCTAATTCGCTTATGAAAACCAATATCTTGACCAGAAAATACGTATACTACCGATAAATTCGTATAAATAAAACATGGACATGAAAAACAACATTGCAGTGTGTTCATAAGATTTTTATATCTGGCCTCCTCTCTTCGGGAGGGAGTGGGCCATCATCCACCACGCGGGACCAGTGCAGGTTGGCAGATGTCACATGTCTTCGATTTTTTTTGGTTCTAAGACATGCCGGTTTCCTCACGATGTTTTCCTTCACCGTTTTGAGAGCAGTGGTGATGAAATAATTTACACAAAGTAAAGCGCCTGTCAGGCTTCGAACCTACGACCTACAACTCTTAAGTCGCGCCAGCACTGCTCATCACACCTTATCATCACTTTATAGGTAGATATACCTACATACCTACAGCAAAATCAAACCCAACCCGAAAATCCTAACCCAACCCCTGAAATTGGCAACCCGTCTTGACCAAGCGTGGTGATCAATGCTCGTGCTTTCTCTGTATGAGAAACGCCCTTAGCACTGCAGTGAGACAGTCATCAGAAAGAAAATACGTTTATTTGCGGCAAACAAACACATAAAAAAAAAAAAAAACAAAATAACAATTTGGGAGAAAACATGCGTCACATCTACACAAAACATCATAACCACCACCATCATCATTCTCTTGCTCTTACCCTAATTTATTTGGTATCGGCGCAACATGTCCTTTTCTTCTAGACGTCTTTATAGTAGTCGTCATCTCCGTAGTCACCCCCTCTCTAACCAATAACAGGCTGGTATTATTCTACAGCAACTGTTTCTGAGGCTTGCTGCGACATAGACATAGATAATATAAAAGGAGAACTGACTGACTGACATATCAACGCACAGCCCAAACCGCTGGGTCTAGAGATTCCAAATTTGGCACGTACGTTCCTTATGAGGTCTAGGGGTGCACTGAGAAAGGATTTTTCAAAATTCATCCCCTAAGGGGTGAATGGGGGGGGGTGAAATTTCACGCGGACGAAGTCGCGGGAAGAAGCTAGTCCGATATATGAATGTTTAATTAACCTTACCAAATAATTATTATGTACAGACGCCAGCACATCAAGTTACTACAATCTGTCAAATTTCTTTAATACATTTTCAACTTTATTGCTAAAGTATAAGGTTCAAAGTTGATTGGGAAAATTTTACAGTTTCGGGTAGCTTGATGTGCTGGCAACTGTACCACAACCTGTAATAGGCTGATCTCAAATAAATTATATATTTACTTAGTTATAGTAATAACGTAATTAAAAAATTGCTTCTTGTTAATTTGTGTCCTAAATTTATTTTTATTTTAAGAATTTATTTTATACTTTTTGCTGTGCCCTACAGAGTCCATAAGTGTACCTTAGCTTTAAGCTATTGTAACACCTCTACAACATTATGGAACGCAAATAAATATATGAATATTTGTATAAGAATAATATATTATGCTGGGACGTAAAATGCATGCCTCAACACGCATGCCTCTCAAACAGATGCAAGTTGATCATACGAGTAGGTACCTTATCATGCCCAAAAAATAAACCTAGCCGAAAGGTCCATACTCACAGGTGGACTTTACTTTGAAGTATTTTAAGACTGCCAAAAAATCCGACGATCGCGTTACGTAGAAGTGTACGCACACCATTAATCTCCTTCAAAATAAAACGTCCGCTTTGATGTTCCAGCTGAAAAGATACATTATCCTATAATTGGCATGATCATCCTTATGTACGCACAGATAACAGATGTATTTTTTCATTATTTTTTACCGAAATTTGTTTCACTTCAAAGAATAAATTATGAGTACCTTATATAGGCTTTTTATGACAATGTTTTATTGTACTTGTACTGCTATAATTCAACAGATACAGTTCTGTAGTACTGTGGTAAAACTTTGACCTTGAGCTGGTCTACTGTAGAACGGAGTTTTAATGGAACAAGAGAATAAGATAGCTTAAATACTGGTTTTGTTACCAATGACGTGAGGCCTCCTGTACAAACAAACCGACGCCGACGCCCGGAGCGTCTCCCGCGGTGGCTGGGACGTGAGGCTCTCTCCCTCAACCATCCCTTCGCTAGCATAACACGCAAAGAGTATGCTTACGGGTATATGGAACAGGTCGAAATACTTTTGGGTATTAAAATTTTCAGCTATTACACCTTTTCTTAGTAACTGGGTTGTGTCCGACCCCAACATAGTTAGGAAAAGGCTAAGCAGATGATGATAATATCATTTTGTTTCAGAAAAAAAGTAAACATATTTGTCCTTCAATATCTCAACAACAAAAGAATAAACCACTGACAATAGAGACTTGCTTGCTATCAGCCTCATACTAAACATTAAAAGCTAGTCACAGTAAAACTTCCACAAGTCACAGTCCAATTAAACATTGATTGACATTAACACTGTTACTGACGTCATCCGATAGATAAATCTCACTATGACGCCTTTATTTTATGATGCCATAAAACTTTTTGAATCCAACACCTCAAAAATCTTACCGAACATTCATGTTTCTTTAAATAAACTTCAAAATAAACCCACTCTTTTCACCTAAGACACTGAAATCATCATCATCTGCCTAGTCTTTTGCCCAACTAATTTGGAGTCTCACCGGTCTAACCGGATATAGTTGAGTACCAGTATTTTACATGAAGTGACTGCCTATCTGACCTCCACAACCCAGATAATGGGTAACACAATAACCCTTGGTAAGACTGTTTGTCTAGGAGTTTGTTGCCTGAACAGTGAAAGGCCCGAGATGGTGGCGCGCCGTGTTCCGCGCTCGCCTCTCTCTAGAGGAATGGTGGCCGTTTGCGGCCGCTGAGGGTGACGGGGTCCGCATGGATTCATGTAGGCCAGTGGGCCAACACCTGGCCGGGGGAACGTGACGAAATGCGCAAGCACTCCAGCACCTTGGCTAAAGGTAGCAGCAGGACACCGTGTGGTTTTAGTCAGTAGGAGTCTGACAGACCCCTCCACCCACCCCAGGGTGGTGGACATCCATGAGAATTTCCACACGAAAAAAAAAAAAAGTTTTCCGCCAGAGATGAGCGAGGATGCGTAGCGAGGAATGTGTGTAATACTAACCAATACCAACGCTAACTTAGTTCAAGCTATAAAAATTAAGCGATGTTATTGGCTGGTTTCAAACACATCCCTCGCGACGCATCCTCGCTGATCTCTGGTGGAAACGCAGCTTAAACGTGCTTTTTCAGGTACGGAGGGGTTTCGATGTGTAAAGATTGTCAACCATCCACGGACCGCCGCGGCAATCCTGCCGTCCTTTAACTAGAAGGCCGTTAAGCCCAAAAAGTTGTTTCGGAGTAAATGCCAAAAAACGTGGGAATCGTTGTTTCTTAAAAACTATGATACTTAGGATAATGATTGTTGGACACATCAATTGATATTTCTTTCTGTTTATCGTAGATAACCCTTTTTGTCCAATAATTATTATTAATTAATTTTAAAATTCATTTTTCTCATTTTGTTAAGCATGTAACCTAGTTATTGCATCTTATTACTGTACTAAAAGGCCGTTATCCATACCTTAGCGGCTTTTTAGTCAAGTAATTTATTTAAAATGTTAAGCTTCATAATGTTTGTTATATTTTGTTTAGAAATACTTAACTAAAAAGTTGTTAAGTGACATAACTGCTTTATAGTCATGACATTCGCTTTAATTTCAATTTCAATAACTTTCCTAATGAGCAGTTACGGGGCTTTAGATGCTTTTTAGCTAATTGTTGGCAATGTTATATGGAATTTTTGTAAACTCTTAACTACTTTACTTAACTAAAAGGTGGCTAAAAATATTTCGCTTGTGGTTAACTTCTGTATAGTGTCGCATTCATATGGAAATATGTGAGTAATTAATTAAATACTAACATCATGTTCTTTTAAAAATCAAAAATATAATTCAACATTTAAAAGATAAAAGAATTACTTATAATTTTAATACGCAATAATAATCAACTTATAACTAATTATGATCTAACAGGTCATGAGCTCATTATTTGGCATGGACAATATTCTTAATCCATGTTCTTTATTCCATTGATTCAACCATTGATTTAATAGAAAACTTCTAACCCAGTTATTGTAATAAACTAAAGGCTACATTATATCAGACATGAGGCAACTTCAGTCCTAAATTATTTCAATATTATAACAAATAAAAGTACCTAATAAAATATGTAGTAAAATTGCACACTAAATAAATAAATAATAAAATATAAGCAGCACTTTCAAGTGTAGATAGATACATTTGGCACACTGGTAGACCATGACCTGCACCCTAATTGCGTAACACACTATTACTCTCAATTTGAATCATTTTGAAGTTTATTGCTAATCCATTGCTCCAAATATTCGAAAAATGTGTTTGCTCAGCAACGTAAATAACGCAATGAATGTTGTTGAACTGTCAAAATGAAACCCATTGCTACTGATAGTGTGTTACGCAATTGCCCTGCTGGAATAAAACATTGAATACTTTTTATACCAGTAGTTCATGCCCGTGGGTTAATTATTCGAAATGATATCGTTTACCAACCTCTACGCGGACGGATCCATAAGCAAAAGCTTGTAGTTTTAAGTATTTAGGAACATAACAATATCTAAATTAAACACAGTCATCAATATACTCAGCCTATCGCAGTCCACTGCTAGACAAAGGTCTCTCCCAAGCTGCGCCATAACACCCTGTCCTCTACCTTCCGCATCCTGTTTGTCCTAGCCACCTTATGTAGGCCGTCGATCCATCTAGTTGGTGGGAGGCTCACTCGACACTTGCCGATACGCGGTCTCCACTCCAGGACTCGTCTGCTCCACCGGCCATCGGTCCTTCGACAAACATGGCCAGCCCACTGCCACTTCAGTTTGCTTACTCTGCAAGCTATGTCGGTAACTGCGTTTCTTTTCCTGATATTTTCATTCCTGATTTTATACTCCAAAGAGACTGAGCATAGCTCGCTCTATAGCGCGCTAAGCGGCCTTGAATTGTGGACCAGCCCGACCGTCAATGTCTTCGTTTCGGCAACGTATATCATGACAGACAGGACGCACTGGTTAAGACCTTAGTCTTCAAACACTGCGGGATAGGCGACAAGACGAAGTTTTCCAAATACTGCCCAGCCCAACTGGATCCTTCAGTCGGCTTCTTTCTCAAAGTTGTGTCTACTGAGCTGGTTGACTTGTCCTAGGTAGACATAATCCTTCAAAACTTTGGTTGGACTCGTTGAGATGTGCGAATTGTACATGAATTTTGTCTTGTCCAAATTTAAGCTGAAGCCAACCCACCGAGAGGCTCCATTTCGGCTGGAGAGACTTAGTCAATATGGCGATGTCATCGGCAAATCGAACAAGATGAACAGACGCTGAAACAGTTAGACCAGATGTTGCACAACCTAAATGGAGCCTCCATTTTTGGATGAGGTTGTTTTCTGATCCTGGATCTGAAAAGTCATTGTGGCAGCGTCGTACAAACAACTCACCGCACGCGCGCGCGCGCGCTCTCTCTGTTTTTCTCTCTCTCTCGTCTCTTCGATGTAGCGTCAGTCAATTCGACATCGTTGCAGAAAGGCCAGAACTGCCCATATTTTGACGGAGTCGCATCGTTTCTCGTAGTCCACAAATGCTATACACAAGGAGTGGTTATACTCCGCGGTATTCTGTATAATTTGCCGAACATAGATGTGGTCTATGGTACTGAAGCCTTTTCGAAAACCGGCTTGATTTGGCGGCTGGAACTAGACATGTCTCTTCGCGAGACGGTCCGTGACGATCCTCGGGAGCAGCTTGTATAAGTGTTTCAGCAGTGAGATGGGTCTATAGTTCTTCAGCGAGGATTTGCCACCTTTTTTGAGGAACAGAACCACCGCATCTCTGCTCCACGCCTCGGGCGTTGTACCCTCTTAGATGACGGAATTAAAGAGACTCGCTAGCTCTTTGATTTTATTGTATTTATTTTTTTGGATCGTAAGTAAGCACTAGGAAGTGGTGAAGGGCGGGCGTTTTGGGGACTGTTTTTTGTAATTTTGACGTTCGAAAAGTTCTGATTCTCAGCCTAGTCTGAATAAATGAGTTTTGATTTTGTTTTCTTGTCGTTTTGGGTTTTTCTGTACAATATCTTCATCTGTATCGTCACTTCTTCGATCTTAGTTAGATCTCGTAGTTCATATCTTTGACAGAGTCAGTGTCAGTGCCCTCCGGGTGGAAAGATTTAGTCCGACGGGACGGCGGATGGCTTGAGCAGGGCACCCGCACCCCACTCAACCCCGGAGTGAAAGCGGCGCGAGAGTCGGGTAACTGCTTTTTAGCTAAGTAATGAGGCTTAGCTGCTTTTTAGCTAAGTATTCTGGGAAATGTGCAGAATTACATGCTTAACTAAAACAGCGTTAAGGGCTGGTAACTGCAAATAAGTAAATTTTTTCACGTAAACTGTTCTTTAAATGCTAACTATAAAGAAGTTATAGTCCGTTAGCGTCTTTATAGTCAAGAAAAATCAGATAACGTGCTTGTAGTTAAGTAGAAGGCTAGAAAATAATCATCACATCGGGCAGTTAAGGTATTTTAAAGTACATTAAGCTAAGAAGTGTGGGTTAGACGCTTTCAAGTAATGGAATCATCAAAAATTATGTTACTTAACGGCCTAAAAGATGTCCATATCTTTGGAACTATTTATGTTATAAAAATGTTTCTTAGACAGAAAGATAGAGAATTTAAAACTCTATCACTTTCTATTAAAAAGTAAAAATTGACCATTTGAGGGTTAACGGCTTTTTAGTTAAAGGACGGCAGAATCGTACTTTAACCTGAGAGGCAATTCTTCACAGTCTGATTGGCAATTCTAGTAATTTTAAAAACATTCACAGTCTGATCTCAGTCTCATTCTGTCAAAAATACCTAAAATTTCCCTACAATTTTGACAAGTATTTGACATTTGTTTGTCGCCGAGATGAGACTGCGACTAGATTTTGAACGTTTTAAATTACGAGAATTGGCCTTCTGATCGATTGCCCCATACGGCTATTATTACTTAGTCATATATCTCACCTTTCGGATCTTTTTTTTCGGATGGGAGATCATCTAATGACTCCTCCAGCTCTGGGTGGAGCGGGAGGGAGTGTCGGACTCTTGCTGACTAAAACCCACCCGTGTTCCTTCCTTAGCCCTTTATGTTCCGGGGCAGCGGTGACCCTTTCGGACGATCCCGCTACCCCGGCAGAATTTATCTCACCTTAGACACTGAATAACGAAGACGCGATAAAATAATATAAATTCAACGCCAAAACTGGGAGTTCCGAACAATATACTAAATCAGAGTGACTCTGTTATGAAGATGGGATCAGTGTAATAACAGTAAAAGACGGGTAAACGCAAAGTTAATGCGTGCCCATATACGAAACAGTATTTTAACGGCATCATTCGTTTGTGGCCGAGCCCTAAATATTGGTCGTACTTAGTAAGCGGGATTCGGAAATCTCTATTTCGCTGATATCGATATATGATAGTAATGGATTGTGCGCCATGATTCGAGCATTCTTCTTGTTATTTTTGCGTCGATGGTACATATTTTTGACCCTGTAAAAGTTACCTTGTGGGTAACGCACGTTTTCTGATACTGGTCTGTTTTAAGGCGACTACATGACCTAAAGCGCGGTCACTGTCGGACTGCATAGAAAAGAAAGAGAAGCGCGATGACACAAAGGTGGTAATTTATTGCAAATATGAAGCATTTATCTATTTACAAAAACTATTTAATAATAAATAATCCATCACTGAATGCAGTTTGGCATTAGACATTTAATGGTATATTTTTAATTGTAATTAAAATTGTTAATGAAGGGATAAACTGCTTTTAAAGACAATTAAGAGGTGTATTTGAACATTATTTTGATGCATTAATGTATATTTATTTATGATTTCAGTTCCATCACTGTATTAAAGTAAGACTTGAAAATATTATCATTTTTTCTTTGGTCAAAAGTATTTACGGTTTAAGAGATACACTGCTTTAAAAAACCAACTTTTTGACCGTTTTCGGAAACCTCCGCCTTAAGGCGAATGCGCAGTGGTAGACCGCGAAATACAAATTTCCTTACGTTTTTTGCAATCTGCAAGTCAATGTCAGGTTGTATCTTAATCAAAATATGATTCGCGACAATAATATATATGTATTTTTTTTTTAGTCATTAGAATCATTAATATATCTCTTTAAGTTAGATTTCTACCATAATCACTTTTCCATAAGAGATTAGTTGTTATGTATGGTACAAATCTAACTTAGAAAGATGTATTAATAATTCTAATGATTATAATTCTATAAATACGTACCTGTTATAGTCGCGAATCAAATTTTGATCAAGATACAACCTGGCACTGACCTGCAAATTGCAAATAACGTAAGAAAATTAGAATTTCGCGGTCTACCACTGCGCATTCACCTTAATTTACGCTGGAATTCCTTCTCTAGATGAATCGGTATTTTAGCTTTATTGTTTTCATGGTCACATAGTATATTTTCATACCTTAACACAACGAATTCTTGACTAGCGATGGAGGCTTACCTTACAACAACCTGCCGGTTCTATTATAGCACATTAATCCCGGTTAAAACATTATTATCTACTTTACCGAATATCGTATGACGAACTGTCCTCGACAAATCGAAACAAAACTGAGTATACACCAAAAATCCTGTGCCCACTGATATATCCCTCTTCCTTCAAGTTCCCCCTCGAAACATTTCTTTCACCCCTATTCCTGAATGGCAACAACCTGTTAATACGTATCTATGCATATAACCAGCAAACATTGAAACAATTTGCTGCATTGTCTAAGCCTTTTGTTGAGCTCCGCTTCGAAGCTTTCGATATCTCGCACAGCGAAGTGAGGGTATTTAGAACACAAGTTTAAATCGGTGCGTTCCAGAAAGTTCCGTTCAGATAAAAACAAATGAGGCGTTTGAAAAAAGAATACATTTTCACAAAACGATACGACGCGACCTATGAAAATTACACATATAGGTTATATCCTGGGTGAAGGAACTAAGCCTATGAATAAGGGTCTAATTTTAATCAAAATTAATATTAATTAAACGTAATAAACAATATCAGTGCTTGGGAGCCCCCGTCAGAAAGTTTCGTCGACAAGTAGCAACCCTCATTAGGGAATGCCTATCTGACGTTTGAATCGTCTTGCGCCGAATATAATTGTCACTGAAGCCAAATTACTAATCCGGATTTAATTAAACGCGTATAGTTCGCGTCCTCCGATGAAATGATCAGATAAATATGTATGTCTTAAAAGATATAAAAAACATTTCGAACGGTGCTTCTTGTTTTCGTTGAAGTTCATTTCTATTTATTGGTTCCCTCCAAATATAGATTTGTTTTGAATTCTGTCAAAACAAACAAAACTTTCTGCTATTTTCAGGCAATTATTCTCGTTCATTTTATTTGCGAAGAGGGAAATATGAGTTCGGCACTCGACATTTTCTCAAGTTCTGAGATTCAAATAAAGGAAATTAGGTACTACAGTGCCCCTAGACGCTTGACTATGAATTTAAAGTAGGTTATTAGGCATCATGATATAGGTATAAGGTATCGGTAGATATATAATTTAAGTCCGTGTCTCGATTGCGTGAATCTGATGGTTTTATTTAAAATTAATGTATAATAATATACAGGGTCCCATTAAAATAGATAGACAAATTTTAACACAGCGCTCATTACGTCTAACCATAGATATCCAAGCAAAAAAAACAGTGATTAACGTGATTTTATTTTGACCTAAAAATTAGTGTATTTTCGTTATTTTCTAGTACCTAATTATCTTATGCGTTTTGCTTTGCGGTGGTCTGAATGATTTCTAAAAGCTTGTCCATCTATTATAATGGGACCTTATATATAATTAATATAATTATAATATTAGACTATACAATCTAACATTGGGAAACATAGGTAGGTACGCTTCTTATTATTAGAATTGAAGTTCTACAGTACCTAATATAAAATTTTAGCAGACCTCGTCTGTCTTCGTTATATTTATTTTTAAATCAATTCCCCGTATTTAATTTTTAACTAAACCAACCAAAATATATTTACTTATTAAAATAATTAAATACCTAGCTAATTATGGCCCAAGAAAAAAACCCAACCAATTATTTGTTCCCAAAAATTCCAAACCAACAAATTGATTGTAAAAGTAGTCAATTGGATTGTGGTTACCGCGGGTTCGCGTTCACTGGACCGTGTAATTTCGCACAGAAATTCAAGTCCAATTCCAATATTAAGAAAACAAAAATTTCCATTACCTTTTGGTACAGATTTTGTATCCGATTTCTTCGAATAACTTCTTCCGGCGCTCGATTTGTAACTCGTTGTGTTGTTAAACATTTCGGGCGAAAAAATATAGCACAGAAAAAAAAAATATTCGCACAGTATTTTGGGCGTGAAAAATCCTTTTAAACGCGTAAACCGGAACTCGTTTGATTTGTTTTTGTCCGCGAATAGTTTTAATATGATGACAGCGTGCGCGTGAAACGCATGTGTCGAAACTAAATTGGCGGGCGTTGCGCTAGTGGCCGCGTTATTTTTGTTACTCTACTCCCGCACTGTTTATTTAATTTTAATAAAAATGTTTGTACATAACATAAAAGCACGCCTGTTATCCCCGAAGGGTAAGGCAGACATGTACCTATAGTGTACCCACATTTGGCCTAATTATGCTTAAGTCCCATATCATAGGGGGCGAACCTATCATATCAACTGGGCACAAATCCAGAATCCGGGCCGCTGCTGAGAAATTCCTGATGGAAAAGTACAATACCACTTTGCCTGATTTTTAATATGTAAATGCTACTATAATGTTGCCGACTATTTAAATGATGTACTTTAGAGACTTTTATTAATTTAACGTAACTTTATGATTTTTGTACTTTGAATTATATTATTATTATATTTGTACGGTCTTGCACACATGCTGAAACTTTTATTTGTAATCGTTTCAACTGATTGTAAACCTTCACGTGTCTTATCTTATCTTATCTGACCTGGGAATCGAACCCAGGACCTCATGATCAGCAGTAGCGCTAGCGACAACAGGAAAAACTAGAAAAAAATAAAAGTTTACTAACATTATCTGCATTCGTAAAAGGCTGGCGAGTAACACAACCAGACACATTACCGTAAAGATCCAAGAAAGAAAAAGATATAAAACGTAACAGGTGCTTATCATTCTACCTACGTTGTAAAAGACGGCGATGAAAAAATATGCACTTGTGTGTCAGTAGGTAATGTATTAAGAAGTCTGTCGACACTTCCTGGAACATTTCAATATATGTTACGTAAATATTTTGTTTTCACGTTTGCGTTTTCGTGTAATAAATCTATCACCTTTTACTTTATGTACAGACGCCAGCGCATCAAGCTACCCGAAACTGTCAAATTTTCCCAATCAACTTTGAACCTTATGCTTTAGCGATAAAGTTGAAAATGTATGAAAGAAATTTGACAGATTGTAGTAGCTTGATGTGCTGGCGTCTGTACTTAGTGTTTTTTTTTAATGAGAGAGGTATAGGTAAAAAAACAGCCAAGTGCGAGTTGTAATCGCACACGAAGGGTTCCGTACCATCGTACAATATTTAACACTACATATTTTTATAAACATGTTTCTTCTGTTGGACCCTTTAATTTTTAACTTTATTTATTCTTATTATTTTTTGTTATAGCGGCTATAGTAGTACACATTTTGTGGAAATTTCAATTGTCTACGTATTACGGTTCAAAAGATCATCCCTGTGACTCGACGGACGGACGACGGAGCCTTAGTAATACAGTTCCGTTGGCACCCTTTGGGTACAGAACCCTTAAAAGAATACGCAATAATTGTCTAGTTACATGTTCATGAATTATGTTTATTTTACAAAATTTGTTTTCCCTCGCCGCGTTCGCACATGAATTCTGAAAGTATAAAAAGGTTCGTATTTTTACCTCTTCATAAAACCGGCGCGGAGAGTTTTCGCTCGGCATAATGATGTTCATCTGATGTTTTAATATGTAGGAGAAATTATTTGTTGTGATGTTTCCATGCGGAATTTGCATTTTATTTTATCATTTGAATACGAATAGTTCGTTAACTGTTTTTGAAAACTGTCCGTTTAAACGATCACTGAATGAATTTAAGCAGACTTTCAAAACTACAGTGTCTATTATGTAGTTATCAACGACATTTATTATTGTGTCTCAGTAACTATTACACCTATTATACCACATTATATAATGTGGAGTGTTAAGTTTAAGTTGATTCTTGTCAAAAGTTAAATGATAACATTATCTCCCAGATGCTAGTTCTTCAATTAAGCCATCATTAAGAAGACCGCAATAGGATCGTTCTGGACTAATTTCCACAAACAATAACTGAGAATATCATCAATCAAAACGTAATAAAATTCTCGCATCATACAATTGAATATCAACCGGAACGTTTGATCAAGTACCATTACTCTAATAGCATTAAATTGGATTTCATCATTGTTTATTGTTTGAGCCGAAACATTAACTGAAAGATCCAATTTACTTAAGTAGGTACGTATTATTGGTACCAATTTAATGTATTTACCGACATAAATCATTTGTGAGGCGTATAATAATTATGAATACAATATGCAAACGAACGGATTACCCCAGAAAATATGGCTACGTTTTGTTAAACATCTTGGGGAGAGCTTCCCGAGATTACCTTTATTTATGAAGCTTTTTTGTAAGTTTTCGTCTTTTCTAGTGAAAAAATATTTTCTTGAGTTGTTTTGCTCGTTCTTTGTGCTTCAAGAAATCTTCTAATGTAATGCTAATGAGTCCTTAGATAGTATTACAAAGAGTTTCTTTATTACTTCATTCCAGAAAGCTTGTTATAAGCACTTGTTACTCTTAATAAGTGCTCTTTCTAAAATTTTAATTAAGTAGTCTGTAAGCTAAAAATATTTCTGTCTTTGCAAAATCTACCTTATGGGGAAATTCGGTGATTTTGTAATAAGTAGGTCAATTTAGGGCAAATTTTTCAATAGTCAAATAACTTATATCTGAAGAATAAATATAATAAATGACAGTTTGACATAATTTCTATAAATTTCTGTTAAACCGCAATATTTATTCCTCAGATAAAAATTATCTGACTATTGAAAGATCAGGCCTTAGGGCTCATCTGATAACTTTATTCGAGGAATAATTTTGAAATTTTAACAGTTATTTCATACAAAAGCTGTCAAATGTCAATTTTATTCCTCGAATAAAAAATCAGCCTTTAGATCCGTTTGAAAAAGTATTAATATTTTCTGAAAATTGATTTTGTTCAGTAAATAGCTCAATTTGTTTTTAAACAATGAGTAGAATTCATAACAATTAGTGTTACAAACTACAGTTCTGCCGCTAAGAGAATGTATTCTTGACATAAGTCAGTTTCATACAAACTAATACGTGTTTTGCGAATCTCTATTAGTTACTAGAAATTGTCGCACTTACTGCTGTCATCAGGAACGAGAACTTTAATAATAATAGAAAACCAATAACACGTTATTTTCAAACCAGAACACAGACACAGTTAACAAAGCTTTTCACGATAATAAAGTTAGATGCGACTAATCGCAAAGCCTAAATCGAAACTGCAATCAGTATATCGATTATCTCTTCTATGCCAAACGCTGCACTAAGTGTGAATTAATCACTATAATGAATGCCTAGCTAGCATCCGATATGTCCACATGTGAGATCAAACCCGGCTAAGCTGTTAAAGCTATGTTTTAGGCTATAAACTAAAAGCTATACGAAGTCAATTAAATTGATTGGCAACTGCACAGATGTGATGTGTATTATCCTTTATTTAACGTATATTTTTATGTAAATACAGCTTTTTAGAGTCAACGGCTTCTGGTCATGTACTTACTTAATTATAGGTAATATCCTATCCTACTAATATTATAAATGTGAGTAATGTGAGTGTGTGTGAGTATGTGTAGATGTTTTGTCGTTACTCAATCACAAAAAAATGCTAAACGGATTTGGATGAAATGTGCCAATAGATAGATTATAACCTGGATTAACAAGAGAACCCTTTTTATTCCGGTAGTGAGTTCCCGTAGGTTAATTTCCGAGCTCCACGAGGGCAAACCCGCGGGCTAAAGCTAGTGTAATTATAAGATGAGATTATAAAAACAATATGTTTTATCATCATTAATCGATACCCATATTATCGTCTGTAAAGTTTCGCAAGTCAATTTTATTTGTCATTTTAAGGGCGGATTTCATCTATGAAACTAAACGAGTTCAGCACATCTAATCCGTGTTCAAGAGATGTCAGTGTCATCATTGTTGTAGAATATTGACACTGAAAGGTCCTGAACGCAGTTTAGACGCACTGATCGCATTCATTTTCATTAGTGAAATGGGCACTACATTCCTTTCACAGTTATTTTACCTCTGAGAACCTTATTGCGACAGAAATAAAGATCATCATATGCCTAGCCTTTTCCCAACTATGTTGAGGTCGGCTTGCAGTCTAACCGGATGCAGATGAATACCAGTATTTTACATGGAGCGACTGCCGATCTGACCTCCACAACCCGGTTACTGGGTAATACGATACCATTTGGTAAGACTGGTTGTCAGACTTTCGGGCTTCTGACTACCCGTAACGACTGTCAAAGATCCACGAATGACAGCCGGGACCAACGGCTTAACGTGCTTTCCGAGGCACGGAGGGGTCTCGGTATGTAAAGATGGTCACCCATCCACAGACTAACCGCGGCAAGCGTAGCTTAACCTGATCGATCGACCTGTGCGGCTGTTATTATTTAGCCACGGATCCTTTAATAGTTATGCAAACTCTGAGGTAAATTAACGATGAAAAGACTGAATTGATACACACGAGCAACACGCGTCGACGACAGAGGTACTCGTAACTGCAACCGCCGACGCGTGTCAGCAGCAGACGACAACGCACCGGCCGCTGTTGCCGACACGCGTCGCTCGTGTATTTGAGTACGGTGCTCAAATACACGAGCGGTATTTCGTCGCTGGCACCATAGCGCTCGTGCTAAGTCATCAGCATTCTTTTGCCCTCATCTCATGTAGGAATATGCAAAATGTAATAATGTTATACGAGAACATGTAAACATGTATTTAACTTGCGACGAGCGGATCTCCTAGCGTTTGCCTATAAAGTGGAATTTTAATAAATGCTTTATTGCTCTGGTGGTTTCAAGCGCGGTTGACAGTAAGAATCTTAGGAATATACTGGATTCGATTTTTTGTTATTTATACTTAAAACGGTTAGAATACATAAATGTTGTAGATTTTTTTTGAATGTCAACAAATACAACAACGGCCGCAAATTTTAATTTATTAAAAATTATTAACATAATAATACAATTTATACAGCGCCTATTAAAATTTGTAATAATTGGTGAAGCAATTCTAGTAGCAATAAAAAAAAAGGTTTCCTTGAATCATATAAACTTAAGTAAACGGCTCATCACGAGGTCAACCCCTCGTGACACACGTGGCTACCTATTTACGTACTAGTTTTTTTTTACCGATATTGCTGGAACCCTTCACGTCTGTGAATATTCAATTAAGCTAGGCGTTGAACGCCACATAGCGTCTGCAATTTACCGTCAAATGACGTTACTGAAACGTTATAATAAAGCAAGTTGGTGTGTTTCTTTAGAGAGCGTTTTGACACCGGTGCACCCACAGATATAGATAGACGTAGATAACGCATTTGTATGAAAACCAAACGTGCCATTTTTTGACTACCTACTATGACGTCACAAGCACTATTTAGTGATGGGAAAATCAAATCGATTCAAAGACGCCGCCGCGCCGCGTGCGGCGCCCGTCTTGCCCCACCCCTGGGGCCTAGCCCTAGTGCTCACGCTCAACCAGCCAGCAGTACACAGGACTGAGCGCGAAAGTGGCGGCTTACGATTTTTGTACGTAAGCTGTTGCAATTTTTGGCACGCGAAGTAGGTGCACCGTAAAGTCAAACCCCGGTGACATCATTTTCATGACAGCTGTCACTGCGCGGACACCGCTGTCGTAGGAAAAAAGGCCCTGTATTGAAGTAGGTATGACATGCAATAAAGGTGCTGATAATGTTCAAAGCATCTCAATAATCCCATTTAATTCCTTTAAAAAAACAGCAATAGTTTGTACGTAAACACACTGTTATCCTATATCCACTTAATGAAATATCTGAGTTGATCCCGTAATGAAAGAAAAACACGGAGCGCATCGGATGCTTATCTTCCCAAGTTGTTAGAGTTAAGTGGTAAAAGGATTACTTCTACGGCATTAGTGTTACGTTTTGTATACGGAAATTGGAACTCTGGGAGCATTGGGTTCCAAAAATCTATTATAGAGAATAGAGACAAATTGAGTTTGAAAGTGTAATGGTCTGTTTTAGAGTTTCATATCCCAGGGTGTAAGAACAATCGATAGCCGATTCCCGGCCACCGTAGGCACGGGCTTGCGGACGGCAAGCAATGGGCAGCTCGCTGTCCGGCCCGGGTCGACGGCGCGTTGTGCTCCACGCGCGCCTCAAAGAGATGTCAGCACTAACTGACGAGGTCCGCTAGGCCGATGCCTGCCGGCCGGCGTCGCAGGTTGTTCGAAAGAGATAACGTGGCTCCTGGCACAGGCAACTGAAGGAACACGGGTGGGTTTTAGTCAGTAAAAGTCTGACGCGCCCTCCTACTCCGCCAAGAGCAGGAGAAGTTATCAAATAACTTCTCCTGCTCAAATAATTTCCCACCAAAAAAAAAGGAAAAGGGTGTAAGAACAGGAGCCTCTATTTTCCACAGAATACGTGTAAGTGTAGTGTAGTGTAAGGGTGTAAGCGGCAGTGGAATATTACTCGCAGAACAGATGGCCGAAAGGTTCTGGGATGGTAACTGCGTACGGGAAGACGTAGCTTTGGAAACGCTTTCAGAACAGACCGATGACCTGGTGAAGGCCGCAGGATTCCGCTGGATGCGAGAAGCACAGTACCGGTCGAAGTGGCGATGCGTGGGGGAGGGCTATGTCCAGTAGTGGAAGTCTTTCGGCTGAAATAACGTGTAACAATGGCTGCTTTTATAGCAAACATAACTAATATTCTATAACAGTTTTGGTGATACGGCTCCATTTGCGAGAGCGCGAATCCAACTCTTACTTTTCCGGTTTTAATCTGTACTTTTGATAAATTGACTTTGTAGATAAAGTAAGTTTTACCCGACTGAGCCAGAAGGAGGATTACGTATTTCGAGAGTATGTACGTATGTATGTGTTTTGCTTCGTATATGCAGTATGGCGTTCTACCTGTGTGAGGAAAATAAATAATAATAAATGGCTACCGATATTGAACGTGTTATGGTGCCTGCATAGGCAACGTTCATGAATGTTATTAGATATAGATGTAATAACATTCATGAACGTTGCTTACTTTCAATAAAACCAAATATAGTTTACTAAATACGTTCGGCGCACTCTACGTACTCGATACGACGTTCTTGGCACCGATTGTAATTTTATAGTCTACTAGAAATATCGATTTATAATATGCTAGCGACCCGTCCCTGCTTCGCATGACTTTTACGATTTGACAAAACCTCGGGTTTCCTTTATTATATATGTAATTTTTTATACTAAGATTATAAACACATGCAACTGCATCAAAATCCGTAGCATAGCGTTGCGTAGTTTAGAAGAACAACGCGAACACACAGACAAATACAAAAACCGACTCTTTTTTCATGGAAGAAGACTTTTAGCCTCAGGACGCGGTGTTTTGTCGCTTCCTCAGACAAGTACCACAGGAAAAAAATAACTACTACCTACTAACATAGTCTTAAGACTTATTTATTAACACAATTCAGTTTACAATCAAATATTTATAACCTCATTAATGTATTTTTCTATGGGCCTCTGTCGCCTATAAGAATGATAAATGATAAATGGATTTATTTATTTTATAATAATGTGTATAGAAGTTACAAGCTACAATTTAGTTACGAATACTATAGCATAGATAAAAATAGCTGTCAAATACGTAACTTTCGTGACAATATTTTACGGGAACATGAAACAAATAATAAACCAGCCTACGTCGTTGATAACATTAATAATAGAAAATTCATGCTCTCATTTAATTTAATTAATATTGTAACGAGAGTTTCTGAGCAGGTATAAAGACCAGAATATTATAAAAATACTCGTGTCTTCTAAACACAATGAACGCTCAAAAGGAGTCTGTGAATTTCTTAGAAAATACAACATCAGAATTAATTCTATAATAAACATTAATTTTAATAAAATATAAAGTTAATTATAAGTACGTACGCACTTCAGCAAATACGTTTTACATAAATATAATGTAAATAATAAATACAAGAGGAGAAAATATACAATGTGTTCAAAGCGCTATCCCCAAACGATTCTTAATTCAACACAATATACTTTCATGTTTGCTTATAAAATATGTTTAGTGTTCTGTAAAATATTGTCCATTATTTATTTAGAAAATGGATTAGTAAAATATGACAAATACGCCAAAAAAAGTAAGCTCAGTATTTGCCAGGATACTTTTGGGCGTAGCTGCCTTGTCTAACTGCATGGCTTTCCATCCCATAGTCAATAACATTCCTACTCATAAAACACCCAAAATTTATCTATAGTCTGTTCGAAAAGTATGTGATGAAAATGTAAACAAAATGGATCAGAAAAAGTACTTACCTGTACTGCCTGTGCATGCCAATTTGTAGTACTTACAAATTGAATGCTCTGATTGAATTATTTGAATAACTACTTATACCCAAATATCAAATTTTAAATCACCTTAAAGACGTTTTTATTTAATAATTGACGTTAATTTTATAACCTCAATTTTCGTCGATTATTTTTCGAAAAAGTTTTGGGATATAAAGTCGACACATTCCATTAGAGATGAATTTGTTACTAATTCCCTGTAGTCAGTGATTGTGTAGAAAGAATTTGAATAGGGTTTGTCGACATTTTTATCAGCAACTTTTGGAACAGACTACATGAATGTCAACCTCAAAAGTGTGTCTTACCAAATAAGTAGGTACGAAAGCTCATTTATGCCACTTGTCTAAAACTAAAACTGAACATCAAATTACACTTCTCCCCGAACCATTCTTACTTTTAAACTACTCGTGTGTTACAGCTAATAAAATTACGTGCATCAATTCTTGAATGAGGGAGAACTTTGCAAAATTGCTGATAGTTTCGTTACACCGGTGGAGTTGTAAATTTACTCTGGCACAGTCGGGACAGTAATGAACTCCGTATGTGGCGAACTTCTTGTCTTACCGATAGTTCGTACATATTGATTATTACCCAGTTGCATATTATTCGAATGGTTTTTCATTTCGCTTTGAATGTAGGTAAGCGTGCTAGCAGAGGGGCTTGTGGCTAATAATAACAGCCGCACGGGTCGATCGATCACGTTAAACTACGCTTGCCGCGGTCGTTCCGTGGATGGGTGACCATCTTTACATCTCAAGGCCCCTCCGTGCTCGTTGGTCCCGGCTGTCATTCTTGGATCTGTGATAGTCGTTACGGGTCGTCAGAAGCCCGAAAGTGTGACAACCAATCTTACCAAGGGGTATCGTTTTACCCAGTAACTGGGTTGTTGAGGTCAGATAGGCGGTCGCTCCATATAAAATACTGGTATCCAGCTGCATCCGGTTACACTGGAAGCCGACCCCAACGCAGCTGGGAAAAATGCTAGGCAGATGATGACTGTTTTGTTTGAATATGCGTGCTTTAGAGACATCTAAAAATCAGTTAACATAATGACGTCACTTAATATAAATATCAAAGTGGCGATGTAAAAGCGACGCCCGATGTTAGTAGCGGTATGTTCACTCACGTTATAACTACGACAAAGTGAACGCACAATTATACCAAAATATGTAAAAAAAACAACTGTTGACTACCAACGGCAAAATTTGACTTAACCCGAGGAAGATGTTTTGTTGATATCTTGTTGAAAAACAAGTCTGTTTCTGGTAAATCATTTAAACACAGGTACTTATATACAGTTAAAAAAGTATTGTCACTAAAGCCAGACCCGAAGAAAAGAGGCAAATTTTTAGATATCTTCTCTGGATGCGTATCCAGAGAAGATATCTAAAAATTTGCCTTAAAACCTTTTACAATGTCCACGAAAATCATATGACACAAGATCAACAACCAAATGGTTGCTCACTGGTATTAAGTAAAGAAATAATAAATCGTCGTGAAAGAAAACCTCGTGGGGAAACCGGCATGTCCTAGAACCAAAAATTCTAGGACATATGACATCCACCTACCCGCATTGCGGCCCACTCCCTCTCACTGAGAGGTGGCCTGTCTCCCAGCAGTGGGAACATTATACCTAGGCTGATTATTATAGAATGAAAATATGACCGGCGATACAAACATTAGATTTGCTAAAATTATGTTGGGAAACACTAAGTTTTTGATATCACGAAACTTCTTTATGATGCACCATGATGTTACTCCTCCTGCTTCTTACGAGTATCAGCGGACGCACACTATTCTGTTCTTTAACCATCACGAGATAGAGTCTTGATTGCAGATCATCTTCATAATCATTTCTTGCTGTGAGAATTGTAGCTCTGTATGCAAGTATCGTTATTAGACATGGCGAGTGCAAGTTTGAATAATTAATCCTACTAATATTATAAACGCGAAAGTTTGTGAGGATGGATGGATGGATGTTTGTTACTCTTTCACGCAAAAAGTACTGAACGGATTGAAATGAAATTTGGCACACAGATAGTTTGTAATCAGGATTAACAAATAGAATACCGTTTATCCCGATATTCCCACGGGATCGAAACTTATGCGGGTGAAACCGCGGGGCGCTGCTAGTATATAATAAGTTAAAAATACATACAAAAATTTTGTAACAACTTGTCGTAAAGCACTGCACTGACATAAAACAGTACAAAACTAATGATGGGTACCTACCTATATCTAATTATAATTATTAGTAATAATTTTCCTGTTTACCACAGGTATCTTAACCGAAGCAAAACGTAGGACCTAAAGACGAAATTTAAAAACGTTACTCAGCTCATACTTTCGACGTACAGACCGGTCGTCTAGAGAATGCGTTCCTGAAACCTGTCAGTGCGATGATTCTAGTAGCTAGTAGCTAATAAATCTTCAAATGTCCCAATATAAAAGACAATAGCAAAACAAGGGCCACCGAACTAAATCAGCTTGCGTGGCGGCTGGGGAGGTAGAGATCAAATTCGCAAAACACGTATTCGTTTGTATGAAACTGACAGGTGTCAAGAACGCGTTCTCTTGCCACCCGCACTGTAGACGTGTTCCCGTTTTTATCCTGCATTTGTAGTTTGACAGTTGTGTGACAGTGATAGGAAAAACGGTTGAGCCAAAATACGTGCTAAGTAACAGTTATATACCTATGTAAAATTGGGCCGCACCGCTGAGTTACGTAGCAAATCATAAATATCCATTAAAATACTGTAACACCGACTAATCTTATGCTTTCACTAACCTTTTTTTTTAACTTTGTACCAGATTTAAAACCAGAGATGTGAGTTTGGTATAGACCTAAATCAAGATTATTATAGTACTAATTTCTTTGAGTTTTATTTGACCCACAAAATCTCGCTTTTGTCAATATCTGTGATCAATCATCTGCCAAGCCTTTTCCCAACTATGTTGGGGTCGGCTTCCAGTCTAACCAGATGCAGGTGAATACCTACACAAAATACTGATTTTATATGGAGCGACTGTATAATAATATTATCTGACCTCCACAAACCAGTTATTGGGTAATACAATACTCCTTGGTAAGACTGGTTGTCAGATTTTCGGGCTTCTGACGACCCGTAACGACTGTCAAAGATCCACGAATGACAGCCGGGACCAACGGCTTAACGTACTTTCCGAGGCACGGAGGGGTTTGGTGTCAATATCCTAACTTAATATTATAAATGCGAAAGTAATTTTCTTTGTTTCTTTGTTACCTTTTCACGCCTAAACCACTGAACCGATCATCCTGAAATTTTGCATATACGTTGTCAGGCATACAAAAACGGGCATAGGGTACCTATCATCCCAAAAAAAAAAGTGCTGTTCCCGAGGAAAACAACAATAACGTTATTATGATAATAGATGGCGCCACGTGTCTATTGAACTTTGTCACATTATTTAATTCTGATGCGGTACGAAGTTCGCCGGGTCAGCTTGTCTATGAAATTTCAAAAAATACGTGTGACAAATAGTACCTACCTCTACTATTTGCAACACATATAATAATTTAGAAATCATCATCATCATCTGCCTAGCCTTTTCCCAACTATGTTGGGGTGGGCTTCCAGTCTAACCGGATGCAGCTGAATACCAGTATTTTACATGGAGCGACTGCCTATCTGACCTCCACAACCCAGTTACTGGGTAATACGATACCCCTTGGTAAGACTGGTTGTGGTTGTGGTTGTTTAGAAATATCAATCAAATAAAAATCAAACTACTTATATCAGAAAAGTTCAATACTTTCCAACCAAAACTAAAACTCTAGTGTCATGTGTATCATCAAGAATATTAACACATTATTTTAAGACAGCTTTTAAATATTGTAAATATGTTATGTAAATTAAATAATAATTAAATGTGATGGCACTGTCATATAAATAATTGAATTTAATTTGGACACTGAAACAAACAAATATAGTTATTAAATATGTGTACGTATTTCTAGAAATGATCGCAAACCACACAAAAATCATCATAATTTGATGTCATTGACGAACAAAGACATATGTTTAGGCCCCTCTTATTACGTATTCCAAACATAATTTTGTGTTTGTCAACTTCATACGATTGACAGAAATGAGAAGGTTTATTTTTAAATACGCTTGTCGCTAAAAGCATGTATGTTTTTTTATCATGCACACTTGGTTTTCTAACTTCCACATTGACAAAATGGTCGACATCGACTTTGCTTACAATAAAAAAAAAAAAATAGAATATAATATAATGAATTATGGTGTTTATAAGCGGGATATAGTATTTTTATCTCATGAAGCAACGTGCGCTTTACTTGTTGTTATCTAGCGTATAAATACGTTATGAATGTGTGTGTAAGCGCCGGAGCTCTCGGTACCGTCCGAGACAATAGCGAAGTCGAAAGTGTGTGTGTATGTGTTTGTTTGTTATGTCCTAACGCTACTCGTCTTCACGCACACATCCACAGCGTGCTTGTATACTAGGTTAACACTATACACACGATACAAATACTGTACCAAACTTAAAAGAAGAAGATACGTTACTTGATCACAGCGCGCGGTCCTACTGAACCAAGTCCAAAGGACACAGTGGGACACAGTGACACTCAGTCAACGTCTAAACAGCGGAGGTCGTTACAGCTCAATTTTTTCTGTTTTTGTTTATACGATTAAAATGCCTTCTTAAATATTTAATAGGTGTTTTAATCACTCAAGAAAGAAAAATGGGATTACTTTTCACGCGCAAGTATCAGTTTTCATTAGAAAACAAGAGTGGGTACTTAAGTCAAAGAATTCCATATACTTAGTCACGTAGGTAATACAACAACAATCATATCTATGTATATTAAGCCTATCAAGTTTTCACAGACTCAACGTTTACCATCCCAAAAACACGTGTATTTATAGGCTTATGTGATTTTTACTGCTACGCTTCACAATAACCCTTCTGCCGGCCTAAACTCCTAAGGGAACCCTTTGATAGTGGCAATGAGCAAAACATAGCTATTACCTACTTGAATCGCTAAAGAATTTCCCTAAAGGATATTATTGCTGGTAATATTCTGCTGTGGAAACGTCTGTTTTGAATTTGAAAAAAAAAAGAAACTTTTTTTTTGTTTGCTTATGGGATAGGAGCCTTTGCATAATCCATACTACTATAGATAGTAAGATTTTTAAAGTAGTACTTGCATTAAAGCATCGAATCGTAAAGTCATGCAAAGTAGATAAAAATCCGTAAGTACTTACTGTTCGAATTATTGCAATAAATGATTTGTAAAGCTTTAGATATAGACAGACATAATTGGCTGCAAAGAGCTTTTTTTAACAATCATCAGTTCTTTCATCCAGCACCCTAGCTGCGTAACACACTATCATTTTTAAGGATTTGCTAATCCATTGCTATCATATGTTCGAAAAATGTATCTGCTCAACAACCTAAATAACGCAATGAATGTTGTTGAACTGTCAAAATGAAAGCCATTGCTACTGCTAGTGTGATGCGCAATGACCCCGCTGGTTCCTTTTGAGGTACCTACCCAAACATAATAAAATTTATGACACGCCTCAGATAATAACGGTAGTCATACAAAACAACAAAACGTAAGTCTCACTTCAGGTACCATATCATATAGTACCTACTATAAATTCCGCATAAGTTACTTAATATATGCCCTAATCATAACGGGGTTTATTTATAAACGATGATTTAAGTTCAGTGACGTTTTTAAACGTCAAAAATGTGTGGCTAAACAGTCTAGATAAAGGGAAATATACCTGCCTAGGCTTTTCCCAACTACCTTGGGGTCGGCTTCCAGTCTAAAGGCTGAATAACAGTATTTTACATGGAGTGACTGCCTATATATAGGCTACTAGCTTCTGCCCGCGACTTCGTCCGCGTGAAATTTCACCCTCCCCCCCATTCACCCTCTTAGGGGTGGAATTTCGAAAAACCCTTTCTTAGTGCACCCCTAGACCTCATAAGGAACCTACATGCCAAGTTTGGAATCTCTAGACCCAGCAGTTTGGGCTGTGCGTTGATATGTCAGTCAGTCAGTTCTCCTTTTATATATATAGATATATAGGCAGTAACTAGTAATTACTAGGTAATACGATACCCTTGTTATGACGAGTGATCAGACTTTCGGGTTTACTTTCCGTAAGGACTGTCAAAGATCTACAAATGACAGTTGGGGCCAACAGCCTAACGTGCTTTCCGAGGCACGGAGAGGTAATGTGTAATAGATGGTGACCCATCCATGGACCGACTTCGGCAAGTGTAGCTTAACTTTCAATCGACCTGTGTGGCTGTTATTATTTAGCCACGAGCTCCTTTATTTATTAACTACCTTTATTATTATTACCCTAATGATTAAGCCAATTTGGAGCAGGTCCCGCATTTGCTGCAATCCCTGCTAAATGCAAATGATACAAAGTTGGGCCACTTGCACCACCTGAAACTTCGACTAGATCTGTTTCCAAACATACACAGATGTAGGTCGCTATAGTTCCGCGCTCAAGTGATTTCAATAATCTGTGCTGCAGATGCAGATCGTACCTTTAGCCTATCTAGTGGGTATGTGTTGTTGGCCTAGCGTTCCTTTAATACAAAAAAAAAAAACTGGATGCAATAAAGTTTTCTACTTATTCTGATTGCTTTTAAATTCTAATAAACTAACTTTTATTATTCAGTTTTATTATTCAACTAGCGGCCCGCCCCAGCTTCGCACGGGTGCAATTTTTATTTTTATTTTTCCGAAATTTTCTTTTATACAAACCTTGTCCTGGCAATATACTGAACACGATAAAAAAATAATTATCTGATTTGGTGCAGTCATTCGGAAGTTATGCGCGTACAGATATTTCTGCGACTTTGTTTTATACTATGTAAGGATGTTTATTAATAGAAGTTAAGTTTCTGTATATGGAATGTGTGTGAATTTGTTTATGTGGAATCTAGATATTGTATAGATTTCCCAAGCAAAATATGCGCTTCGAGAATTATCGTCTATCTTAGGAAATACGAACGCGCGATCAGAGATCTAATAAAGAGCAGTACAAGCATGAAAGTACTTGCCTATTTTGATTACAAAATTATAGTAGATGCAATTCCAAAAACCTTTTCAAAAACTTTGAGTGACAAATGACGATCTGCGACTGATTATAGGTACACTACTACACAAATAACATAAAATTATATTTTTTTAAAGTAGCTTAGCAAAAGTTTGAAGTTTAAAAAAATAAAAAAGCGTGGCATATCAAACCTTCGCAGTTTAGCCTCTGTGGGGGGTCACTGTGGTGCGACATTCGTGCTTATTCGGTAACCCGAAAATTACCGAAGCGCATACCTTTTCTGGTTGACCTGTGCTGTCCAAGTACCTATAATCCTATATGATTTAACAAGACCTTTTTTCCAAGAGCCGTGGTCGCGTCAATTGGCACCTGTAGTATAAGTACCTCATTACCCACTTATGACTTATTGGAATAAATCAATAGTTACGCCCGTCCAGCAGTGAAAAAACTCCTAAAAACTGCGGTGTTTACATAAAATAACCTTAGAAATTCAAAAGCTACCCTATGGTCGACTCTTCACGTGACCAGAGGGCTGGCCTATTTTTTGGCCAAAGAATCAGTATTGCCATACAACGTGGCAATGCTGCCAGCCTTTTGGGCACGTTTCCTATTGACAGCGATGCGGACGAATTTTTTGATGCCCTTTGATTATTTCCCCTCCCTTTTTATATACTTGTACATATTATTATTTAAAGCTACCCACAAAAACAGAATTTGGTCCTCGTGAGAGCAAATTATGAAAAATAACAAGCAACTTATAAATTATTCTCGTTTTCTCGGAATTTCTAATAACGTCTTATAAATAAATATCTTTTGACAAATAACACTACCAAAGAAACCTATTTTTAGTACTTCGTAGTAAAATTGAATGAAACCCATCGGATCGGTGTGTCAGTCTGCCTGTCCTAATGCTACAACTAGGCTTCGTTAAAGTTGGGTTTGGGCCAAATATAGCCTTAAAGAACACCAAATTTTGAATGTATCGCAAGCAATTTTGGGAGCCGGCTTTAGTTTCTTTTTTTTCGTCTGCGTTTGTGAAATAACATGACGTTTTCTTTTTGCCAGATAATGAAACTTTTTACAAAAAAAATCTGCAACTATATGAATGTAAAGATCTGATTTTGTAGAAAACCTTTAACAATGAAGTAATAGACAGCAGAAGAGCTTATAAAAATCTCAACTGTAGAAATAATCTTCTACATTACTTTTACCTCAGACAGCATTCTTAAAGCAACGAGAATAAAGATACACTAAGATGCAAACTAAGAGATAAAAAAAACTGTGAAATGATTGAATATTTCAATAATTCAAAATATAAATAATTACAGTCGCATATTTCAAATTTGAATTCAAATTATCTATAAATTAAGGAAACTGACAATCACTTTTCGAAGAGATTTTTTCCATAACAACATTCCCGATACGGATACTCAAACAAAAGCTCCAGAAACATAAACAAAGTATTCCCCAAACAATAAACATAAAAACAATTACCACCTATATTCAAACTAACTTTTAACTTGAAACGTTGCCCACGTATTATTGCAGTCATATAATTTTTGCTGGCTATAAAAAATATTACCCATAAAACTCGTGAAATGACGAAAAAATGCGTAGGAACATTATAGAGATAAGCGCTAGCGGTTATTTATAGTGGATGAGCAGAGGTAGGGGTGCGAAAGAGGTCAACACAGTCGGACGACCATAATTTTTCATTTCATTAGCCGCGGGAGGTGTCGTCCTATCCTGTCCTGGATGGGCATCGAGCCTCATTAACGGCCATACGGGCTTGCCTCCCACCTATCTCCTTTGTGAATATTTATAGGGTGATGAAGTGTTTAAAATATTCGATTTTACGCAACGATGGACAGATTGTGATGTCACACCGGTTGCTATGTTAACATTCTGGTAATAATTTGAGGTCTATGTTTAGATTTCGTAGTCAGCTTAAAATCTCCAAAATTTAAAAACCTTACCTCTTACATAAACGAGTATAACGCTGACATGGCATGTTTATGAAGAGCCTGTTTAGCGATTTCACATTTATTGAATACATGGTAATTACCTACCAACCAAGTTCGATATTGTGTGCTGAGTAGGGCGGTTCCCTAACTTCTTACGAGTAGAAATCTGTCTGACCGAATTAGTTCGAAAAATGTGAACTTTTCATCTTCAAAGGAAACATAAACCACGTGCCATTTACTTAAATAATTCTAATCTCCATCTCGTCATTCCTTGACGTCTATTTAGGAATTGGCAAACAGTCTAAAATAATTAGCGGTTACGTCAAATCGTTGAAAAGCATGTCAACATAGTTATTCTTATGGTACAGACGCCAGCACATCAAGCTACCCGAAACTGTCAAATTTTCCTAATAAACTTTGAACCTTAAGCTTTAGTGATAAAGTTGAAAAGCTTTTAAAGAAATTTGAGAGATTGTGGTAGTTTGATGTGCTGGCGTCAGTACATGAGTTATTCGTACAACTGCATTGCCTTGCATCCAATATTGTATAACACATACCTACATTACATTAATTGGTGACTTTCATCTACCTAATAAGAGGTTTCCTTTCTCATTAGCATGTTGTAAGTAATACTGCAACATTCCATATTGCCAGCAACTTGCTTCCCGCAACATAAAAACACGTTCATCATCATAATAATTAGCCTATAATGTTCCCACTGCTGGGACACAGGCCTCTTCTCAGTGAGAGGGAGTACCGTAATCCACCACGCGGGTCCAGTGCGGGTTGGTAGATGTAACATGTCTTCGAATTTTTGGTTCCAGGAAATGTCAGTTTCCTCACGATGTTTTCCTTCACCGTTGAAAAACATGGTATATAAAATAATATAAAACAATATAGCGCAGCTTTGTTTTCGAATTAATGGGTTCACGACTCAACATTGTATGGAAAGATGAAGTAGGCCAGTATTTCACATATTCTGTTTCTACCACATTCTGTTCTGTTTCTGTCTGTGTCCTTCATTTTAAAATAGAATTTATGAAACTTGTTCCTCGTATTTTACTTGAATAAGTGGCATTCATAATAAAAAAAACCGGCCAAGTGCGGTTCGGACTCGCGCACCGAGGGTTCCGTTGCTGATACTATTGAGGTTGCTGCCGTAATATTATTAAAAATATTTTTATTGTATGACGTAGGTACCTAAAAATTTAAGGTTTTCGCAATTTTTCCTTTATCTGTGCTATAAGATGTTGCTTCGTATCAAATTTCAAGATTCTGAGTTCACGGGAAGTACCCTGTAGGTTTTGATTCCCTTGCGAGTGTCGAAAATTTGTGGCATAAACGGCTGTATCTTTTGATTGCGTTGGCTTAGAAAGTTTGATTTTTTTACAGCTCTAAGGGACAGTAGGCCTGAGTATTTGATATAAATTCCAGCTTGATACCTCCACGCGTTCCTGATAAAAAGGGTCTTGACAGACAGACAGACGGACGGACGGACAACAAAGTGATCCTATAAGGGTTCCGTTTTTTCCTTTCGAGTTACGGAACCCTAAAAAAAGATGTAAGCACATCTAGACAGTGGTGTAGTACTTACACCCAAATTTTGCCAGTTAAGTTTATCAATCGGACATAAGTCCTGACTCCGATCTGCTTGCTAACGTCTGTAAATGAAACAGCAAATATGTTTTTTAATAACCGACGAATTTAAGCATGTGCTGAATTCTTAGTAACAGTTTGCGCGTCGATGGGGCTGCCACTCGTATAAAGATATCTAAGACTCGTATATCAAATATTATCCGAAATACCTGTTCCATTAACTCGTGTGCCATCGATTCTGATATAATCTCGCAGCAAAATTAGAAGCGAATATTGTATGTAATAATAGCTGCCAGTTCCCTAGACTGCTGGAGTAACGTTCAATCTCGATCCATCTAATAAACGACGCTTACTAATAGACATAGAGTGTTTGTAGGTAAACTCGAATAAATAAAACTGTTTAGAAAATAAACATGAAAAGAGAGAATATATAGGGTGACTGGTAATTAGTGACCGATACCTAAACACGTGATTGTACTCATGATAACAAACAACTTTTACTATAGGACCAAATCTGAAATCGCCAAAAAAAAAATCAGCTGTTCCCTACATTTTGACGAGTTATACGAACATAAATGTGATTTCAGGTTTGGTCCCATAGTAAAAGTTGTTTCTTATCATGAGCACAATCACGTGTTTAGGCATCGGTCACTAATTACCAGTCACCCTATATAGATACAGATTGAGAACCACGTGTGAATAAACGCGGGAATAAATTGGTCTGCCGAAGTGGTTAAGCAAGTCTTGACACGGTCACTCTGTCAGTGGGTGTCGTTTTTACGAGTAGGGTTCTGTACTCTATTACTAAGCCTCCGCTGTCCGTTCGTTCGTCCGCCAATCCGTCTGTGACAGGGTTGAACCTGTAGGGTACATACCATTGCCATAGTTCATTTACATTTTATAATCTGTTGGTTGCTATGGAGATAGATGAGTTGATTGTCAAAAAGTCAGATAAGGAAAAACTTATTTTATGTTTCTTTTATTTGTGTTTATTATAATCTTAATTTTACTCCTTCTGATTGTTTTCCTTCTTTACCTTACTAAAATCTTTTGAACCGTAACAGTTGGACACTTGAAATTTTCCCAGAGATGGCCGCTATAACAATATGTGATAAAGTAAAAAATGAAAGGGGACTTTTAATTTTTATATACATACAAGAAACGTGTTTTTTTTTACTAAAGTATTTTTTTTTTATATGTATAAATAAAGTTCATTAATTACTATTTGAATTTGCCGCGCATTTGACTTTTGACTTTGAAGTCTGACACGTATGACTGTTTTGACGTAAATGTAAAAGTTTTCACGTAGCAATTGAAACTAAAGGTTATTTATTAGTATTACAATATAAAAGATTAAAAGTAAATTGAGTAAGAATTCTATAGTCAAATGTTGTTTCTCTTTACAGCTAAGTTGTGTTGAAAAAACTTACTTAATAAATTATGTGTGAAAACTTAAATTTTGTGTAAAATAAAATTTCTCTTTACAGAGCAATGCAATTTGTTTTATTTCACAAAGAAGCTACCATATTTGTAGTGTAAATATTGTATATAACAGTGATACAGACGCCGGCACATCAAGCTACTACAATCTGACAAATTTCTTTAATAGATTTTCAACTTTATCGCTAAAGCATAAGGTTCAAAGTTGATTGGGAAAATTTTAAAGTTTCGGGAACCTTGATGTGCTGGCGTCTGCAACGTGAACCCTTCGTGTGCAAGTCCGACTCGCGCTTTGCTGCTTTCAATGTGGTCCACGGTCGGTCTTGGTTACTATGTAGATAAATACTATATTTTTGTTAACCTGTACCTACTCTCACTTGTAATTCCACACCCCAGCAAAGATCCCTATAGGTTATTATGAAGATAATAACTAGGATTGGTATTGTCAAATAATTGTCATCGGTATTGGAAATCTTTGTAATTATTTAGCTGTATGAAGTTGGTATATTCTAATGTAAAAGCGGCCTTAATATAGCAGAGCAATGGTGGAAAATATTTGACGTTTTAATATTTTTTTAAATCCTATTTTATAGAGGAAATGCGTATCATCATTAATATTTGCATGAAACACGAGCTCATTATGAATAACGCGGATAAAATCGAATAGTAGTAACAAGCCTGTGGAAATAATGCTATGTCGAGGTTTTAATTTTAATGAAAAAACAACGTTATCGATATTAATCCTGAACTATTTTATTCCGCAGACAAAATAAATGCATGTAGTAATAAAAACCTATATTCTTTCTTTCTTTATTAATAGGTATTATAAACTCATGTTGCAAGTTGTGGAATCCAGAATATTTTTGCTCCTTTAAAAGGATTTTCGAAAAGCTGGGAGTAAAAATAAATGTCAAAAAATTACAAAATTGGCTCATCTTCATGACATGTGTTCAATAAAGCTGAAAGCTATAAAATAAACTGGCAAAAGTGTCGAATTGTCGGATTGTGGCCTGTCGGTTGTATTAAAAAAAATTGGTCCTAGATCGCACTTTTAAGTCACCTCTACTACTTGAACTACTAAGATACTACTTGAATATCGTTTTTCTATTCAAAAACTCTCCATAGACTTTCGTTCACATAACATTAGAAAAACAGAGGTGGTTGGTACAAACAACTGACCGTCCAACCATAAGAGATTACTTCTAGATTTTTGGCACGCCAGCTACGAGTCGGTATAAAAAATGAGGGTAGGTACGTACAAATATGTTTTATTGTTTATTAGCTGACCTGTCAACTTACTGAGAGAAATGGCTACGTTGTGTTGCTGAAGTTATGTGATGTACGTGGTGTAGTGTTTTTCCGCTTCGAAAATAGTGCGTTGCTACGGAGGTACATTTTTATATACGTGAGTTTGAAGGCTCAGATTATGTGTCTAAAAATAGATTCGCAATAGATGGAACTCATTTCATGTTAGATTCCTACTTTTACCAATTCCCTCAAGTTTTCGGCTTTGAACTATGAGATTTATCAGAAACAGCGATAGTAGTAGGTAAAGATTACGATAATCTCAAACTACTGATAAGGACAACTACATCATACCTAAAAAACATCCCCGGAAGCTTTTACGTTTCATTTATTATGAAAACAGCTACTCTTACAATCAAATCTGAAGGATTTTGAATGAAATTCATAATAAATTGCTTCATATCTTTGTAAAGGTCATCTACTCGTCAACGTTAATAATAACGTAGTGAACAGTAGTGTATTGTCGAAATGTGAGTGTGTTATGCAATTAGATTTAAAATGACTGGTTCCACCGGGACTAGACCCTATTCACTGTGCACTGGGCGAGACACACGAAAGAGCTTCGATCTAAGAAAGGTAGCATTGTGTAGACTGAATATGAAGGACGAAGGTGGGAGTTAATCTAAACCATTTAGTAGAAAGATCGAATTGTGGACTACGATATTTGATTTCATTAGAGTTGACGAATTGAAAAGGTAAGGAACAGATATAATTAAACAATCATCAGAGCAACTAGACCAATCAACAATTAGAGCATCACATGACGTTAATATGAAATCGAAAGCTTTATAAAGCCCTTAAAAAGGATCGTACAACCCTTTAGGACGCATGTAATTAGAACAATTCAACAACTTTCAAACGTCTCGCCAGATTACGCAATTACCAAAGACATTTCCTTAGCACAGAGCACCTAAACTTCAAACGTTAACAGATTCAATTTGCGGTCGGTAACGGATAATGGGTGCCACAAATATGCTCTGAGGAGCCAAAGTGCATTGTAATGACCCGATTACAGATAGTTATTGTGCAATGTTACCGTTCCCCGCTTGAACAATCACTTTTGAGTGTAACGACAAGTGAGAAAGAAATAAATGTTGTGCAATGAGCCACAACACTACGTACTACCCTTACGATCCTGCTGATCTGTTCTGTATTAATCTTACTGTGAAAACTTAGGTGAAGTGAGCTTGAAGTGACCTGTCAATAGTGTCAATCCATCACGTGAAATGACAGCTTCACCTAAGTTGTCAAGGTGAGATTTTTACAAAATACTCAGATTAGATATACAGATCGGCAGCTAATAAAATTGGCTAAGAAGGCAGGTGATAAGAGCTCGGTTGATCTAGTAGCGAGCCAAGACCTGCAAAGAAAATGATGTGCAGACCTAGTACGATATTTCTCATACAATTTTGATACTTGAGTTACCGAAGTGCCCATTAGCATCAGCGAAAACGCTTAGTTGGGCAGACCGATCAACATCCGAACTCACGGCCTCAATCGCCATTCAAAGCCTTGTGTTAAAAGGAATATTGATGAATCGTCATAATTTACCAAAATAAGTTTATTGATAAATCTAACTGTGCCCCTGTAGTGGCTTCCCTTTCGATTTCATTTTGAATTTAGTGTTTGTTGCAATCATTCTCGGCAAGCATCACAGGAGCAGGCAGCAGTGGTGGCCGAGTGGTATGGGCCCCGAATTACGAGTTATGGGTCATGGGTTCGAACCCAAGCAGGTGCTTTACTATTTGTAATTTATTTCATCACTACTGCTCTCAAAACGGTGAAGGGAAATATCGTGAGGAAACCGGCATGTGCTAGAACCGAAAATTTAAGGCATGTGACATCCACCAACCCGCACTGAGTCCGCATGGTGGATTACGGCCCAGTACCTCTCACAGAGAGGAAGCCTATATGTACAATCAACAAAAGAGATAAGTATGCAGAATCGTCGGATATAGTTGAAGTTTAGTAAGAAACCGATGGATGTTGTCGACTGAAAAAATGAGGTTTTTGTTTTCTATTAATAAAATAAAATTTTATTCGAGAACATCCATCGGTTTCTTACTAAACTTCAACTATATCCGACGATCCTGCATACTTATCTCTTTTTTTGACTGTAAATACTTACAGGCCTCCTCTTAGATTCAGCCACACCACCCCAACATAATAGGCTGATTATACTTGCTTATGCTATGTTAATTCAACTCACTGGATTATTTTCGTTTTTAATAATTTAGCCTCCAGTTTCATGATATAATAATAATGTCGAAAAATTAAAGACAAACACTCGTTTGGCTTCACGTGTTGGTGTTCGTTGAAGCCTGTAGATTTTTAATTTTAATTTGATACTGAAGCAGTCTCAAGGCACCGTTTTTAATAAAGCCCTTATTTGAAATACCTACTCGTTTACATACTACATTATACGCGGTTTCTTCGCGTAGAACGTTTAACCGCTTGAATACATCCTTCACACTTCAGCCCTAATATTCAAGTGTTGTGAGCGAAACACACCATTATGATCAGCCGAATTTGCTCCATTTAATTCAAATTATATTCTACTTATAAACGCGCGGAAGATTTCATTAAGTGAAGCGTCTCTCACTTCCCCTTTCAATATTTATTTCGTATCTTTTTTATAATCAGGAATATTGTTACCTAAAACCTTCCTTTGTATTGGGTATATTTTGAACGGTGTAGGTAAGAAAGTGGTATTATTTTCTTGTTCTCGATCGCTTTAGGCAGTTGAATTTGAAAACGTTATGCTAATTGAGTATTGAATAACAATTTCCTTGTTTTATTTTATCACAAGATTACTCTTTGACATAAAATGGAATTAAACATTTTTCTTTCACCGTCTGTCGCGTAAAACAAAGTCACTTTTCGTGTCTGCCTCTCGTTCCACTGAGTTCTTCTAAACACAATAGATTTGGATGCGGTTTTTGCCATCATTTAGATAATTTAATTCCGGAAGGATTAAAAATACACAAGCCGGGTGTCCGATGGGATTTCCCTTACACAAAAATAACAAACTTCCTTACAAAATGTCACCCCTTTAGGGGATTTTTTTTAATCCGTCTTTAGTGCTGACCTTTGTTATAAAGCGAACTACGAATAGGAACGAATAGGGAACTCTTGTGCAAAATTTCATGCTTCTAGGCCTAGTGGATTAGACTATGCGTTGTCTGTCAGTAAATTTAAGATTGCTGAAAATGTCGGTACCTAAGGTACATTTTGATATTTGAACATGAAAATCGCACCAGTGCGGAGCAGGGGTCCCTGATTGTATTATAAAAATCTAACACAATAAACGAATCATCCAACGATCAATCTATGCTTTGCCAATGATTCCAACTACCGACAATGTCCAACCACAGAGCCATCAAACTCTAGATACGAGGGAGTGGCCCGCATGTCTATCAGTCCGTTTTAATCCCGTCCATAGACCAGGCACTCAGCGTATAATCCCCACACATGGACCCAGTACCTACTAAGTGAGCGCAGAACTCTGTAAACACTTCTGAGATAGCAAATAATTATGGTTCGTACTTTAGTTATTTTATTTCTAGTGTCGTCAAAAATGGCGAAATAATCGCACTTTTAAAAACATGAATATTAAAGTGTCTTTGTTGAATTATAAGACGCTTGAATAGATTCGTAAGTATCCTTATTGATTTACATTTTTTACCAAAAATTCCCAAACATAGGCAATCACTATATTTGAAAATATGAATAGCTCCATTAACGGAAACCTTAGGAAATGAACAAATTATATGTAACAGTATATGTAATAATATAACAGAGTACAACGTCAATAAAACGAGTAAATCCCATGGAATGTTCTAGCTAAATTCAAAATAGAATAAAAATTTCAACAATTCCCGAGTGAATACTAGTTTATCCAAATCAAAACTATCGAAAACCAATCGGAGTAACTTCATGTTAGCCAAACTCGGCTTGAGAAAATTACGCACATACGGAATAGTTATTGATTTTGATTGGCTCCAGCACTCCGCAGCATAAATATTAGTTGGTTTGCAGCGCTCAACAATTTGAATAGATTGCAAGCCCGCATACTCGCCTAATGCAGCAAGTACCTTTGATAGTTGTTTGATTGAAGTTCGGCTGTACTTTATAGTTTGTTCGAGGTTCTCGTTTTAGGAAGGATTTATGCTAGACCGTGCCGGGCACGACCCGTGCCACGTACGAGGCGCAGACGAGGCACGGCTTCATAACTCCACGAACATGTTAAATGAAGCAGTTCAAGTCTCATCGTTATGGCGGCGCCCGAGTCGAGCCCGAGCCAGCCCGAACACAATCGATTTCGCAATCTTTCTTTAGTTACAACAGCACCCTAATTGTGTAACATACTTTCAATCACAATCCATAAGATTTTGGAGGCAATTCCTAATCCATTGCTTCATTTATATTAAAAAATTGGTCTGCTTAACAATGTAAATAACGCAATGAATGTTGTTCAACTATTAAAATTAATGATATTGCCATTGTTACGCAATCACCCCGCGGTTATTATCATGTTCAAATACCAAATAAACATAATCACTTAACCCAAAGGCCCACAGTTGATCTATTAAGACGAACATTGATTTATACCACCTGATCCTCTCACTTCGAGGGACACATCAAGCGGTAAGTCCCGAATGACGTCACTTGTAATGACATTGCCCACAACAGAGGCTTAAGGCGGACTGACAACTTGGATCGGGAAAAGGTGGGGATCGTAGATGTCAGCTGGTGGCTTCACATAGCTTAGGAGAAGTTTGAGTATTCGGTTTAACTTTCATGGGTATAAATAGAAATTTCAGAAATATTATGAACAAAATAGAAGAAGGATATTTTATACACTATAACACCAAGAAACTCAACGCCAATATATTCACTCCCCTTGTCCAACCCATAAAACTTACACAGGCCATGATCCTACATAATACTATCAATTTGCCACAACTTATCAAACACACCCACTCGTATACAACTATCTTTATCTTCCGCGGTAAGATTTACTACACGTCAATCCATAATACTTGGGGGTCGTAAACAAAAATTCACTGTATATAAAGGCAGTGAGTGAAAAGAGTAATTTTCTCCTCCATAAAAACAGTTAGGTAGTTATTTATGGTGATACCGCAATCTATACAAGGGATTGCGCCCGAGGCAGAGCATTAACGATTATCCGGGTTTTTCCTACAAAGAAATATTACTTGACAAATAAATTCCGTGTAGGTTTCTTTTTTGCTCATCAGTGGTATAGGTTTTTGGAACGATCATTTTATAGGAGCGGATGATATAAAACATATTTTATTTTGTAGATAAAAGTGTATCAGAAATTCAGAAGTGAGTTTATTTCATGTAGGTTGGTTATAGTAGGTTTGTAGACTACTATTTGATTGATAATCCCAATAGTCCAAGTGCCCTGCGTTCCTGGAAGGTTAACCTGCCCTTGAAAGGAACAAACATTCCGAGGTCAACCTTATCTCGTAGGCCGAGAATTCGCTGAAACACGGTGGGTAGAAATAAAATTCCTTTAACGCCCCGAACTTGAGAAAGGTCAAATTTAATGTTGGCACCGCAACATTTAAAGATAAACAAAAGAATCCGGAATCGCTGGCAGCAAAAAAGGAGGTACGGAACCACAGAAAACCCGCGACGGCGACGCGGCGACGTGACATTATCGTGCGCGTGCGACATTCCCGTGTGATTTGCATACAGATTGTTTACATTTATTCGAGCAATACTGCTGGGGATTTTTGCATTTTGTCGCCGCTTTGCTAACAATTATTTCCTACTTTTACGTTGTTTAGTATTTATTTATAACAGTTGTGTAACAGCTGTTTGTTTTTATAATCGGTTGGCACCAGAAATAAATGAGTTTGTAATGTTTTCTGTGTACACGTTACAACACGGTTTTATAACCCCAATTTATTGGTTGTGACTAATTCTTAAACGCTATACGATCTTTCTAGACTGGCTATTAATAGCGTAAGTTAAGACTACATATATTTCTTAAAACTAGCATATGAGAGAATCACAAAGACGAATTTGTGGTGTAAGTACTGCCCTATCACTTTACAGAAAAAACGGCCAAGAGCGAATCGTACTAGTGCTTTTTTTATTTTCCATGACTGTGAAAATTTCAGCTGATTAGCTAGTTAAAAAGTAGGTACAGAAGCATAAAAAGGGAGTAAGAAGTCGAAGTCTACACTATATGTATAATAATAATTATTCACTTTATACCGTTAAGGCATAAAGTACAAACCTATACGACAAAAGAATGAAGCTTTCATCTTCAGAACGACAGACGTACTCTTGTACGACGACAATGCGATGAATTTACAGAATTCCTTCACATAAAACCAGATAGAATCAATACATAGCTACCGTCACGTACTTTTTCCACAAGGAATTCTGATCTCTAAGCAATAAAATCCGCACCAGACATCGGTTCGGAGTTCGGACTTCATGGTTATATATCTGATTTTAGTACAGACTGTGTTGGTACTTATGATACCTATTTACGCCATTGACACTACAATATACCTAAAGCTGAACGGAGAAATAAAGCTTTGGCACAAAAAAGTGATAAATAGTCCTATGAACAGTAATTCATAAATATTTATGAAGTGCTGCTTATGCTTAATAAAAAACTCATGTAATATAAGGAACCCTCTGAGACTACAATATTATCATCTGCCGAGCCTTTTCCCAACTATGTTGGGGTCGGCTTCCAGTCTAACAACTCTAAGTATTTTACATGGAGCGACTGCTTCTCTGTAACCCAGTTAATGGGTTACTGGGAAACTACAACATAATAAGGTCCCATTAAAATAGATGGACAAACTTTTAGAAATCATTCATACCACCAAAATAAGGACGATGGTAAAAAAATATATAAGAAACACGCATTAGATACTTTACAAGAAAATTAATCAGGTAACGAAAATATACTAATGTGCCGGCAATTTATTATTTTAGGTCAATATAAAATCAGTGTTTTTTTTTGCTTGGTTTTTTTTGGTAAGACGTACTGAGCGCTGTGTTAAAATTCGATTTTAATGGGACCCTGTATACCGAGTTAAATTAAATTATCCAGTGCAACTTCAAAGATATGACGGGTACGAGTATTAATATGAAATCATGCAAGAACACGACTAAATACGACTTTATAAAGTGATAATTTTATGAAAGTAACTAAAGTTTGAGCCAACCCGTCTTCTCAATCAATGCTTGTGCCTTCCTTGTATGAGAAGACGCCCTGCAGTCGGACGGTAATATACTGGTATTACATTAAAACTACGGTTAGCGTAAGCATAATAATATTGCATAATCAGCGTATAATGTTCCCACTACTGAGACACAGGCCTCCTCTCTTGCCGGGGCCACATCAACGGGAAACGCCGTTGATTATCGCGATGTTGGGGGTTAACCGTAGGTGTAGCCACAACTTATCGTGACAATTTTACAACACAAAATTATACAAAAGAGATTTACTGCGAGAATTTTTGCCAACGTTGAAGCGGCTACACTTACGTTTGTTATTGCGCACCGGGAGCTCGTGTATAATACAGTGCAGCAGCGTCAACGTCCATTTCCAAATTCAAGGGGAACATTAGCGCCATATTTATCGCCAATTTTATTGCCAATTGACGTTGACCGTTCAAGTGTGGCCACTAAATTTATCGCGTTAATTATCGGAATAATTACCGCGGTGTTTACGGCGATGATGGGCATTGCCGTTGCCCGTTGTGCGGCCCCGGCATCAGTGAGAGAGTAGACCGTAATCCACCACGCGGCCCAAGTGCGGGTTGGTAGTTGTCACATGTTTTCGAACTTTTGGTTCTAAGATGTCAGTTTCCTCACGATGTTTTCCTTCACCGTTTTGAGAGCAGTGGTGATGAAATAAAACTATGGTTGCTCGGATCCAAAGGCCGACATTACACGTACTATAAAAACTAAAAAGTTTCATGATTATACTTTGTTTTATCTTGGTGGGGTCCGTGGCTAAATAATAACAGCCGCACAGGTCGATCGATCAGGTTAAGCTACGCTTGCCGCGGTTGGTCTGTGGATGGGTGACCATCTTTACATACTGAGACCCCTCCGTGCCTCGGAAAGCACGTTAAGCTGTTGGTCCCGGCTGTCATTCGTGGATCTTTGACAGTCGTTACGGGTAGTCAGAAGCCCGAAAGTCTGACAACCAGTCTTACCAAGGGGTATCGTATTACCCAGTAACTGGGTTGTGGAGGTCAGATAGGCAGTCGCTCCATGTAAAATACTGGTATTCAGCTGCATCCGGTTAGACTAGAAGCCGACCCCAACATAGTTGGGAAAAGGCTAGGCAGATGATGATGATGACTTTGTTTTATCTTGATTTGAAATCTAATTGATGAGTTATTCCGGTGTGATCTCCTGAACCTACCTCCACCCACCCCTGGATCCCCTGCTAGACGCCGTGCCTTCCATAATTTAAATACATGCGAGATCTACAATTATGACAAATGACTGTGGATAAATGCTGTGTATGTGCTTAGTTGGTAAACCTTTATAAATAAACTAGCTTCTGCCCGCGACTTCATCAGCATGTATTTTTTTGTTTCCCCTACCCACCCCGACGCATCGCATCGCCTGTCTGCGCTATTACTTCGTTTTCGTTAAATAACCTATAAGTAGTCTTCCTCAAGAATTTAGCTATCAAATGCAAAAAGATTTTTCAAATCCGACCGGTAGTTCCAGAGATCAGCGCGCTCAAACAAAAAAATCAAACTTTATTATTAGTGTTAACGCCATAATTCATTTGTTTATATTTTCCATGCCTAATTACTGGCAACTCTAAAATTATATTAGTATCTGTGCGACATAAATTTCCTTCCTTTTTCCCTTTCCCTTCCGCAACCCTTATAATGCCTGAGCGAGAGCGAGAAAGAAGATTCGCAATGCGCGAACGCTGCCGCGTGCCGCCATGAAGAAAAAAAAACCACCGGTTTTCTCAACCGCTATCAAGACTCGCGGGTCAAAAATTAAACGCTAAGTCAAGGAGAACTCATAATTCACCGCGAAGAACGAAGATTGTCATTAAACTGTGCAAGTGCGTGTCTTTGTGTTGTGGAAAGTGTCGATCCTCGTCCGTACGTACGTGACATCGTGGACGCGCCGCCGCCACGTGGCTAAGGAACCCTCATCATCGAGTCTCCGCCATAGCTCGCCAGGCAGGTACGATTATCATTTTCCCACACCACCAACACCTACTCGCATCATCGAACCGCCCCTGATACAGTCCACTAAGAAAATTTCGATTATTCCCCCAAGGCTTTAAGCCGCCGCAACAATTAGCATTGATATAATGCGTGTCACGAAAGATGAGACTTGACACACCACGTGGTTGGTTTGATAAGCGCAGTAAACGGTTTTAGGTCTCTTTAGCGGTATGAGGTCTGAGCGCGGGACGGAACCGGGCGTCATAGGGGCGCGGGCGGCGGAAAGAGCGCGAGAGCGCTCATCTTTCGTGGCGCTAACTATACCCGTCAAGTCTGTGAAATATCGCTTATTCATTTAATTTGCCCCGAACAATACTCCGTTGAGCAACAGTTATTGGTATCAGACATTAATTAGGAGTCTTGTTACAATTCATTATATCCAATTTGAAGTTAATTAACCTCAACAGTTATCGCTACGGTAACAAGGGATGAGGAAGCTGTAACTTCTTTATCGTCGGCGATAAAACTTCTTATTTTATTAAAAACGTTATAGATGAAAAGTCTGGAAGTATGAAATATCAACAATGTTGTTTCATAAACCCACCTAAAGGGGTTAGCGAGAAATATACAAGTTTATACAGTTTACGCGATGTATGTACAGATACACTGAAATAATTTAATTTAGACTTTCGAAAAGCAGGGATACTTTATTTTTGAGCTAATAATTATTACGTAATAAGAAAAAGCTGAAATTATTTATTAGCATATTTTGAGAATTCATGCAAATAATTCCCTAACTCTGTTTGAAAAAAAAAAAATACCTACGTATATAGTTCAGGATATGAGTTTATGAATGATAAGTACTTTCATTCATAAAAACATATTCTGAACTAATACGTAGGTTATTTTTTTACCTTAATAATATGAATGAAAATGCAAAGATCTATCTAAACAATCCTAGGTCAAGTTCAAGATTTCGTCGGAAAATTTCAATAAGAGGTACTGTCGGCATAATGCAGGCAAGCTAGTTCATTTGGCGCGCCTTGCCTTTCGACGCTACCCGCTTGTTGTGAATAGAATCCAAATTACTTGAAAAATTCTTAGAGTGCATCCCCGGGGTACGAAATGCTTCACTTAAATTCATTCACCGTGGAATTGAAAGGAAAATATTTAATAAATTGATGGAATGAGTTTTAATTTTATTTATGAATACCATTCCAGGGTATCGAACTGGAAGATTGGAAGCGTGTTTTACATAACAATCTTATCTTATCCAACCCAAAAAGTATTGAGACAGACCGTAGTAGCGAAACTTCTAGTCTCAATTTAGAAGTAGGCACCCCAATGACAGTTCGGCGTATGCAAAGCCAAAAAAACCAACATCTTTAAAAGATAAACATTACAAGCCAAGGACAGGCCGAATCGAGCAACTTTCGTTAGTTTTTCTGTAGCTTTAGTAACTCGAGATCGGTTCTAGGGAGGGGGGATGGTGAAAAGGGGGGTTGTTCCAGCGACACGGCATGTAATCTCGAGTTAGCGAGCAATTTGGTGTTTGCTTTCAGTAGTGCAGCTTTGACTATTAGATTGTATTGCTTTGCGAATTTAGAGCTTTTTAGATATCTGATGCGAATTGAATACTGGGAATTTCGTTTCGTGATTCACACCGATAATATGAATGATAGAATATCAAAAGTTTTTGGAACCCAATGAATAAATGAATGGCTTTGACTATTTTGGTACTACGCGAAAATGATGTAGAAGTTCGGAGATATTCATAATTGTTTCCAGTAGCAAATTGAATTAGGTCTAGTCGTTTTTTCTTTATTTATAAGGCATATAACATAATTGTATTCTATTATTATAAAAATATATCTGTTGTGAAATGTTAAAAATATTTTTTTATGGTTTGGTGTATGACAACACCAACTTCCTCTTCCCTTTTTCAACAAAGACGCCACTGTGTTAGCATGTTCTTTTTGCGTGTCCTATTTTTACATTATTAAAACAAGTCAAGTAATACCTAGGACTCTCTCAATTATATAAGAAGAACCTTCATTTGCAACAGGTTATGGGCCCAGAACCCGCAGTCCCAAAGTATTGTTTTTTGAGAAGAACATTGGTATTGTAAAAAATTTCGAGGTTATAAAAAAAACCGTCGTGGTCGTGGTGACTAGAAATAAAATTTAATAGTTTTGTGAAGATGGACAGCACACAGCACAGTTTGAGATTGAAAGGCGGTGAGAATTGGGCGGTCTGGCGTTTTCAGACGGAAGTTCTTATGAGAGGCAAGGGATTATATGAAATTATTACGGATGAGCGAGTTAACGCCGACCTCATCTAGTTTTTAAAATATGATTGACGTGTAAAAGTGTTTGTGCAAACCTACTTACAGAAATAAAATCATTTATCATTTAAACCAGAAGATGTGAAAGCCCTTACAGAATAGAGGAGCCACGATGCAAAAGCTCAGGAGGTTATTGTTATGAGGATGGAGCCAGGGCCACTGACACATCTGTTAACCTGTCCCATGTGGAGCAAATTAAGGTCAGTCTATGATGAAGAGTCTTTTGTCAGTGTGCTACTGCAGCAAAAGTTTTTTCTGCTATAGTTTGAAGACAGTTACAAGTCTGTTTTTCTGTCTAAATTGGAGGATTGGAGTGAAACTTTGTCAGAGAAGATGACAATCACTAAAATCCTCATGAGTTTGCCGGAACAGTACAAGCATTTTCGTTCTGCGTGGGAGTCAGTTGCCCATGAGAGTCAAAACCTGAGAGAATTGACTTCAAGATTATAGTTGGAAGAAGACAGATTGGGTTCTGAAAATAAGGAATTAGTGGCATTGACTAGTATAAAGAAATGTTATAGTTGCGGTAAAAAAGGACATATTGCTAAAGTGTGCAGAAATAAAAGCACACAAAAAGAAACCAGGACGTGCAATTACTGCAAGAAGAGAGGTCACATCCTGGAAAATTGTTACAAACTGAAGAATAGGAAAGGAAACAACACAAACATGAAGGAAAATAAAGATTCAAAGAATATTGAAGTAAATGCATTTATGTATTCCAGCACCAGTGATACGGAACGTGGAATTTGGTACATGGACACTGGAGCTAGTAAGCATAACATGTATTGTGATAAAACCTTATTTGATTCCATAATTGATAAGTCTTGTTCCTCTAATAAAGTAAAGGTTGGTAATGGCAGTCTTTTAGAAGTTTATGGTGTTGGGAATGTGGTAGTGCCTGGAATAATTGTAAGTAGGTATATAAAAAAATTACAAATGTGTTGTACAGACGCCAGCACATCAAGTTACTACAATCTGTCAAATTTCTTTAATAGATTTTCAACTCTATCACTAAAATTTAAGGTTTAAAGTTGATTGGGAAAATTTTACAGTTTCGGGGAGCTTGATGTGCAGCTGGCGTCTGTACATTCCAGACTTAAAATTTAATTTGTTTTCTGCAGGATATGTTTTGGACAAGGGTATGTGTTTAGTGTCAAATAGTAAAGTTTGTGAATCTATAAATAAACACGGGGGAGTTTGTGCAAGAGCAAATAGATCTTGTATGTTATATAAGATGAACTTTGTTTATGATAATCCAAAGTATGATAATGCCCCATTAACTAAAATGCACTGATTGGAACGCAATTATAATGTTTTTGAAATGTCATGTTGTCATAATACCTGGGATTCTTTCAATTACATTCAATCACCTCCATTTGCAATAATATCATATTTGTGATAATGAGAAAAATCACAACATATACTTTTTGATGGATTATTATTATTCAACAAAATCTAAAATTAGAGCTCTCAAATAAGCTTTCCATGAGTTTTTGCCTAAATATGCATCAGGAGAACGATTATTGCTAAATATATAGATAAATAATAAAAAAGTCGCTTTATTATTATTGTAGAAGAGAAAACGAACTATCTTTACCAATTAATTGTTATTTATACCAACCAACGAATAGTATTCAATTTCAACGAGGAAATCATGCTTCTACCCGCATTTTTGTAACACTCCTCTAAATGTAGTAACCACGTAGCTTTGACGTTCGCCTTCTAATTATATCAATAGGATCTTGCCATAATTGAATATAATAGTTTTGCATGAAGTTTTCCGAAAGTAGGTATTCCCAAAGGGACCATTCAAAGATGTTCATCTACCACTAATTGCTGTACGACCAAACATTACAGAGAGAAAGGGGAATAACGGAAGTCCCCCAACACCGACTTATGTCTGTCGTGTTCCCGCTAAACCAAACTTCAAGTCATCTGTCACCATTTCTAATATTCCTAGTAACGGTACAATAGTTCGACAAAGTTTAAAAAATCAATGTATTTTCTTCGGAAAAGCCGCAATAGCAACTAAGAAACAAACAAAATACCTACGTTTATTTGCGGTCAAACATGGCGCTAAGAAAAAACTCAGAAAAGATGGGGAAAATATGCGTCACATCCATGCAAAACGCCCAAAAGGGAAACCAGAAAAAATTTAAGAACAAAAAGTTAATATCGACCGGTAGAAATCGATTTATTTGATGACCCGCAGACCTACCTAAATCATAATAGGTTGACGCACTAATTCCGTCACTCCCAAATTGGATCTGCGGGGTAATTGCGTAACACACTATCAGTAGCAATGGCTTTCATTTTCACAGTTCAACAACATTCATTGCGTTATTTACGTTGTTGAGCAGACAAATGTTTCGACCATATGAAGCAATGGATTAGCAATAACCATGAAATGATTCAGATTCTGATTTATAGTGTGTTACGCAATTAAGGTGCAGGTCAGAGGCTAGACAGACTTTTTCTTGTTATCTATCAAACGATATTGTTGGCAGTTTATCAACAGCTGTATCATTGACAGTCGACTTTTATTGAAAGTGTGTTACGCATTAACAGATTTCGACTTTCCATAGATAAACGACGGAACCTTTAAACGTCAAACTATTCCTCGTTTACTCCTACAATTAATGAACTCCTTTATTTACCAAAGTAATAGTTACTGTTGAATTAGACTTTAACAACTCGTAACTCTTAATTGTGCTAACAACATTGCTGCAGATAAAGCGTCGAATGCCCACATTTTACTCAACTTTGAATGCATTTCGACGGAATGCAATTATTACGCTCGTAATTTTGGATTTTGTCCAAAACTTGCTTACTATGGTCATTCCGAATGTTACATTCAAAAAGGCAATTAGGTTTTGTGGGCTAAATACAATAAGTTATGTCACTGCCCGTGTAATTTATTGCTCATTGTTTCCGTCAGTAATTTGTTTGAAATAAAAATAAAAAGTAGGAGTGAAATTTGGTTAAAGTGATTAGATTTCAGCTTTTATTCTTCCATTTTATTTTCCTTTTGTTTTACGCCTGGCAATTTTCACTGATATTCATTAAACTGGACAAAACTATTTTTGTACCACATTTATTTATTTATGTTTAAATTTTATGCAACATAAAAAATTACAAAGGCGGACTTATTGCCTTAGGACTTCTTTACTAGTCAACCGAGGGTGAAGGAGAGATAACTCGGCAGATGGATTATTATCTACATTAATTATTTTTATTTAATTAATGATATTATTTTCTCAAAACATTCTTGTGGGGTATAAATATATATATAAATTATTTTTATTTCCTACATCGTATTATTTATTGAGTGTGATTTTTTTTAGACTTCGACTGTGTACTTTGATTTAAATATACCTAAAATGGTTCATGTCGGAGATCCGAACAAAAATAAAATTACCGTAGTGATTATCTGACCCCCAACATACAGGCAAACGCCTAGATTGGGGATAACTGTCCAAATTGAATAAGTATGTTCAAATTGATTTGAAATTATTATTTAGACCACGGCTTGATGAACATACGTCCCAAGCAGACCACCTTGAGTAATTTGCTGAACACTTAACGCCCCTCGACGTAATAACAATAAAACTTCTATTGTGTCTCGTTCAGTGTCCTTCAATGTGTTAATACCAGGCGCAGACGTCAACCATGAACATACATTACACTTAGTACTAACATACTCATAATACAACCCCTAACATCCATTACAACCCTTCTAAGTATAGCAGTAATGAAGTGTCAGGCAGACCCAACCCTGTCACACGAGTCTAAAATGAATAATAATGCTAACAAGGCGCTGGTTTTAAACTGTTATATCCAAGGCAATGAACCGAGAGTAAAGATAATCAGGTGTGAAACAAGCGGAGTATGAGATCGTTCATACAACGGCGGCAACCTCAGGGTTGAATTTTATAAACAAGTGAATGCGTAATGTTATGCTCTCGGCGGCGTGAAGCGTGATTAATTGAGAGGTAGTTGAATGTTTTCAAGTATTTTAGTTGCGAGTTCAGTACCTAGTGTACCTATAGAAGTATGTAAGTATTAAAAGTTTACTCGATGCGGGGTTACAAAACTAGAATGAAATAGTTTTCATTTCAACCTACCGCGAACCTCAGAGATTTTACAATTTCATAAAATTGTGTACCTTCCATACTACTACTATCTACCATCTATAAAAATAATTGTTTGATTGGTATAGATTTGAGGTTATCATGTCGGCTATAAAATATTTGCTATAATATTGGAAAAAAGACAGACAGACAGAGTTACTTTCGAATTTATAATATTAGTATGGACTAAGGCATTTTTTCATTCGAAACAATACGCGGGTGAGCGACAACACACACACCTTCATATTATTAAAAATGCTTAAAAAATGTATGTTACCTTTGTACATTTTCCACCACTGTTATAACAGAAAACTGTATCCAATAATTAATCTACGAGCTTTAACCCAAAAATATTTGAAACATTGCAAAACATTAAAAACAACAATCCCTAGCAGACTCATCAAAATCGGGCAACTGCATCGATATTACAGCGGGCGGGCGAAACAACAAATTTTATTTTCGGGCCGATGATTAAAAATTTTATTTATGTTTTATACACCAGCAGTCATCAATCGAGATTATTCGCCGGAAGGAGTGAAAACAGGTTCACATTAATAAAAACGACACACGATGATATTTTAAATGAAAAAAATCATTTAACCCGTGCGATGCGGCAGTCGCAATTAACGCTCCGATTAAACTGTGAATTATTTATTAAAATTTTATGATCACGCGATAATTTATAACTTCAATTACGTATTCCACTACAGTACGTGGTTTATTGTTTAGTGAGAATAATGCTTTGATTTTGAATTTTATTGTAGTTGTTAAATACATGCCTGGATCGGATTCGGGGTGAGAATTTCGTTTGTTATGAAGCCATTAGCGAGTGCCGCGTTTAACCGGTTCATATTTTTAATCAACGGGACCTGGCTTTGTGTTTTTGCAGTTCATTTTTCTTTTAGATTGGCTCGCTGATAATGTTTTTACCTGTGTTTTTTGTTAGAAAAGTAGACATAACTACAACACTCAAACTCAAAAGAGTCACTGGTAAAAACTCAAAAGATTTCCAAGTGGTCTTCAAGACGTCTGGACGAGGGAGTCGGACGGAGGCAAAGGCGAAACATTTTCTAGACGATCTAACATTACATTACCGTTATGTGATTGTTTGAAGAGAAGAGCAAACTTAAGAAATTGAAACTGCAATAGATAAACCGGTGCGGAGATTTTCTTTAAAATAACAGTTCGAGACAGTGCAGACAATACTTCTTGTTAGGAGATAGCCGGCTTTTGTTTTTCACTTATTTTTACCGTATTAAATATTTTTTGCTTAGAATCTCTTGGAGATTTTCAGTCGCTTGTACAGTGTCTTTTATATCTTCGTTAATTTTCAAATTATTTCCTTTAAGTCAAGACGCAAGCTCTTTTGGAGCTACAGCACTGAGCAGACTATTAGCCTGGCCATTTTACGAAATATAAATAAGAAAATAAAAGATAAAATTGTCAGAGACTGTCAATGTGACATGTAAAGAAAACGGCTGAAGGTCATTCTGCGCTATTGACATTACGATGCAATTAATTATAATATAATAATAATAATAATAACAAATCAAGTATCTTGACTTGGCTCGCGAGGTTGTCGACATGTGGGATGTGGACTCAGCGATCATTGTGCCGATAGTCGTGACTGCCAATGGGTTAATAGCCAAGAGTCTCGACCAACACCTAAGGAGGCTCTCGTTGGCCAGCTGGATCAAGGGCTTGATTCAGAAAGCGGTACTTCTGGACACGGCCCGCATTGTCCGGAGGTTCCTCTCTCTGGAGCCCTGACCGCCGGTAGCTTGGACCCTGTTCCCGATACCGGTGGGCTACTATTTTTTATATTTTTAAATGTTTTTATATATTCTTTTTTATATTCTAATATTTAAAAATATAATTTATATGTAAATAATGAAATAAAGGAGATAATAATATATATATAGGGTGACTGGTAATTAGTGACCGATACTTAAACACGTGATTGTACTCATGATAACAAACAACTTTTACTATAGGACCAAACCTGAAATCGCGAAAAAAAAATCAGCTGTTCCCTACATTTTGACGAGTTATACGAATGACCTGGACGCGTACAACGAGGGCTGGTTCGAGAAAGAAATGAAATCTTTTATCATTTACAGTCGTACTTTAAAATACCGTAGTAATTGTAGAAGGTACTCGAAATAACATGAGATAAGACGCAGCAATGTAATTAAAATTAAATAAAAATAAAAGCAACACCGCTGAGTTGGATTATGTCCAGGGTTGGAACCTCATTTGGAGTTGCAGTTTATTTATTACCAGCCTTTGCTTGCTGTGAATTGAAACCAAAGTACTGGAAAAATTCCTTACTGACTTTGAGCTGAATTCCAGTTTAAACCTTTAAAATCGGTGGAGCTACTAAAATCGAAGAAAAGTTCTTTGAGATTTACCTACCTATTAATGATTCTGCGTAGTCTTTTATGACAGCCAGAATATTATGATAATTAATAGCTAACGGGAAAATAAAAGAATGTCTTACATTGCACATTGTTTACATTTTGACCTTCAAATGAAAGAGCTTGATTGTATCGAAATACCCTTACCCACCTCCTGCTCATACTAGTCCTTTTTATAGAAAGATATTCGCATCCCTTTTAACATCAATAAGAGCTTCGCTCGATGACCTCCGTTCAACTGTAGAAAGAGCTCAAACTTAATCTAAATTTCAATCACCTACAACATTCATCCCATTATTTCGTTTTAAAATCCGAATTAAAAAGACCATTTAAGAAATCGTACCTTTAGAAAGTTATCTAAACAAAGGTCTGTAAAGCATTAAAGAAATCTGTTTCGTGAAAGACCAACAAACAAAGTTGAATAAAAAGTATTTCTCGCAAACGTCGTCGTTAAAACTATTTTATATGTACTTTCTTGTACTTGACGTTTTATCGTTAGGCTGTATAAAGTTACCTTTGGTATTAAAACCAAACCAATGGTAAAAACGAACGTGGAACTAGAGAAAAGTAACCGGATAAGATATACTTTTTTAACTGAAAGAAAAACATCTTAATCCTGGCGAGATCAGTTACCTACTTCGCGTCTTCGGTGGAACGTTTAAAAAAGTTGAGAGTAAAGAAAAGGAGTAAACCTGCTGGAATTTTTAACATCTTTTACCTATTTTTGTATTCCAAATGCGGATTCAAGTAGTGCCTGGGGACTACTTAAAACTTTGCTTAGCTCGTTAGGAATCACAAGGATGATGTACGTTTTTATAAAAAAAAATATACCTACCTATGTTTAAAAAAATATTTTGTTCGAGTCCGAGCAACTAAAGAATTAGATTATTCTTTGTATTTCCTGTTCTTTTGAAATGGAAAAGCAACCCAAAATAAAAATACAGCTGAATATTTTTTTCTCGCAAATCTTTTTCCTAAAGACTTTGTAGCATAACATTCGTTCTAATGCCCAGTAAAAGTTAGGTCCCAATAAAATCCTAGTGCCAAACGTACATGCGTACTGTTAGCTCCAAACCAATTCTTCTAGTTTCACTTTTTTTTTTGTCATAAAAAACATATTGGTCCGATGTTTTCTCGTACATTTCAGGTGAAATAGTGCTGCGGGTTTCGCCAGGGAGACGCTATTGAAACCTTTTTGACCCATATCAAAGCTAGGGAGCAGTTTGACAGTAACATTATTAACACGTGGCATAAGGTATGTACGAGGGGGCTTACAGCATGTCCGGGTAAATTCTTTTCTAATAACCCTTAAAAATCTTACAAACCTTTTTTGTTTTACCTCACGCGTGTATTAGAGGAGCGATCCCCGTATTATTTCCTGTCGCAGCGTGCGCGTGATTTCCTGGAGTTGTTTTCCTTTCCGCGCTAGTGTCCATGAGCTTATTGTGGAGGACGTGACAACGCGCCAGATTGTGACGGATACCGTCCTTCCGGACTTGACACTAGTCTTTTGTTATAGTCGCGGCCACTTTAAAATTCACTGTTTTGTTGCTAGGAGAGAGTACAGTAAATATCTCACTTGTCAGGGATATGGAACAAAGAAGTGTATGCTAAAAGATTTTAACTTTATTTATTAAGATCTTTTACTGCAAGTTTCTCTTACGAGTTTGTGGTTTTTGTAGTAAGAACATCTTGTAAACCTTTTTCAAACGTTCGAGATTAAATGTCACATTAGACTGACATTTACTTTAACTCCTGAGGGATCAGTGGCGCGGTTTAGATCTGCCAATTGCCTTCGAACTTTACCAATACTGTGTCAATATATCCAGAGAAATAGTAACCGACTGTGAGAGGGAATCGTGAGCACCAATAGGTAAAAGGTAATCAATACAGCAACGAGTCACATTCAGTATTCTGATTGAATAATCTGTCCGTATATCACATTGGCAGTACCAATTCCGCTGGCTTTAATGTAGTTAGAAAGGCAAATATTGTTTTGTATGATGGATAGACCGCGCTTGCAGATTAGAATATTTCTTAAATACAAGACCTTTTGTGAGTCTTGATGACAACATCTTATTGTTAGGGTTTCCTAGTAAAACCAGGTAGGTACCTACCCTTACAGTTTCGCGAAGTCCGTCCGTCTCTCTGCTCGCAGTTTAACTTATTGACTCTTGGTACTAAAAAACTGTAATTTGGCACGGTTACAAATATAAATCACGCCCACAGAGTTGTTAAATAAAATCTTGGTTTTTTTTGTTACCTCCTATACACGTACGTGTTTTCTTTCGCCTGTTCCTTTGTGGGGGGTTGTTGTAGAATAAGGTTTTTCATATTGAGGGTATGTGAAGACATTTTTTCGATACAGGGATCCGATAGGGGGATTGCGAAATATATATTAAGCTTAAAGATAATTTTTGGTAGAGTGTGTCTGTCTACAAGCAAAATTATGTTTTTGGATATGTAAAAAGTACTCACGATAGGAGTATATTACTATAACGAAGTTAAAAGTTAATAACAGTTAAAAAAAAAATCTATCATAGCTACAAAAAGGCTCCAAAAATTAACGAGTAATAGTCGACCAACTTGTAGGTAAAATGCGTTTGGGTGAAAATATCGAAAAAACGCCATAGAAAATTAAATATAAATGAAAAACTAGGTGCGTAATAACTTTGTAATGTTATTGTAAAATGTAAAATATAAACATTTTTTCAAAAAAAAATTCATGAAAACTTTTTGTTTTCTTATTATATTTGGTAGCTCTCAGGGTTGAAAATAGGAGACAAAATCCAAGTTTTTTTTACGGAAGCTCTTAGCAGGAAAAAGAACTGCAATTACATAACATCACCTGCGCTATTGTTGACAACACACAATCTCAAAAACATACGAGACCCAAAATTAATATCTTTTGTGTGACGTCAGCAAACATTATCTGTACACCGCATACATTGCTGGCGTAAGACACGATATATTTTTGAAGGCGTTCCTGCGGAGACGTGGAATGAAATAATTATCGGTGTTGAACCGTGGCTGCTGATGCGGCCGGCCATTTGGCACGCGGCCAGCTCCCTTCGCCTCGATCTTGTAATTTACTCATGTGGAATGAGATTAACACGACATCTGAATTGTATTTAGTGAATTTTCATTGTAAACTGTCACGTTTTAGTACACAAGTTGGCCCGAATAGTTTAAGCAAAACAAAAATTAAGTCCAGCATAATGAGAACAAATTTTGGCTAAATAAACGCAGCGCCTGGCAGTAAGTTCATTTCATTTGAGTTAAAGAGTATACTTTTAACTTTTAATGCGAGTTTCTGCTTAACTTCGCAAAGTATATTTAAATGGTGGAATTAATCTTCTTGAAACTATTAATTAACGGTACTCGGTTCGTTTATTATTAAACTGCAGCAGTTTTCGTAAATATCTCCTATTTACTTAGAGATTAGATTTGTCTTTATGTTACAAACGTTTCTATGTGTACGAAGGTAATTGGCGTAAAATTGCCTCCTAGTAAACCACCCCAACAAATTAATCGTCGTCCATTTTAACCGGAGATCGAAGGAAGATAGCAACGTAAAGGATTCAAATAATTTCCAGAAAGTAATCATAAATGCAAACAGAGTATTACGAAAAGTAATAAAATTTATTCCCGTTGCCTCCAATAATTCCGTTCGAACAATTTACAACTCTAATAAAACGGTACATGTCGCTTCCAACCTATACAAGTAGCTCAAATATTCGAAACGCTTATCATTTCCAAACCATTGAATAGCGAGCGAGCGGCCGGACTTCTTACCTCGCGCCATTATAAGAAATCATCTATCGATAGGAAATAATTCGATTGTCAACTCAATGATAAATCGGCGGAAACAAAATATTTGGAAGTTAATCAACTGGTTTAATTCGGGTTTCATATATAGGTACGACAATCTGAGACGTTACTTTTACTTTTTTATTGTATTTTTTTTTTCACGAACTGTGTCTAAATAAACTTTATTCTTTCTTTCTATCTTTAGGTTTTCATGGTATTCAAAAGCTAACTAGTGTTTTGTGCAAGGAGTAATACAGGGAAATTACGACAAAGCAACTCCACAATACATAATGTCTGTATCTAATATCCGTAACAGTCAAAACTAAATTAAAAAAGAGCATGTACAGGGTGAAATTGAAAACATGCGACAAATCGAAATGGGAGATTGTACTCATCATTATGAACAACTTTTACTATGGGACCAATCCTGAAATCGTGAAAAAAAAAAGTCATGTTTTTTTTTTAAACTTGTAAAATTGGAAGTTAACAGCAGCTATGTTTTCTACAATAGCATGCATTCATTATTGCTGGGTTTAAGCCTCATCTCTTTGGCGTTTTCATTAGCCGTCCCCGACGTGAGGACGCTTGGATCAAAATATTTCCTGCCACTTATATTAAACTTAAAGGGCCAATATATATTATTTTTTTTACTTTTTAGAGGTGTTTGTTTGAGTCGGGGGTTTTTTAAATTTTTAATTTAACTTTTTGCTTAAACTATTCGGGCCAACTTGTGTACTAAAACGTGACAGTTCACAATGAAAATTCACTAAATCCTGAAATCAGGTTTGGTCCCATAGTAAAAGTTGTTCATAATGATGAGTACAATCTCCCATTTCGATTTGTCGCATGTTTTCAATTTCACCCTGTATTTATTCAAACCTCAAATAATTCCTATTTTGCTTTCCTAAAACTATTATTGAAAACTATTTTATGTGCCCATTTGAAATAAATGCTTTGACTTTGACTTTGAACACTCTAATCACCATTCTCCTGCCCTCATCCCAATTTATTTGGGTCGGCGCAACATGTATTTTTCTTCCATACTTCTCTTTTAGTCATCTTCTCGGTAGTCAGCCCCTTTCTAACCATATCATCATTCACACAGTCCATCCATCGTTTCTTTGGCCTTCTCCTACTTTTATAGCCAGAATTATTGAAAACTAAATATAACGAGGTAATCATCCTCAACCACGTGAATTTTTTTTTTTATAACAAATGCCATTTGATAGAAAAAGTTATCTAACCTATTAATAACATCGCACTTACATAATAAAACATCTATTATCGCAGAAAAAAATACGTGTCGAAATTATTTACCTAATGAAGCTAGCTGGCGCTGACTACAATCTGGACCACTGAATTTATTCACACCAAAAAATCGCGCGGCCCGAACTGTACGAGAAAAAAGTATTTAATTGCCCCCAAGGAACCGAGAGAATGGTGAAAATTCGGGTAGCGAATTTATAGGAGCTATTTGGATGCAAATGATGAGCGCGCAGCCTCCGCCAGTGACGGTGTAACCCCAAAAGAATAAGTGAGAAGCGTCTTACGAGAAAAAGGCTCGAGAATACTTGTGATACTTTTTAGAGTTCCGTGACTGAATGGTGAAAATGGAGCCATTATAATTTTGTCATGTTCCCTCAGTGGTTCGTCTGTTGCAGAAAGCACAAAGGAAAAGCGTAAGTCCTCAAACGTAATAGTTTCAGCAAATAAATGTACTATTTCACTATAGGTTAAGCTGTTGATCGGATCGAGAGAAGTGGAAAGAGAGTATAGAGGCCTTTGCCCAGCAGTGGGAAATTAATATCGAATAAAAATAAAAAAAAAAGTGTTGACTCAGACGTGTTAGATGTTTCTGATGCACATATTATTATCTACAAAATAAATGTTACCGTAAAATGGGGTTACATTGATCAATTTTGATCAATTTTAAAATTCGAGGTTGAATATTTCTGTACTAAGAAGGCTGAAAAATTTACAAAAATAAATGTAACATCGGTTTTATGGGTTGTATATGTTTACATTAAAGTAATATTTTTGGACACTCCTTTATGAGAAAAAAAAATTATAATCATCGTGATCAACTTCATACTGCATCGGGGATACTTTGATCGCACTAGTTTTTGGTACGTATTTTGATAGTAACCCCATAAAACAAATTAATATCGGTCCACAAATGTTTGTGCTGCAGTTGTTTTAAGATGATGGTTTCTGGGTGGGATTCTTTGATAAATACAAATAACTGTTTTTTTTTTTGTTCAAATCTATATATTTAAATCTAATAAAATTTAAGTTAAGTTAAGTTTTTCATAAGTCGAAAGTTGTTATCAAAGTAAAACCGTAGAATCAAACTAACCCCATTTTACCGGTACTTGTTTTAGTCTTCTATGAATTTATTTATTTAATTATATGTGTACTAAGAAAATTGTGTTGACGTACGGAATCCTACAGTGGATCGTAATGACATACTCTTTACTCGTTTTTATTATACTTAAGTGCGAGTGCGACTTAGCCCGTTACAGAAAGATGTTTAATACTTAAAGATTATTGTGTGTTGCAGTCCCACTCAAATGTGGGGTAATACATTATGTAGAAGAGCTTTAGCCAACTTTTAAATTCAAGACGGAATAATAATGGTATTACCAAGCAACAGAAAAACGTTAAAGAAAAGCCCGTGACATAGGAAAATGGCGTAGACATGCGGAGGCCTAAAAGCTGAAGAAAATATTCATATATAGGACGAGACTTTTCTATATAGTCACGTACCTGCCTACCTACTGTATTAAATAATTTTAACAATTGTTTTGTAAATCGATAGGCTAGGCGTATGTCTAACACTTATATCTAGCCTTGAGGTCACTCTTCCCCACAAGAGAGCATATAAATAATAAGTATTATTTAAGTGACAGAATATAAAAATAGTACCTATTATTAATTCACGTTAAATTTTCATCTCTTCCTACCAAATATTTAAGTTGTTTGTTTATCGCTCTGCTTCAGTGACAAAAATATATTGTCCTAGTATTTTTGCTCCGATTCCCAAATAAATCTCTCTTAAAAATATTCATTACGATTTTTCATCGTTGTCTGTAAGTTTTATTTTTATGTAACCTTTGTCTTTTCTCGAATGTTGAGTAAAGTTACAGGTAGATTTCCGTACACTGCGAGAGTCTGTTTGCAAAAAATGTCGTCGATTACAGAACAAAGAAAGTCTCGAATCGAAATAAGAGGTTCAAATTTCACAATAGAAGTTAGCCGTCCAACTTAAATGTAGGATGAATATATAGTTGCAAGTAAAATGCATTCGGCTTTCGTCCTTTGTTTGGAAAAGTTGTGGTAAACAAGTTCGACACTCAATCCTTTGTGGGATACTTTTGAAAAGTTGTAGTGTAGGTATAAGAAGGCGGGACTTACCGCCGCCATGACAGAGTGGCGGATGCGGCGACCGCAGCTCGCCTTCCGGGGCTCGGGAGTATAAAAGACGTACTGTTTATTTTTGTACAGGACAAATATTTATTTGGGCTGGAAAAAATGTGAAAATATTTTTATAATGAAAATATCTGCTTGTGCGTAGCAGTCAACTGAAAATGTATTTTCTCATTTAGAATAAACCGTATTTTTTGTTTTTGTATTTGATACGGTCTATAATAGTTTGATAACCCCAATAGACTACAGAAGATAGCTAGAGCTACTTTCAATCCGTCATATTTATTTATGTTATATTATACTTACTTATATGATCGTATCAGTAAAAAGTCATACATTTTTAACCAGTATCCAGTGAGACCTTTCACGCCACGTAAATGTAAAAATAAAAACCTTATCGTAAAAATAAAATACCGTTTCTAATCTTCACTTTGTGCAGACTATAACATTTCGCCTGAAACCCAACTATTTATCACTTGAAAGCCAACATATCCTTAAGAACAACTTCGTGAAGATAAGGTTCATACTTCAAAGACTTCAGGTTGTTAAATATAATCGGATTAAACGCCAACCAAAATTAGGGTAGGTGGTTACTAGCGGCCTTGTAAACTTATATTTTGACATTTACGAGCAACCTCAACGCGCCAGGGCCGTCTGTTTAGAATTTAGACAGTATATAATATATCTAGTCTTATATCGTCTGGCGTCTGTTGGAGAATACGTTGTGGAAAACTAGATCTGATTTTATGTTCTGTTTGAAGAAATTTTGCTTTGAGTTCAAGGTGTTTGTCAAATGCTAAAAGTATATAGTCAGTCAAGAATGTATGACCTAAAATATAAACATTCAGTACCTAGCCATGCTAACATTACTATATAAACAAAATGGTCTGCTACATAACTATTAACTTTGACCTCATACATTCCTACATAATTAGGTACATACATCAACTGAAATATTACGAGTAGCTAACAGATTTTTAATAACTAGCTTTATGTAGGCGTTCTTCGTATAAATTATTATTCACAATATGTAGTTACGGAGATAAGTCCTTTTTGCAAAACATATATGATTTCTTACATAAGTGATAGATAGGCTATGGAATGTCACATTGGTTCATTTTTTTTTCAATATTTCGAACTATTTTGTAGGTTATCTGTAGGTACAGAGTAGGGTAATTTTGTCATTTTGACAGTTCAACAACATTCATTGCGTTCGTTACGTTGTTGAGCAGACGCATTTTTCGAACGTATGAAGCAATGGATTAGAAATATCCTTCAAAATGATTCAGATTGTGATTGATGTATTACGCAATTAGGGTGCAGGCCAGAGGCTAGACAGACTTTTTCTTGTTATCCATCAAACGATATTGTTGGCAGTTTATCAACAGCTGTATCGTTGGCAGTCGACTGAACAAGTTATTGGTTTCGTGGTCTTGAATAGTGTCGATGCATTACAGAAAAGTATCACTATTTGGAAATGTGCGCTACCAAAGATGATATAGAAGCTTAATTAACGATTTGAGTTAGAGTGACATTAAAATAATATATAATTAATTCTTTATATCGCATATTTGCCCACAGATTTGCTCGATTTTAGGCGATTAGCACGGGTCATTAAATAAAATTTTGTAAATGTAAGCAATAGACGATTGACTGGACAGGTCCACTCAATCTGTGTGGTTCTTTCCTCAAAAGACCATCTCGGACAACGATTTACATGGTCTTCATATAACCTGACCAAGATTATGTTTGGACTTTAAAAGAGACTGTGACCTCATGAGTTTGTTTCGGCCTTTCTTCTCAGAGTAGTCAGATAGGAAACGCCGACCTCATCTAGTTTTTAAAAAATATGATGGACGTGTAAAAGTGTTTGTGCAAACCTACTTACAGAAATAAAATCATTTATCATTATATTCTTGTCGATCGCCACTGTGTATCGTTTTTGATGATCGATAAATCAACGAGTGATGCTCGATATAACCTTTATATTTAACTATCGTTAAAAGGCAACAGGAACAATCAATAAATCTGTAAAAAGCTAACAGATCTTATTGATCGTCATAACACAGCATATCTAGTGACAATAACGATCGTCAAAATCTAGCAAATCTGCATCTGTAATATGAAATACCTGTTTTTGTGCTTATTATGAAGTGAAGATGACGTATGTATGTATGTAAGTATTTTCTCATATTATATGTTTATTAAATAATTGTTTTTGATTTTACGTATTTTGTTTTCCCTTCTACTCTTACACACGTTGTCTACATCTATTTTTATCTACTCTCCTATCGCAGGGATGCTGGAAGAGATTTCTTTAGAAATAAGCATCACCTTTTACATATTTTTCTGTTCCTTTCTTCTTGTCTGTTTAACCACTTATGTACACACATTACATAAATGATAAAATAAATAAATTATCAGGTCTGTTGTAACGGTTCGATAACTTCAACTACCTATAGAGCTACGAGTATACCGTCCATTTGTGCGACTCAGCACGGTCTTTACGCTTTTGTTTTGTTTTCGAGTGCGGTGCAGTGACCATAGTACCTCGATTTGCCGTTTGTCACCCATTCTTATGTAAAATGCAGCTGAAAACTCCAGAACTCCCAGTGTCGAGAGGTCGGTATTCAGAGCCGCTTAAAATTTTCGGCGGTGTCGTCGGATTAACTACCCAAAAATGCCTCAAATGGCCACAATAATAGTTTACCTCTGTATCTGTAACTTAACACAAACAAACACAAGTAAAATGTTTAATTTCTAGCTTCAAAATAAAGGAACATAAGCCCAGATGGGGTGATTTCCTGAGTGCTCGGTTTTTCCAATTTTGGTCCGGAACAAAAACCACGCTTTACTGAGAACGAAAAGATTTGTTTTCCTCTTGTTGCTCAGATGTTTATCTTGCTTTCCAATTATGAGGGTTAATTGGGTAAATGAAGGATTTAACTGTCCCTATTACCACCGGTAGCCACTTTTATATTAAAAAATATATACACAATTTATTTATATAGGTACCTACCTACTCACAATAATTTTTCAGAAAAACATGTCAAAGTTTTCGTCTTAATTTATGCATTGCGTTTAGGACGAAATTCAGTTGCGCAATGCGCCTTCCTTCCTTCAAATACATACAAAATAACTTATAAAACGAAAAAAAATATAAACGCGTTCTCATCAACCGTTATTTCATAATCGCCTGACCTCTGAATATTTCTCATTTCCTTCCAAACACACATTAATACCAGTATCCGTCCAAAAAGCACAAAACCACAGCCGCACTTATCCGAGCCACAAAAACATTACAAAACTTCGCAGCATCGGCTGAAAAAAGGCCGGTCTCGTTAAGAGGCTGTGCGGTGGGTGGCTGGCCTTCTTCCGGCACTATCCTCCCCCGGAGATGGGCTATTCATTCCACTATCGACGTGCTGTGTATGCTCGCCGGCTATACGCTTTGTGGCCAACGGAAATATATCACGATATGTTTTTATTCGTGTGGTGTTCACTATAATCTCATATTAGGGGCTTAGGGTTTAGAAATAAAACCACCGAATTATCAGTAAGTACACAACAACTCTCAGAGAACATCCAGTCGCCGCGCGGGCTAAAACATGACAGCTCGCCTGTGTTGCCAGAGAGTTGAGTCTACATTTATTAGTACATCACATCTCTTCCTTTTTATAAGTTAAATTTAAGTAATTTAGATGTTTACTTATGAAACGTCAGAAGTTAGGTGCACGGTTCCAAATGGTCGTTTCCTATGGAGAAGAACCGGCAAGAAACTCCATGGTTACTCTTTTGAAAATAATTGGCTTTTACAATGTTTTCAAATTACAATAGGTATGAGGACAGCGTAGGCCTATCAACAGTACCAGGTACTTGATGAAAGAAATGATCTACCGATCTGAAATCTACAAGGCCTACCAAGTCCTCACATTTACATTTTTAAGTAAAATACAGTAATAGCGTTTATACTAAACTATACTTGAACTTCGTTATCTTTAACGTTCCAATTTTCCATTTTTTTTTCTTTTTTTTTTTCCGAGATCAGTTAAACCATTTTATTTACTACACGAAAATGACTTTATTCAACAAATCATAAGGATATTGAAATATTATATTTCATTTTTGGAATTTGATCTCGAGAAACAAAATAGTTAATAATTGTCCTGCGATAATATTTATTTATTTAAAAATCTCCCTTACAACTATCATTACCGGTAGGTTCCTAATGCGATAGAGCAGCTCGGTCTCAAAATTAACTTATTTACAATTTAATATACTAAGTACTTATAACATAAGATAAACAACAGTATAAGGATCTTCAACTTTATTTTGTCTTGCGTACAGATACATTCCATTGATTCCAATCTCTTTGGATCGATTACAATAATATTAACCTCTCTGCTCGACACGTGACTCATCAGCTGACTCGACGGGATGTTGCGAATTACGTCATTATTTTCCGGAATTTACATCAACTTTCAGCATTCGAATTTATTAAGAAAAATGTGTTACCGCGCCTATTTTGTACAATAACTTTGTGGCAAACATCTTTGACTATATGCTGAGGTCGGTCAAACCGCGTCATTCTACTGCGAAACTTGTATAAAATAGATATTAGGTACTACCCCTATTCAAAAGGTATCCTTAACCGGCTTAGCTCCGCGCGTCACCGGTCTATCGTCGATGAAACAATAGAAAATCAATTGTCTCATTAGCGGAGCTTGACAGATAATTATATGTTTGTAATCGAAGGATTCAACACTTGATTTGCGTGCGAAACCATGATTTCGTGCCAAACATTACATGTAGAGGCTGAAGCTCCTGTTTTTCTCTTTGCCACCATGCCATGATTGGCATTCTTGTGCTTTATTATTGAAATAAGTAATTGTCGTATGGGCCCTGCAGAATTAGGGACACACTTTTAAACGAAATTGACCCCAGAAAACTTTGAATTTATTCGATGGTTTCTGGTGGTCTACATATCTCAATTGCTTTGATGTATTTGTCAAGTAGTTTAATGCCTGATGACGAAAACTAGTAACGTAGAAAATAAATAGTTTTTTGATAAACATTTATTCTTTGTTTAGTAAAACATGTTGCCTTCGAGCTCTGTTAATAATACGTTTTTTTTTTTTTTTTTTAAACACCTGGCGTCATGTCACAAAGAGTGAGCATGACAATAACCATAACGAAAAATGATCAACTCACTGAGCTCTTTTGATTGATATTATCTCAGGTAATAATGCTTTATTGGCAGTACGCATGATTGTTCAAACAAGTACGAATATCATCATCAGGTTATTTTATCATCAAAATCTCTTTTTTTTTTTTTTTTTTTTTTTTTTTTCAACTTTCCCTTAATTATTTGTAAGTCTATTTGTTTGTACATTTAGACTTGTAGTCCCAAATTCCCGATGAGGCTAACTAGCTTAACTGTAGCCAATCTCAACTTTAACTATACTTATTTTGTCTAAAATTATCATAATGTTTGTACCTATGTAATGGTGCCCAAGACACAGGCTGTGCCTAGTTTGGGACCAATGATACCTCCATATTGTATTTCTAAATTATGAAATAAACTCAAATCTCAAATTGTTTATTGCAATCCATAATGTACAATTACAGGTGTTTTTTCCTTGTGGTAAAGTTAGAATTATTTTCTATCCGATTACCTATGTATTTATATTTCCAAACTATTTTACTTTTACTTTAGAACCGGTACCATCGGAGAAATACAAGAGGATGGTTTATTTACAGGTTCAATTATGTCCATTCTATAAGTTCGTCTAATCTCTTATTTATCTTTGGTTCCACAGGATTGGGGACTTGCTATTAGGCTGACTAACTGGAGGAATGGATTTATCAAAAGTGATATCTTATTGAACATCATTAACTTGACAAACTTTAATGAGACGTTTGAGGTTTTCTTTTATTTGCCCTTCTTCTGTAGTGTTTCAGGCAGGGACTTGAAACGGTTTATCACGCTACCCTGTTTTATCACGCTGCTAAATATTAGCATTTTTTTTTTTTTTTTTTTTTTTTTTTCACAGTTCTCGCTGCTAAACATTAGCATATTTTGGCACAATTTTGATAGTTCACACTTCTTGATGTCAGCACTAACTGCAGACTATTTATGCTTCAACACATATTTAGTTTTTCAATTTAGTACTCGCTGCTAAACATTAGCATATTTTTGGCACAATTTTGATAGTTCACACTTGATGTCAGCACTAACTGCAGACTATTTATGCCTCAACACATATTTAGTTTTTCAATTTAGTAGGTACTCGATGCTAAACATTAGCATTTTTTTTCTTTTTTTTATATATATATTTTCACACTCACATTAAACTTGATGTCAGCACTATTTTTCCTCACTAATAGTACTTTCACTGCTGACTACTTTCGTGTACACCACACATTCCTGTACCTTTTTTTTTTTTTTTTTTTTTTACATAGTATGTTATTACATGTTAGCATGTTGTTACATAGTATTTTGGATATACATATAGTTATGTACTTGTATGTGTTTGCACATTACAAGTAACTCTGTATTATTTTGTTACATGCATACACTCGTCGGTTATACCAATGTATGAACTTGATGAGTTTTCACCCATTTATTGCATACATACTATGAAATTATTTTACATAAACGGTTGGTATTTACCATTTACTCACAAAATGTTTATATTTAAATCCATCAACTGGTTTACCATCGCTTACTGTGAGTGTGCAGTATTAGTAGAACATGTGTAGGTATTTTTATTAGGTACAATCAACCAACTACACAACAATGGAACCTTTATATTGGTAAGCGTTAACTGGAACTGTTTATAAAGGCTAACCTGACCGAAGCCATCAGCCTGTTTACTTGAATTAAATATGATAATTTATCGAATATAGCAAATAAGTATTGTAACATTGCTTTCGTTTTCAAGGTTGGAACTTAGTTCACTTGTGCTCTGGCTAAAATGCCGTTCTGCAGATTTTTTTTTTTTTTTTTTTTTTTGAGTTTGCTTCTGCTACTTTATTTTTTTTTTTATTTTTATTGTTGCTGTTGAAAATATTATTTCTTAAGTTTCTCAAGCCACACTTATCTTAATCAAGAATTTCCAAACTTTTCGTTCGTCCGATTCTTGTTTCTAAATGTACCTTTCAAATAAACTACTTTTCGGGGAATACTTTTTCAACTTTTATTTGTGTTGCGTCGAGATGTGAGGTCTGGGTACGTTAAATATGTCCTGGTGTACCATGCCATAGCATTGCACTCTTTTTTTTTTTTTCAATTGACCGTACCCGAGAGCTCTGTGGGTATTGTTTATATGACATTTAAATAAACAAACTAGGTAGCAAGTCGTATAAAAGTCCTTTGATGGCGTGTGCTAGGTGCTCAAAACAAACGGTCACTTGATATTACAATACTGTAATGAATTCTATTAATTCTTGTGTTGATTGCAAGTGCAAATTGCATTTGATTTCACTAAAATTATTTCAATCATTCAAACTTGTCAGATTTTATGACACTAGTTACTTTTCTTAGATTTTATCGAAGTGAATAACACTAGTTTTAACAGTAAGATAATAATTTCTCCTTTTACTCCGATTTTACCGAAGTGGAACTTCTTTAAACTGTTACTTATATTGACCATATTTGTAGTTAGAGAATATTTATTCACTCAAAAGAAATTTACTATAAATTTCACTTCATGACAAATATTTTGACTATATTTAGTGATGACATTCATGAGCAAAACTAGTATGGACCCACACAAATATTAAAAGAAGACAACAATAATTTAAAGTAGGTACATAACAAGACATTTAAAGGTCGTAAGTAGCAAAAGATTCGTGCGAAACAAATCAAAATTTTGTGGGTAAATTATTATTTTCGTTGGAACATTTCATTATTTGATTGAATAATATTTTCCGAAGGTATTATATTATTTACATACGGATTTGGTCAACAATACATATTTGATGTGGGTATTTAGGCATATACTAATAAAATTAAGATATCGTAACCATATTTTTCAACTCGGGATTTTATTTACGAGTTGATGTATTTAGTGCCTCATTTCATCGATCTATGCTGGTCAGCTGTTCGCCAACGCAGCTTGTTCATAGATAGGTAGGCAAGTAAAACACACATGAATGTAAATCGAAATTAAGTAAGTATAACAAACACGTTTAGTTAGTGATTTTCGCTTAGATTCACTAATATTACCTCTTTTTTTTTTTTTTTTTTTGAAATTTTACTTGTTGGTGACCCATTTCCGTAGGCACATAATTTGAGCGATAATTTTACTTACTGCGCTTTTACTCGTCGCCATTTGTGGTGTTCACTATAATCTCATATTAGGGGCTTAGGGTTTAGAAATAAAACCACCGAATTATCAGTAAGTACACAACAACTCTCAGAGAACATCCAGTCGCCGCGCGGGCTAAAACATGACAGCTCGCCTGTGTTGCCAGAGAGTTGAGTCTACATTTATTAGTACATCACAATTCGGATCATATGTAACAGAATACTATCGAATGTGTTGGGACGAATTTGATGTATCGTTCTGGTGGTTTTTGTGAGTAACTGTTGCTGTAGAGAAAATTGTTTTTTATTTTGGATTTTTGTGCTTTTACTCGACTATACATTGCTAAAGAATATGAATGAAGCTCGCTTTGTGTAAACAAATGAGGAGGCACTAAACGGTGACGGAACATAGTGGTTTATTTATTATTATCACTCGGTTGTCTCGGCTTATTTTTATTTTTAATTATTTTATTTTTGGATTGTTGTTTTTTTTTTATTTACTATTTGCTGTACTCTGGACGCTTTTAACGCATACGTTTTTTTTACATCGTTCTCACATATTATTATAAATTCAACATTAATGATGTAAGTAATATTTTTGTAAAAATATAATTTAAAAGAGTGTCCATGGAGTTTCTTGCCCGTTCTTCTCCATAGGTACCTACGCTTTGGAATGGGCAACTAGCTTCATTTTATTTTTGACTGACCGACTTCTTGACAATTCAAAAGTGCCTGTAAATGGTTTAATTGAAATAAATACTTTGAGTTTGAGTTTGAATTACTTAACATAACATTTGCAACAGTTGATCTTATATCATGAATTATGTAATGGTTATTTAAAATTTATTGATTTTCCTGATTACTTTCGTAATTGTTGTGACATGAATTATGATAATTTAGAACTTCGTTTAGTAATTGACAAATCCTACTTCCCAATAATATTATGGACGCGAAAGCTTGTGAGGATGTTTGTTACTCTTTCACGCAAAAACTACTGAACGGATTTTGATGAAACTTTACATTAATATAGCTATCAGAATAACACATAGAATACTTTTCATCCCGATATTCCCACGGAGTTGACACTTATGCGGGTGAAACCGCGGGGCGCTGCTAGTTGTATAATAATTTAATAATGAGTCTGAGCAGCGCGGCAATTGCTTCATTTGATGGACCGCCTTGCAAAAGGAAGGGAGGTTATATTAAAGGCTGGAATCGGCATGTTCGCGGGGCTCATCGGGAGGCCAGACTTAGTTTTCTATTATGGACGTCAGCGGGTAAACCTTCACACGGTGAACTTTACAATAATATGGTGAAAACTAGAAATGAGTTCAAATCTAAACTGAAATGGTGCCAGGACCACCAAGACCAAATAACTATGGATCGGATTGCATCACATAAAAACAAAAATAATTTTCGAGAATTTTGGAATTGCACTAAAAACATGAATCATGCAACTGTCCTCCCGGTGAGTGTCGGTAGACTGTCTGACGCCACTGACATATCTAACATGTTTAAAGACGAATTTGGAATTGATTCACCGCTAGTACCGCCGCCGTCTTTGGGTGACGTTGAATATTAGTACCGCGCCGTCATTGATACCGAAAAATCTTACCACAAGATTTACAGCTAAAGAGGTAAAAAATACAATTACTCAGATGAAACGTGGTAAGTCACCCGGACACGATGGGCTCAGTGTTAAGCATAATATTGTATAATAATATATGACACGCTGGTAAGCATTTGCCCCGAGTCTTAGCGTTGCTGTACAACTTTTGTATCTCGTATTCCTATCTGCCCAGTGACATGATGAAAACTGTTGTGGTAACTGTTATTAAAAATAAAACTGGTGACATGTAGAACAAGTCAAATTACAGACCGATCTCGCTGGCAACGATTGTCGCAATAGTTTTTGATAGTCTCTTGAACACCTTTTTACATAAGAATATTACGTTGCATGATGCTCAGCACGGGACTATCAACAAATACTGCTATATTGTGCCTAAAAAAGACAGTAAGCTATTACATAGATAATCAGAGTGTAAGTTGTCTTTTCTTGCTTCCTTGAAATGTCAAAGGCGTTTGATATGGTGAATTATAATAAGTTGTGGGGCGAGTTACGCAAAGGAAGTATGCCTGTAGAGATGATAAAGATCTTCAGGTACTTGTATGGTCACCAGGTGAACTGTGTGCGTTGGGCTGAGGCCAATTCTGATGAGTATAGGTTGGATTTTGGGGTCAGACAGGGTGGTTTGACTTCTCCGATATTGTTTATCCTATGCATAGACGGACTCTTTAGTGAGCTCAGCAGCTTGCGGACCGGTTGTTATATAGGTTTAATAATATCAGCTACGCGGATGATATGGCACTATTGAGCCCGTCAGTCTCAGGCTTGAGAAAGCTGTTGGATGTTTGTGAGAGGTATGTTGAGGAACACGGTTTAAGATACAATGCCAAAAAGAATGAGGTTCTTATTTTTGGAGCAAAGTCCTCAGAGAGTTTTCCTCCGAAATATCTCGGTCATATTGTAACAGCGGGCATCAAAGATGATCTGGATGGAGAAAGGGAACGAAGAGTATTGGCGGTTCGATGCAACATGCAGGTTTGCTCGTTGCACGTGTGAAGTGAAAGTGATTGTCAGACATTTTACACGTGCAGCCTCTGAACAAGTTGTACGCAGAAAGCCATCAATGTTCTTCGAGTTCAATACAACAATGCTTTCAGGATGCTACTGGGGCTTCCACGCTTCTGCGGTGAGTCGGGAATGTTTGCTGATGTGCACACTGATAGCTTCGCAGCGATCAGCCGTAAGCGTGCCGCGTCGCTGCTGCAGAGGGTCCGGGGCAGCTCGAACAGTCTCCTGAATGTCATTGCAGGGAAATTTGATTGCCCGCTCGTCCATTATTTGTCCAACCTGCATGTTTGGATGTTTAATTCTGAAATAAAATGATTATTATTATTATAAACATAACATAACATCACGCCGCGCGTATTCCCCGAAGGGTTAAGCAGAGTTGAACCTATGTAGGTATATTACACCCACATTTCGCCAGTTATATTCAAGTACCTACTCCCACGTAATATGGGGCGAGCCTATTGCCGTCAACCGGGCACAAAATCCCGACTCCGGGCTGCTACTGGGAAATTCCAGGGATTTTCCAGGAATTTTTAATAAACTATCTTTAGAAAGTTAGTAGTATTTTTGTGAATACATTTTACGGGAAGAAAAGTATTTCATAACTTCTTGAGGCAGTCTTATTTACGAACATGTTTAACAAAAGACGACCTCGTAAAACTCAAATAAAAATATTGAACCATTACTCCTGCAGAGTGATAGTCGGCTAACTCTCAATTCATTGAGGGGAAGCGCGAGCTTGATAAATAAATTAGCCGACCATAAAACTCCACACAGAAGAATTACAGGGTGATTCGAGGAAATAGCGTAATACTCTTCATATAATTAAATGAAAATGATTACAAGGAAAGTTGGAAAAGATGTTCGTTTTATATTAAAATAGAACGAGCAACTCTAAGAAATTTGGTAGGTATAAGTTTGGTAATAGTACAGAAATAAACTCCTCAACTATTCCACTTTCCCTAAAATTGGCCTATCTAACTTAATCGCGAATAAAAACACATTAAACCGCTTCAAGAATAACAGTGTACTTACACTTTGTAAAATTAATTAGGCACATTTCGCTCCACCTTCCCAATAACTTAGAGTGAGAGCTGAAATTTGCAAGCGGAACTCGCAGTAATAAATTTAATAGCAAAATAAACGACGTCGTTAACTTATCTGAAATATTGTCGGTTGAATAACTCAACGCGTTTAATAGCGTATTCCAGTTTAAAACGAGTCGTGACCTCACTGAGATTTAGAAAAAAATTCAATGGATTCATTCATCAAAATGGCATGATTTATGATCTGAAACTCTTTCAGTAAATACAAATGAGAGGGTAGTAAGGACGTTGGGTCACTGCCAAAGTGAAGCCTGATTAATGATTTTTGAGGCACACGGGAATGTTCTGCGGAAAAATAAATTCAAAAACTTGTCGGTACACCGCCGAAAAGTTGTTTTGCAAAAAGTTTTTATTTGTTTTTAAATACAAATCAAGTATACTTTGTTCATACTTTGCTTTTTAACGACTTCGCTGCTTTAGTAGGTCGACTGGTCGTATGCTTGTTTTTGTCCTGAATTCCGAACAGACAGTTTTTTTTTTTTAATTACCGGTATTCGTCTCTTATGCCTAAACATTTCATGAATTTCCATGCAAAAAACTTGAATCCGATTTTTTTTTAATATTGTAAAAACATAGCTGTCTTCAATGGCCAACGATAGATAGATAAAACAGTATTTCCTTTAATTGGACAACTTTAATTCTCCTATAACTCAGCAATCTTACCTCCGCCTTGGCTTAACTTGAACCATCTTAACTCTTATTTATCGAAATCCGCAAAGGGGGAATTTAACTACCGTTAAAAAATAAAAATGTATGAATACTAGGTACCTCGTACCTAATGGTTTCTGTAAAATTAAATTGTAAATACCTATTAACAAATTAAAAACTATATTTTTTAAGAATCATAAATTCCATTTATACTATTAAAATTTTGTAGGGATCAAAGATATCGACGTATTGGAAACAGTAAATATGAATGTATCATGGAATAACGGGCAATATTTTATAATCCTCTTACTGAATTGTGCACACTGCGATATTATTCTCTCCGACCATTCAAAATATTTATTTTTCATGAAGGTATTTGACGGTAAATAAATAAACCTATCTAGATTGCAGAAGATTCAAACGCTACGCTACGGAAAAACGACAATATCTGTTATTTTTTCGGTTTTTGTGAGCGTTACTTAGTAAAACCATTGGTTAACTTGTGAAAATAATTCAAGAAAATCAACACCTACATCAAAGTACCGAAGTTACAATATTAACACCTCATTTAACACGTTCACCGCCAGTGTATTATTTTTGCACACGCTTGTTTTTAGAGTGTGTATCAAAAAGGATACACCGTGCCAAAGCAATGTGTATAATGTAGTCCTCAGTGTACCTACCAGATGGGTTGTGTGATGCGTATAATATAGGATAAACATGCCCTAAGAGATTTGACAACTATCAAAAGTGTTTGGTAGGCCAGTGTATCATTTAGGATACACATTCTGAAAAATCTGAAAAAGAGCACAAGAAGGGCGAGGATAGATTTTAATAACATGACATGTATAGACCATAAGTATAGCAATATAAAAAAAATATATATAAGGAATAAATATGTGACTAGGTCGACTACACATACACATCAATTTAACTATTTAGTTAACTTATTAGTACACATGACTATTGCACAAGTTTACTAACTTTAATAGGCTCACATAAATATTGAAACTAAAACTCGATTACCAAAAAAAACGTCAGCTAAACTCTAAAGTAGGTTCAACGTATCAATATTAAAGTTCAACGAAAAGTTTAATAAGTTGCCCAGCGTACGACCGTTACAGTTTGTTAACTCTAATTCTATCAGCGAGCCCAGAGAGGTCGTTCCTGTTTTTGTTACAACGTGAAGTTAACAACACTTGTTCAATCTGTGTTCAGTCTCTGTAAATACCGTCAGCAAAAAAAAGAAAATAAAAATTAACTCGAGCCAAATTTGAAAAGTTTGCACTTTCGCATAAAGTTGTTCGGCAGGTTGCGATGCAAGCACCTATAACGGACTACGAATTTGAATATTTTGTTTCCCATTTATCTGAATAGTCTTTTCAAACTCTAGTAGTAACAATAATAGTTATTGCAGTGAATTTGGAAGAGGATTATTCAAACTTTTTTGGTGCTGTAGGTAGTATAAATTGACAAGGCGACTTCCTCTTAGAAGAGGTAGATAACAAGGAATGTATCAGATCAACACGCGGTCTCCAAAATTTGTCATCTGATCGGTCGGAATAAATCATCATTTTGTCCAGAAAGGTTTCTTAATTTCGCCATGAATGCGAACTTAGAAACCCTAGATTAGAGCCGTCCGCTTTCGCTATCTTTGTGCCCAACCTTTCCACCCCTGACAAAGCAAATCTTAACAAGGCCTGATATTAAATAAGAGGCCGTGGAACATTTAATCTCTATTGTTTTCGAGCCCTCGTTAGTTAATCAGCTTTCGTTCAGAATATTGAACGGAATGAGATCGTTCGGATAAAATAGCTGAAATCGCGTTAAGTACAATCGAATGTTAATTGTTCGCTACGTTTTATGGACCTTTTCGATAGGTCGTTAGTAGTAATTGGTCGTATATGCAGAGCGTTCGTGTCAAATTAGATGTAGTCCAATTATTTACGTCATCATTTGCTGCAACATTATTGACGCCATTAACAGCGTATAAAAACAAACTTGATTGCGTTCTGTGTTTTATACTCTAGGCCATGTTTATGAAAATAATAAATGGAAGCAGACATTTTCATCTGCATGTTTTATTAATTAAGCGTATTTTTCTTTTATTTTCGTTAGCGTGATTTCTTAGTACTTATATAAATATCGAAAGAAAAGTAACTAAAGCCGTCGAATGTAACGCTAATTCTGAGTGTGGGCGCGACTAACTAACATTACATGTAACTCTCGCGCCGATCCATCGGCTGTCGGTTTTTAGCGCGAACACAAAGGCTCTTGCCGTCGAGTTTGTATGCCGTCCACACTATTTGCATTACATTACAGGATACATTACACGACTTTAGACTCTTAGTCTCAGCCACTTAGCTAAGTGTAGGTACTGTAAAGGGCGAGCTCTAATGGGAGCTCTTTTATTTGATTAAACTCCTATATGATTAAATTATTATGATATATTAGGAGACAGATCAAGTTAACGATATTATTTAAAAGAAATACTTTTACTATGAACCCCAACCGCATAATGTATACGTACCTATATACATACATAGGTTTTGCATACCATACATTATCCAAACGGCACAACCCACAAAATGGCAGAAACAGAGTCCCGACGACGACAATCCTTAACATGCGGTATGTAAGGATTGTCGTCGTTGGGGCTCCCCTATCTTTCAAACTATGCCAAAAATTACCTATGCACGATAAAAAGATATGTATGTTACAATATCGCATCAATATAAATAGTTTTCTCACATATGAAGGAAAAAACGGAAAATAGACTTCAGTTTTTACGACTCCGTCGAGAATAAAACAATTTCTTCAAAATTAAATCATACAGGCAAATAGGTATAAAAGTGTCGATCTGCGTGTTAAAATGATGTAGAAATTCTTTATTCCAGGAGCGAGCTAATGGAAAAAGACTCATCAAGTTCAACAAATTCTTCCGTTTAATTTGTTAGCTAATTTCAAGGAGACAGTATTGTTCCTTGGGGCATTCCAACCGCAATCGTTGGTTGTACGCATTGGCCACTACGGGAGATCCCGGCTTACAGAGGACATGGTCAATGTGTGACAGGCAAACTCCTAATAAGACTACGTTTTGACTTAAAGAGCACTGGCTCTCTAATTAACAATATTATAGTGTCAGACTGTGAACCTACACTGTACAAAAAGCTTACAAGAAAACTAAATGAAAGAAGTAGGTAAATATTGTTAATGAATAAAGGAATATTATTAGATTTTTTTCGAAATCTACGAAAAAAGAACGTATAGTATGATCCTATACGGCTCTTTTAAGACAAATATTAAATATTATTATCGATCCTGTTTCAGTACTAAAATAAATAATAATACGTTTCAAACTTTAGATTTTGCTGTAAAACAATAAAATTTTAACATGTTTGGTTAACATTACTAGCAGCCAAGCATCGTTAAACACGCCTGTGAATATTAAGAAGATTTACATTTTAGTACCCGATGCCAAAAATCTTCAGTGCTCAATCATAGTGAAGAGGAAACTTATTACGACAACTAGCATTTTTCCAGATTGAAAAACTTATGTAAATGATCAATTATACTCCATCACACTGTATGTAATCAAAATAAAGCATTTTGAAGTATCCACTGTTACAGGCGTTATTACGGAAACTTTTATACTTAATCACGGACATAAAATGTTACGCTTTAGTTGAACACAATTTATTAACGCTTTAATCTAATACAGGATCGTAAATCTTCAGTTTTTTTGTGTTTTCCTCATAATTTTATACGCGCTAATTCTACTGACAGTTCTCAAATATTACAAAAAGTTAGATCTACCGAACATAATTTTGGAATTAATTTGAATTTAAAGTATACATGAAGCATTTCATTTATACCTACGTTTCGATATTGTGTTCTTTATCTATAGGTACCTATTATATCTAGACTTTTCTTTACCCAATGACAGGAAGGTAAACAAGAACAAAAATACGCAATTGTATTTTGTCTTGTCATTCCTAATTCACCGTTTCTATTAACCGGAGTGCGACGCCAACAAAATCGTAGTACAGACGCCAGCACGTCAAGCTACTACAATCTGTCAAATTTCTTTAATAGATTTTCAACTTTATCACTAAAGTATAAGGTTCAAAGTTGATTGGGAAAATTTTACAGTTTCGGATGGCTTGATGTGCGTCTGTACATAGCAGCCGAGGGTTAGGCCGAACGGCTTTGTCGCCCCGAAGCCGTAATAGGAAGAGTTGAAACTTTTGCGGCCGGCCCTTTCATGCCAACGTAAAAGTTTATCTATGATTTTGCTAACTATATTTTGTGGATACACCGTATCAAATTACTATTCGCTGAAATTGGTTTTGAAATTCATTAACGGTTGATTATAAACTTGTCTGAATATTGAATATTTTCACTAAATTTCCCTATTACTACGACCGAACATTGAAAACAAGTTACGTCGGTGATACTGTTCGCCATTTTCATGGATTTTACTCGTAGGTATATCAAATGAAGCTAAGTACATTACAGAACTTTTTTTAAGTTTCTCAGATATCTCAAGTAAACCGAGTCAGAAATATAAGATCGAATTTTCTTCAGAAGTAGTCGGCACCTAGCTTCTCATGGACAAACTTTAGAGTACCTAGTTACCTACATACACATATGTACATACCTACTTATCACTGTTATACAACTTTGGCTCTCTTCAGCGATTCTCCTTTGGAAAAGGAATCTTACAGTTACAACGAGTCCTGTACTTTTATGTAATTGCCTTTAGGCAACACTGATGTTAAAAGGCAGTTCAATTATTTATTTATTGTATACATTTTTGGAATACTTACTAGACACATCTCATTTCAATAAAGAAATCTTTATTAAATTCCCTTGCCGTGTAATTTACTGTTATTATTTTTATCATGCTGCTGTCCCAAATTCCATAGTCGTGGCGAACACGTAATTTAAATTACGCGAGAACAACAAAGTTATGGGAACGTTCGAAATGATTTATATTGCGGGGTAGCTCGAGGGCGCGATGGTTAGCGACGTGTTAACTTATCCCTATGGATGTTAGAATGTAGGGAGGGTCGGGACACACAGTTTAAAGTGCCCTGCGTTGTGCCCGCGGCGTCAGATATTTAGTTGTTAATTATCGCACTATTCATCTGTAGCGGCACGTTTGATAAGATTATGGTGAGTATTTTCTTATTTATACAGTGAAAAATTGACAAATATTGTATTTTTTATGTTTATTTATTTTTATGCACTCCTCTTAATTAGCTTGAGTTCGTTTAGAAATGAAAACCATGCCATTTTATTTATTTCAATACCATAAATTCACGGGACCCTCTGGGGGTTGGTCTATTTTGCCGTTCAACGTGGCAATGCTGCCAGCCTTTTCGGCAGTTTTTCCATTGACAGCGATGCGGACGAATTGTTTGATGCCTAATGAGCTCTTGCCTTTTTTATATACTCGTACATAATATTATATATAGTTTGTATATTGTATTTAACCGTTCAAGCTCCGCGCGTACCCAATGTAGTACGATATAATAGAAAATCAATTGTGTCTCATTTGTGGAGCTTGAGAGGTCATGTATATTTTACCTTAGAAAGTATAATTTTTAGACATACATCAGAGTAACATAGTTACACCTATGAACATTCGAGTATAGCCTTTGTTTTTCCAGTAGTACTTTATAGATAGCTCTCGCCGGCTCTGAAAACTGTTATCGCGTTCAAACAAAGTGCTCTTATGCCAACAAAATCGAATAAACTTACGGTGAAAGCTCTTCACCATAGCTTCTAGCACGTCACTTGTACTTGAGGAAAAGCTGCAAAAATTTTCACCTTCCCTTGATATATAATATGTATATATATCCATTAGAAGTACCTCTTGACTTTTATTACGGCCCGAACAAAAATTCAGCAAGTTTTTATTTTATTTCAGTCCAACTCTCAGCTCTTTCACCTGAAAATAAATTGTTCAAATCCCTCACGAGCAGTTTTATTATGATTTATGGTAAATCCAGAGACATCTTGTGCTTAGGGAGTTTTATTTAGTCTGCCTAGTTTCGGCATGGGGTATAATAAGTTCGGGACTTTACGATGCTGTTTTGTTTTCAATTACCGAGCTCATATTTTGCTACCTGCGCCCATGGGTCCACCTGATATAAGTTTGCTTGTTTAGGGATACAAAAGTTTCCCGTTTTTTTTTAATATAGGGCATCATCATGCATCGTTCTTTCCTTAATTTTTTTCAATTACAATTAGGTTCGACAAATAGTTGCTATTGAGGTAGAACACCCATTAACATGCTTATAAAACGTGTTTAACTACTTATAAAAAAGAAAATCTATAATCAAAATTCGATAAAAGGTTATAAATGTAAATCTTTCGGATTTGTTTGTAAAGAAACGCCGCCGGTACGCCACATATGCAAATACTCTAATATTGATGGAGTATTATGAAAACTTTTGATTGATCTTCGCGAGTTACATTCCCATGTTTACTTAGAACGGGAGAAATAACGAAACACTTTTCGTCGTATAAGCGAGAGGTGTGGCTAGGGATGGCAACGTACGAATTTTGGGAATATTTTTAACATTACTTTTCCCAATAGTATTAACATATTTTCTTATTTTAAATGTCTCTACTGTTAATTGCTTATTATGTAGGTACACATTTGTTTGAATTAAAAAAATTGTATTTAAAATTATACTTACTACTTTATTTGGTAAATGAAAATAACATACCTATGCGTTTTAAAGAGCATTTTCATCTATTATTTGATATGCCTATACATTTAGAGTCACACTTGCTGGAGTAGGTTAATAGGTTCTTATATAACATACATAATTAGCCTATAATGTTCTCATGTTGCTGGGACACTGGCCTCCTCTCAGTGAGAGGGAGTGGGCCGTAATCCACCACGCGGGCCCAGTGCGGGTTGGCAGATGTCACATGTCTTCGAATTTTTGGTTCTAGGACATGCCGGTTTCCTCACGATGTTTTCCTTCACCGTTTTGAGAGCAGTGGTTATGAAATAATTTACACAAAGTAAAGCGCCTGTCTAGATTCGAACCTACGACCTACAACTCGTAAGTCGTGGCCGTTACGACTTGGCGACCACTGCTCACCACTGCTGCTGAGTAGGATCTTAGCAGGTCTGTATTAAAGATAAAAAATAAATATATTTTAATTTTCGGTTTTTCATAAACAGCTATAAAAAAACAAGTAGGTACCATACCATAAACCAGTAGCAGCCCTACACAAGTCCTAAATATCTCAAAACAAACATTCCTGGCGAGTTCGCGCTATTTGAAAATACGGCCGAAGAAGGAAATTCAGAAGCGTTTTATTGTGAGAAAAGCGAGTTTGTTCCGTTTAATAGCCGCGTAAAATTGCGCCCATCGACGTAAGACCAACAAACTCGACGTCACGTCCGTAATCTTTCTCGCACGAATTGCACATCACACTTACACGATGATATAATTTGGTACCAATTTTATTTATTGCTAAAATATAGCCGACAGTCACCCAAAAAGGATTTGGAGCTGGAAAAGTGGAATTGCTATCGATCGCCCTATTCCAGACTCTGGAGATATTTATTCGTATTATATTTTCAAGGTTAGAGTTATAAAGGTGACAGTAACATGCGACCTCGTTAGTATTGAAAGCTTCAGACCTGTTATAGATATAGTTTGGTCTATAAAATGATGAATTATGTTTTTAAGCTCGGGTGTTCTGGGAATTTTGGAGGATAAATCGAATTATACCGTCATTCGATTTAGACTAAAAATAATGTGTTAAATAATTGACACGATGTATGTATTATTTTTTGCGTCAATGTAAGTTAGTACTATCTATAGGTAAATAAAATCTTTTTATATATTCGCATAAATTACATTAATTTCTATCGCGTTTATTCATGCCGTAGAAGTTAGTTTCACTGTAAAAAAGGTTGCATTTTATTCTTTTGAAAAAAGAAAAATACTTGGTACGTTCAGTACCTATTTTTTCAAATATGTTTATTAGGACTCTAAGCATAACAAAGCTTCAACCAAAAGCATTACATTTGGCTAACACTTGACGAAAACTGATTATGCCAACCACTATACCATATTTCCGCGTCTAGTTTTGACAAAATGGATATTTTTATCTGCGAAACAATTTTCGTAATTCCGGACGGGTTCTTCAACATGGTTAGAATAACAATTTTACAATTTTCTGTTGTCACGTACTCGCCACTCGTTGGACCCCCGAAGGAGAAAAGTAATCATTTCAAGCAATCGGAATGTCTAAATTTATATTCAGACGTCGTCAATTTAAATGTTTGGCTTTTAAAAAGTCATAACAAATGTTAGGATGGTACTGACAACTTCTAACTTAATTTAAAAAACCTGCAATGAATATTTCATTCGCTCCAAAGGCTTTATAATGAAAGATATTCGATATTTATTTATATTAGTATCCTCCTCGAAGTGACGTCTCGTTACAATTTTGCAGACTTTTTTAAATTCTCTCATAAATTTTATCGACGTAGAAAAGTTTAGACAGCTAGCTAATAAGATTTCAGTTAAGAACGATAATTTCAAGTATCACTCGTATTAAACTTCTGCAGTATATTTATTTTTAAGGGTTTGGTGTTTATTTTGATAAATTTTAATACAATATATAAGCTAACAGTATATATATTATAATTATACATTATGTACAAGTATATATAAAAAGGGACGAGCTAATTGAGTATCAAAAAATTCGTCCGCATCGCTGTCAATGGGAAAAGTGACCCAAAGACTGGCAGCATTGCCACGTTGTCCGGCCAGAATCATCATCTGCCTAGCCTTTTCCCAACTATGTTGGGGTCGGCTTCCAGTCTAACCGGATGCAGATGCAGTTGTCCGGCCAGAATATTTGTATGAAATACGAACGAATACGTCACGGGGAAAACGTGTTTTAATTTATAATCCGGTCCAAAAAGAGATTAGACCCGTCTAAAAATGGCCGTAGCGAATTACGTATACATCGCTTTTCAATTTTGGCAGATTCAAACGTATCGGGGAATGCTCCGATACCCTTTGCTTTGAAGTTTTGAGCTTTACAAAAGCGATTAATTAAAAAGAGAAAATACACAAGGGATCCAATATCAATCTTTCATTCATTTCGGCTTTGTGTTGGATGTATCTCCACACATTTGTTCGGGAACTCGGTGATAGCTCGTGTGAACGCGAATTATGTAATATTGGATTCTGTGTTCAACTTTGTTGTTCTTGACGTAAAAACAATGTCGTTGCTTTTGATATGAAACCAAACATTAGTCATTTGTGTTTGCTTGGTCTATGAAATTAATATGATAATATTGTATGCTATTTAGGTGTAAGAAGGATTATCTGTCATAATTTTATAGTTGCAGATTTGTTTTCTACGATTCTTTATGTTGAACGAGGGACCAAAAACATATTTTGCTTGTTTCTGGTAAATAAGCACACACATAACTATCACAATAACAGTTTTGCGAGAAGTTTTAAAGGCATTAGGAAACCCGATCCAAAAAAAACCGTGTATTTTATTTGTGTTGCAAAGGTTTGAACTCCAGTAAAAATATTACGTACAAAAGCTTACAATACAAAACAATGGAAACCAGTACCTACTATTATTTTTTAATGCAAAATTCAGAAAGTTAATAAAAAAACCGGTTAGTTGCGAGCCGGACTCGCGCACCGAGGCCGGGTTCCGTACAAGTAAGTATGTAAATAGTTTATCACGGGATTTTTTTTGTACCTAATGTATCTAAAATTTACGGTTTTCGGATTGTTTCCTTTACTTGTGCTACATAACATTCCTTCTTGCCAAATTTCATGATTCTAGGTCCACGGGAAGTACCTTATAGGTTTTGATTCCGGAACATAAACGCCCGTATCTTTTGATTGCGTTGACTTAGAAGTTTGATTTTTTCACTGCTTCAAGGGATTGCAGTATTTGATATTAATTTCAACTTGATAACTCCATGCGTTCCTGAGGAAAAGGGACTTGACCGACGGACAGACAGACGGACAACGAAGTGATCTTATAAGGGTTCCATTTTTCCTTTTGAAGTACGGAATCCTAAAAACAGACATTGACGCGAAATTAATCTGTTTTTGTAAAAAAAGAAAATACAGCCTGCAGTTATGACGTACGACACAGGTCACATAACTAAATCATTTTTTAATTTAGGTACAAAGTCATCAAGAAACACAAAAATTTCCATTTACGTCAACGGTTGTTAAAAGCGGCAAAGTGTTCCCGTAAAGCAGGACATAACACGGGTGTATCTGAATGTACTTACACGCACAACAGAGCATATAATTAATGTTACATGAGCATTATGGATGAAGGGTCCCCAAAATGAGCAGACGCCAAAACCTCGTACTTGTGCCACGGGATTAATAGGTAGTACTTGGTGGTACCACTTCACCGCAATGTAAATTTACAACAGTAGGTACTTTGCAATTTGTTAAGCACAATTGCAACGTACTACTAAATTAATGGGAACACGCAAAATCTTGTTAATTACATGTTTTCGGGTTGTGCGGTGTGGACTTGAAAATATTACGGGTTCAGTGTCCCCACCACAGAGCAGAGTAATGATAGAGCACGGGCTATATTTCAGACCAAGCTGTTGGAAACTTTGCCAAAGTATGCGTGAATTTGGGACAATAATCCAAGTTTGTAACGCAGATCTATATCTACTTGAAGACGTTAATCTAAAAACACAAGATGATAATAAAATAATTGGTAACAAAAGAAGCTGTCTAAATATTATAAAATCCAAAGATACCGAAGGTTTAACAACAAAACGATTTTGTAAGGAAACCTTATTATAAAAATGTTGGGCTGAGCAGAACTTGGTTAGTACTCGGCTCGGTTGAAATCAGATTAATGATATAAAAACATTTACTTCAATCCGATTGAAATCATCAAATTTCTCTGTACAAATAAGAAATAAACAGATATTTACCGAAGCGAGTTTATCGAAAAGTAAATCAAAGGCATTGCAGTATGGTTCGGTCAAGTTTCTGCTTCTGTAAGCGGCTTACTTTGATCCGCTATCTTCACGGAGCGATGCTTCAGCAACAAGTTCGGGGATTAACCAGGCTTTGTGATCGTTTTACTTATTTTTATAAACTGGTTTTCAAACGTATTTTTGCTGAGCTCTCCTTACTTACCATTAAGCAGTTTCAACACTTTTTAAGGAGCCTAGCTGACTCCGCGTAGGTCGATTGATCTGTGATATTAAGGCGCGTTTGTCGCGATCTTGTCCTGAATGGGCGATCGTTCTGTAAAACGGGATCCCTTCGAGCCTAGGCGAGCACATTAAGCCATCGTTCCTGGTTTGTCATACGAGTACCAATGACTGTGATAACGGACATAACATATTATAAAGTTTGCAAAAGTCTAGCGGCAGTCGCTCCTTGGTGCTTTATTTTATATTTCGTCCAAATCCTTAGGACGTGCAGAATCAGCAATAGCCAGGCGTTATCTCGCTGTTGTTAGGTAGATCCCGTAGAGATTGATAATTTACAAGCTTTGTTAATTTTAATTAAGGCGAATTATTATTATACTGGTCTACATTACAGCTGTTTTGTATTTTTAACCTCCTGGTCCGACAATATCTCTGCAACGAGGACCAAAATGTAAATCAGACGTGTATCAGTTCTGACTTCAAAAGAAAACTCATTTACTCTTTAAACTCATTAACGCAGTGTAAATAATCTAGATTAAGAGATTAATTATTAAAATTTCATCTCTAAGCCTAATACTTTGACTGATTTCGATGAAATCTTCATCTCATATTACACAAAGTTACCCGTCGTAACTGAAGTCATTAATTAAAAGTTTCTCAAGTGTGACGTAAGCAATGTTAATACGCCCGGCTTATAAAGGTAGTGAGCCGAACCCAAAACATGTTCAAACATATACTTGACATACGAGTATTGGTACAACGAGAACAAGGTATTTCTGTATACTAATTTCGAACTTCCAAGATCTCATTTGACTCCAAGCCTTCGGAATGTTACAAAATGGTGTGGGTAGTCTTGAATTTTCAAGTTTCAAAGCCAATATGGAAACAATGCTGGCACTGTCGCGTGGCGCCTTATAAAGTTTGCCTTCACTTTATACGAGACTTGCACTGACTTGAGCTTGTTTTGCTTGGAGTACATACAAAACCTTTATAGAAACTAATCTTTGATGCAACGCTGCTGTTATTATTAGTACTCTCAACTTCTTGGTGGCTGATGGAACTTCTTGGAAGAATGAGATCGTGTTTTGTACTTTGGTTGAAAATTGAGAAAGTTTCCTTTCTGACGAGTCGAAATCCTGTAAAAAAATGCAGCTTATTTTATTACCAAAAGCCTGCAAAAATGTGAATTTACATCTTGACCTCAATGTTACCGGCACATACAATTTACGAAAAAAAACGAAGAAGTCGAAATCAAGAGTAAAAAAAAATATTCTTTCTTCTTGTTCTCACACACTATTCTCTACATTTTTTTTTTTTCATTTCGCCTTTCGCAGGTCGGCTGAAAAAAAAAATAGAAGCAGTACCTTTGTGCTCAATACTTCATATATGACGTATCTGTTTGACTGTGTGTACATAAATAATATAACAAAAATAAATAAATAAGGGTACCTAATTTTAGTTCACAACTACCATTCCTCCAAACAGTGATCAAGGAACAAAACAAGAACAAACTAAACGCACTACATCAAACGAGTCGAGTCCACCTTTACAATAAACTACGGCGCACAATGTGAACAGCAACAGATGGCGACAATGTCCTAAGTTCTGATATAAATCAAACCCTTTTAATGTTCGACTATCGGTCGCTTGGGTCAAGTAGGTAAAAGTGATTTACTATAGCCATAAAGACAGCAAGAAACGGGTATATTGCGCTCGTCAGCACCCTTCAACCGGAATGGTTCGTGTAATGAAATGTAACGTGAAAAGTTTTCGATGGTAAAGGTGTTATCCAAAGAATTGTATTTTTTTGGGACGAATTTTATGTTTTTAGGTTCGGAATAGACGGTTTAGACGACTATGGAGATATTTTTTTTTATATAGTTGATCATAATCAGAAGTAAAATATTTCTTTTACTTGGGACTTTTGGGACTTCTATGGCGTCGTAAATCATTCTACATTTACCAATCAAAACTTTAGAGGCTTTCAAAACTTAAGAATGAGATTGGTCTAAAATAAAACGAATCAATATCTGTCTTAAACTTAAAGTCAGATCAGACTAATCAATTATTGATTTCACATAGGCTCTGTAGTCACAAAAGTTACTTTCGACGGTTTATCAAAATTGATTTCTCAGTTTCCATTGGTCTTTATTGGCACGAAATTTCTTAAGAGCAGCCTCTGACTCTCATAAGTACCTACATAACTATTTCAATGTAAAATCCGAGTTGGCCACCGATCCGCGGTTCTTGACTAAAACTTTGAAGAAAGTCCCTACTGTTGTCAGGGTTGGCATCAGTGCTACTACACATTCAGTTTTTTTTTTTATTTGCTTCTTTATTGGTTGACTCTTTGACAAAAGATTATTATTAGGAGTGAGGTTTTTGATAAACAAAAAATTGCTCAGCTTTGGAATTACGAAACCTTCGGAATTGCGGATTAACGTAGCGATTATAATATCCAACTATTTCTTTGGATAAACGCAACAGACATTCTTACATAGGCCGAATTTAAGTATGACAAAATATATTTCTGGGCTGACAACCCTTCCAGTGCCTTCATTGAAAGTTGGCAACTTCATTATGTCTACTGTTTGACTTATAGAAGGACATTCTTACTATGTAGAAGACTAGGTAGGTAAACATTTTTGAAGTAAATGTCTTGAGAACTTTAAGATTTTTCATGCGTACTAAGAAATATTTTGAATAACAGACCTAAGTCATCATCTGCCTAGCCTTAATAACAGACCTAAGTATTTTTAAGAAAATGGCGTAAAAAATAATATCTAGATTGTATGCAAACCTAGGTAATAATTTCACCTGGTTCAAATAAACCTTAGATTATAAAATAAATCTTAACATTGAACAACGAAACTTTATTCAAAACCATAAAATAATATTTTTTTTATAAATAAACGGCCTCTTTTTGTTTCACAGTCGACGTCCAAGTCCCGACGAAAAAGGCAATAACAGTTGGGCAAGTTTTCTTTAAGGGCAAAGGTAATACTCAGAGGGACCGAACAGTTAGTTTACTTAGTATTAGAGAAGTTTGTTTAGGCCCGCCAACACTAGATATTAACGCAATATAAATATTTCGGCAATAAATCAAATGCTCTCCTGACTCTAAACGTGTTTTGTAGATAGCAAGTTATGGTGGTTTTTGGTGGAGAGTACCTCCAATTAGAAGGATGATAGATGTCTGACGGGTCACAGTTCCACGTTTCGTGGTGTGGAAAGCTATTGGCTGTCAAAACGTAGCCTTTCAGGCACGTCAGAGTTCTCGGAAGTTTGAAAACCCTGTGAAAACTGACAGCTATGTGGTATGTAACCGTTGAGGTTTGGAGTAGCAACGTATCGCAGCTTGCAACTGGAAACTAAGCTGTCGACTCCCACTCGGCTTTTCAAATCTGTGTTCTTTTTCTTCTCTTGTATCAGGTAAGAACCAACTATATAGAAAACTTATTATAGAGAGCCAATTCTGAAAAAAAAGATTTTATGATTAAATTATTAAATAAAAAAGAAATTGAAGTAGTCCTGTAAAAACTTATTGACTACTTACTTAAACTTGCACACTTACTCTTAAAGTATACTCTTAAAGTTGCACACTTATTAACTTTCTGGCCTTTTTTGCAGTTGGTTGCAGTAACTGAGCTTTGGGCACCCCGAAAAAATGGGTTAGTTTAGGGTAGAGCTGTGACCATAGATATATCTGTGTCCAATTGCGCGAGAGCCGAGCGAGCGCCACATCTAAGTTGGTCGCAGTTACTTGGCGATTTAGTATTTTTAGGACCCCAAAATATTAAATTATTTTAGGTTTTCAAAAAGAGGCGCAATCATTATATTAGAGTGTTAGGAGCGCAAAATAGAAATTATTCGAAGTTCAATTAAATACATGCCTCTGATTACGTATTATGGATCTTAACAAAATCAATTAGAATATCGACAATTTCCTTTATTTATACGTTTCACAAACAAACTAAAAAATAAAGCAAGTTCCCAACCATTAGGTACATTCTTGGGAACTTGCTTTATCATTATTTCTTCTTCCAAACGAACTATGAAGTGAAAGAAAAACAAGAATCCGTCTGTTTCCGACACGTAGGTGCGCGATGGGAAATGATTGGAATTGAAAGGGTGTCTAATTTCCGCTAAAAATACATTATTTTCGAATACGTAGCTACCACAAATTGCGAAAACTTTCCACCATTACCGCTCACAACTTGACTTTGCTCTTGAAATATGATTGTTAGATGTTTTATTTGAATAAACAAAAGTTTTATTAAAACGAAAACTTTGATGGCTTGAAATGGATTGTTTTGGTCGTTAATGTCATGAATATAATTTATTGAATAAATAAGACAATAGTAATTTTGTTTTAAGCTAATATATGTATTCTGTTTAGCAGTTTCCGTTTTAATTATTCGGTATAAGGTCACATGATCCAATTGCTGAAATAGAGAAACTAAGCTGGAAATACCTACCCTGATTTGCTTGTACAAAAAATACAGAAGATTTAAACTAACTTTCATTTTTTTTGCTCCAATGTAAGAAATATCACTCGTCTTCTCAAATCTCTATTTAATTCAGTGCTAATAAGAACTTTTTTGAAGTACCGATCTACAAAACTGTAAAATCAATTAAGTGCACCTTTTCTATTAGCATCATCAATATTGATTTTGATTGTTTTTTAAAGGTATTTGTTAACAAAAAGGTAAACACAATTTAACAAAAAGATCTTATTTTAAATGTAGACTAGCATAATCCAAGCAATGTTATATAGGCTCAATCGCCTCGTTTCGACATACAGCAAAACGACATGGACTTATAATGGTATGATTCTATTCAATTTTTTATTATGACAAGATTTTTTTTTATTATGTCTAGCAAGGACGATGTCGACCATTCTGCCAATGTCTAAAATGAATTGGAAAAGCAACTGTGCTTGTTGTAAATTAAAAAATAAATAAGTTGGAAGATAAAAATCTTCGACGATACAGTTGGTCTTGTGGGGTTAGTACTAGAAAAATGTACGATTGAAAGTGTTACTACTAATTAATTTAATTGATACATATAATATTATGTTAAGACTACTGTTTAGTTATTTAGGGGTTTGCAGACCTACATTTTTAAATTAAGTTACCCAGGCCACTCTTTATTATTATCAATATTGAGTTTCACTCAAAAGCCAACAGCCAACTGTAGCCAAAACAATAAAATGAAAAGTTTGATTAAAACTTAAAAGTCTGAAGAAATTCATCAGTGTTAAATTAAGTTGAAAATTTGCATTGTTAATTTATATTACGCACCTTGCCCGTCTTATTATTAGGCATTCAGTTTCGGCTCGGAAAATTTGATTATTATAATGAATTATATTGTTTGTTTGCCTTTAACTTTCCTTGCACGTTTTGTATTGGACATAGCTTCTGATAAGAGAAGCTTTTACTTTGTTTTTGACTTGAACAATCAATCTTGAATGTTATTATGTAAATCTTCTCACAAGGTGGCCGCAGGAATCCGCTGGATGCGAGGAGCACAGGACCGGTCGATGTGGCGACGTTTGAGTAGGCTTATGTCCAGCAGTGGACCTGTTTTGTCAATAATAATGATGAAAGTTAGCGGTGTATAATACTTAAGATATATTATATACAGATGCAGCTGTTAGTGTAACTTTACAAAATTAGAAAATACGTAACCTAACCCTTCGAGGTGCTCTGGCTTAGTTTGCTGCGACCAATTCGGCTTGCACGTGGCTGTAGTGGCACTACCGCACACGCTCAGAGGGGCAATTCTCGTAATTTGAAGAACGCGAGATGAGAGTGCGACTAGATTTTGAACTTTTTAAAGATTTTGAAAAAATCTAGTCGCACTCTCATCTCGGCGACATACAAATGTCGAAAACTTGTCAAAATGTAGGGAAATTAGAGGTATTTTTGACAGATTGAGACTGGGATCAAACTGCGAACGTTCTTAAAATTACGAGAATTGCCCCTCAGATTGTTTCCACCTGTACTCATACTTACTTTTCAAGCAAGGATGTAGCATGTGTCTCACTTTCACTATCATTAATTTCACCTGTTTTAAAAATATCTGTGTGCACGTATCGTTACTGAAAAATAGCTAAACCGTAATAAACGTTAGGGTAACATAACGAGGTACTATTGTTTTAAGCAAAACACTTCCATGTACCCAACAGGGAAATTTTGAATATCTGCAAACGGTCATGTATAATACGGTTTAATTAAATTATTGCTCTACCTTTGAAAGATTAATTAAATCGGCAGGAATTTGCACTTCGATCCGTTATTCGAGTTGGAAGCCTGTTGAGTCGATTATGTCTTTATTACCTTATGGTATAATAGACTGGGCTTTGTCTTGTCTTGGCTCGTATCATAATCATTTGCTGTACAGGAAAATGTTATAGTATTAGTTGCATTGGCCATGGTTCAAAGTCACTTGAAAATTAACATGAAGCCTGGTTTCCTGTCAAATATTGTCTGTGGTAACCTCCTGTAGATATTTTTTCAAAATAGTTTTTATAAAGGAAATAAAACAATTGTCTTAGAACACGTAATTTGTGACTGCGGTGAGACTCGAGTAACTTTGCATATAACAATTGCTTACCCATTAAACGATTAGAAACACTTATTGCGTTTAATTAATTAACTAGCAACCCGCCCCAATTTCACACAGGTGCATGGGACATGTCAAACTATCGAGATTTTGTGTGCTATATCTAAATTTCATATTAAAATATTTTACAAGTAGTAAATGCTCCAAATGATCGTTAAAACCGTATCAAAATCCATCGAGCAGTTTCGAAGATCTAAGCGGTCATACGGACAGACACGAAAAGTGACAACCAACCAACACAACCAATATTTATTATTACATTAAAATAAAGTAAGATTGTTTGACCAACGACCTTGTGAAGGCCGCAGGAACCCGTTGGATGCAAGAAGCACAGAACCGGTCGAAGTGGAGGTGCTTGGGGGAGGCCTATGTCCAGCAGTGGACGTTTTTCGTCTGAAATGTGAAGATTGTCTGATTAAATTTAACTATTGCTGCTTTGTGAATTGAACTTTATCAACTGAAGATAAATAAAAGCGGTTAGCTCAATTTCTTCTACCAAAAATGTTGTGCTTCTGAAGTTATTTAACGTGTAATACACTCATTTAAAAAATGACAAAATCATGATATCGTCGAATTAAAAACAATATTAAATTCATTCACTGATAGACAACGCACAGCTAAAAACCACGCAAAGATTTTTGAAAATTCATCCCTTGAAGGGGTTAAGTAGATAATGAAATTTTATATAAAAGTTCGTCATTTTTGCAGATGAGAAATCCCATGGGGCACACGACTTGTATTACAGAAGAAAAGAAGCCTTAAAAGAACTTTATTAAAAAAAGAATTTTTCAAATCGGTTGGCAAGCGACGGAGTTATGCGCGAACAAACCTAAAAAAAAAAAAAAAAAAAATACAAACATTCGAATTGAGAACCTCCTCCTTTTTTAGAAGTCGGTTAAAAATACCTGTCTAGAGGTAATTTAAAAGCTAATATTCAACTTAGCAACCGTTCTATATACGTTACGTATCTATTAATAAAATTAACGTCTCAACAAGCGTAGTTTGATATAGGTTCATTTAAATCATGCCCTCAATCAAATTATAGTCATCATCATCATGAGCCTATTACAGTCCACTGCTGGACATAGGCCTCTCCTATTGCACGGCATTCAACTCGATTTTCGGCAACTCTCATCCAGCTGCTACCAGCCATCCTGCGAAGATCGTCGCTCCACCTAGCCTGAGGGCGTCCCACGTTACGTTTACCGATTCGCGGTCTCCACTCAAGAACACGTCTACCCCAGCGAGTATCGGTTTTACGGCTAATATGGCCGTCCCATTGCCACTTCAGCTTGCTTATTCTGTGAGCTATGTCGACAACTTTGGTTCTCTGCCGGATCACCTCGTTGCGGATTCGATCCCTCAGAGAGACTCCAAGCATAGCCCGTTCCATAGTTCGCTTAGCGACCTTGAATTGATGGACCAGCCGTACCATGAGTGTCCACGTTTCGGCTCCGTAAGTCATATCAAATTATAGTCTTACGAAGAAACTTCCAACCAAAAGTTTTTAATATGCCTTTGTGTTAGATAAGTAATACTGGGTCAAATTACATTAACTAGTGAAACCTAACAGAAATGACGGGTATCGATATTAAATCTCTCTACAAAAACCACTCATTAATATAATAATGTAATACGGTTTTTAAGCTACCAGTCTAATTCCCAAGAAAGCGGTGAACGGTCACACAACAACGTATGTCCAAATACAGAGGGAATTTTTAAACCTCATAAATACTGGTGAAAATGACAGAATTCCATGACGGACGTTATACTATGACGGAACCGCTTTCCTAGGAAACGGATTCTTAACCAAGAAACGTCATACGAATAAGGTAACCAAAATATGTGTCTAAGAAGTAACGGTTAAATATTACAAATGACATTTAAAAAAGTAAGCCATATACCTAACATCAAGATATATAAAAAACCGTCAAATAAAATTGAGAGTTAGCTAATAAGAGGTATTAACGAATAAGGTAAATTTTCCCTTGAAGGCCCCTCGTGTCCCAAGGCTCTTTTTAAGATGTAAAGCAATCACATTCTCACATATTACAAGTAACTCTCTCTACAGAAACTTTGATGAGCTCGCATTTAAATTTCAGATCGTTCAGAATAAATTTGCAATCTAAAACCTACCCTTTCCTGCTTTAATACTTACTTTTTCCAGTTCCATGATGAAAGTTAGGAATAAGAAAGGCTTGTTCCAAGCTTTCGATATAGTTTTGTTACTCACACACGGACATTATACATAGATGTTACGTAAATTAGCTATATTAAATTCTTGTAATAAACGTCAATCAATCTGCCTAGCCTTTTCCCAACTATGAAGGGGTTGACTCCCAGACTAACCGGGTGCACCTGAATACCAGAATTTGACATGGAGCGATTGCCTATCTGGTCTCCTTAACCCAGTTATTGGATAACACGATACTCTTTGGTAAGATTGGTTGTCACTTTTGTGATTCTGACTCCCCGTAACGACTGTCAAAGATCTACGATCTACGGCTTAAAGTGCTTTCCGAGGCGCGGAGGGGTCTCGAAATTAATAATCGATGGTAATAAAATTGCATTGGATTGTAGTATTGTATGAGATGAAAAGTCAAGGATTTTTGCCATAAAAAAATAAATAGCACTTGTCAGTAGTTTATGATGACATATAATAGGTATTTAGCCATTCAATAGCTCATAAGGTATACCTACAACTAATAGGAAGTTTTCTTCTAAAATAATTAAATCATTGCGAGTTCTTTTGAGGGTTCGTTTAGCTTAGACGATCGAATTATCTTTACCAAACTCTTTCTGTTAAACAGGGATAGAGCATTCTCCCGTTAGTCTATCCATACTAAAATGTCAAAAATACTAAGAAAATAATGCTCTTGTTCTGGTTCTACTCAAACGAAAACATTTATTTCAATTAAACCAATTACAGGCACTTTTGAATTGTCAAGGGGTCGGTCAGTCAGAAAGATGAAGCTAGTTGCCCATTCCAAAGCGTAGGTACCTATGGAGAAGAACGGGCTAGAAACTCCATGGACACTCTTTTAAATCAAAATAATATTTTTACAAAGTCTTGGTTACATCATTCATGTTAAAAATTATGCATGTGAGAACGATGCAGAAAGTTAAAAGCGTCCATAATGAAAAAACGAGAAAAAAAGAAATTCAAATATTAAATTAAAATAAGCCATGGCAGCAAAGAGATGACCAGTCCCTACTCACGGCGCTCGTTCACGAACATGACACATGTATTAGCACCATTCAGCTCAACCATTTTGAAGGGAGCTAAATGATCCAACACTATAGCTCATAAGGTATACCTACAAGTAATAGGAAGTTTTCTTAAAAGGAAATGAAATAATTAAATAATTGCGAGTTCTTCTGAAGGTTCGTTTAGCTTAGACGATCGAATTCTCTTTACCAAACTCTTTCTGTATCAACAGGGATAGAGCATTCTCCCGTTAGTCTATCCATACTAAAATGTCAAGAATACTAAGAAAATAATGCTCTTGTTCTGGTTCTACGTTCGTTTGGTCTAAACTCACCTTTACGCGATTAACTTTAACGACGCTTTTGTTACTCGAGAATATGACTTCATTAAGATCTAACTAGGTAATTAGTATTACTTAGTACTTAACCAAGTTACAGTTAAAAGCGATAAAGTGAACATTGAACAATAATATAATATTTACATTTATTAATAAATAAGCGAGGATGGTGTATAAAACGGTCCTCCTTAACTTTAAGCAATTTTGTCCTCTGTCCCCCGAGAGCGACGTTGCCGTTCTGCAACCTTATACATGATGAAAAGGTCGGGTTATTTTAATGCATTGATAAAAAGGGTATTCTTTGGCTTTGAATTGAGTTACAGTTTTATTCGGTATAAAATAAAAGATTTTATTTATCCTCGGCGAAATGCTAAAGTGGATTAAGGCTCCTTAGTACACACTTAAGTGATTGAAACACTTAAAAAAATGAATTAATTTTAGTTTTTAGCTTTTACATTAACAGCCTCCTCTAAGAGAGGATTTTATATAGTAGGAAAAGTTTGGCTCTTGACCCGTGCCGTAAAAGGCTCTTGATTAAGGAGCTTCGTTCGAGTTCGAAAACTCGTCAAACAATTCCGATCGGATCCGTATTAAAGCCACACAGTCGCACACAACATTAAAAGAGTAATTATAAGTCCTTCTACGTGCCTCCCTATTTTATTTCTGAATACATTTCTAAGTAAGTGAAATAACGTCAACTTCAGGTATAAGGAAACCTAATTACGGTCCACTCAGACGGACCACTTTACAGCCCCGCCTCCCCTGAAACAATCTACTCACTACTTCATTTCACTTTCAACACGAACGCAATATCATGGTACAGACCTACTGCCTGTTAGTTGTACACTTGCGACTTTTAATCGTTACTACACGTCGCAAGTCTTACGCACTTTGTTTTTTGGTTGCATAATCGATTAATTCCAATATGATACGAACGAAGCCTAAACAGACATCCCATTTTCTTCCTCATGAATATTCTTCAGTAATTCATTATTCCCAATTCAGCATAATGAGCCTATAATATTCCCACTGCTGGGACATAGTCCTGCTCTCTGAGGGAAGTGGGCCGTAACCACGCGGGCCCAGTGCGGGTTTGTGAATGTCATATGCCTTCGAATTTTTGGTTCTAAGCCGGTTTTATCATGATGCTTTCCTTCACCGTTTTTATTCCTTATTAATATCCCTAAACTAATTATAGTAGGTATCCACGTCATAGTATCTTTATAACTACATTGTTGACCGGTTTAGGTCAAATAATTGCTTATTTAAAAATCTGAACATTCTATACAAAGCAAAAGACGTACGTTTGTGCACACCCTAGTACTATGCCTATAGTTAGTGTACACCACTCTAGAGCATAGTAGGCATACCTTCAATATTGCGGGCCCAAGATCGAATGAAATGTGAAATTAATAGCACTTGATGTAATTACTCTGGGTTCCGAATTAAATAAGGGACCATTAGCGATGTCTGCAGTCCGTGAAATTTATGAAAATAATTCTGAAGACGCCTTTTTAAAAGGTTCTATTGTTCTTGGGTAATTGTTGGGAAATGCCTTGAGATGACGATATCTGTAGTATATAGAACATGCTATCAGCATATATACATAAATAGCTAGGTGATATAAAGGCAAATGACTGAAGCTATGAGGAAGGAATTAAATTAGAAAATGATTTTCCATCGGAGATTACGTTCTGTTAGCTTTTTAGTGGATTTGCACAAATTTACTCGCCCGAATCGGGCGAATCGACACTTTATTTTATTTTATAGGCGACTCGCACGAAGTTTATTTAATTGTGGGCGAATCGACAACTCCAAAAATATGTACTAGGCAATTGGCACATTTTGAATTATATGCAATAAAGTATAGACAAAAGGACACTAGCGCACAGAAGTGACATGAGTGAAACATTTTAAATTCATTCATTTCATTATTTTATTTTGTTTTGACATCATTGTGATGATTTTTACCAGCCTAAACATTGTAACATTTATTTAACTTTGACATTTATAATTTTATGATTTGACATTTCTTTTTAAATAATACATTTTTAGTAGCGCAATCATTTCCGAAATTTTTTCAGATATTCTTTGATATTTTTTTATTGTAATCTAAAGGACATTTATTTAACAATCGTAATTTTAATCATTTGACATTTATAATTTTCTTACTAGCGTAACCAGTCCGACATTTTTTTTTAATTTTTTTTTATTGCAACCTTAATTTGGCATTTATAATTTTTGTAATCTTAATTAGTAGTGTTATTTTTTATTTTGTTTGACTTTAATTTGAGAATTCTATATTATTTGCATGCCCTTACGACGGTAAAATATGGAGGACTATACTATGTTAAAAAGAACATCTTTGTACCAATACCCATGTTTGCAAATAAATAAATGATTGATTGATTGATTGATAAAACGTGTACTTTTTCTTTTTCTTAACTTCAACATACTTCTGGAGTTGTCGACTCGCGCACAAATAAATTGAATTCGTGCTAATTGAATACTAAGCCTTTTTTTTAAATAAGTAACAAGAATTTAGCAATTGTTCAAGGTTTTGCTAATGTCTGCACGAAGATAGGCGAGTATTTTTATGCCAGTACGAGTGTACTGGCATAAAAATTACATGCAATTCAAAAAAACTGAACTATTTCATTCAATTGGAACGAAAACGAATTACTAGACAAAATAAAGTTATGAAAGGGTAGTGTTACATATCTGTTAAACTGAGTAACAGTCACATAATTCGCACCTTTCATAAACTGTTGATTCAGGTCGCAACATTATTTCAGTTCCAAATCAGCACGAAAGCAATTTACCAATTCTCCAATTTACACCTTCATTTCGAAATAAAAGCGCACACACTTTTAGCATACAGGGGAAATTGTTCGCAGAGGATCTCAGTATTAGCAGGCAGGGTATTTAGCGCGAGCGAACTTACGTGAACACCCTTTGTGTGTGAAATTGAATCATGAAGCAGCTTTAATAAATTAATCGCTAAGTAGTCGTGTCTCCCTTTTAGAGGCTTACTTGCTCTTTGCTGCAATAATGTAATATTCGCGATATACGCTAGTAATAACACCTATTAGGCAACAGTATTGAATTAAACGGGGCAGGTGTGCGATCGATCACTCTGATGAGTCCCTGCGGAAAGTAATACAATGTTATGGAAAGAATTGAGCTTCCTACAACTGTGAGTGGGTGTGTTGCTTAAGATTGATTGCTACTCATTTGAAAGGTGAATTTTCTTTAGGTACAACGCCTTTCACAGTTTTTGTTCACGATTTAGCTAAGAAAGTATCTAATGTTTAAGTTTTTACCTTCTCCCACCTAAAGTCATGCATTAATAGTTATTTATGCAACTGTTTTATAATAAGCGGTATTAATATCACATGAGTGTTTTATTACCTAATTATGTACAGTTGCATACAAGACTTTATCTACATCCATGATATGAATCCTCTATAAAAGATTCTGAAATAGTTTTTTTGCAATACTAACATGGAACAAAAAGATGTGAATTCGAATAACCTATAAGTTCTTTTTTATTTAAATTACGGCGCTATGCTAGTGAAACGCGCGTGCATGACAATGTTCTTTTTTTGAAAAGGAGTTGCATAATGAAATTTAGTACATTATAACCCTCGTTTGGATGATATTATGGTTACTATGACACTGGTTGTATTAATGTTGGCAATAAGCTAACTGTTTCAGAAACTTTTATAGAGGATTTATAGCATGTGTGTAGATAAAATTAATAATTACACGTTATTACGCTGACGTCTCCCTCTCACCGAGAGGTGGCCTGTCTCCCAGCAATGGGAACATTATAGGCTGATTATAACTAACGCAGCTGACGTCGGTCGTGGACGTCGGTCACGCGATATCCATAGACATGCATGGTATACCACAATTTCCAAAAAATATTGTTGGCATACCTTTGATGTAGACTACCGACGCCCTTGACCGCCGAATTTACGACGCGTAATTTTCGGCAGGTATGTCGCTATACGATACGCTACGCTTATTAATACCTTCGGCGCCATGTGCATCTTTTTGCCACTCAGTGTCTTGAACATTGTGTATCCAAAAGTACACACATCCTTCTTCTTAGTTAATGCGCTCTGTATCCTTTAGGAACACGTTTTCTATACATTTATTGCGCAAAAATGAAAGCCTCCGCGGACCTGACGCATTTTTTCGGTATAAATAGTCTGGGAATCGGTACAAAAAAAAATCTAATTAGTCATAACTAGAGAGAACCACCACTTAGGGTCTGGCGCTGAGAGTGTTATAGCCTAAATAAAGTACACACACCCTACCTTATTTTTAAGTACAATGACACCTCTACAAAATACGTAGGCACTTTTATAGCACAAACGATGCGTGTGTGAGTGACGTCATTAAAATGGGTCCTTACTCGCACCGCTCGACATTCGGAAGAGTGTCTGTCTACGCTCTCACAGAGAGGCCTACTTACGGGAAATACCACTAATGTCGAAAATATACGTAATAGGGCCGTCGCGTGTGTTGCTTGTTCTTCAAAAAGGTTTAGTTTTACGAACTTGTATGAATAAAAGGTTGTACATTCCTATTTCCTACATCCTACTATAATGATGGATGGATGGATGGATGTTTGTAACTCTTTCACGTAAAAACTACTGAACGGATTTTAGCTTATACATCAGGATAACACATTTGATAATACTTTTTATTCCGATATTCCCACGGGGTCGACACTTATGCGGGTTAAACTGCGGGACACTGCTAGTTTATACTTACATATTACAGTCACAGTTCAAGAGCTGGTCTCGTAGAGTATATGCTAATACAAGAGAAGAAGAAGGACCTGTTATAAAGTAACTAGCAGCGCCCCGCGGTTTCACCCGCGTAAGTTTCGATCCCGTGGGAATATCGGGATAAAAACTATCCTATGTCCTTTCCCGGGACTCAAGCTATCTCTATACCAAATTTTATCGAAATCGGTTCAGGGGTTTAGGCGTGAAAAGGTAACATACAGATAGACAGACAGAGTTATTTTCGAATTTATAATATTAGTATGCATGTATTACATAGCATGTATTCTATTTGTCCCTTCTGGAAAACAGAGGTGGTTTTTTATGTTAGTCGATAACTATATCTACATAGTATAAAACAAAGTCTAATTTAATGTGTGCCCTTCTTCTAAATTGCACATCGGACGTTGATACGGGTTTCACCATCATTTAGATCATTTATTGCGGAAGGTTTATAAGTGTAAAGTTTAAATATTCAATTTAGATTTAGAACAGACATCTCGATGTTTTGTCATGTCGTAAAAACCGTGCAGGTCAGGAGTCGAGAATAAAAACACAAACTTGCTTGATGAAAGACTTATTAGGTAACAAAATTCAAAGTCTGACGACAAACATTTCTTGATAATGTAAGAAGATGTTTCGGAAACATCAGAGCCTCAATTGGTATTCTGATATTTTTATCTCCTTGCAACATTTCAGGTGACAGCTGTCATACGAGTTGCCGATTACTCGCAAATTGCTCTGAAGGAGTACCCGTGAAGTATGAATATCGCGAAATATTTTTGTGAAATGTGTTTCGTACGAAATAATTTACCTACTTCTACTTCTTTAAGCACTCGAAATAGGTACCTACTCACCAGCAATTTTTTTTTATATATACTAACGAGTGGTTTTGGCTTGTCAGTGTTGTTTTTAGGATGAGGTAAAATCTATTATTTTATAATCACTATTGAATTTAAAAAATTGTAATTTAACAATTTTTTTTCACTACTTTTTATTTTTAAGTACTTATTGGAATAATATTACATACAATTCAACTGTCGAATTGATAACCTCCTTCTTTTTTGAAGTCGGTAAATAAAAACCAAAACTTATTTGACCGCCACCCGGTGTCAGATTTGCTTTTCAAATTAAATTAATTATAACGGCCGAGGTTGGAAACGGAGCTATGTTTCTATCATAACTCATTATGCGATCTCATTACTAACATTCCGAAAATTTTAATCATAGTACAGACCGTCATAATTACTTTCTCAACTTCCCAAATCCGCGCCATTCATCTCAGTTAAAAAATGTTTTACAGCACCTAAGTGTGTTGTGAAGTTGAATTGTATTCTTAAACTTTAAAGGTGTAATTTGAAGTTCTTTAAAAGACGTGGATGGCAGAATAATAACATTCACAGTTTTAAACTTTTGCAACTATGAAAATTGTTGCCAGAATCGAGTTTAACTCTCATCGTTCACAAGTGCTGGCGACTTCGTGCAACTTCCTTTTTTATTTCAGATTTTATGTAGCTATAAACTAAAGAGCTAACTTTAAAATTAAACCTTTGGGAACGAAATAGGAATATCTTAAATGTTGTTAGAGTTACGGGTGTGTCTAATTGAATGAACAAAATCCAATTTCAGGCATTAGTGTCTAGAATTGTTAACAAGATGCTTGAGTAAGAGGAAAGTTTTAGTGCCGTACTTCGTAGTAGATACTCGTATATGTATCCGTATGATGAAATGGTAGTGTCATTAAATTGTGCACCTTGAAGGCTTGTGATGACGAGCTTTCTTCCAAGGCGTATTTTGCCATGAATGCCAGTTATCTTGTTGTATATCAATTAATACCATAAATTTAAGTCGCTTTTCGTGTTTGTCTATGCGACCGTGTTGTTTATTTATTTAGTTAAACTTTTCGCACACAAAAAAGGTACAAAGACGGACTTATGCATTCTCTACCAGCAAACCAAGATTGTTCTTCTACATCTAAACCACGCAATGGATTTTAATTCGTCATCAGTTAGAAAACTAATTCCCGATTTTTTATGTGTATAATTTCATCATCATCTGCCTAGCCTTTTCCCAACAATGTTGGGGTCGGCTTCCAGTCTAACCGGATGCAGCTGAATACCAGTATTTTACATGGAGCGACTGCCTATCTGACCTCTACAACCCAGTTACTGGGTAATACGATACGTTTTACGATTTTATGTGTATAATTTATTAAACTTAAATATTAATTGAAGTTTTTTTTTTGCGACACGAACCTGAGTCGCAAGTTATTGATAATTAACAAAACACGTATGAAATGTACCCATTTGTTGTGGTGTGCTATTTGATAACTTTTGTGCATGATAATACCTACAAGCAGTAAATTAACACCAGTAAACATTATTTGAAAGCTTTAGTAAAACGACGGACTCATCAATTTTATTAAATCTCTTTACGATACGGGTTCCAAATGTTCCTGAAAACGGTCAGGTTTACGAAAACAAGCTTATTGTGGCTTACGAGTAATTACCAACTTCGATTTATTGGGAGACCTTCAGGTGGTACACATTCGTTGGAAGTGTTCTACTTGCAAAGCGACCTAAGTTAATTAAGTTACTGAGAAAGTCCCTGCTGGAAAAACCCAATAACACTTTGCCCGACCTGGGAATCGAACCCGTGACCTCATGCTCAGCAGTAGCGCTTGCGACCACTAACGAAGTAGTTGTGACTACTAGACCAATGACCAAATACTGCCTAAGGCCCCTCGCCCACGGCGACTTTTTGTAGCGATGCTGTCGCGCGTTCGCATCGATACAGTCGCGATGCGGTAACTAGCTATTTGCCCTCGCCCACACCACGATTCTCAGTCGCGATGCAAACGCGATGCTGTCGCGCTTTTGTTGCGATGCAAACGCGATTGTGTTGCACTGATGCTCGGTTCTCCACTCACGCGCCACCCTCTCTCCGTTCTTTCCCTGATGTCGTCCAACACGGTCGCGCGTTTGCATCGATACAGTCGCGATGCTGTAGCGCGTTAGTAGCGCGTTGGCATCGCTTCAGTAGTGCGTTGGCATCGCTTCTGTAGCGCGTTGCAATGGCGACTAACGCGCGTTCGTAGCGATGCTGTCGCACGTTTACGAAACGCGCGACAGCATCGCTACAAAAAGTCGCCGTGGGCGAGGGGCCTAACATAGCAATGAACCCTTAAAAGGTACTGCAACTTCTGCAAAAACTCTCTAAAATATCCATACTAATATTATAATCTGTATGCTACCTCTTCACGCTTAAACCGCTGAACCGATTTAGATGAAATTTGGTATAGAGATAGTTTGAGTCCCGGGAAAGGATCCCAGAAATCATCCTTTAATGGGGTGGAAATGTGGTGGAAGTTTTTATGGGGAATCCATAAACGTTGAACAGTTTTAGATGAAATTTGGCACCTGGGTAGACCATGACCTGCATTAGGACATAGGGTACTTTTTATGCCGATATTCCTACGGGATCGAGACTTATGCGGGTGCAACCGCGGGGCACTGCTAGTTTTATAATAAACAGCATGATTTCCATCTCAAAATTACAAAACACATGGGTACCTACTTAAATATACAGTATAAAAAAAATATCATACAAAATCACAAACATAAGTACATGTAAATTAACTCAACAATAATTTACACCCATTCAGAGCTAAATAAGTTCGCAAAGAAAATTTTCAGAGCAGGCTCCGTGCAACCTGGTATAATTTTTTATTAAAATTAAATACACAGTCAAGTTTTCCCACGGTTCTTTTCTGGTACTAAAAGTAAAGTGTACAGGAAGAATATCGGCTTTTCTACTGCAAAACAGACCCAAGTTGTGGAGACAATCGTATTGCAGATGTAGCTCTGCAGACTTGAAATATCCCGCCCAGGGTTAATATGATTTTCTTCGCGGTAACTTTTGCGGTAATTATCATAATTTGCTCTGATTGAAGTGAATTGCGGGATCGTGCCTCAATAATTAATACCGGGGACAATTATTCAACAATTTTAAGTTGGGCTTGCTACGAGTATCAATCTGTCTAAAGATGAGTTTACAATCTTTGCACATGCCTAGCAGAGCACGTATAATCCGACTGCGTTATCAGATAACCGCAGAGTATATAGAAAGATAGATATATAGAATACTCTTGTTTTTATGGGGAATTCATAAACGTTGAAGCGATTTAGATGAAATTTGGCACCTGGGTAGACCATGACCTGGATTAGGACATAGGATACTTTTTATCCCAATATTCCCACGGAAACGAGACTTATGCGGGTGAAACGGCGGGGCGCAGCTAAATATAGATATAAATGTAGAAATGTAGAAATTTTAGAAAGGGTGGCACAATGGGCGGTCTTATCGCTAAAAGCGATTTTAAAGACATAACTTTTAGTTAAATAAATAAAAAAGGGGAAGGAGAAACAATACATAATAGGTAAAATATTCCCAGTGATTGTATCTATTGCTATATATATAAAGCAATTTAGTATATTCATATAATTTTATTTAATTATACATTTTGTAAAAGGGTCCTTAATTTATGAACTACTAGATTCTGCCCACGGCTTCGTCCGCGTGGATGTCTACCAGGACAAAAAACCACAAATAGCCAATATATTACTCCATAACATCAGGTACCCGCCTGTGAAAGACCCGTCAAATTCGGTCCAGCCGTTTCAGAGATTAGCCGGAACAAACAGACAGACCAAAATTTAAAAAAATGTTTTTGTTATAAGTAGCATATATACTTTCACTAGCTTCTGCCTGCGACTTCGTCCGCGTAAAATTTCACCCTCCCCCATTCACCCTCTTAGGGGTGGAACATCGATTTATTAGTGATCGATGGGGTAGAATTACGAAAAACCCTTTCTTAGTGGATACCTACTCTTCACAAAGAACACACCCTCCAAATTTCCTTGTATTCCCGTTGTCCCCGTGATCCGTGTCCCCGTTAACGGGGACAACGGGAATTTAATAAAATAATTAAAATTACTTTTCATGTCTCTAGGACCAGCGGTTTAGGCTGTGCGTTGATGTATCAGTCAGTCAGGACTTATATTTTATATATACTTTCTTAAGCATTTAGTAAAAAGCTGTTATTTTGGTATTACAAACAGACACTTCAATTTTATTTATTCGTATGTATATGTATGTATTGATGAATGTATTAATTTTTTCCATCCTTGTACTTTATCATTGCTTCCGAAAACACCGAATAATTCTGTAAAAGGATTAACACAGTAAAATTTTTATTTAAACTTCATTTTCTCCATTCTTTGTGTATTCCAGGAGGCCTACCACAAGCTCTTAACGCGATCCATTTTAGGACCTAAACTGAACTGTTCTTCTAATTCGTACCATGACGTCAGTTTAACGATTCAGTTTAGGCCGTGCCATCTGCTGACAGCGATTGTCCCAAACTGAGTCGCAAGTTTTGGTTTCATTCATACTTTTTTGGTACCATAACGTCCATAGAGCAGCTCAAGCGATGCAGCTTAGGAACCTAAACTGAAATGTCTTGTTTTTGAATCGTTTTTAATTAGATCATGGTAGGCCACCAGTAGTCAGAAGATGCCACCACACGAGATCTCCAGCTCACAATCGCGTTGCTAATTTAATTAAATCTGCTTCGTAATAACGTTGTTGCTTATAGTGCATTGTTCCATTAATACAGGGTATACCCATTCGTGCTGTATTATTTTTAATTATATTAAAGGTATTGCATAATTAAGTCGTGAATGTTCCGTGAAAATGCTCTCAATGCCTTTGTTTGCACAAGGATACATTTTGCAACCTATTTAAGATGAGAAGTAAAATGCATGCTATTTATTTATTAAAGAACATCAACAGTTGAATGCCGTAATTACAGAAAAAATCAAAAACCCATTGTGTCTCGTGTAGATCCACGTCCCGAAGGGTTAAGGAAGACATGTCTTCAGCTGCGTTGCCTTAAGTATGTTGAGATCACCTATAAGTCTAACCATAATGCAGTTGCACGGTCAGTAACAAAAGTCGATTAAAACTTCAGTTTTTTTTTTATAATCTTAGTTAGGTATTGAGCAAAATATTTGTTCAAAATTGCAGCAGAATATTTTTTTTTAGAATATAAACTCTTTGCTATTATGTGAAAAGCTAAAAATCAGTTTATTGAAAAAAAATCTTGTTAATTTAATAACATGTAAAAATGACAGTGTTAATCGACTTTTGTTACTGACTGTACATTCTCCTTTTAAATCATCATCTGCCTAGCCTTTTCCCAACTATGTTGGGGTCGGCTTCCAGTCTAACCGGATGCAGCTGAATACAATTATTTAATTCAGCAACTTTCATACAACTCACTAGTGATGATGTAGGTAAGGTTAGCACGGCTGTGGGGCTAAATTCTGGGAAGTATTTTCAACAACCAAGGCCGCAATATAATAAGTGCTTAAACTATATTCCTTCATTTTGCAAGCAACGTCACGGACTGACGCAAGTGTATTATAATATCGAGAAAGTAGTAATAGGTTACGGAGGTAGGATGGGACATCCATCTTACCGCTCCCTTAGAAAAGTAAACACGAAGGGAAAATTCTATTTATATGAAAAATATTATTTGGAAAAATAAAAGCTATAAAACTTGGATTGGTAATGATATTTGGGTATTTACATTGAATTTCATGTTCAACTGAAATCCGTTTAGACGCTCACAGGCGATTTTTCAGTCCTCTAAGCATTATTTTTACGTTGGAACCTTCTCCTTTTATTTACTTTTAACGAGGTCTTGGAAATTGATGTTGGTGTACGATAGTAAAGTAAGATGGTTTCAAGAAAACTAATTAGGCAGCCTATGGAGAATTGCGGCAGTTTGTCTTCTAACTAAACTAGCACATTTAGAATGTAAAGAATAATAAGTTATTTTTATTAGGTAAGGTTTAACCTTATTTCAATGAGATAAGACTTATATTGTTGATTTTTTTTACGTCAAAATTGATCAATATTTGATCGTGAATGTGCTACTTATAAGTAATTGTAGCCACACCCGTAACGATGTACTCGCGCAAGTCTAAACTTGCACAAGTTTGCGTGACACCAAATGGCTCGGATAATTGTGCACAGTGCAATTCTATAATTTCGCGCAAGTATATCGTAACGTGTGTTGCCTGCATAAAATTCATACCTAACGAACGATATTGAAGCGGTTCGTGTTTATAATGACATACAGGGAGTTGACATTTATAGGTATTTGTTTCAAATTGACGCTGTAATATTAAATAACATGGGATTCAATGGAAATAGCAAATGGGACCCATCGTTAATACCTAAAAATGGGATTCAAAAGTGGGATCCAACGAAAATAAATGATATTAAATCACAGAACATAGCACAGAAATAAACCTTTATTTTCTCAGATTAGTTAGAGATTACTTTACAAATAAACAGTACACATTCGCCACCTTGTGGGGAAGGTAACAAATACCTGAATGAGACATCGCGAGAAAATCCTCGTTCGGTCTAGTTAGTCACGTCCCTCTTACAAAGCCACATAACGCCGGGCACACACGAAGGCAGCTAGATCGAGCACACGATAAAATTGTAGAAAGGATTTGTTCGCGCGCACTTCTTTAGAACCTCTGCAACTTGTGGAGAATTTAGAGAGAACGAGCTTAAAGCATGTTACACACGCATGCACATAGCGTGGAGAGGCGCTTGGAATTGATACTGAAAGTTTAATTCATTAAATAAGTACCTAATGTTTATGTATGGAACAATTGTAAATGTAGATAGGTATGTAATAGAGGTGTTATGCATAAACTTTACTCCTTTTAACTAGTCCCTACATTAATAGTAGTGTATTATTTATTTATTTTATTATTGTGGTGTATTGACACACAGATACACAGATGTTTGTGTCCTGAAGTGAAATACTAAAGAAATTATTATTGTCTAGTTATCATCAGGCTTGCTGCTGCGTCAGCCCGTTTGTCTATCATAAACAAAAGAAAATGTTTTCACAATATAACATCATAATGAAATCGTTACTAATAAACAATACAGTAAGTGAGCTCGGAGTAAGCTGTCATTCAACCTGTAGGCCAATTCCCAAAATAAAAACGTTCAAAATCTAGTCGCAATCCCATCTCAACTCAACGACAATCAGTGTCAAAAACTTTTCAAATATGTAGGGAAATTAGTGGTAGGTATTTTTGACAGATTGAGACTGAGATCAGACTGTGAATGTTCTTAAAATTACGAGAACTGCCCCTCTGATGCTATGCACCGGATTGACACCATTGACAGTTCACATCAAGCTCACTTCACCTAAGTTTTTACGGTGAGATTTGTACAGAATACATCGGAATGCGTCACGTTTTAAAAAATACAACGAGAAAGACGTAAATACAGTTCCAAAGATAATAAAACTACCAAATCTTAAGTTTAATTGCCTTAATTTAAATGTACATTATTCGCAATCCAGCCAAAGTTAGGTTATTAGTCAAACAATTTAGATCCAAACTAGTTCCGAATAGTTTCGACTATGTAGTTTGCAGGATGTAAGATTCGAATTTTGGAAACAGATAATCGTAATGTAGTACTACACTACGATCCGATTTTTCTCTAATCAGTCAGTATTTTTATCCGACTTTAGCGAAGAACAAAAGAGAGTTAAGTTCTCCTAAAAAGAAGCAGTCATTAAACTCAACTCATTTTCAGGAATTTACGGTCAGTGGGTTTACAATTTAATGTTCGATTTCACTTTTACAATTAAACACTTTTATTTGTATTTGGTGTTTCATGAACTGTTGCCAAATAGAGGGGCTTGTGGCTAAGGAGGGACTTGTGACCAAGTAACAGCCGCAGGGGTCGATCGGTTAGGTTAAGCTACGCTTATCGCGGCTAGTCTGTGGATGGGTGATCTTTACATATCAAAACCCCACCGTGTCTCGGAAATCACGATAAGCAGTTGGTTCCGGCTGTCAACCGTAGATCTTTAGCAGTCGTTACGGGTAGTCAGAAGCCCAAAAGTCTGACAGTCAGTCGTACCAAGAGTTTCGTATAACCCAGTAACTGAGTTGTGGAGGTCAGATAGGTAGTCGCTTCTGTAAAGTCCAAGATAAACTCAGAAAGTACATATGAATCGAAAAAGTCACATTGGTCGTTGCCGGGATTTGAAAACACCTCGTGCATGAGAGGTTGAGGCCTGAGCCACTGGGCCAAAATGAAATGAATTGTTGACTTTGAAAATTTCCTTTAATTTAAATAAATTATTTGATTTTGCCTTGATTGTTACATCCAACTCTTAAAAAAGTGCTGCAGTGAAAAAAAATGGTTGCTCGCAACGTTGTATTGTGGTCGCCTACCACGATACAACGTTACAAGCAACCATTTTCTAAACAAGTTGTTTATCACCATACACTCCAATGCATTTAAATAGACCCGTTATCTTTTGTAACAAATACGAGCCTTATAAATGAGACTTTTTAATCAAAACCCACATGTAAATTACAACCGTTTCGGATAGCACTACAGTGCGCTATCTTACTTTTTCAGTCATTGTCAACTACTTACTATACCTACAGCTATACAGTATGATTCAGAAAGGTGTGGCCAAAAAGGGTGAGGTACAGACGACAATCGGGATAAAATTATCATCTGTCCCATACATTTGGGTCGAGTAGGTATTAAAGTTTTGTATGGGACAGTTGATAATTGTTTTCGCGATAACGAAGTTGGTCCTATAGAGAAAGTTGTTCAGTTTGATGGTCTGTACCACACCGTTAAATATGATCACATATTTTAATAGCAAAGTTCTGTACCAGCCGTAACTATGTATTAGTTGCGGGTTTTCATCTATCTAGAAGTACTAATCCCTTTTGTAATTAAAAAGTTTGATAGTCAGTTTTACCTATAAATAATTGAATTATTTCTGAAGAGTTTGTTATTTTCCACAGATAGTCTAAAACCTTATAATAATATTTAGGGTTCATGGTACAAACGAGAACCTTCTTCTTAGCATCTCCATAGCAATTTAAATGAGTTAGCCCAGAACATGGCTACATGTTTGGCACCTTCAGTAGCGTCCATCGGTTCCTGCAACGTACAGTCACGAGCATAAGTATGTATACACTTGACTTTATTCAAAGGCGATTTTCTCCTTTATTTTTTAATGAAATTTTATGTTATTACGAACTCGGTATTTTCGAACCCTTATGTTTTAAAGTGTCGTATTTCAACGTTGCATGCGTTATTTCACGAAAAAATCGCAATTGAAAGTTACCAAGTGTTGACATATTAGTGCTCGTGACTGTACGAGTACAAGCAACAGGACACACTGGACACGATATTAAGTGCCCTATTGTTTGTGGGACACACCACCACATTAATTAACCTCTCATTTATAAAGCTACTATTCGTTACAAAAGAAAACGGGACCCTGTACCTAACTAAGCAACGCCGTCTGTCTATCTGGCGCATGTTTAGACCTTTAGAACCGTTATAGCTCCCAAAAAAAATAAAACAAAAAGACCTGTGCGGTCGGGGAACCCCCGTCAGAAACGAAGTTTCTTACGCAATACTCGCAATATAAAAAAGAAACAGAGAGAGAAAGCGTTAATTTAATACGCGTTTTCAATACAGAGCCATCTAGTATAATAAGTTTTTAGAAGCTCTTATAAAGTTGTTGCCGTCTTGAATTTTAATTTTGACCTCACTATCGGCTTCAGCACCCTCGAAACCCATGAAATTGACATCCTTGATTAAAAATTTGAAATTTTTCACACATGGCATCTTGGATTTTTATTTTAACCTTACTATCGGCTTCAGCATCCTCGAAACCCATGAATACTATATATCTCACTCGGGTGTAAAGTTCACTCATACTCTATAGAAAAGGGAGGATCCTCCGACCAGACGGGTGTTGTGTCTGGCGGGCAACTGCCCTATGTTTCATGTCGGGCCGTTGTATCTATGCTAGTTGCGCGGTAAACTCTGCTTGCGAGATGCAGGATTTGCGTGACGTCAGTATGACGAGTTGTTCGCATGTGGCGTTGTAGATACCGCTACAAGAGAAAGGAGGAGCACGGAGGGGTCATAACGCTTTTTCGTTACGTGACGATTTCTACCAATTTACTCCGCCGCGTTAAAGAACTTCGTTCCAAAAGGTAAACTATAATGTATGTAATATTGGAATTATTAAGGCGGCCGTCCGACTCGCAATTGGCCATTTTTTTTTCCAAAGTGATATAGACGGGACATACCCAGGCAGGGCAAAAAAACGTGTTTATATTTTCTCTTAAAAGAATCCCGAATCGCCATCTAAAAGGGTACAAAACCTTTCTTTTACTTATTTAATGCCCCAGTAATGAAGTGAGAGAAATCTAACGCAAGTAATAATCTACTTGCTGAACCGGACTAACGTTGCCGTCAGTAGCCGTTCCTCGGTATTTAAACTGAACTTTTTAAATGCTTCGTTTCAGAAATGCATTGGCTTAAGTGTTTTCGATCGTACGAGCATGTAAGTAGTTCCAATAGTTTTTACTTCAGAGGTTTTACAGTAACCCCACCCCCCTCCTCTCTCCCCTTTTTTTTTTTTTTTTTTGGATTGGACATCATCTAATGACTCCTCCCGCTCTGGGTGGAGCGGAAGGGAGTGTCAGACTCTTACTGACTAAAACCCACCCGTGTTCCTTCCTTAGCCCTTTATGTTCCGGGGCAGCGGTAACCCTTTCGGACGATCCCGCTACCCTCCTCTCTCCCCTTTAACTTAAATCAGTGGTTTTAATAGTCACATAGGGAAGTACATTTAGGTACGCAATATTCGTTAGCGGTTTTCTCCTAAAGTGAAAATATATTTTATGGTGTTACGAACATAGTACCTATTATCGAAACCATACTATTATGAAAAAGTATCCATTTTTATTTCACGAGAAAACCGATTTTGAATTTCACGTAACTGGTATTTATGCTTGTGACTGTACCTGTTTTTGATCTTTCCGTGCTTCGAACCTCTAAGCTTGCATCGATATACATACAAGTTTTCACAATAATATACAAGTATATACCTAAAACATTTTCATCAATTTTCAACCGCATAGACAAATTTCTTACTTACTTTATACTTTTTCTTTGTTTTTTTTTTTGTTTTTATCTGATGTACGTATCTGGTATATTGTGTATTTTAGTCTGTGCTAAATAAATGTATTTTTTTTCTTTCATAGAGTAACTATAATAGTTCCATCTTACCATAATATCCTAACACGAAGTACAAACTTTGTTTACATCCAGTAATAGTGATAGATTTCGCTGTCCGATCTACATAGATGGGTTCCACTAGTTTTTCTGTTGACATAAATCGTGACCCCACGGGGGTATGGGACATGTTACGGAAATACTTGGCAGAAGGCCCTCTTGGGTAGTGTAATTTATAACTATATGGGAACAGTAGTCAGCCGGTGATCGCTCGCACTCCAATGAAACAGACATATATCACTGGACTTTATAATCTATTGCGGACATAGGTCAAAAAGTACAAAACGAAGTTGTACATGTACTTATGTAAAGTGGGTTTGCCTATTTTTCCAATTCTAACTGTAAGGAAGCAATGCAAGATAAATACAATTCAAGGGTTGGCAGCCGAAATTTGTTTAGTAATGTGACTGGTAAGTTCAGTGTGAACTGGGTCTCGAAAAATCTAAAACAGACAAATAATAAAACAATACATATAACACACACACGGTGTGTTGTGTTTGTAATACTCGTACATCCATGCTTAAGACATTCAGAAACATGGCAATTTCGTAAATAGCGGTTTGATTATTTTTTCAATAATTAATACTACAGTCCGGCCGTCGAGTGAATGTATTTTTGACACCTGTCAGTGCGACAATTCTAGTAGCTAATAAAGATCAAATTCACAAAACTCGTATTCGTTTTTATGAAACTGGCAGATGTCAAAACGCATTCTCTTCGGTCGCACTGTAAATGAAATGATAAAATATCGCTCTATAGTGCACTTAAATATTGATAACGAATTGCAAAAATAACACCGAATTAGGATTTTTCGAGTTTTAAAACGGAATATTCAGTTTGTAGAAAATAATTATTCCAATTTCACAGTAAATATTTTTGTGCACTATAGTGTTCTATAGATCGATATTTCATAATTATTTCATTTAGTAATATTCATGTCTAGTTGAATGGCTCCATAACTTAGATTGTAAAGCTACTGAGGAATTACTAACTCTTCCAAAATAATCCATCCCGCTAATTTCCCTACCCATAATAGATCACCTTTTTTCCACATCTCTTTTTGTTTTATTGTTTTTAATCTGAGTGTTTAGCATTGTAATGTCCTATCCCTTCACACCTGAGGAGTGTCTGATCAAAAACCAATATTTAAATTCTAAGTAGTTTAACCCTTCGTATGTCGGAACGTAGATCCACGCGAGACACAATGGCTTTTTAATTGTGTATGTAATTACGACATTCAACCGGTTAATAGAAAAGGCAAAAAACTTATTACAAAAGGTACTGGTTAATTTAGTCACGAAATAACTGATTATGTTTACATACTTTGTGGTGGGACCCTGGCGATCTGCTACACAGGTATTCCTAGTGCAGACACCAGTCTCTCACAAACTAATGTCAATAGTTTCTAAGCTTGTCTAAATTAATATGATGCCAGCGTTTGTGAAGAGAAAATAAATTATGACAATTTGAATTAATAAATAATACTAAACAGCGAAATCTTAGACAGCAATTTGCGATATTGCCTTCTTTCAGAATGCAACCTCTTAACATCTCGTGAACATAAATGCAAGAGTCTATCCTATTACACTTTAAAAGATACCGCCCTATGACAAACAGACGGATGGACGGACGGAGTGGAGCCTTAGTAACAGGATCCCGTACAGAACCCTAAAAACGGGCGGAACTCGAACCTCATACGAGTACAACGTATTTCTTGCCGATGAATAGAGTTCACGCTTTTCAATATCAAGTAGGTAAATGTGATAGACGTTTCCCAACCTTGAAGCAATATGCTCTTGTATGTATATTCCTTTTTGCCGCCTGACTGTGGCACCTGCTTTCGTATCTGAGAGTCGCCTTCCCGCTGACACAGTTATTATTTATGTTCCCAATCTAAATATCACGAGTTTTTTTTTTTGTGCAAGCACTACCGGGACGGGGTGACAAGTGAATAAGTTTGTTGCAGTTTCCATTTAAAAGTAGGTTTTGTCATTCAGTTTCCATGTAATATTTACGCTAATAAAGTTGAAGAGTTTTTTGTAAATAGGCACATTTTTAATTTTCTCCAGATTATAGAATCTACGAATAGCACATACGGATGGTGTATTTAATTCACACACAAAACGAGTAATAATAATTCTTTTCTACTAGATGTAATTTTTGCTGGTCTAAGATTCGTAAATATGAAAATCTCTGTAAAACAAAGTCACGATCTAGCAAAAACTCTAGAGTCCGTTTTTTTTTTTAAGTTTTAAAAACCGTATTCTAACGAATGCATCAGATTTTACAAAAAAGGTTACAGAGGTACTCATGTATAATATTCTATAAAATCAGATATGGCTTTTACCTCTCGCTCGGCCGTCTCCATTTGGCAATATTTATGTTATAAGCGCACAAGACCGAACCTCTTGAGTAAATAACCTTATTCCAAAGAAAATAAAAAACCCGCAAATATTCCACTTCCATACATTTTCAAAACTTAATATATACAGTTCCGCGTAGATTTAAGGGCGTGATTCCCTTGAGGCACAAGTCACAGGCCAGGCTACGTATATATCACCCTCGGGACAATACATTTCGTGCTTTTCCACGATAAGTAGCTCATACAAGATACACTGATTTATAAGGGGCGAAAAAATATGACTACCCGATAACGGGGCAGAGTTGGCAATAATATTTGTGACGTAATGTTGCGTGCTTTGAGAAAATGTTTTATTGCGGCTGTTCTTTGTAAACAAATTACGATCTTGAATCTTGTGGGGCTGTTTTTTTTTTTCATTTATAACACACTTCATTTCTTCCTGTGCGCGTCTTTTGTATTAAATTGAAGTATTCAACATTTTTTCAAAATTTTATTAATAGAATCAAGGCCTAGGAATATCTGGCGTGATACAGACACTGTTTAAATTATTTAAAAAAAAGCTTCTCATATTAGCAAAACCACTGGAAGTCAGAAGCAGATACCACCACTTTCACGTAACTATTTATCATCGTCTGTATAATTGTTTAGTTGGCTTAAAGGTGCTGATAAATATCAGCGTCAGACACGAAGTAATCGCCAACAAAACTCAGTAACTGGATGCCATCGATATCACACAGGAACCTAATGAAATTGTATTTTTATAATAGCTATTCTTCATGTTATCGGGAAACATCGTAAGGAGACGACGTATCCAAGAAATGCGAATTACAACTCACTCTCTCAGAGAGAGAAAGCCTGCTATTACGGCAGTGGGAACATTACACGCGTACACCTATATCAAGGAACTTTAATATCACACAAACAAAATATAGGTAGCAACCAGACTTATTACGCCAAATTAACGCCCTAATCTTCCCACATTAGCTGAGCACGAGTATGTAATTCGTCATAACAACACGACACGTGTCGAACAAGACAACCGTGTCGAACAACTTGCCCGAACAAGTTCCGAACTCCTTTAACACTTTCTTACACATGTTGTACTGAATGTTCTCTGCGGATTGCTAAGTCTGATGTATGTTGGAATAGGGTATTCGTTTTCAAGGCGTCTTGTGGGTCTCGTAAGATACGGCTTTTGCTTTGAGCTGTATCTCGATGTTGAGTTCCGAAGGTATTGGCTTAACAGAAGTTACGTTGCTCTGTTACGAGCAGTAGTAGCCCAGTGTCAACGGCAGCGACTTACGAGTTTTTAGGTCGTGGGTTCGAATCCAAGCAGGCACTTTACTTTGTGTAAATTATTTCATCACAACTTCTCCCAAATCTGTGAAGGAAAACATCTTTAGGAAACCGGCATGTCCTAGAACCAAAATTTCGCAGATTGTGGCCTATTCCCTCTCACAGAGATGAGGCTTGTATCTTAGCATTGGGAAAATTATAGGCTGAATATGCTACATTCCTAAATAATTCAGTTTCAATTTTCATGAATAATGTACATATATCTATGCATAAGTCTCTTTTCATGTCTGTCTCTGTAACCGCGATGTCATTCCTAACTACACATCGGCTTTTGTTACGGTTTTCACCAACATTTAGGGAATTTATTTCGGAAGGCTCATGTGTTAAAACAACCGAGTTCAAAAAAACACACTACAAAGTGATAAATAACTTTAATTTCGGAAGTCGGTGTCGTTGGTTCCGCATTTTCGTTTTTTGACACCGACTTCCGAAATTAAAGTTGCTTTTTCTTTGTAAAAATGTTTTTATTTTTCACTTTTTAGACTAGTGCACTGAAGAATTGAAGACACCGACTACAAAAATCATCAAAATTCACATAGAAATGCCGGAGATGCAGTACATTTATGCATATAACTTCATACATAACAATAATTACCTAATGTATTACATACTAAAACCTTCCTGAAAGTAGGTAGATCACAATAGTGAAAGACTAAAAATGATCAAAATTGGTTCATTAGTTTGAGAAAATCGCGGACATACAAACCGACATACAAACACACATACCTACATACATACGGATCGAATACAGAACTCCAATTTTGAAGTCGGATAAAAATACATTAATATTAAACTAGCATATAATAAAAAAATATCGATGTTTTTTAAGTCTAAAAACCACGTGAAGCAGGGGCGGGTCGCTAGTAAAGTACGAAGTCAATTAATTAACCGACTAACCACTACCAGACAAGGAAAAATACTCGAGAGGAGACTATATTTGCTATAGTAACAATACCACTGAGATAGAAGCTCCAAAAGTCTCCCCAAACAAAGCGAATATTGGCAATAAGACAGTACTCAATCAAGGCACATAAATCTTCGTATATTAGAGTGTGCTCATTCACACACATACGCGATTATATCCATAGCAATACACAGATAAACTATATCCATTACTATCGATCTTGTGTTTGTAATACATTAATACTTCCCCTCGCCGCTAGTCATTTAATCACTGTAACTACGGCTAATGCGGAACATTATTTGGGAGGAAGAAAGCCACGCGAAATATCGCCGTGACGTGCGCTAATACAAAATACTGGGCCATTAGTTCTGTGTCGTGGTTTAGTAAGCAATACTGTTGTTGCCTTACTGTGGATCATTAGTGAAATGGAACTGCTCTATTAGAACGTTAAATCAATAATATAATTTATAAACGAAGCATGCAAATCAAAGAAAATTCTGTGAACGCGTGGATGTGCTACGCAAACAAATGACGCGTAGCAATATTCCTCGTAGCTGGCGTAGCACTGGCGTCAGCTACGCCGTAGCAACCACGTAGTTCCTTATTCTCGACAATATTATTATAATGGTTGCCTAGTTCCATGATACTAACAAAGTGCCTCATCTACATATTGGATGTTTAAATCGACAGGAAGTTAATTTTGAAAATGGAATTATTAAGGCTCTGATTTTAGGGTCCGTACCCAAAGGGTAAAAACAGAACCCTATTACTAAGACTTCGCTGTCTGTCCGTCCGTCTGTCTGTCACTAGGCTGTATCTCAAGAACCGTGTTAGCTAGCCAGTTGAAATTTTGCACAGATGATGTATTTCTGTTGCCGCTATAACAACAAATACTAAAAACAATAAAATAAATATTTAAGGGGGGCTCCCATGCAACAGACGTGATTTTTTTGCCGTTTTTTGCTCGATATTAATAACGGCAACAGGTAGACGCTTGAAATATTTACAGAATAGGTACTTAGTTATATATTCACTTTAAATAATTAAAATAAAATAAATTAAGGGGGGCTCCCATACAACAAACGTGATTTTTTTATATATTATTATGCAGTTTTAAATATTGTACGGTGGTACGGAACCCTTCGTGTGCGAGTCCGACTCGCACTTGGCCGGTTTTTTTTTTTTGAAATTTCGACAAGTTCACAACCTCAAAATCTCAATTCAGAAACGGAGTCTTATGATTTTCTTTCTTAATTAAAAAGCTTTTTAAACTTGATTTTTTCCAAAATAATAACTTGTCATAAATCAATGTTTATGCGAGAAGCGACTGAGACCGGCTCGTTTGTGAGTGCTATGCCAAAGCCACGCGGCCGGCCGTTGTTCTCTGGTACATTAATTACTCCGCGCGGCAGTGTGTCGTGAAATATGAACCTGCAGCGATATCCCATTGCACTGTGATGCTTTTGAATTATTTATGTGAACGTACAGAAAACTTGGACATAGAGGCTCTAACCTAATGGGGCGTTCTAATTTATTCATTCCGTTGACATTGGCGTCCAACCAACTGAACGAAATGAAGAATACTGGTATTGTTTACTAACAGGCATACCGAGAAAGTCTACTAAATTCCCGCGTTGAACTGTATAGTCGAATAAATTATTAATTTTAATCACATCTACTCAAAAAGAGCTAGTGTATTCTTGGTAAACGGACTAAAATAGGCCTTTAATCCCTAGGGACTAAAAGTGATTTGGATTTGGAATAAGTATGGATATTGTTAGTAAAAGTTTCAATCACTAAAGAGATCAATCACGAACATCAACAATCTATCTATATAAAAGTTTATATGTATACATCTATTACCCAAATATAAAGCTTTGAATATCAGAATGGTTACTAGTTATTTAATATGATTGTGTAAAAGTAACAATGAATATGGTGTGTAGGGAAAGGATTTTATGAAATAAAGCACAGAAAGACAAGCTAGACATTTATTCCAATTTTGGCTTGTCAGTAATTAATCAGAAAACTAGTTGTCCGTTCCAAATCTAGGTCATCATGGAGAAAAAGGACAAAAATCTCCATGGAAACAGTATTAAAGTATTTCTATCAACAAATTTCTTATATTGCAACAACTAATACCTCTTGGACAGGAATATTTCATTATACACTTTACAAAATTGGCATTATTGGCCATAATTATTATTACATTTACAGAAACCATAGTAATAGTAATCAGTAATAATCAAGATAATAATATCAATTAACTTACATGACGTCTGGTCGATCTATTCCACATAATAACGTCACTAGTACTAATCAACTGACTGTAGGCCGGAGCTCCGTTCTGGTCGATGTCTCGAACAAGAATGATCCCCGCCACTGGGAGCTCCTCCTTTTATAGTCATGAACAGAACAACTTTGAAGTTTCTATCTACCGTCATCCAAAATATCAACGACATAAAAGGTGGATATCCGTTTGGAATAGTGTTTTTCTTTGGAGGTCAACGACCACTGTTAGTGTTGTTACTTAGTTGAGATAAACAGCCTTCTTTTGTTCTATCGTGCTTAGATATTGATACCCATCCTGTCTGATGTTTACACAAAAATAACAGATTTTTTAACTACTACAATACTACAATAATAATAATAACTGCGGTCGATGACTCCACAAAAAAGAAACATCAAATTAATTAATTTATAGTTTTATCATGTTTAAATATCTGTACCAATCACGTCTGCGGAGTTTAGTTAGCTAATTTTATTTAACCCTGTATAACTACGTAACTGGTAAAATGGTTATGGCTATAGAGTACGTGGTGTCTCCAAAGAGTTTTGAACGCGAACTGGCCGACATTTCGGTGAACGAGCGAGTGTACGTACTTGCATTTGATGAAATTATGTATGTTCGCAGTGTTCGATCAAAACTCTAGCATAAACAATAGTTGATTTCGTTACATTTTATCTAAATAAATAGAAATAATACTGATAGGTTTCTTAATTGATGAAGTTCAGAACTTTAGGAATTTACTTAAGGGGCTTACAGGACCTAAACGCAAAAAACGCGAGTTTTAGAAACACTAAAAGTATACGATCGACTACAGTAAACAAAATCAGAAAAATATATGATATTCTTCAGGATATATTATGCTAGGTAGATAGTGTATTGAAAACATAATACAACTTATTTGGTTTGATAGAAAAAAATCATGAAGTTACCTCTAAAAACTTTCTTTTTACAATAAAAACCATACTAATATACATACACTCATCATGATTTTTTGTCAGATTAATCTACAAGCAACAAACTAAAACTCTAGCGTTTTAATTTTTTAGTCCAAATAATAGATTTTTTCGTAAATAGATAATTGCTTCACATTTTGCAATAAAATACCAGCGCTGTGTCATCGCGCTTCTCTTTCTTTTCTATGCCGTACGACAGTGATCGCGCTTTAGGTCATGTAGTCCTCTTAAAGGGAAAACGTCAGGGTACCCCGCGACATTCAAATTTTCTTACGTAATTTGCAACGTGCGCATCAGTGCCAGGTTGTATGTTGAACTAAATATGATTCGCGACCGTAACAAGTATGTATTTACAAAATTATAGTCATTAAAATCATCAATACATCTCTCTAAGTTCATATAACCCTATTGAATGACTATTTCATGAAATATCAATCAATAGAACATTGAAACAATAGATATGAACTTTGCGGGCTACCATGGCGGTTCCCCCTTAAAAGGTGATTATTTCATTGTGCATTATTAATGTGATCCCGTCAATGTGGCCCGCATAATAAATTTCTTACGTTTTTGGGAAAGTTTTGAATTTCGCGGGTTTCATCTCATAAATAGAGTTTGACAAGTTCTCAACTTCAAATTCTCAATTTGGAAACCAGCGCCCTAATTGCGTGCAAACTTTCAATCTCAATCTGAATCATTTTGAAGGATGTTGCTAATCCATTGCTTCATTATTCGAAAAATATGTCTACTCTACAACGTAAACAACGCAATGTATGTTGTTCAACTGCAAATAGGAAAGCCATTACTACTGTGAGTTTGTTACGCAATTACCTTGCTGGCATTACTAAATTGTCGTTATTTTGTGTATTTGTCGTATTTGTTAATAAAAAAGAAATTGAACTATGTCATTTCATTTCATTTAGACAGAAAACTTCTGAATTTTATTCACGGCTATGTCCATTCCAAGGTTGCCTGGAAGAGATCGCAGAAAGCGATAAGGCCGCCCATTGTATATTTTAAGTGATCGATAATTCTTTTTGTTATGTATTTTTATGGTGTACAATAAAGTATATATAAATAAATAAATAAATAATAACGTAACAGTCAATATACAGTTAGGAAAATTATTTGTTTATCCAAATCTATTATATGTCGCATCCAACTAGCTTAATTAGCCTTTCAGTTAACTGCCTAGCCTTTTAACTAAATGGCGCCGTTCATCTAGCGGCCTGAATGATATTCAGCCATTCAATCAAACAGCTAGGCAAATGACTTGGATCGCTAACGTTTAGTTAAACGTAGTACAAGTAGTTACAAGTAGTTACTTGCTTAGCCCAGACATTTAAATTGCCAAACCAGACGTCGGTAAGAAACCTAACTTGGAAGTAGCGCTCGCCGGCCGCTGCCGCGGCCCGCTCGCTCGGCTCGCGCGCTTTTGGTCACAGTCCTAACTTAGCCTAATCTATTTGGCTGGGGTAGCCTGGCTTTACTGCCAATATTTCAGCTTGCGCGTGGTAGATGACAGTTCCAAGCTAACTTATTAACTGCCGAACTATTTACCTAACTGCCCATTCCAACATTTTTACTGACCATTAAATTTATTACACTACTTGAGTATTTCAGCACTGACACAGGAGGATTAAATAACTGACCAGTTTTCATTTTATTACTGTTCACGCTTTAATTAAACAACCGCCGAAAAATTAAATGACTGCCAGTTATTTTTTTCAACTGATCATAATAGCCTTTCTGATGTTTAAATAACGGTTGTTAAAATGATTTCCATTTTTTTTTTCACAACCTAAGCATCAGCCAGCCTGTTCATTAAATAAATGTTGTATTAGACGCATTGACTGAATATCATTTAGGCCGACAGTTGAACGGCGCCGTTTAGTTAAAAGGCTAGGCAGTTGACTGAATGGCTAATTAAGCTAGTTGGCGGCGACATATTATATATTATATTCTATCCATCGCTTTCCATCAGGCGTGATTCGATCGAGGTCAAGTGCAGGCCCATTCAAAAATAAAAAAAAATAAAGATACACTACGTCAATTTGCCGCGTTATAGTCATTTGGTAGAACTGTCAAAGAATCACAGTTACGATTTGAATATTCAGACAATTTAAGTTAGTAGTCAATGCGCGAAACAATGAATTACCTTGGCTTTACTCTAATAATGTCAGATTAAGGCCAAGGTAATTCATTGTTTCGCGCATTGACTTGCCGCGGTTGGTCCGTGGATGGGTGACCATCTTTACATACCAAGACCCCTCCGTGCCTCGGAAAGCACGTTAAGCCGTTGGTCCCGGCTGTCATTCGTGGATCTTTCACAGTCGTTACGGGTCGTCAGAAGTCCGAAAATCTGACGACCAGTCTTACCAAGGGGTATCTTATTACCCAGTAACTGGGTTGTGGAGGTCAGATAGGCAGTCACTCCATGTAAAATACTGGTATTCAGCTGCATCCGATTAGACTGGAAGCCGACCCCAACATAGTTGGGAAAAGGCTAGGCAGATGATGATTACTCTAATAATGTCGTTAACTAAACAACAAAAATAAAACCTTACATTCACAAACTGGCAACATACGCATTAATTAACGATATCGTTAAAAGAGTAGCTTAAATGGATTAGTGTTGCCACACTGCTTCGGTAGCATCTCAAACAAGATTCGGCTAAGTCGCGCCAGGAGGCAGGATTACCGAAATAGAGTTGGCGAGGATTAGGCCAGAGCACTCACTGCCGTTCAATGTAGTACCCGCTTAAACGAACGTAATTGTCACGTGAGAACGAAAATGAAGGCGCAGTGTTCTGCATTTTATGTTGAATTGTATGCGGTTTCGTAGGTGATGTTGAGTGTAACAGGTAGGGGTCCTCCTAGACGAAATAAGCTATGTTGCAAAAATATCAGCCTATGGGGAGTCTTGAAATTCTAATCAACTATTTCAGCAGATAGATATTAAATTCCATTGTAAAATAATATTATGGGAACGTTCTCGAAAAATCAATTTTAAGTAAAGGTGTTTTCAGACCAAAAAAGTAAATGCTTGACTGCGCCTATGATCTTTTCATAACGTTTCAAAACAATATCAGAAAAAAAAAGAATATCAAGCAAAAGTAAGCAAAAAATAAGTAAAGTAATTGAAAAGAACGATTCAAAATAAAGTTTATAAGTATTCAACTTCCTTTCTACCAGATTTAGTAATTTAGTAAGGAAGTGACCTCTGCGTATTAAAACTGCAGTACTTCAGACGTCACGTCCGCTAAGAACGTGCCCTCGTCTTTAGGTACAGTACATTCCGTCGGCTCTTTAAACTAGGACACGACACAGCTATACCTGTAATGGGTCCGCTAGGGCCGATGCCTGCCGGGGTCGCGGGTTGTTCGAAAGAGATACCGTGGCCCCTGGCACAGGCAACTGAAGGAACACGGGTGGGTTTTAGGCAGTAAGAGTCTGACACGCTCTCTCGCTCCGCCCAGAGCGGGAGAAGTTATTTGATAATTTCCCACCTAAAAAAAAAAGGTATACCTGTAACTACATAACGTAACATCGCGCCTGTATTTCCCTAAGGTATACCCTTAAGAAAATTATAATTTATTATTTGTTTACTAAGAATTGTTTAAAATCAAAGTATTTTATCCTTATCCTTACATAGTATAAAAAAAGTCGCCGAAATGTCTGTACGCGCGTAATAGATTATGTTAATTATAGGTATTGTTATTTTTATCATTTTACTGTTAAAACTTGATAAAATAGTAATGTTTTGCATAACCTAAATATTAAGGAATAATATAGCAAAACATAGAAAATATTCCAAACGGACATCCACCTTTTATGTTGTTGATATTTTGGATGACGGTAGATAGAAACGTCAAAGTTGTTCTGTTCACGACTATAAAAGGGGGAGCTCCCAGTGGCGGGGATCATTCTTGTTCGAGACATCGACCAGAACGGAGCTCCGGCCTACAGTCAGTTGATTAGTACTAGTAACGTTATTATGTGGAATAGATCGACCAGATGTCATGTAAGTTAATTAATATTATTATCTTGATTATTACTGATAACTATGGTATCTGTAAATATAATAATGTGGTCAATAATGCCAATGTTGTAAAGTGTATAATGGAATATTCCTAGCTATTGTTATTATGTTGCTATTATTCTGAGTTCTATTGGACCATTGTCCAAGAGGTATAATTTATTGTTTTTAAAATAATGATAATTTATAGCAATTTGAGAAATTTTTTGATAGAATACTTTAATACTGTTTCCATGGAGTTTCTTGTCCTTCTTCTCCATGATGACCTAGATTTGGAACGGACAACAAGGTTTCAGATTAATTACTGACAAGCCTAAATTGAAATAAATGTCTAGCTTGTCTTTTTGTGCTTTATTTCATAAAATCCTTTCCCTACATATTATATATTTACATAGTTATAGTATAGTATAGTTATAGTTATTTACATGTTATTACATATATTCATAGTTACTTTTACACATATTAAATAACTAGTAACTATTCTGATATTCAGAGTTTTATATTTGGATAATATATGTATACATATATACTTTTATAGATAGATTATACTTAATTTTGTAACACGCGTAACTTCCGAATGACTGCAACAAATTGGGTAATTCTTTTTTTGTTGTGTTCGGTATTGCCAGGACAAGGTTTTTACCGCAATGTCGGGTTTGGTCCCATAGTAAAAGTTGTTCATAATGATGAGTACAATGACCCCCTAGAGTTATGGTATATCAAAAAAAACACGTTGTATATAGGAATATACGACCTGTAAAAGCTTGACCTTTGTATAAAACAAAATGCATAATGAGCCTATAATGTTCCCACTGCTGGGACGCAGGCCTCCTCTCTGAGAGAAGGAGTGGACTGTTATCTACCAGGCGGGCCCAGTGCGGCATGGTAGATGGCACACGTCTTCGAATTTAGGTTCCTTCACGATGTTTTCCTTTACCATTTTGAGAGCAGTGGTAATGAAATTATTTACACAAAATAAAAGCGCCTGCCTGTACAATTCATAAGTAGCCGTTACAACCAAACGTACATAATGTTAAATAAAAATCCAAACATCTTGACACATTGTTTCCCTTTCACTTCATAATAAACATTTTTAAGGCCTCGCTGTAAATGTTATGGGGAACGAGAACAAAACCTTTTTCATATTTTCATTAAGTGAAGTCGTAGAACGTATAAATTTTAATGATTCCGAACAAGTTGTAATGAGCTTTCAGTTTCAAGCCAGGAATTAAGAAAAAATGGAGGTGTTTCATGTTCTTATGCCGCGTACTGCACCGGTGCACAACCTAGGACAAGCATACTAATAATTTCATAAAAATATCCAAACTTTTGCACTTTTACTTTGATGATTGTCCTGGTTTATTTAATCAAGGGCTGACTTATGAAACGCATTTAACTAAGTGTCGTTAAACAATATTTTGTACAAGGTTGATACAAGTCTTCTGGGCCTTGTCCACGCTTAAATCATTTTGGTGTATTTTATAAATGGAATTGTCACTATTGATAGTGTTAAGATCTTGGGGTTCGTGACAATAAAAACTGCCGACTTAATAACCGAAAAATAAACACTTAAATAAAACTAACAACAACTCAAACACACTACTTGAAGATCGCTTTAGATGTTATCGCTTGTATCGTTAATCCAATACTAACTCGGGTCGGTTTTTTTGTTTTCGACTATGGCATCTCGTAGTTGACCTTGAGAGGTCGTGACTACTTAACCGGACTATCATGTGGCTGCCTTAAGTAAACTCAAAGCCTCCAGCCAGGGGCAAATATCTTATATACTAAGCGACTACACGCTAAGGGCACCTCCTGTGGGGTACGAACCTCGGCTTAGGGCGTCGCTGAGGGAGGGGAGCAAGATGGCACAGGCTGGATCTGGGTCCATACCGGCCTTATATAGGGCCTCAGATAGTTCCAGAACCTTCTACAGGAGAAACATCTAGAATGTTCGAGTACATACCGGCCCCGACTGAGTGGATGTCGATACTTCTAGAAAATTCTAGCATCGAAATTTCTAGAAGCATCTTGACTCTATTAGTTCTGCTACTCGATACTAGATGGCGCTAGTGGTAATTGTGGCGCGCAACAATAGTCAACTTCAAGCTCCATTCACTTAAATTTTCACGGAATAGTTATTTTCGAAGCAAAATTACTCGCATATCGCATATCACCTTTGTCTTAGCCTTGAGTTATAACCTTGTCGTGGCTTCTCATTAATATAAAATCGAGGTGTTCACTTACCACATCTCCTTCACTTCTAAAATTCATGTTCACAGGCGAGCGATGTTGAAACTCAACGAAGACTGTGACGAATTACAAAACCTAATAAATATTCAGCGTGATAACGATTGTTAGTCACATTGAGATTTCTTTTGAAACACCGCGGTTCGGGAGCTTCCTGCTTCGCTTAATTTTTCATATTCATGTGGAATTAATGAGTGTTACTGTCTTAACTATACTGATATTATAATCGGTTCGCAAAGTTCAAGAAGTTGTTTGTAAAGTACGTGTAATTTTGAATATGAATATTTATGACGTTTGTTTTAAACATGTGAGGTAAGCAATTGAGCAAGTCGGGAATTAGCATAGGTTAAATTGGCATCGTTTTGTTACGTTATTCTATAACTCTATTTAACCAAAGAAAATTAATGGTATTTCATTTTTGTGATTAAAAAAACATAAATGATAAACGATGCTGATGTGCCGTGCCATCCGGTCTGCGCTCTTAGGCTCTAGACAGACGGACTGCAATCCAACCGCAAATTGCAGTTGGGATGCAGTTTGAATGCAGTTCACACGACTGCAATAGAACTCAACTCATTCAAACTGCATCCGAACTGCAATTTGCGGTTGGATTGCAGTTGAAATGCGGTCCGTCTGTCTAGAGCCTTACTGCAGGATAGGCCATGGTGTCTGAGGCAGTCTATTATACCTTCACCGCATTAGCAGCGATACGGAGCCACGCAAGGAACGCTCAAACGCAGACAAGTAGCGAGCCGGAAGGTGGTGTCACCCAGCATAAACTCAAACCACTTATTTCAAATAACCCAATTACAGGCACTTTTAAATTGTCCAAGGGGTCAGTCAGTCAGAAAGATGAAGCTAGTGGCCAATTCCAAAGCTTACTAGGGAGAAGAACTCTCACTAGGAGATTGAATTTATATAATGCAAAGATAGTTTTTTTTTAATCTTCAGCAACTCCAACAATATTTTCAAATGCTTATCACTTTGTTTATGAGTCCTTGTGGAGCAGGACCAGCGTTAGACCATAAGACATAATTATGTTGGTAGTATATTGTTAATACTTGTTAAAATATCAATGAAAACAACAACAACAAATCTTTTTCACCTAACTTATTTTTATGTAAATAAGTATCCATGACAGTTATCCTTGTCCTATATTTTGAGAGTTAAAGAAGAAACACTTCATAAATATACCATCGTCAGGGATTACTGGACTACGCTTTATTATATAATGCTAGTAATACCTATTTACCGAAAGTTCTTTGTATTTTCGTACGTAATCTTATGAAAACAAGTATAATAATTATTACGAGTATCATACAGAATAATGGTATTACAAAAAAGTATTTTTTTGCTACTATAAAATTGACTAACTTATAATAAGTCAAAGTTCAGAGGGGCAATTCTCGTAATTTTAAGAACGTTCACCGTCTGATCTCAGTTTCAATCTGTCAAAAATGCCTCTAATTTCCCTACATTTTCACAAGTTTTCGACATTTGTTTGTCGCTGAGATGAGACAGCGACTAGATCTTGAACGTTTTAAATTACGAGAATTGGCCTTCAGATGTTATGTCGGACAGCTGTTCTACGCGATAGCTACGGCGTAGCAGGGGGTCTACTCCCTAAGCACGAAGTCCGTCGCTTCGGGCTTCGTTACGGGCGTTTCCTACTCCCTATGACCTACGAACGGATGAATCGTTTGGGGCCCGAGCGAAGAATGAATGACAACGCGATTTGACTGTTGTCCCTACTCCCGATGTGTTTTTCCCCGTCCGATCAGTTGAACATGACACTGGTTTTGACGGATAGTTATGTCAGTTGATACGACATCAAACTAGTTCTCGTGCTATCAACGAAAGTTACTAAAATAAAATAATTTCAAACTATGGCTGCTTTTTTATTTATTGAAGAAGCTTTACAGGAAGAGCGGAGGCAACGTCGGTATCATTTACGCCGAAACTTTAGGTTGGCGAGTATTCCCGACGTTGAGTTCATAGGGAACTATAGACTCACTCGAGAATTATTCTAGGGCTTATGTGCGGATTTAATACCTCTTTTGCCTCAACATGGCCTCAACACATACGCCGAAGTGGTGTTGATCCAAGAATGAAAGTAAGGACATATTAAAGTTTCTGCAACTTATTGAGCTGTATTACCAATCCGTCCCACCCATTTACTGTGGTATTTGTTTACTTTTGGATCCTCACTCTTTGCCACTGCTCGACGGACTCAACTTCCCATTGAGTTAAGGGAGTTGCACAGGTTTTCCCACAGCCATTTTGAGCGAACTCTCCCGTCGGCACCCCTCAATAATCCGCGAGCCAATTCTTTGTTCTCACCCATAAAATCGAGAAGGGCCTCAATTTGCCAGTGAGTTGCTGCAGCGGTTGGGGACATTTTACACAATTAACCATGGAATGGAAAGCTAATTAGAATACAGAAAACTTTCCGGCTGACAAAGTATATGAACTTTTTTAAAGTCACTTCTTTAAATGCGTAGCATCAACATCGTACCTACTATAGCCATAGAAAAACCCGTGCTATACTTTGACATTTCATTTGAAAATTTCCTTCAAAAAGTAAACAGGCAAAGGTATCAACAGGATGATGCCGGTTTCCGGACAAAAATGGCAAAAATAATTAAATTCTATATTTAAGACATAATAAAAAGTATATTTTAAAATATGTTTTCAATTTCTAACGACAAAAGTATTAATTTTTGTTTAATAAGCTAAAAAACTGCAAAATAAGTAAACCGGTAATCGACCGGTAAAATAACGCAACTCTATCGCCATGCGTCCTTCGTTCACGAATATTGTCTATGATTCCGTTTGAAACTGATGAATCCGAAATCGTTAGGGAGTAGGGTTCAGTCCGACGTATCGGGCTACTGTCGGACGGGCCGTTCACTTCGTTGACGGACTTAGGGAGTAGACCCCCTGACACGATGATGTCACCGTACCCCTTGCTACGCTCTCGTAGCAAACAGCCGAGTCACTCTTTACGGTACATGATTAAGCTTAAAGGGGAACATGTTTTATTCAAAGCTATATTTATATTATAAAATGGATATTTATTTTTGGATAAAATTATGTTTTGAATAACGTGATTGGTAAAGACAGTATCCGTCACCACTGTCATCACAAAACCAGTGTTAGTTAATTAGAGTACAAATAGTAGATTGTTTGCCAAGGGAGCAAACAACTATTTTAAAGGCGAGAATGTTTCTTTGAATACAGAGTGGAGCGAAGGATTCTAGAGTAGACTCCCGAGCGCAGCGACGGGTTCTAAAGTAGAATCCTGAGCGCAGCGAGGGATTCAAAGTACGTCACTCGAGCTTAAAATAGTGTTGCTCCCGAGGTGCACACTACTTTTTATCACCCTCTATGAAAAAATAAGTAAGTGCAACTTATGAATAAGAATAGTTTTGGGGTGCAAGAAGAAGCCTCCTCGTGTAGCGCAGTTTGTTTCTGGCGGAACAAACTGCGCTCGGTGCATTCTGGACAGTCTCACCCAACACCTTATTTGACTGGCCAATTCTTCCCTTGCGGTGGTAGGGCTAACGCCCGCATTGTTTGCGACCACCCTCCCACAGGAGTCCGACGTCAAGCAGCCTGCTGTGTTTCGTCGATGCGTGGGAGTTCTAGGGCCTTAGGCATCTTCTGGACACGCTCGTCCCATCATAGACCTCATCCATCGCTTTCCATCAGGTGTGAACGAGGTCAAGAGCGGGCCCATTCAGCAATCAAAAAAATTGTACGTTTATTTATCTATATATATATATATCAAAGTCCTGACTGACTGAAATATCAACGCACAGCCTAAACCGCTGGTCTTAGAGACATGAAATTTGGAGGGTGTGTTCTATGTGAAGAGTAGGTATCCACTAATAAGGGGTTTTTCGAAATTCCACCCCTAAGAGAGTAACTGGGGGAGGGTGAAATTTCACGCAGACGCAGTCACGGGCAGAAGCTAGTTTACATATAATTAGGAACAATACATAGAAATAATTAGAAGCTTGTGTTTATATTTGAACAATTTTATTATGGAGGTGCAACGTAATTTTTATTTTTACTTTATCATACAGCTTATTACTTGTTCAAACAATGTTCGTGATGGATCTCTTTTGTGATTGGAACTTTTACTTTTACACTTTCAGTCCCTAGGGATTAAAGAGCTATATTAGTCCCTGTTTACGAAGAATACTCTAACTCTTTTTGAATAGATGTGATAAAAAGACATTTTAATTCTCGGCTTAATTTCTTGAATACCTCTTCTAACTTCGCTCTATTTAAATTCTTAATTCCATTTTTTGCCCTCACTGGCTCAATTCCCTACACAATTATAGCAAAGAATACATCTTAACTAACTGTGACTGCAAACTTTGTACGCAAAAAATATCTCGGTGCCTCTGAGCTTAGCTTGGAAGCTATATAACATTTCATTAGCGGTCAGCGAAGACGCTCCGGTTACTGAGGTAATAAATCCTCATTTTTACTAAAGGACAAGTGAAAAGAAAAGAAAAATAGTGAAGGGATTCTGTGTTATGAGCGAATAAACTATTTTGTTAAGGTTTAAGAGATGTTGTAAATCATTTGAGATTAAATGAAACATGGATGAGATTATTGAATTATTTATTTAAATTAGAAGATTTATGGTTATGCCCAGCAGCGGGAATTATAAAAATGACTAGGTTTTGCCCGTGGCTTCACCGGCGTCGAGGTAGGAACGTCGTACGGCGTTAAAAGTATCCTATGACCTAACCCAGGAAATGGTCTACCTGTGAGCCAAATTTCATCGAAATCCGTTTAGCCGTTAGGCGTGATAAGGTAACATACAGACAGATAATTTTGCATTTATAATATTATGTATATAATATGAGGTTCTGTCAAGATTTGATGTGATTTTTTTTTTATAGAAGTACATTGTAGTACACACTCCTATCATCTCAATTAATCAAATTAAATTCATGTTATGAATTTACGATCGTTGGTTATTATTTTAAAAGCAATATACCAAATCCCTGACAAAAAAGCAACATTTGTTTCTTTTTTCGCGAAGCATACATTTAATATGCGTAATAAAATAAAATAGCCATTTTGTCCATATTCTATAACATCATGGGTAGGGCTACCCCGGCTACCAAACCGATTAATTGCCCAAAAGTTTAAATAGGCACCGTTTAAAGCGGTCAAAGTTGCATGTAGGTTTTGTGTGTATGGATATGTTTAGGTTGATTTTAAAATAATGCGCTCTAAATATCACATCATCAAGAATTTCCCACAGCCATAACAACCGACACAAATCCACGAAGGCATAAAACGCCCAACAAGAACTTTAATATACATCCATCTTCATGCCTCCCTCAACGTAAGCAACTCTGCCTCAAAGCAAAATGCAACGCTGTAATCCTCATATTATTACAGCGATTCAAGCTTCAGAGATCAACAACACATAATAAGTTTAATGTAACATATAAAACGGTGGAATCCTAACAGTAGCGCTGTAAAGCGCTGCAGAGCTTTGCAGCCTTAACCCATAGAATTGCGGTTTAGCCGCAGAATTGCAGCTTTAAACGCCTTAGCCGAAATGCGGCTGTTTCGAACTCTGTTCGGAATTCGGATAGTTGGCACCCCTGATCCCAACATGGCGACCGATGCGCTAATTGACGAGCAATTCCCTTTTAGACTTTTGTATGAATAGTTAACTGTTGCAACAGCTATTAGGCTTACGACCATTGCTTCGTATGCATTATGGTGAACGTTGGATTTTCATTCTGCTTTTTGTTTGTTGAATCGGAATTCGTTTTTCATGTTTTTAGGGTTCCGTGCCCAAAGAGTGACAGCGAGGCCTTATTACTAAGGCTCCGCTGTCCCTCCTTCCGTCTGTCACAGGGCTGTATCTTATGAACCTTAATAAAGAATAAAGTTAAAACTTTTTTTATTATTATCTTTAAATATTTTTTTTTTAACTATGATAATTATATAAAATGTGGGGATGACAATACAACAATAAATTAAACTTCGTATACCAAATGACGTTCCTAGTCTGCATACACAATCAAATATATCCAATAGTTTAGTCACTGGACATTATTTTTAATTTTTAACGTTTTCTACTCAACATGATGTATCTGTTAACAAGCCAGCACCGGTAGGTTAAAGATATCTGCAGTTAGGTAAACACAACATGTTGTTAGCTCGCTAGTTCATTAACCTTCGCCAAATTTGTTCTTAAATTGTATTTCCCGATGCGAACTAATGCATATTATACCTTGTGTTTCAGACATAAGAGTCATGCATGCGGAAGTTATTACTTACTACTTACAAATGTTAAATTTTTTACAAAACTGCAAATTTTTTTTCAGGTTTCGGCCATATGTTTGTTGGGTCAATAACACCGCGCTGTTGTCGCAATAATTAAATGTGTTCTTTTTTGTTTACACTTTTATGTTAGAAAAAATCACTTTTTTAATTTCAACGTTAGGATTTATTTGATGCTTCCTAAATACTCTTATGCATTAGTATTGTTAGTGTGTACATTTATAGTCGTATTGTCATATCCACATTGTATATACTCTTGCCCTTATTCCAATTGATTTGGGGTCACACACACAACATGTATTTCTCTTCCATACTTCCCTATTAGTCGTCATCTCAGCAGTCAGCCTCTTACAAGGCAAATACCTACTTTTTTGTACGGTGACATGGACCCAATCGTGGCTGCTTTTATTGAATTTTCAGTGTTTGCAATCATAGTGATAGATCGCTTTGTGTGATTCACTGTCTGTATTCACTGCTTCAACTCTCACATGTTTTATCTATACACACAAATATATAAAATTGAAGTGTCTGTTTGTAATGTCAAAATAACAGTTTTTTTATTAACCGACTTCAAAAAAGGAGTTTCTGTGTTCGACCAGTATGTATGTATGTTTGTATGTACGCGATTTTCTCAAAAACGAATAAAGCAATTTTGATAATTCTTTCATTAATGTGATCTACATACTTTCAGAAAGGTTTTAGTATATAATACATTAGCTAACTATTCTTATGTACGAAGTTATATGCATAAATGTACTGCATCACCGGCATTTCTATGCGAATTTTGATGATTCTTCTAGTCGGTGTCTTCAATTCTTAAATGCACTAGTGTTAATTGAATTTGTGTGGGGTAGGTACAACTAAAAAGTGAAACAGACTTAAAAAAACACTACATAGTGTCTATTACGTATATAGTCGTATATACACTATATACTCGTAGTCGTCAAGAAACGAAAATGCGGAACCAACGGCACGGACTTCCGAAATCAAAGGTATTTACCACTTTGTAGTGTCTTTTTTTGAAGTCGGTTGTTTATTTGTAAAAAAAGTTTTTACTAAATGTATATGAAAGTATACCTATACGATACTAATAAAAAACAACTTTAAACATTTTGTTTGTCTGATTGTTCCGGCTAATCTCCAAAACGGCGGTCTTTCACTGGCAGATAGCTGATGTTATAAGAAGTAACTTAGACTACTTTTGTATTAGAAAAAGGAATTTGGGTTTCGCAAAACAAAAATTGACAAGAACATAGATGGCATCCTGGGGTAGACCAAAGGCTACTTTTAGTCCCGGTAGACGTTCCCGTGGGGTAATTTCCGACATCCACGCGGGCGAAGCCGTGGGCTGAAGCTAGTTTATAATTAACTAGCAGCGCCCCGCGGTTTCACCCGCATAAGTTTCGACCCCGGGGGAATAACAGTATAAAAAGTATCCTATGTGTTGATCCCGGTTATAAACTATCCGTGTACCAAATTTCATCTAAATCCGTTCAGTAGTTTTTGCGTAAAGAAGTAACAAACATACAAACACACTCACAAACTTTCGCTTTTATTATATTAGGTAGTGTGATAATTTGATTTCGCTTACAAAGTTGACTAATTAAAAGGTAAATAAAAGTAATGTATTTTATATAACGACTTACTTCAAGCTTCTGTAAACTCAAACATAATTATTTTCAAAAACCTACACGTGCGTATCCAACCCTTCTTCAGTGGAACCTTTAATACGCTGAAGTTTAATTATATTCGTACAACACAGATACTATGAATTGGAAGTTAAAGGAGGGCCAACTTTTATGACGCTGCGAACTGGCTTGGTCTATGAAGGATTACTCGGAGAACTTACTTGTTTAAAGTATGAATTAGACAAGCTTTCAAAAAAAAAAATTTTTTTTTTTTAGTTGCAGTGGTGGCCAAGTGGTAACGGCCGCGACTTAGGAGTTGTAGGTCGTAGGTTCGAACCCAGATAGGCGCTTTACTTTGTGGAAATTATTTCATCACCACTGCTCTCAAAACGGTGAAGGAAAACATCGTGAGCAAACAGGCACGTCCTAGAACCAAATATTCGAAGACATGTGGGCCCGCGTGGTGGATTACGGCCTACTCCCTCTCACAGAGAGGTGGCCTGTGTCCCAGCAGTGGGAACATTATAGGCTGATTATAATGATGATGATGTTATGATCCTTTTCTAGAGCTACCTCAATCCATCCCTTGCGGTACGCGTCTAGGTCCTCTCGCCAGCTCTTCCTGCACCGGCGTCGGCGGCGGCGTTCATCGTCAGGCACCCGCCGTGTTGAGACTGTTGCTTAGCAGTCACTCTGCATGCGGCTGACGTAACCCGCCCAATCCCATTTCAGCTTGGCAGCCTTTTTGCCTACGTTTAGGATCCTTTGGAGCGCAGCGTGGTGTTTCGTATTCAGTCATATCGTAAAAATATTTTTGTTTTTATAAGTTCAGTTTTGATTTATTTATGTTAAATATGCTATTACTATAAGTCGTAAAAGCTTGTCAAAGCCATTTTATCTTCGTAAATTATTTTTGTAGTCAAATCAAATCAAAAAATCATTTGCTTGATTATGGGTAATATGTAGGTACATAACGTACAAAAAAGTTCTTTCTATATAATGTAAATCTTCCATCCTATCAGAAGGCCAATTCTCGTAATATAAAACGTTCAAAATCTAGTCGCAGTCTCATCTCGGCGACAAAGAAACGTCAAAATGTAGGGAAATTAGAGGTATTTTTGACAGATTGAGACTGAGATCAGACTGTGAACGTTCTTAAAATTACGAGAATTGCCCCTCTCCTATCATGTCAGTGTTTATTTTCTCTCTTGTCATATGTCATCTTGACACGATTTCATTATAAGTTATGACGTGTCGTGTCAAAATAGATAAAACTTTGTGCAATATTTTTAATTAACTGCCTATCTGCCTACTCCTAAAATGTTATCGATACACTTAAAATAATCATGTTATCTTTATTTGTGATTCAACATAATAAATATCAGCCAGTACATTAACAACAAAATTATATTTTTACTGTATTTGCTGCAGTGTATTTCCTCGTATTAAAAACAGCATAGTACCAGCTACTCGTGACAGTTTAATCACGTAATGAAAACACGAAAATTTGGCGCATCTGTTCATTGTTTAATATTATATTAACCCCTGTAGTCCACTAGTGAAAACATTATTGTATGTAACACGAATTGATGATAGCAGTAGGTACATACACACGTAAAAAATGTTCAGGCCGTTCTGCGTTTACAAATGGCTGGTATTTGGACAAATTCTTCGCTCTTGAGTCATCTGCCTAGCCGTTTCTTAGCTATTTTGGGGTCGGCTTCCAATGTAACCAGATCAAACTGAATACCAGTATTTTAAATGAAGCGACTGCCTATTTGACCTCCATAACCCAGTTACTGGGTAACACGAAAATACTAGTTCTCAGACATTCGGGCGTGCTTTCGGGCTTCTGACTACCCGTAACGACTGTCAAAGATCTACAAATGACAGCCAGGACCAATGGCTTGATGTGGTTTTCGAGGCATGGAGGGCAATGGTTGCTTAACCTTGAAAAATGATCCGCAAGGCTGTTATTATTTAGCCACGAAACCCTCACAAATTCTGCGCTCTATAACTTGTAATTCCTCCTCCCAGATTACTGCTAGGCGTTGAGATTACCCCCGTCTAATTTCCACTGGCTTCCAGTTTATTCTTTGAGGCTATAAATTGCTAGTTTGTAGTATGAATTACATTGCTTGTATAATACAAGTTATTTTGTTAGTGGTTATGAAAAATTGTGGCCGTCGGGAATTAAGATACCTTATTGAATTAATGTTTCATAAACAATGAACTTTAACAGGGTGAAAGGAGTCGTGAACTTTGTATAATATACTTTTTATATCGTCGGTTAGTAAATTATAGATAGCATAAAAATAGAGTTTTGGTTAAATTAAAGCGATAAGGCCACCCATTGTATGTTTGTAGTGTTAATTGTATTTTGTGTTTTCTGGTGTACAATAAAGTTTATATGTATAAATACTTCCTGACTTTATGTTGGTCACATGTAAAACTTTTCATCGTGCATAAAGTACGCGTGACTACTCCAGCATCATCATCTGCCTAGCCTTTTCCCAACTATGTTGGGGTCGGCTTCCAGTCTAACCGGATGCAGCTGAATACCAGTATTTTATATGGAGCGACTGCCTATCTGACCTCCACAACCCAGTTACTGGGTAATACGATACCCCTTGGTAAGACTGGTTGTCAGACTTTCGGGCTTCTGACTACCCGTAACGACTGTCAAAGATCCACGAATGACAGCCGGGACCAACGGCTTAACGTGCTTTCCGAGGCACGGAGGGGTCTCAGTATGTAAAGATGGTCACCCATCCACAGACCAACCGCGGCAAGCGTAGCTTAACCTGATCGATCGACCTGTGCGGCTGTAATTATTTAGCCACGGACCCCTCCGTGTGACTACTCCAGCAAATAAATGAAAATAGTACCTTTAACATTGTCTTTAGTCTGACAGGCTATTTGCCACCAAATACCGAAATATTTCATGTTACAAGTCCAATTTTACGTAAAGAAAATTATGCTTTTCGGTTCTGTTTCGGATAATAAACGTACATTATTTGGCAACTTGGTCACGTCTTTGTTGTCTTACAAACGAAGCAAGCCGACAGCGGCTTTGTGCCTACTGTCTTAACCCAAGGTTTAAGACGGCAAAGATATACTTACAGTAAAATATGAACACACCTTTCTTTTAGGTGAAGATTGATTATAAGGCATATCATACATTAGGTTCTTATGTTCGTTCTGCGAATCCTAAAAGAGATACATGTCTCTTAGTTTAACAGATACGAAAAAAGATAACAATTTGAAATGCTTTTATTTGATAAGCCGCCCGCCCAACGAAGTTAATAAATATTTATTATAGAGTGGTTTCATTTTGATTTTCTTTAATCTGCTACTAAAGCAATTACCCAACATTTCATTAATTTGTGTTTTCATTGGCGTAATTTATTTTAGAAAAAGAATTAGGGTTCCGCGCAAAAAAAAAATCGTTTTCCGTCATAAACGCGAACGAAGTCGCGGGCACAGCTAGTCACCAATAATAACAAAACTTTGCTTGAATTTGTCTATGGCTCGCCTTTCAATTAGACTTTCAATTAGGTAGGTTGTCATCAATTACATAGGTAATTTTTTGTGTTAAAAGACCAACCCCGCTTGATAAACATTGAATATGAATGTACATGCATTAGGTATGTCTAATCAGCTAAAACGAGATAAAAGTGACATTCTTTAACTAAATGATGTGCGAGTTAATCAACATTTGATACGTAAGAGCGTTGAGTGCGAGTGGTCTACCCTTTTCAAGGCCCCGACTTAATGGCGAGCGCTGACATTTTAGAAAAGGGTCACTAATTTATCTAAACACTGTTCGTTGTAACTTGGCCTTAATTATAGTTTAACTTATTTGCGGCAGCTGCCCGCTGTCCGCGTGTACGCATTCAACAATTTCTGTAATTAAGTGCTAAATAACAATAGTTTTGTGTAACTTCAAGTTACAACTTACAAGTTGGCTATAGCTTTTAGTGGAGGGTGTTCCACTGTTCCCTGTTCTCTTGTGTTTGATAGCACCGCTAAGTAAATAGTTGCGATTTGTTGCGGGATCTAAAAGCGGTTGGTATCCGAGAACTTAGTCTCAATTCATCTTGTGGTGCCGATACCAGTTCGGAGGCAACACGTTCTCACTCCAATTAAATTGTTAATTCCTTGAGTACTGCGAGCAATTTATTGTGACTGTTCTTTAGCGAATAAAATACGGGTACCTGGCTGCTGTTCGTTTGATCTTAGAATAAATGATCGTATAACATGTCGGAACTTCTAAGCTAGTTCACCGTATTAAAGCTAAACAGATCACATCACAGCGCTATAATAACTATAAACAAGCGCGTTACTGCAGTGGAAGCGTACGTGGGAGGGGTGAGTTTGCGTCGAGATGACACGTCGTTAAAGGTGGGACAATTTATTGCTAAGCAGACGAAGTGATAAATGGGTGACGACCACGATCTACACTCGCGTCAAACTCGTGAACGTGTTGAGGGTGTTGAATAAGTCATAATATAGTCACAGTAAATAATTATTATAGGTGGAAATTTTTTTTTTTTTTTTAGAAAAACTTGTTTTAAAATTGTAGCAGAATTGCTGGCAAAAATAAAAATATCACAATTAGGATTTAGTTTTTTTCTAAGAAAGTAATTTAGGTGGCATCTCTTTCAGAAATTATTTCCTACGGATTTTAAGAAGGTTCTTTGTGAGCTTTACGAGCTCTCAGAACCGGGACGAGTAAATAAAACCACAGTTTGGCATATTACTTCAATAATTATTCCTAGAAGATGGTTCAACGTTTTTACATTTTTATCCTTGTCTCTAGGCTTGTCAGCCAAATCTGATTCGTGTCGTTGTTTTTTTTTATTAAATTTACAAATCAATGTTTGTGTCGTATTTCTGCTATCTACTGTGCAAAGTATTCATAAATCTTGCATTTAAGCACGAAAATAATCTACTTATACTTTCCTCGCAAATATGTTTTTTTAAAGGGACATTCACATAACATTAGCTGGAGGTATCTAAAACTACATACGCGATCCAAAAAACGATTTATCGACGTTCAACACGCCCAACACAAAAAAAAACAATCCTAAGCACCTAATTCTCTTTGCTCAATTTTTCACACAAAAACACCGCCCTATAGATTTACATAGTGTAGATTTGCGAGACGGGACCAAGTCATTCCCTGGGGACCAATCGAGGCTAAGCCTTGGACGGTCGCCCTGCACACCGGTGATAGTGAAAAAAGCCGCTCTCCGTGTAAAGGCTGTGTACTTTGGTGTTCGTTTGATTAAAGTGCCGCGCTCTCCGTGAATTTCAATTGGCTCGTGAATTTTTTGAAACTTATCCTTTGCAAATGTTTGGACGATCCTTGTGATGTAACGATTGGAATAACATGGAGTTTGACGTTGTAACTTTCTTAGTAAGATTAAGCTGTTACTTTTTTCGTTTTTTGTTTTTATTTTGCATTAAATTGGCCTATAAATGCTATGCTATCTATGCAGGATTATTTGTGAAGGAAACCTATTTTCTTGAATGCCACACTTATTTTTTACTTTGAACAAAAAGCCAAGGAAACTGACATTTAAAATCGTAATTAGACCGCGTCTATTTTTAGACAAACCATCAAAGCAACTTCGTGTTGTTACAAAAACTTCGCTACAAGACTGCCGACCGTGTTGCCGCGCAGGCAATTATAAAACACTGTCAACTTCCACATAAACAGTTGGCCTAACAAGCTTGTCCGACGCAATTTGTAGTAATCCGGTAACAGATAGGAGAAAAGTTGTACCATAGAGTAAGAATTATATTATTATGTAGCGGTATCTACAACGCCACATGAGAACAACGCGTTATACTGACGTCACGCAAATCCTGCATCTCGCAAGCATAGTTTTCCGCGCAACTAGCATATTAGATACAACGGCCCGACATGAATCATCGGGCAGTTGCCCGCCAGACACAACACCCCTCTAGTCGGAGGATCCTCCCTTTTCTTTAGAGTATGAGTGAACTTTACACCCTGTTCCTCATACCTCTATAATTATTTTAGCAGCGCCCCGCGGTTTCACCCGCATAACTTTCCTGTGGGAATATCGGGATAAAACTTTCCTATGTCCTTTCCCGGGACTCAAACTATCTCTATACCAAATTTCATCTAAATCGGTTCAGCTGTTTAAGCGTGAAGAGGTAACAGACAGACATACTTTCGCATTTACAATATTAATTATGGATTAGAATGGATACATACACCATGAGTGCGCCGTTGTGACCATATTCATTGTTTAATTTTAGGTTTAGTTTAATTCTATAAATTTCTATACCTACCATTAACTATCTTTTTCTGTGGCCTTCGTAAAAGGCACAACTAGAGTGTTTATTGTTGGAAAATGCCACGTGGAAGTTTCGGAGTCACCTACTAAGCAATTCCTTGCTTTAAAGGCGACAAACATAATCAAACATCACGCTTTGTTTCCCCGAAGGGTCGGGCGGAGATGTACTTATAGTACACCCACCAGTTCCAGATAGAAAAACCCAGGAATACTTTGCCGGACGACACACTAGACTAACGAGGCAGTCTGTGTGTGTGTGTGTGTGTGAGACTCCAAACGTCTTAAAATAAACATTTTTATTTTATTATAATATAATATAATTATAGAAACAAAACTTCTGGAATATTAACATGACGTGCAGCTGTCGACTATTTCTGTTTTGTGCTCGTGATTAGGAATAGATCTATTTTGTTTTTACTTTTCTTTATTATTAGAGTTAATTATTTTTTGTAAGCCCGTGACAAAAAACTTATTTTTCTTTCTTTTTAATAAAGAAAGAAAAATAAGTTTTTTGTTAAGTACTAGTTGTGCCCCGCGGTTTCACCCGCGATAAAAGTATTATAGCCCTATTTTATTGATTCCCTTTACAAATCACCCCCGTTTTTACACCCTTAAGGGATAATTTCGGGGATAAAAACTATTCCATATCCTTCCCCACAACTCAAACTATCTCCATACCAAATTTCATCTAAATCAGTTCAGTGGTTATTGATTTCCCGTACAAACTTCCACTAAAGGATGATTTCTGGGATAAAAACTATCCTATGTCTTTCCCCGAGATGCAATCTATCTCTCTGCCAAACATCTAAATCCGTTCAGTGGTTTAGGCGTGAAAAGGTAACATACAGACAGACAGAGTTACTTTCGAATTTATAATATTAGTATGGATGTTGATAAAATGTTATGCAACTTCTTTTTGTGGAAATTGCAATTTAGTTCAAAATACAGACCTATCGGTTTGAATACACAAAATAAACACATACTATACATTATAAGTTTCGCTTCTACACAGATTTCATATTCTATGATTGTAGGCAGTGTTTGGACGGCAAGTTGGAAGTGGGTTGTCCAAGAGGTGGAAAGATACACTACGTTGATAACAGTCCCTTTTATCTCGTTTGAAGGGTGTGTACTGTTGTGTTTTTATACTATGTCGCCATATTAACTTACTGTTTTATATGGAGCAAGTTCACTATATACAATTCTGAATGCTCAAGCAGTACCTCGTAATCGTAGGTTATACTGATATTTTATCCTTTCAAGAAATAATGATTTGCGATATCGTTTCAATGTGTATAATTTTGTTGGATTGTTGTTTTGTTACTATTTGCTGTACTCTGGACGCTTTTAACGCGTACGTTTTTTTTAATTTTTACATCGTTCTCACATATAATTATAAATTCAACATTAATGATGTAGGTAACTAATATTTTTGTAATAATATAATTTAAAAGAGTGCCCGTGGAGTTCCTTGCCCGTTCTTCTCCATAGATTCCTACTACGCATTGGAATGGGCAACTAGCTTCATATTTCTGACTGACCGACTCCTTGATAATTCAAAAGTGCCTGTAAATGGTTTATTTGAAATAAATGCTTTGAGTTTGATTGGAAAATATTATTAAGAAAAGTGAAATGAATTGTCGGTCAAGTGGTTTCAGAAAAATTGCTTCGTTTCTTGGGATTTTCATAGGACAAGCCCTACAATGGCCAGTGGGATACCTAACTTTGAGAGACGACCACCCAGAAATATGATCTACAAGCATAGCTCAGGAGTCATGCTTTTAGATCATTGTCCTGGGAAGTCAGTCGGCTACCGCCGAGCTGACTGTTTTTATCTCATCATCAGCCTACAGCAGTCCACTGCTAGACATAGGCCTCTCCTATTGCACGCCATTCAACTCGATTAGTTTCATCTATTCTTATGTAATACACGTTTTAGTTAGTGACTGTACGAGAGATGATAAGACCGTTTTTTTTACAGATTTTGTTACAATACCTACCTATAATATTTCAGACCATACAATATTTACCTATACTAAAGTTGATTTATTCCGTCTGATCCCCTGAAACCCCCGCTCCCCCCACCCTTAGTATTGCATGTTCTGTTTTTCATACTTCGGAAAAAATAAACGTTCAGTATTGTATTCCCGAAAACAAAAAAGAATTCGCAGAGCGCGCCTTGTTTTACAATAACATTCGATATCGCTCTCGTATTGCTATTTCCAATATCACTTGAAAGTTTTTCGTTATCTTTCCTCTCACAAAGGCGTAAAGGGAAAAAGGTATGACACACACACACACACTGCATTAGAAAAATAGAGCCGATACTATCAAAATTCCTTCTTATCTAATATCGGGACGCGAAAATAATCCGATACAAGAAAATAAACTGCTGGGTAACGGAGCTGTCCTACAGGTTTACTTTCATATAAGTATTATATGTAGGTACACTATATTATAAGTTAGATGGAACATGATAGAGTAGCTGCAAATTTTTTTTTTAAACGTATTAAGTAGGTAAAATGCAGTTATGGACGCGAGAGCACACACAATACGGAAGGAGTATAGGGAGGCTTTTGCCCAAAAATGGGACAGGGCAGGATAGCAGAAATAGGAATAATAATAATAATTAAGGGGTCAATATTTAATTGACCTTATAATGATGTACGCTTTTTAAAATTACTTAATGAATCTTTAAAAACTTTTTGGGCTTCTAATGATGAACGAATTTTTTAATAAATGAGCGTCTTTTTAACTTTCTAGGCTTTTCTCACAGTTGGTCACAGTAACTAACCTAGGGCACCCGGACCAAATGGGTTAGGTTAGAACTGTGACAAAACGCACACAAGCGGAACGAGCGTCGCAGTTACTTCGCTATTTGGTAAAAATAATACTTATTTGAGGATCACAGAAACAGGCGCAATAATTATATTACATGTTCTTTAATATTGTAAGAAATTAAAATGACAATTATTTGTGGTTCAATTAAATACATGCCATAATTAAGTTCTTGCATATTCTTATTTTAACGTTCCTAAGTTTCACTGATTACAGAACGGAAAAGAAACAAAGAATAAACCTTTGAAACCACTTTCTATAAAGGACAAACAAGAACAATTCAAATCGAACAATCTGAACTAAGCCTTAAAGAGTAGCCTCGGCATTATCATGAAAGTGATCACTTGATCACTTTTGATAAGTGCGCCGCCCTACAGGATTACTGTCACAAGAGCTTACAAAGTTGTGTTTTATTGTGATCTACATTTCTTTTCCGCTTTATTCGATTAGGTTCTTATAAGCTTCAGATTGGGGTTTGATAATAACGTTATTATCCTTGAGTTGCAGATAATAGAGTTCCAAATAAACGGTAAAGAATCGTTTAGAGATACAACATAGTTAATATAATATATTTCGATTATACAGCGTGCCGCTTTAATGGCGATACGGTTTCGCGTTTTCGTCTTATGAACATACGTATTTTAATTTGATTAGAAGTTATTATTTATTTATTTATACAATTTTCTAAAATAGCATCTTGAAGGAACCTGTACTTGAAGAACTTTAGCGCGGGGTCATTTGCCGGGGTCATGGATCATAATAATGAAATTAAATCGCATAACGAGCAAAGAGTAGGCAAATTGAAGAAAAGAGAGAGAGAGCACAATGTCAGCGAACGGCGCTGTTGGTAGTTTTCAAATTACGAATTAGTTTATATAGCTAGTTATAATTTTTATGTTTGCTGGCCGCTAGCCCGTGTGTTAAATTAATGTCGCCTTTGTAGCATAGGCACTTTAACACAACCTGGATTCTGGGCACAAGGATCGTAGGTATGAATTCCAACTCAAATTATTTTATAAGGTTTTTATCGAAAAATAAGCAAAAGTATCGAAATATCTCCCGAAACAATTCTCAGCAATCCTTCTCGGCGGAATCTGACCAAAATACTCAGCATATTCTTAATTTAAAAGTTACGCAAAGGAAACTCCGTATACAGACCTTTTATGAAAATCTTTTTTTAAAGATAACATAAATGCGCTGGGGTCTGCAGATAAACTCGGAGTCGCCATGAAAGGGTTAATGCTGTGAAACCTGCCGACAATCGCACTCTAGGGGCGGTGGGGTTGGATCCTATTATCCGATATTTCACACCGCCAGCCAGGCAGCCAGGTATCAGCTCATAACTGATCTCGTTTTATGGTTTAAAAGAGCAATATTGAATTATGGAAAATTCAATCCTTAAGGGGCCGGCGTAGCATGCGTAGTTCATACAAACGTAATACTAAAATAAGTTGTAAATCAAACATATTCTTAACTAGCGGTGCCCCGCAGTTTCACCCGCGTTAATTTGAAGAAAAAACCTACTAAAATATATTCCATTACTTTAAGAGTATTACTTAAGATTATTACTTTAAGAAAGCTATTTTAGGTATGTACAGACGCCAGCACATCATCCTACCCCAAACTGTAAAATTTTCCCAATCAATTTTGAACCTTATGCTTTAGCAGTAAAGTTGAAAATTTATTAAAGAAATTTGACAGATTGACCAGAATAAAGATCACAATCATTTTGACAAACCTGACAGTGTCAGCAACCCAACAACAACCTTATTAGAATGAGAATAAAGATTACTGTGATGGACAGTGATGCAAAATCAGAGGTAAAATATTTTGAGCTTGGCCAGACTGGCAGCGCGGGCGCGACGCGGGCGCGGCGCGGCGTTCGCAAACATAAGAACTTCATTTGAGTGTCCATAGTGGACACGCGAACGCGGTGAGCGGCGCAGGCTGCTCGGCGCGGGGAGCGCGCGGGCAACTCACACGGTCACACCATAGCTCGTTCATACAAGTGGCCGCAGTGGGTGCGCGGGCGGCCCGCGCGGGTACCGGGGTTCTCAAACTAGTTCGAGCTTTTTTCTAGTAAAAATAAGTCTTCTTCATCGATATTATATTTTGACAAACACTGGACACGACAACACGCAGAACGCAGCCGCGCTCGACTGCAGACAGGCAGATCACGCGTGTTCCCGCACCCGCGCTGCTCCCCGCCTCGCGCAGCCAGTCTGGCCAAGCACTGAATGCACTGTAGAGAGCACGTTCTCTAGTACAGTCCGTTTTACGGCTTTCATACATAATTATTATATTTATATTTTTCATTTAAAAGCAAAAGCATAAAAAAAAAAAAAAAAAAAAAAAAGCAGATAGGTATACAATTGAAAAGTATTTCACTAAAGAAGGTACCTGCATTATATAATAGCGGTAGATCACAATCCCGCACAAAGTATAAATACAAACCTCGGAACGGAGCAAGTAAACTTAATCAATCTTCCACTGACAGAAGTTTGGGTAATAACGTGCCCTTTTCGTTTCTTCTCGGTTGCAAATTATTCGTCCGCTCTTGCCAACACTAAGGAAACTTTCACTGAATCGAAATTAAATTGCTAATTTTGCTACTAACCCCTGAATTTGTTATCGATCGCTTCTTTCAAAGTATCTCAATGGCAACGGAAAGCTGAATTAATTTGAATTTGTCCGGGTCATTCAAATTACACATTAACTTGCCAAATGAGTTTCTATTTAGGAACGCTCCATGTACAGTCGTTACAAAGCTTATACATTATGTAGCTCGTTTCGGCTTTGCGGTTGTTTTGTGATAGATGAATACTAAAATCGTTTAGATACAATCATTAGATTGTTTTATTAAATGTTAGATTTTAGGCCCTGCTGACAGGTGCGACGCGATAGCGCGACGCGACTCTAGTAGAATAATTTCCATGAAGTTTTCATAGAAATATCAACTTTATTATTCAATTAAGGGCCTTATTTAATATTAGCTAACATATAAACTATAATAATATGTACATTTATATAAATGATAGAAATTGTAGAACAATTTCCATGAAGGTTTCATAGAAATTGTTCTACTCTAGGCACATCGCGCTGTCGCGTCACGCCTCATATTAGATCGCCTTACTAAGGATTCTCCTCTCAGATTAAAATACCAGTAGTAAAAAGTAGTAGCTAATCTATATCTATCTAACTATACCATTAATAAAGCTGAAGAGTTTGTTTTGTTTGAACGCTCTCTGGACCTACCAGTCGGATCTGAAAAAATGTTTTTGCATCCGATTCTTGAAATTCTTGAGGAAGGAGATAGGCTATTTAACATCACGCTAGGACTCTCGGGCGCCGAGCAAAAAGAAAAGAGTTGGAAAGAACGCTAAGCGATAACGAAGTAATAGCGCGGGCAGGCGATGCGATACGATGCGATGGGGTGGGAGTTTCACGCGGACGAACTCGCTGGCAGAAGTAATTACTTGCTACTCTCTAGCTACTAACTACTAAATATTAATAAAATCTCAGAAATTATAATATTATACTCTCAATAAACAACAATTCACATCACGACTTTTGCCAATAACGACAAAAACCTAAGAAAAGTAAACCAAGATATATTAGCAAAATATTTGTCCCGGCCGAGGACTTCGTAACTCGAAAAGAATCATCTGATATTGGCTTATAATATCAAAAACTTCACGTTAAATTTCGTATCCAATATAAACCGCGGTGAAAGTTGAAAACGGCAAGTTCGGGAGGCACTTATCTCAAAGTTTTCGGGGACACGAGGCACTTTAGCGTTGGATTATTTATTATCATATCATGGGGCGAGATGAGTGGCTAAATTGTGTGATGACGTGTGAGGTAACATGAAAAGACGATGAAGTGGCCCTTTGAGCAGCAAGTCCGGCTCGCCGACCCAACTCAAAGGCGTGCTCTGCCTAATGGCTTGTGTCGATGTGTTATCCGCGCGCACACCCCACTACACTAAAAAGACGCTAGTTTACAACGTCTTTGGTGCCTCAATGGGTAACGGCTTTATCTAACGGATACTATGTCTGAAATAAAACGCCACGTCAAGATCTTTGAACTCTCACTTCGGAAAACTTTAGGGTAACCTCTTCAGAGAGCAATGTTTCAAAGTAAAACTTAACTAATATAATATATCAATAACACTCAAACATGGCCGTCCCCAACGTGGGCTATAAAACAAGATTCTCCAAACATATTACGCAGAAAACTTACACCCACTAACCCAGAGATTACGGATAAGAAACTTACGTACGCCCAACAACTTTAATATTAGGGAAAATTGTAATAAAGCATCGCCAGATAAACGGGGAGTTTACTCGGTAATCCCCATTCTGGCGACAGCAGGAACGTGAAACTGCGACGGTACATAATCACCGGCGCTTTGCACAGAATATATTAATTGATAACGTCGGGTCACAACGCGACGAGCTCATAACTCACGAAAACGGTCATATTTCAACGCTGAACAACTTTAATTTAGCACTCATTATCACAGTTGGTTAGTAATTACATTGAGCTCCATATATGATGTAGCAATTTTATAACAGCAATGGAATTATTGATGAGCCTGTTACAGACGTGCCCGAAAATTAGTCTCGCTATTCTAAAAGGGTAATAAATCATGATCTTGAATGCTAAGAGCTATGTTTGATTCACGTAACAAAAGTTATATTTTCAAGGTCTTAAAATAAGGTCGTAGATCCACATTCCAATTTATACAAAAACCTGGAATGTGGATCTGTGGAAAATTTTGCTGGAGATTCAACAACAGAAAATGTATTTAGATAGGATTTTCTGTTGTTGAATCTCCAGCAAAATTTTCCTCTACCGAAGACTACCCCATAATGAAATAAGGAGAGATATATGGAGACAGCAAATAAGTATAAAAAAGTCGATAAAATCATTACTTCCGAACACAAACAAAGGTAAAATGCAACAATAAATAAACAAACATAGTAACAGTGCCGTTACGAGTTTCGCGTATATCATAAAATGCGCCATATTTCATCGTTGAAATTTCATTTAGCACTCATTACCCAGTGCAGGTTAGTTCGCAGTTTCAACGTACCTAGGTATGTTTAATTTGTAGAGCAAGTAACCCGAGGGAAAATTATTTAATCCTATTTGTTTTATGTGCCTTTGTTTACGTCGGTTGATTGTTATGTACCATTTTACGTTAACACTAAGTAATGTGAAAGTATCCTAGGATATTTACGGGACGCTGCCTGACAGGTGTGTGTGCATGAAACCACGCAAGAGCATAATAATCTAACATTATGACTACAGGTTCATAACTTTGATGAATTTAAGCTCCTATAAATAGCGTTGTCTTCATTTTCTGACTTTTACTTACATCTTATTTTTTTTCAGCCATTGTAAATTTCATACACTGGAGGGTCCCGTGGCTAAATAATAACAGCCGCACAGGTCGATCGATCAGGTTAAGCTACGCTTGCCGCGGTTAGTCTGTGGATGGATGACCAACTTTGCATACCGAGACCCCTCCGTGCCTCGGAAAGCACGTTAAGCCGCTGGACCCGGCTGTCAATCGTGGATCTTTGACAGTCGTCACGGGTCATCAATAGCCCGAAAGTCTGATAACCAGTCTTACCAAGGGGTATCGTATTACCCAGTAACTGGGTTGTGGAGGTCAGATAGGCAGTCGCTCCATGTAAAATACTGGTATTCAGCTGCATCCGGTTAGACTGGAAGCCGACCCCAACATAGTTGGGAAAAGGCTAGGCAGATGATGTAAATTTCATCCGCTGACCTTATTGGTGTAACTATGGATGATAGGCTAAGAAATTATGTAATAAGGTAACGTAGGGGTTAAAAGAAGATGTAGCGACCAAAAATTTATAGAGTACGCGTAGTTGGTTTGGTCATGTTGAGGGGATAAATGAAAGGTGACTAACAAAAGATTTTTACAAGGCAGACGTGAGTGGAAACAAGCTGAAAGTCTGACAACCAGTCTTACCAAGGGGTATCGTATGAGAGCAGTGGTGGCTAAGTGGTAACGGCCGCGACTTAGGAGTTGTAGGTCGTAGGTTCGAATCCAGACAGGCGCTTTACTTTGTGTAAATTATTTCATCACCACTGCTCTCAAAATGGTGAAGGAAAACATCGTGAGGAAACCGGCATGTCCTAGAACCAAAAAATCGAAGACATGTGACATCTGCCAACCCGCACTGGGCCCGCGTGGTGGACTACGGCCCACTCCCTCTCACTGAGAGGAGGCCTGTGTCCCAGCAGTGGGAACATTATAGGCTGATTATGTAAGGTGGGCAGTAATCGTAACCGGCGTGCATGTATAACTAGATGTATGAAAGTAAACAAAATCAAAGAAGTATGTTAGGATCATAGCAGACGGCGTTCTGTTTCTGCCCACCCCCAAAAGGCGTGCGTTTATGTTTTATATTATCAGCATTTAGATACTTTGTTAACCATCTCTATGCATCCTGCTATGTCATAATAAGTTTCCTATAAGGAAAACAACTATCATCAAAAGCTATTCGTCAGTAAATCAAAAGATAGGATTGCATGACTTGCAAGGACTTGTTCAAACAATGAGTCGGAATAATATGACAAGTTAGCTACGAGGGTAAAAGGAGGGTAGAAGGATCAACAGCCTTTGATATTAAGACCGTATTTCACTGTTGTCATGCAAGATAACACGAATTAAGTGAGCCATCCTTTTTTAACGGACTTCAAAAAAAGGAGGAGGTTTTAAGTTGATTTTTTTTATGTTTTTTACCTCAGAACTCCATTATTTATAAGTTGATTTGCAAAATTATATTTTTATTTGAAAGGATATACTTTCAGATTGATCCAATAAAAATTTCATCAAATTCGGTTCAGTATTTTGGTCTTTAATCCAAAATTACTGCTAAAAATTCAAGTAAACGAAATTATCTTATCATACTTACATACACTGAAGTTAGACTGGAAGCCGACCCCAACATAGTTGGTAAAAGGCTCCGCAGATGATGATGACTTAAATACACTGAAGAGGCATATCTACTGAAGTAATTTTGCTTCGTTGTTGTATGTTAGTTAGTCAAACTCTACAAAGAGGTTATCTTAGTATCTAATTTTAAAAAATATTTGAAGTAGCCGTAGTACCTAAAGTCGATATCAGACGCTTCATTTTTTGTTCACATTTGCCTTTCATTCTGGATCTTTCACTCAAAGTGAAACGTCTATGATGTGAAATTAATCAAAAGTGAAAAATAAATTAATTTGTGAACCGATCCAACGATTTTGGGTTTCGGCACTCGGCATCTACCACTCGCCAACCGAATGATCGAAAAATGAAATTAATACAGCAGATGAACGTTCTTTCTTATACTATAATTGTGACGGTGATCTGTGAACATGGAATGAAATAAAAATAAACCTTCACTCACGTTAACCATTCACTCGAGTAGCATAAACAGCCTATAATGTTACCGCTGCTGGAACACAGGACTTTTTTCTTCTATGGGAAGGAGTGGACCATAAACCACCACGCGGGCCCAGTACAGGTTGGTGTATGTAACATGTCTTCGATTTTTTTGGTTCTAGAATATGCCGGTTTCCTCACGATATTTTCCTGCGCCGTTTTGAAAACAGTGTTGATGAAATTATATACACAAAGTGAAGAGCCTGCCTGGGATCGAACTCACGACCATAAGTCGGAACCGATACCACTGGGCCACCACTGCTCTCGAGTGAAGCGTGTAATATTGGCGTAAATAACTACGGCTAGTTCATCACGGAACGCCTGCTCTCGATAACCATCACATGTGTAACCTCACATTGTCATGATCGGACAAAGATTTTGTCTGGACTTTAAAAGAGACTGTGATCTCAGAGTTTGTTTCGGCCTTTCTTCTCGGAGTAATCGGATAGGAAACGCCGACCTCATCTAGTTTTATAAATATGATTGACGTGTAAGTGTTTGTATAAACCTACTTACAACAGCTTATATAACAGCTGATATAAATAAGGCCAAATATAGACAGCTGTGATTTCAAATTTATAGCGAACAGTAAATACTTAATGTTCTTGCGTTATACCCCTCTCGTCTGTACCCAGCGCTATTAGCTCTTGTCACGGCCGCTTCCGTGTAATGTGTGTACCCAAATATTACAGCCGGAGGCTTAATATTCCTAAACATTTTCTATCATTCCCGAGATCCCGGCCGACCCTCCAGACAGTAATTACAGACAGAGTTTAATTAATTAAATAATTGTGATCTCCTTGTAAACGTAACTTAATTTATGTTCAATTGTTTGAAATATAAATAGATATGCTTTTGTTTATTAGTATGATGATTATACTTCGTGCAGGAAAATGTAAATGCCGAGATTATATTAAAGGTCTATGACTTTATAATTAATGTTAATCATGTTTTAGGGAAAATAAGGATAACAACGTCTTCGTTGATTGTTGGATAATTTAATAATAGTAATAATTTATTTTACAAAAGCCACGTTTATGGGTTCCACAAACAATTTTCCAAGTAAAAAAAGAATATTAGGTACAGAAATTGTAAGATATTTTGCAAATGTTGTGGAAGTAACACCTGTAATCTTTACTATAAGTACTAGTCATACATTTGTCTCATATTTCAGTAGTAAACTTATTTCGAACCTACTACTATCTTACACATGCTCTTTTTTCTAAAATTTACAAGCAGGTGGGTCGATACATTAATTAACTGTTTGTATAACGGAGGTACAGATTCAACGATATTGTTTTTAGAAATTACTTCATCAATATTTTAAACCACGTCCGTCCCTTGTTTACATTTTGTTTTTACTGGAATATGTTTTATAATTACATCGTTGTTAAATTTGTAATAATATATCTGTGCTTTTCTAGTAAGTTTTCATTAGAAAATACGTTCACGAAAATTCATAAATTCACAAATATATCAGGCTTCTGTATCATAAGCGTGTTACCAATATATTTAATTATGTTTGCAAAATAACCTAAAGAAAACCAATTCAAATTCATCTGAAACGTAAAAATCTAAGCGAAAATCCCAAGTCTCCAGTAATTACGAATAATGGCTTCAAAATAGATTCAAATGAAGGCGACATATCCCAGACCTATTTTGTGCAAACCCTCCCAATCGAAACACAAATTGAATCGAAATGTCGATACTCGGAGTCCCTTATATCCGGGCACCATTTAAAATTACGACTACCTGTGATATTCTTCTAATAACATTGGACTGTTTACTGAACAAACTGGGGCAGTCAGCCCTGCAACAGTATCCGGGCAGCTGCTGAGTGGCTATTTTATTAGCCTAATTAACTACAGATGCAAGATACAACTTTTTCATCAATGTTTTGTTTGGTGCTCGGGTAAGCAAAATATTGTTGCAAAAAAAAATTTAAGCATTTGTAGAGCAAGTAGCTTTACAAATGCTTATAATTTTTTTTTTATCGTCTAGCTATAAACCAGCTATTTCTTACACCTGACACGAAACACCTGATACGAAACAAGTCATAGGTATTCTAAACTGTAATACTTAAGTATTGTATTCCTGCAATATTCTCCTTCAAAATTAAAAAAATCATTTCAATATAGCTCTAAATAATACATCCTATACTCATTTACTCAGAAAATAAACAAGCAGGGACCCATAACGAAAGGGCAGAGCGCTACAAAGCAAATTGAATCGAGGTGCCGATACTGGGAAGTCCCTCATTTCCGTGTTATTTGTTGTCGCTTGCCCCATAGGCATTAAATTTTCTTCTATGTGCCATCGTACGCATCCGGGTATGACGACCGTCCTTCCCAAGGCTCAGTACAGTAGTGAATTAACAGTCGTCCGTTCTCATTCTATTGACCTTTACGCCTTCGTTATCGAAAATCGAAGCTAATAGTTTCTGACGGCAAGGCTCTTTGTTGATAGTATTGTGTTGTACAAATTGTGGAGGGTTTTGTGTTTCGTCGATACTTTAATTGGTTACTAAACAGAGTGGAATCTGCTAATTCTGTTTATTTTTTTCCTGACTGGCTGTTTTACAAAGGAATTTCATTGCCAAATGGTGAATCTCGTTAAAATATCAGAGTGTAGATTACAAGCTTGATGATTTTGTGGAATGTGTTTGGTGACTATAAACATTCGTTGTTTTTATGGTCGCCAGCTCTTAACGTAGATAGTACGTTAATTAACAAGGGGCTCTCTAGGTATCCTCACACATTAAAACTATAATGAAGTAGGCTGATGTTGCGTTCTTCAATTACCTATACGAAAGAACTTTGTGAAATACTAGCTTCTGCCCGCTACTTCGTCCGCGTGAAATTTCACCTCCCCCCCATTCACCCTCTTAGGGGTGGAATTTCGAAAAACCCTTTCTTAGTGCACCCCTAGACCTCATAAGGAACCTACGTGCCAAACTTGGAATCTCTAGACCCAGCGGTTTGGGCTGTGCATTGATATGTCAGTCAGTCAGTTTCTTCTTTTATATATTTAGATTGCACGAGTTTTTTAATGGCCAAGTGCACAGGCTTAGAGATAAGTAAACTTTTAAGTCCGTTCAATACTTTTTACAACTAAACTTTTTAATTACTTTTCGAATATAATATAAGGGCCACCTGCTCAATGCAGCATAGTTATTAGACCCTGGGGGCCCAGTGCCAATAGCCGAAGGACAAGCTGAACTAGGCTCAAGGGATACTGATAACGTAGAAAACGCTTTATAACACCCTTAAATAAAGTTAATAGCTCTCGGGAAGTTTTTCGCTGTACCCCTTAGGGCCATTACGCAGTGTACGATACGATTTATATAGCGTTTACAGACTTAGGCGCGCCCGAAGGATTCGCCTTATAGTATTGTGTCAAAATGGAGTTGTACAAGGTCGATTTACTGGCGTGATGGCGCACCCTCGTTCTTACTTGTTTTGAGGGCTTTAGTGATTTTTATTGAGTTTTTATAGTAGTGTGTTAGCGGCTACGAGCGTGTTATGTAATCGATATTGTTTGTCGTTCTTTTTCGCGCACGCTGACCCTATATTTTTATGATTATGTTGGGTAATGAAAAATACGTCGAGTCAGGGATAAGGTATCCGAGGCAGTTTCGGACTAAACACTTATAATGACATAAGGACATGGCTATTGTCATCAATTTGACTGCTTATGTTGCTGATTTAAAAGGCATCTTTTGATTATAAGGTAATTAGAAAAAAAAAAAAATATTGAAAAATCACGATACAGATATTTACCTAAATATTCGGGTTTTTCAAGATTTGCCCAATGATCAAGTCGAAACATCAAGTTGATTCAGCTAGGTAACCGCGCGGCTCTTTTTAATCAAGCCCCTTTTACAAAGATAGAAAAATATTAACCTGAACTGGTAGAAGCAAATGATACCCAACTAAAACTAAGCGAACAATTCCCATTCATCCAGCCGTATTCCTCCAATCCGACGCATGAGGGCAAAATGTAGAGGAGCAAAAAATCCAATCCTATATTTAACTGGCTTTCATAGGCACCGAGCCGGTCGGCTAACTAATCGTTTACCTATACCGTAACAATCAATCGCACCCGCCTTAATTTTCCAGCCAATAACGGAGGGCCACACAATCCATTCAAAGTACCTAATTAATGGGACAACATATTTTCCGATGCGGATCACGTAGATATAGCAGGTGACGTCATGAAAAATACGCCATCGCGCCATATATAAGGGGATGTGTGCATTTGGCGCCGAAACACCGTTTTTATGGCTCGTCCAACATTAATTAACACGGGATCTGGGAACGGCAAATGAAGAACGGCTGGCTCTGCAACCGTTGATTTGTTGCAAACTGTTGGTGGCCTCGCCGCTTTTCAGAATTGACTTTTTGCAAAGAATTTGGGATGAAAATTTAAGGGCTTCGGAATTTTCGTCGCCATTTCACGCATGTGTCGTTTTGGCATATTTTAAGCGGTATTTTGTAATAAATTGTTGCTATCCAGAATACATTTTCAATTTTGTGACAATAAACAAGCAGAAATTAGCATCAAAAATAAAATTCATAAGTACTGATCATTTTTAAATTTTCATCATTTTTCCTCGACAAAATATTCAGAGGTTGCTATCAAAACAATATTTATTTCTCATACTTATGCAGACATCAATCTACGCCGGAAAACATGAACTAACTTCTCAAGCTTGAAGTTTTTCACGACATCGCGTAACAAAATGTTCGAAAAAGTCGAAGCTCGATTATTTTCGAAGTTTCAGTCGACATTCGCATTCGTAAAAGAGCCTTTGTCAGCTCATTTCTCACATTCTGATTGAGATGGACTGTCTTGCATAAATCTGAGGCATTTCATTTCACTCCAGCAGGAAATATTTCAAGTTATGAACAAGAACTCGTAATTTTTACTAATGGATGTTTCTTTTTAGGAAAGTATATTGTAATTTAGGAGTGGTATTTTTATCGGTCTGTGACAAAAAAGTGGAAATTGTGTTTTGTATATAGCCTGTGCCTACAAAAAATATTAACAGATTATCAGCAGCAGTGGTGGCCCAGCGGTAACGGCCGCGACTTACGAGTTGTATGTCGTGGATTCGTACCCAGACTGGTACTACTTTGTGTAAAATTAATCCATGACCACTGCTCTCAAAACGGTAAAGGTAAACATCGTGAGGAAACCGGCATGTTAGGACATGTTCTAGGGAACAAAAAATTCGAAGCCATGTTACATCTGCCAACCCGCACTGGGCCCACATGGTGGATTATGGCCCACTCTCTCTCACAGAAAGAGGATGCCTGTGTCCCAGCAGTGGGAACATTTTAAGCTGATTATTATCAATAAGGTTTAATGCGAAATAGAACCTACTTATTGCATTCAATTAGAGTTGAGGCGTTTTTATATCAAACGTACAAGTATTATACAATAGTATACTATATTAACTATGCAAATAATCTTACTATCTTACACGTATACAAATTACTCAGTATGAGCTGCCTCATGAATTACGCAAAGCGACTGCCAAATCTTCTAAAGAAAAACTGCCTGTAAGCATTTAGAACATTATCAGCGATATCTAAAGACCCTGCAAATATCATTTTTCACGTAGCGTGACCACATGAAAGGAGGTGAAATCTCGATAGGCTCGAATAAGCTTCAGACTTTATTCCGGAGTGCGGCGAGCTACCCTTAACGAGCGAACGATGAACTTTGTATAGACATCGTTATCCATGGCGGTTCTATGATGACTTAATGAAAAAAGGTTACGCAATATCTATAGAAAATACCTGTAGGTAAGTAAGTGCATAACACAGTTTAAAAAATTCTGCGGTGTACAATTTTGTTTCTCAAATGATGCTTCAAAAACATGATATGCAAGTCTAGTTAAATCATTTATTTCAAATAGGCATATAAACGGCTCTTTTGAACGTCAAAATGAACGCGAAAGAAACTCCACAGTTACTCTTTTAAAATGTTTTTTTTTTGTGTATATTAATTATAATAATATGCAATGAAATGTACCTTGAATAAAATTACATTATCCTACAGCCTACATACTTCTATACTCGACAACTCTCATCCAGCTGCTACCAGCCACAATGCGCCATTCGCTCCACCTAGCCTGAGGGCGTCCATATTGTATATATATATATATATACTATTTAGAATTAAAAATGACGCAATGATCTGAGATAAATTATGTGATTGATACGTGGTGCTCACATAATTTACAAATATTATAAAAATAGACGATTTTCCTAAAATTTTAACAAATAGTAAGTCCGTGTGAAAGATAAAGTTATCACAGAATGTAAAATTTATGTCATAAAAATAATAAAACATACAATTAAATTAGCAACCAGTTTTATTTTGTCTAGACTCTAGATTGTCCATAATGACAATAAAATACTAAATAATTTAAAGAACTTAATGAATTGAAAAATTGCTTATGTCGGACTAAAACTCGATCTGAAAAGCATAACGAAAAAGATACTGACGAATCATGATTAATTAATTAACTAATGTATCCAATAGACCAAAACCATTCTAAATATGTGTAGACTATTTACAAACAATTTCGAAACCGATATCACTAGGTCTAATGTAGTCGATACATTAGATGCTTCTCATGTCATGATTAATAAATGGCAAATATTCGACAGCTCTTGGTAAGTAAGCTGGCCATTTATTTCAGAAATTCAATTCAATTCAATTTTTTATTTGTGATAAGTGTTGGTAAAATATCGGTTTTAACATAATATTATTATTATGGATTCTTAACACTTAGTCATATTACTGTGACATGCAAATATTTATGTTTTTAATTAATAATAATTCTAGTAATGTAATTGGATAGCCATATAATTATTATTGTAAAATTGTCATATGGTAGTTAAATTATTTAAATTGTTATTTATTTTTCAATGTCTTACTAAATATGTCGTTTACCGAGTAAAAAGTATTTTCCCTTAACCATGCTTTAAGACACCTTATAAATTTATTAGGTAGCTGGTTGGATTTTAATACTGTCAGGTATAGCATTAAATATGCGACCACACATTGCATTGCTATTCTTACTTTAGAGTGCTGTCCTAGGAATTATGGGCAAAACTATTCTATTTTTGTATCTAGAACTTTTTGGATACAGTTCATGAGCTTTTTAAAGAGTTCCAAAACCAAATACGCTGACGTAGAAACAAGTAGCTATAAAATATTGCACAATTGTTTATGGCCGGTTTCAATTTAAGGGTCATTGCATTATTATCTACATATTCTGTCTTTCTAATATGCTATTAGTTTTCCGAATAATCGTTTATTAATAACTATCGAGTCGCCCCTGCTTCGCGCAGTCTTAACAAAACATCGATATACCTTTATTAAATGTAAGCTTTAAATTAATCTAATATACACATAAAACTTCCAGAATAAATTCTCTAAATGATGGTGTAAACCGCATCAAAATCTGTTGCACAGTTTAGAAGAACAACGATGTCACACAGACAGACACATAAAGCGACTTCAATTTAGTATAATTTCCATTCTTCGGTATGGGTCATGCAAACATTCGCACAATCTATGATAACAAAAGGTCAATTCCCGTAATTAAAAACTTCAAAATCTAGTCACAATCGAGCAATCTCATCTCAGCGACAATCAATGTCAAAAACGTAGGGAAATTAGAAGTATTTTGAACAAATTGAGACTGAGATCAGACTGTGAACGTTCTTAAAATTACGGGAATTGCTCCTCTGATCAATCCATAATATCGTATGCAAAAAACAATTGCTTGCGTGGGAGGAATTGTTTGAGATGTAGTAAATTAGAATCTATTTTAGCACACTCTCGGGAGATTGATGTTACTAGAGCAAGATTCAATCATTACCAGTTTTATGTGTCTCTTCCTTTCTTAACTTCGATAAATACTAAACGAGTTTGGAATAATCCGTCGTTGTTGTGATTCAAGATAAAACGAAAACGGATAACATTTTTTTCCGTTTGTTATACGTTCCTTTTTTCTCAACCTTCAATCACAGTTAAGTTGCCGTTCCCCTCGTAAATATAACAGAATGCGATTCCATTGAGCCCCTAACAGACTTCCTGCAAATAAGTATCGCGGTAAAAAACGTAGCAAACAGAAATGAGCCCCATTGTTCCCATAACCATTTCAAATGTTCACGATCAGTATATGGAACAATTTTTTCCTCGTATTCAATTTATTTTGAAAAATAAAATAGTATCAATAAAGGACGCTGGCTTCTAAACTTAGGTATACGGAAGTCGAATTCTAAAAAATAAAAGGGGCACTTCGAAAGATCGGGGCCCAGCCGAACTGTGTTAACCACAAGCGCGATAAAGAAGGCAATTTCCTAAATAGGGCTTGTGAGGATTTCCCTAATGTTGGACAAAAAATGGATTGCTACTCGCCGGGGAGTAGCAATCCAGTAGGAAAGATACCTTTCCTACACAAGTTTCACTAGCCAGCGAAGCAAAAATGTGGACGAGCACGTATTTTAACTTTGTAGGATCTAATACTGAAAGTCGTATCGCGTGAATGAGGACCTCTTCCTTTATGTCCTGCCACTTTCAACTACTTTAGCGACTCGTTCGCTCAGCGGGTAGTTCGTTTCTCCTAGTTTAAGATCTGAAGAGTCTCGATGTAGCTTTTAGGAATCTTTTTAAGTACCAACGTCTCCGTTAAGTTGAAATATCCTGCAGTTGTTGCATTCATTTTATAGTGCGTGTTGAATACAGAAAATACCTAAAGATAAAGAAAAAACCCTCGCTTTACTTCCCAACACTAATTCGCTATTGTTTTTGCTATCATTGTTTCAGTCATAAATTGGATTTGCTCAGATTTTTGCGGCGACGTTCTTCCATCCATATCTACGTATTTTTCTTGTTTCGCTGAATCCGGAGCAATATGGTACTTTAAATGTAATCTTGTAATCAAATTTGCAGGGCAAACATGAGTACAAGCTTGTACAAAAGAAATATTTTCGCCTCACTGGACCTCTCAGACAAACGTAATTAAATTCTCTGAAAGTATTGGGACTAAAGTTGGACAAGCGACTGCCTAGACGCAAAAGCAATTTGTGTCGTCAATTACTTGGAACTTTATTGAAGAATTTGGGACACTTATAGCCTTAATGTGTTATACAAAAGTAACCACGTAACATTTTCTAAGAAAATTACGTACTATGTTCTCTTAAGACGTTATTGGTTGCTTTTACAAGATTATTTATGGCGACTGCAGAAGAACTCAATATTGTTTCAGCATTTTTTCTATGTAAGAGCCCTTCCCTACCAGGCAAATTGGAAGATAATATTTTTGGAGGTTAAAAAGGCGACGAAAGATTCGATAAATTGGCAGCTATGACCAGAAGGTCACGTCCTGAATTTCAATCCTGATTAAGACATTTCATGATCATTTTTTTTTTCAAAGTCAACCTAGTAGTATATAATATATACTACTAGGTATATAATATATACTACTAGGTCATATTATGACCAATGACTATTTCGATGGAATTTAACATAATCAGCCTATAATATTCCCACTGCTAGGACACAGGCCTCCTCTCTGTGAAAGGGACTGGGACTTCACCACGCAGGCGGACAGTGCAGGTTGGCGGATAAATGCGATGGAGTTTATTTACCCGACTGCGTTTCAAATTATAAGTTCGTGTTCCTACAGTACCTACCTATCAACATAGTAAATTACAAAGTGCATTAATAAACAGCAGAAAGCAATCGAAATAGTTGACCATTGACTGTTCACACCGCCACGCCGGCGAGTACTCGTTTGTTGCAGCGACAAGAACAATCAAAGAGAGTTCTCGCTCAGCGACGCTCGCTTGGCGGGCAGGACACTCGCTGAGAAACTCATGCTTGGTCCAGCGACAAATCGCTCGTCGCCGTCGCGCACTCGCTACTCGTTGCTCGCTAACTCGTTTTTAGTTGCTCGTGCCTTACTTAAACAACTAAATACCAATCTAAGACTTAATTTCATTTAATAATAAATAATGGCGGTCCAGATTAAGTAAGATAAAACAAAAATCGAAGTAGGCAGAACGGTCCCACGCCGAATCCACTCAGCCTTCATACACCTATACACATACAAAATGTATTCAACAGTCCAAGAACAAAAACAACTCATTTACTTCTATAAAAAAATACATGAAACATTTTCATCCTAAATTTCCCGTTTGAGGTATAGTCGAAGATATACGGTACCCTAAAAAGGGATGTAGCTATCTTTTGTAAGGCATTCGTCTCAAAGCGGTGGGTATCGCCAGAGAGGCACGTTCAATTGGATTGAAACGTCGACTTCGGAAAGTGGTGTTGACCAAAGGGTCCTAATAGCATTTTTGTAGTGAAGGCCTGAAGGGCGCGCTAAAAAAAAATTGATTCGCAGAAAGAAAGCTATATATCTTTGATTACTATTTTGTTGATTAAATTACGATAGCGACAATTTGGAACCTCCCTTATCCTGAATGCCTTCTGATAGTCAATTATACGAAAATCCCTTTATTTTAGGTAAAACCCTTACTTCAGTGCCTTTCCATGAAACACGACACTGAGTTATAATCCGTTTATTATGTTGTTATTTATTACTCGATGACAGGTTACGGAAATTGTTACACAATTTATTCAGTCAACTTTAACAGGTACCTACGAGTATGTAATTTTTCTCTTTAACATCAATTTCATGAAGCATTTCTTTTGGATCATTACCAAACTTTTGTTTAACAAGTTTTTTTTATTAGACGCTTTAAATCGTACGCCATCGCGTCCGTACCATAATATTGTAAATTAAGATTTACATAACCAAAACTTCTGAAAACACAATTACAGAAGTTTTAACATAGAGCCTGTAACGGTAGTAGGTAATCACATTTGTCGAGGAAGTTGCTAGAGAAAATTGTCTTTGGTGCTTGTAACAAGGTTGAGCCCTTACCATTTTCCAACCTCTGTGGACAGAGTCGAGACGACTTAGACTAGAAAATACAAGAATAAAGTTCAATCTTTGACGTTCATTGTGTATCTATCGGTTTTTCGATTCGATAAATGTCTTTGAAGTGACAAAGCTATAGTGGTGAGATCTCTAAATTTAATGTATCAGACAGGGCTTAGTGTGAGTGTAACTGAACCCCTTTTATGTCATGCTTTAATAAAGTACAAAATCCTTTCAAGTATTAGTATAAGTAACTATGATTAAGATTTAATGAGTAATGTTAATGTGTTTTTCCGATATTTTGGAATTTCTTGCCCGTTCTTCTCCATAGAGATCTACGTTTTTGAATGGGCAACTAGCTTCAACTTTCTGACTAACTGGTCGACTCTTTGACAATTCAAAAGTGCTTGTAAATGTTTTAATTGAAATAAATGCTTTGAGTTTTAATTTTAAACCAAAATAACAATATTTTAGTAGGTATCGCTTTCCAGTAAAAATAAATCGGAAGGACTACTTAGATAGTACTTCAACAGTACCAAGTTTCAAAGCTGTGTGAGTAGACAGAATAACTTAATAAGAACGGGTTCTGAATTAATTTATTTTGTTAAACCAAAGCCTTACTTATAACGTTGGTACTAGACTCAAATAAGCAAGTAGGTACAGACGCCAGCACATCAAGCTACCCGAAACTGTCAAATTTTCCCAATCAACCTTGAACCTAATGCTTTAGCGATAAAGTTGAAAATCTATTAATGAAATTTGACAGATTGTTGTAACTTGATGTACTGGCTGGCGTCTGTACGTATCTTCATGGAAAATAAGAAGCTTTATAATGTTATTGGGAAGAATCTACCTGTGTTAGCAACAACCTGATTTCTGGCGTCAAGTTACGAGGTTAGACGGCGATCGCTTTGTGTAACTCTATAATTTCCATTAACTATCAGGTGAAGAAACTCAATACCGGTAAAAGGAAATCTGTGGAAATTTTGTAGAGTAATGTGAGAAAAACATAAAATACAAAAACAATGCCATTTACAAAGTTATCCAGCGATAATTTAAAGGAATAGAACACCCAGTGGAACCATATATTACAAGGCTATCAGTGAATTGCATTGAGGCCGAATCATTTATTCACCGAGTCAGACCGAATGCTGAGAATTGATCTACGAAACGGAGGCGTGTGCAAAATCTAGCAATTTGCTTGTAAGGATCTCATCTACATACGATTGACTATGCAGCATCATTTAGGATATCAGTATGAAGATAATGACAATATTATGACTTAAATGAAAGTTTGACATGCGGACTGAAAATTATTGGTAGCATTAGAAAATTATCTAAGATTATATTACACTAGATCATACTTATTTCGAAATCCCTTATTTGGTTCTTAATTGACTAAGTAACTAAATATACAAAAAAAAAAACAATTTTAGGCCATCCAGAAACGTGCCCAGAAGACTGGTAGCATTGCCACGTTGAATAACAACCCTATTTTTTTGGCCAAAGAACGTGCCAGCCCTCTTGGTCACGTGAAGTGTCGACTTTCAAAAGTTCTTATTAAGAAATTTTGAAACAAGTAGGAAAACGAACAACCAAAACCATTAATGCTAAAATCAAATTTAACAACACTACACAATGTAATTACTTAAAATCAAAGTTTAAACTCGCTCACGAAGTCCGTAAAAGTCCTTCAAAGTTTCGGAGATCATTTACTTACAAGGAGGTACTTTACCTGGACACAAAGTGAAGCTGAAAGGTCTTGTAAACAAAACAGACAACGGCCAAGCAGACGGCAACCTACTTCAGGTCACGAAAGAATACCCAAAGGGAAAATGTAGCTGGGAAGGTCTGGACAAAGAGTTTGGTAGATTATTCGTTACACAATTGTCCCGCAAAAAAACAGGAACGTGCATTGAAATTGTAACAACCTTTGGCAGGCTGTGGCATGTTAAATACTGTTTGAGGGCTCTTTGAAATAAAAATGTGTATCATTTCAAAATATTACAATAATTTGTACTTAACTACAGTTTTCATAACAATTATAGACAATAAAATCTTTTTTCAATTTTATTTCGATTACTGTTTATTCATTACAACTTACAGGACAAAGAATGGAATATAATAATTAGGTCGACGATGTATTTTTCATTTCACTAAATAAAAAATTCATATTTTAATCCTCTTCACATTCACCTATTCATGTCGAGTAATTCGACAATGTAACAATAATGAAATTTTCGTATTCATGCACTACGCTGTAACAGGAATAACAGGATGCAAATACATCGACTAACTTAGTAAGATACAAGTACACCATAACTTTCGGATCACTCTTACGGGCGAAAAGTAGCGAAACATTCGATGTTATCCTTATCCTCCAAGACAACAAAGAAAAATATATCACATATACTATCTTTCGAAATAATATAACTTATAAAAAAACCATAACACCAACACAATCCGCATCTTGCGTGTAAACAAAAATTTCTCCACATTAAATATCTATATGGAAGTTTATGCAGTAACTTTATTTCCTTTAGGCTGCCGCCTGCCACCCATCCCCCAAAAAACCCTCCGCTTCAGTCGGAAGTCTCGATAATGTGATATGCGAAGCTCAAATACGCCTACCCTGTGTGCTTAAGGTTAAATATATTTTTGCTTTGTACAGCCCCTGACTTGTTTTGATGTTTGCTTAATATTTTCCATTTGTGGTAAACAACGGGAATAATAGTTTTAGTCACATCAAAATGTTGTCAAGCACCTTTTTGCTGCGTGTTACACGATCAAAGCTTTTTAGTTATAGCGTTATGTGACATATGTTTCATTTACGTTGTAAAAATGCTCTGAGCAAAGTGCTTTAATCCCAGTAATATAAATCCTTACATTTTTTTTTTCCTTTTTGGTAACTGAGCCGATGTCGACTATTCTGCCAGCGTCATGTAGAGACAGCAGCACAGCAAGATGAGCCATCGAACGTTGCACTTTGTGGTAGTTGGTAGCTGAAAAAACAAAACAAGTTTTGTTAGTTAACATGTTTTTTTTTACATAAATCTTTACATAATATAAAACAAAGTCACCGAAATGTCTGTACTCGCATAACTTCCGAATTACTGCACCAAATTGGATAATCCTTTTTTTTATGTTCGGTATTGCCAGGACAAAATTTGTAAGAAAGAAAACTTCGGAAATCCGAAAAAAAATTGCACCCGTGCGAAGCTGGGGCGCGCTAGTATAATAATATGTATATATCAAAATCGAATAAAGTTTCGCATATTATCTAACAGATAATCCCTTTTAGGTGCGCAGCCGTCTTAAATGAGATGATATTTATTCCTCTATGTAGATTTTTAAGACACTTTTACCCGTCAATGTTTGTTTTCTTTCTGTAATACCTAACTTTCAGTCATGCAAATTCAAGTTAGCATAAAACGGTTCCGTAAACTATGTATCCAAATGCTGAAAAGCACAAAACGTATGCTTTTTATTCAATTTCAAAGTTTCAAGTTGGAATCGGAATTTGATGACACCCGTTGCCTATATCCAAGTTTTTATCGTACCATAGAAAAGTATTCTATTACTCGAATGGAGCTTCATTCGAATGCATGCAGCGCCGTCTTCGGTGTAACGTAATATGCAACGTCGTCGCATCGTCGATATTCACTGTTTCACCTGCTTTACCATTCAGGACGACGAGCGCCCGATGCTGATACGATACTCAACTACACTTACTACTGCTTGCTGAAGACCCAGTAATGTGTGGTTAGATGCTACCGAACCTCACTTGCATATTAAACAGGGAATAGCATACAGTGGCGATGAAAGTTATTCGATTATACTCGTAATAATAAAATCCAATATGAGTACGTTGCTAACAGCACGTTTTTCGTAATGTAGAGCTTCGAGCAGAAGTGCCCCAAGCCTTACAAACAGCCTTTGTGTTACGCTTTATCAATATTCTCTGCACAGAATCTCCCTTCCTAGATTCATCGGCTTTTACACAAAATATCGATGGCCAGTGACCCGCACATTCAAGTTTTGTTTATAAAAATCTGAATTCTCACCACTCGACGCAAAAAATTTGTAAACGTTAATATTTCTTCATACAGACGGTAATGAGTCGGTAGAGAGTAAATTTTTCAGAAAAACGTTTGGCGTTGAAGAGGGAAAACGGCTGCGTGATTACTAATAAGAATTGGAGTAACTTCAAATTTCTTTTTTTTTTGAATAACAGGCTCTATTTCGAAACAAGTTGGTTTTAGAATTTACTTACACTTAAAAAATGTATTATAAAATGTAGGTAACCAACGAATATTTTTGTTTATTTTTTAATTTTTATAATCCTTCCGCACCTTTTCATAAAAATTGTAGCTTACCAATATACCTACTTGCGGTGATACTAAAGTGGATACTAACAAAATCCCACATAATACATCAAGTAATGCAGAAAACTTATAAATCTGTTTGCTAAACCCAACGTTCTCAGTTCTAACCCAAACGCCTAACAAGAACTCTATATTACGTACAAGTCTAAGCTGTACTACGTTCAAGACGGCGTGGTTGGCTGGCAAGTTTGTTCATCAACAAACTACTATTTCATAATACGGCAACAGTCTGGCTGAATACACAAATATAGCCGAGGAACAAGGAGTGAAAATGGCTACTTACATTCCATCCATTCCATCGGAACTTCCGAAAGTTAATAAGGTACACCTGGCTTAGGTTAACTCAGTCTACACCCTATTGTTGGGGTGTTATACACCCTATTCTTGGGGTGTTATGTAAATAAGGTATTTCGCTGTGATTTACGAGAGATTTTTTCTAAGTAACTCGGGTATCTTTATGTTTGTTCCGCGTGAAGTACATTTGATTTAGTGATAGTATAGAATGGCCGTCATAAAAAAGTATACTTTGAATTGTAATGCATTTATGAATTAATAATTTTAGGATTAGTTTCACAATTGCTAATAATTGTTTAAGTCTGAAACTAGTCGTGCAAACCAAAAGAATTTAACACATGAAAAACTTATGAGATAAACAAAAACACGTTAAAACCTGGAAAACTATCGTACATTTAATTTACACACACATGTTGACTCCTAGACATTGTGGGTTTCATACATTAAATAAATCTCGCAACTCACTTCACAAATGCTCCATAAAATTCGCTTTGACGCTTCAGCGCTGTTAATTAAAGAACAAACAATATTGCAGCGCTTTTGAAAGCTGCTTTAATATTTCGGCGAATAATGAATAGCTGTGATACCCGGCGTTAATTGAAAGAACATTTGATATACTGTGGCTCGATATGAAAATAAAAATGGAAATATGAAATACAATTTTCATAAATGTTTTTATGTGTTATCTAATATGGGCTGTGAAAATGGCTCATAAATGAAAATTGAAATAATAAATACAATGGAGATTATGAATATGGCGGACGTTATTGTGAACTATTTGTAGTCCCATTTTAATTGTGGTTTCAAGTTCGTTCTGATAAATAATAAATTGAATCGTGGTTAGGTCCTGGTAGGTATCAATATCAATTATATCATTAGACTGTGATATCTGAGTTTAGTTTTGGCATTTCTTCTCAGATTATTCAGATAGGAAATGTCGACCTGCATACCTATTCACAACCACTCGATACGCTTTTGTACCGTGTCGAACATCAACCAATATTACAGTAGGAATCCTCTAAACGCTGTTCACAAGTCCAAAACCCGAAAATTTTGTTAATTTAAATCAAACAGATGACCGCGATATTTCCGACAGCTGTTCGCTGTCGGGGGCAAGGCAAATCAGGTTGTCGAAATGTGTCATTTTCGATGCGGTAGCCCGTCAGATGGGTGCAGATAGCTATGTTGATCTAGTGTTTAAAATATGATTGACTTGTAAAAGTGTTTGTACAACCCTACTTACAGAAATAAAATCATTTATCAAACTGATATTGAATTCAAATAAGATGACCATGCAACATGGTGCCTACCAAACCGAAGTTTTCCCAAGATTCATAAACATTCTCATATTTTACCCTTTCATAAATAACAAATGTGACACACATATTGATATTCCCGACGTTATTTAAAAGGATCAACGAAAAGCAATACATTTTCATCAAGATAATTCAGTTTGTAGAAGTCAGCTGCTCTCTACTCGTTACTAAGCTCACCACGCATAATCTAATACTCTCGCGTAGTATGCGGCGTTGATCGCAAGTTTATTACAAGTCGGCCCACGACTGGGATACACGCTGCGTATAAACCACACGCTTTGCTAAAAAAAAATTATGAATTTTTGGCAATACATCGGATGTTAGTAATGGTTTTGTCTGCTACACGTACACACTACACCTACACCACGCTACACGTACAGTCAACAAAAGAGATAAGTATGCAGGATCGCCTGATATAGTTGAAGTTTAGTTAGAAACCGATGGATGTTCTCGACTGATGAGCTGTTTGTTTTCCATTAATAAAATTATTTTTTATTCGAGAACCTCCATCGGTTTCTTACTAAACTTCAACTATATTTTGACGATCCTGCATACTCTTCTCTCTCTCTTCTCTTTTCTCTGCTCTTTTGTTGACTGTACACGCTACATGTGAATGCTTCACGCTTTTATAATTATCGTGAATTTAACTAGCGCTAAATAAACTTACCTACCTGATATTTACGAAAATATTTATTTATCAAATAAAGATTTAGATTCACAATATCATATTGCTACGATAATCAAACTTTAAAAAGCAACAGCTCTTCACATCGTTGTTATTTAAATTTATTCCACAAACCACAAAAATTTCAAGCTGGTACAATAATCATGTTTAAAGATTCTGCATAAATATTATTTTACGTATAACGGTGATGGCATAAAATTATAATTACAGGCAATCATGTGACCATGCAGCTGTTAAATTATAACCTGGATGACAAATCACAACGTGATTGTCCAAAAATGTACGATTTATTGGTTATATTCATGCAATATATTGGTCATATTATGAATATTCACTTCACACAGAAATGCTGAAGTTCAAAGAGCATTACATCTGAATAAATATAATTATGAAATCAATAAAAAACTTCACAGAGAAGGAAACTTTTAACTCATCTGATTCGAGAGAAACTATGAGTATAACTCGATTTTTAACCGACTTCAAAAAAGGAGATTCTGTTTTCTACCCGTATGTATGTATGTATGATAATTCTTTCATTAATGTGATCTACATACTTTCAGGAAGGTTTTAGTATATTACACGTTAGGTAGTTATTCTTATGTACGAAGTTATATACATAAATGTACTGCATCTCCGGCATTTCTATGCGATTTTTGATGATTCTTCTAGGCGGTGTCTTCAATTCTTCAATGCACTAGTGTTAATTGAATTTGTGAGGGGTAGCTACAACTAAAAAGTAAAACATAAAAACTTTTTACAAAAAAAAACAACCGACTTCCGAAATTGAAACTATTTTTCACTTTGTAGCGTTTTTTTTTGGTCGTTTTTTTTTTTGGAAAAAAAATGTTCTCTAATGTAATCCTTCAATATGATCAGCCTGATCATACGAGTATCTTTCCTTTTCCTATCGTTTCCTTTACTGGTGGTCTTATTACTTACATTCAATTTCATTCACTTTCTTTTAAGACTTTCGCTCTGCATTTACCTATTGTTTTCTCCCAAATAATTTCTCTTTACTTCTTCTTTTGAAATAACATTTTATTAACCGGTTCGATTTTTACGCATCCTCATCCTAAAAGCAATAATTCCCATTTAAAATATGTTGATGTTGGTAACTCCATTTAACCACATTTATATTCGGAGCGTAACCTCGACATTGATCTATTCTTGCTTTACGACTATTGCTATAACTTACCATCTACTCTTCCAATGGATATCATCGGTAAACTCTACCACTTCACCGATTTTGGTACAACCAGAATTGTATAGTAACTTCATTTCAGTTAGTAGCCGTAAAGGAGGACAATGTTCATTTCATTCACGAGATCCCAGATCCTAAGTCACCTTTTGTGACTCCTTTGGGAAATGTTGTGAAGGTATATTCCAAGTCAAGTTACATGACAATTAGAATGGCATTCATCTTGGGATTCCAATCTCCCGACAAGTCGAATATCAAAATATATAATGATGTATATACTACTTATTATATAAACACTGAACACGTTATTGGATTGAGATGGAAAGATTGCCGCGTGATGTAGGTTGACATAACATGATAGATGATCCAAATCCTTTTTCGGAATGGAATATCGTCTACGGTCAATATTGGTTTTAAAAACGGCTGCGTCTGTGTGTTCCAGGCTTTGTCGGAGTCGCTCTTTTTATATGGTAATCGATTCAAGATGGTGCTGTTGTAGAAGTAAATCTGTGTTGAAAATATAAGCACATCGGCAGCAAGAAATCGGTTTTCGGATTAAAATAATGGACAAAATTCAACGTAATAAAGTAAGTTTCAAAAAATGGCTCTTCTCAAGACCCTCAAGCTCTAAAATAATTAAGTAAACGTAAATGTTCAAGTAGGCACTTCCATACGATATACAAAAACGTTAAGACGAAAACCGTTCGCCCAAAATTTGATTGTACTTATTACATAAGTGCGTTAGTGGGAGTAAGAGGCAAGGTGCTCTTAGCAAGTAATTTAATTAGCCCATAATAGGGAAACCTGGTGGTGATATTATTCTACCTTGTACTATACGTATACTCTCAGATATACAGGGTGACAGGGACATCGACACAAAAACCATTGTAACCATAAATTCAGCACATGATTCTAGATAACGTAGAAAGTTTTCATCAGTTATCAAAAAAAAAACAGCAGTTTCATAGAATAGTGCAATACCTAAATGCTGCCAAAATGTATGTGTTTTTTTTTAAATAAACGACGAACATTTTCAGCGCAGGGGTTTTCAGAATCATCTATTGAGTCCATGGTAACTCTGGATGCGATCCCTGCCACCCTGTATTTTATATTCTTAAGAGAGACTGATTCAGTGTCGCAGCCACTATTTGTTTAGGCTGCCTGCTCACTTATTTAATATGAACGAGTGTATTCAAATATCCAGTTGGGATTTGCTATACTCTATCTTATTACTTTGGTAGGCTTTCGTAATTTTATCTCAAGTATTGTGTGATATTAGTAGTCAACGAATTAGTGATTATAATAATATCGTCATATAAAGAGAAAAGATTGGATTTTTTGTATGTTTGTTTGTTACGCTTTCACGTTAAAACGGTTGAACAAATTTGGATGAAATTTGGCACATGGGTAGACCATGACCTGGATAAGAAAATCGGATATTTTTTATTCCGATATTCCGACGAAATCGACACTTACGCGGGTGAAACCGCAGGGCGCAGTTATATACTTAAGATTCTTTTAAGAATTCAGCGGTATTGTTTTCAAACTAATTTAACGATTTCCTTATTCTTTTGGTTTACAAATACATATAGTTTTTAATTCTATGAGAATGAAAATATTTTATCCAAGCCTAAAACGTTAAAATAATGTTAGACGGCGGTTACGCCTTCAAACATTATTTTAACAAGCAAAAGTAAATGTACTCTCATCAAGACACAAACGGCCGTGTTTATGACACGTTCATGACCAGAATTTTGTGCGAATGTTCATAAGAAGCGAAGATGGCCCCTCCTGACCCAGACCTTGGAAACCGAAACTTGCGAACTTCGCTCATAAAACTCAAATTGAAGGCTGAAAAAGAAAAAGTCTTACAAGAAATGTTTTAGGCCGATTTTGGCTGAAACCTTAGATAATACGGCGGAGATGAAAATTTACCAAATTCTGGGAAACTAAACTACATTTTTATGTCGGACCCTCATGTATTGAAAACATAAGTAGAACGAATGGAACCAAATCGAGGTAATGATTTTAGAAGATTGCGTAGTTATGTGCTTGGTAAAAAGGTAGGGACCGTGATTGGAATATATCTGACTTTGGGTTTCGTAATCGTAAGGAGGTTTATCAGGAGACCTCAGCATTTTAGTTTCAGAAACCACTGATCAAGGGATTTCTTTAAATCTTTCAAGTTCATAAAATTGCTAACACGTTTCGGCAAAGATGTTTACAGTAAAATCTGTATATATCATAAGTGTCATTTAAATAAAGAAGTGTTTATTTTAATTTTTCATGTGTTTAGTTTAACCACTTGAATGATAAAACCCATTCATGCTAGTTATAGGTAAATATAGATATTACTTTAACGTTAATTTATAACAAAATATTATGTAATAGGTATGGCGTAAAAGAGACATCATCTGCCTAGCCTTTTCCCAACTATGTTGGGGTCGGCTTCCAGTCTAACCAAATGCAGCTGAATACCAGTATTTTACATGGAGCGACTGCCTATCTGACCTCCACAACCCAGTTAAAAGATCCACGAATGACAGCCGGGACCAACCGCTTAACGTGCTTTCCGAGGCACGGAGGGGTTTCGGTATGTAAACCGCGGCAAGCGTAAAAGAGTCATCATTCTTATTTCTACTTCGCTAACTGTCGAAAACCAACAGTAACCAACAAATAAAAAACCTTTAGTCTGATTCGAAAAATTTAATTACGTACCCTTTTAACGCCAAATACACAATTCTCTTTACATAAATGGAATTAAATGGAAGCTGATAAAAAGGCAAAATCCAGTGCTTACATAAAACCCCCGATAGATGCATTGCAAGTTTAATGCAACAAAGATGTAGCGACCGTAACTAATGGAAGCACTCAGCGAGACACGGTAGTTGACAGGAATCAGAATGAATACGTACCTACTGCAGGCTGGCGAGCGCACTTCAAATAACCTAACTACTGTACGTCACAAAGGCCATTCAGAAGTATTTGCTGCCACTAATCTATGGAGGTGATTAGTGTTGGCAACGATAAGAGGCTTTCGCAGTTCCAGATTTAGATGATCATGGTTATGTGTAGCTTTATGTGCAGTAGTATGAGAGCTGCAGGTACTTACGAGTACTACGCGACATCGAGGTTGTAAGTGTAATTAATATGTTTAATTTTAACGTTCCTACTTGGGACATCATTGCACTAGTTCACCTGTAGGTAAAGTGGCCTCTAAAAGTTAGTTGACATTTTTCCACTTCAACTGTGATTGCACATTATGATTTAAAGAAAGAAAAAACAGGTACTCCTAAGGGATTACTTGATAATTTTTTTTCATGTCAAAGGTAGTTGAATTAGTCAATAAAAACGTTATAGGAGTTCAAATGACATGGCCGGATCCTGCCCTCAGAATACATAAATGTACAGTAATTATTAATATATGAAAATTAGTTCTTAAATATACTAAAATTAATCGCAACATTTCTCTAGACCAGGCGACAAAAAATGGCAAAAAAATATATGTGTTAATTGATTTTTTTGGTTTTTAGCAATGCATTACAAATTACATGAGCGTTTGGATACATGCTTAAGACAAACACTGTATCTGCAGCACGCTTGAAGGTTAGACTAAATTAAAAAAACACCCACGACTGCCAGAATCGTATTGCTAAAGTAAATACCTATAAAAGTCAACGTTTTCACGATTATCGCAGACATCATGTTCCGGCCGTGTCCTTTGGATCACTAGAATTTTAAATCATAATGTGGTGTGTCACCGCTGAAGTGTAAAAATGTGAACTAACTTTTGGAGGCGACTGTATATCGAAAGTTATTAGCTTACAGCATTATACTTTTCACGTTAGGTTATAAAACTCTCAGTAGGGTGAAGAACATAACGTGCGCATAAGTTATGCTCTCCTAGGTGACGTTTTAATATTAAGAAGTACAGCGCGCAGCGGTGCTATTCTGTAAAAAGGTCACCGTGATAACTAAGGTGAAGTGAGCTTAAAGTGAGCTGTCATTCCACCTGATGCTAGGGATTGACACCATTGACAGCTCACTTTAAGCTCACTTCACCTACGTTTTCACGGTGAGATTTTTACAGAATAGCATTAAAGAAAGAAAAAGTATTTATTGCGACTCGTATAGGAAGATTACAAATTACACTAAACACAGTAAAAAATAAATAAAAATCCAAGCTTTATAAAAAAAAAGTAATAAAAAGAAAAATGGAACAGAAAGTCCTATACGACGCCAAAAGGCTCCTATCTCAGCTTGATGCTGCAACATTTAAAAAATAAATGTCCCAGCGCTGGTATTCTGATAGGGCCCGCTGTGACTACTGGTATTACTTTATGATAACTCCTTGTTCTCACAAACTGCCTATAAAAAAAAAACAAAGTATTTCTTACAAAATTCGTAAGATACCTTTTTTTGAGAATAAAAAGGCAAAAATTACGTCCAACAATATCATCCCCTTTGCCCTTATTACCTGTGTTTTCAAAGAACCGGTGATTTGAAGGGCACGCGTTTAATCTAATCTTCTTAATATCTACTTCACTCAACCAGGTACCTGTCAGAGTATGAAGCCGGCAAAATTATGACAAAAATAAACTTTATACGCATACAAAATGTGAAGAACGCTTCATTTGTACCTAAAGGGACCTTAGGTATCTAAAGTTTATTATATAACGGCGCAGACCTTTACCTGAAAAGATCATCGTATTAATGATTCAGCAGCTTTAATATCATCAAGAATGTGCCGGAATATAGGATGGAATATAGCAGTTCTGATATCATCTCTGTCATCAGAAGACATCCATGCGACATTGCTAGTGTCAGTAATCAGCAATTTTCAATCTTATCCAACCTCTTCGGTGATTCCAATAACTTCGTCACAAATTTTTTATATATGCGGTGGCTATCGTTCAAAATAAAAATTTATATCAGAAACTTTTCCCAACTAAGTATATTGGGGTCGGCGTCCAGTCTCACCGGATGCAGCTGAATACCAATATTTTAAAAGAAGCGACAAACAAAAATGCGGTTAGAAATTAATATCAGGAACTATAATTGGAAAACAAAACAGTCACTAGTGAATCTTGATTTCTCGTCAGCTAACCACTGCTGTAATAAGATTCATAACAAGTTGAACTACTGCAAGTTTAGGTACCCATTAAAACTGAAATACCCAATATTACTTGCCCATCAATAGCAACGTCTAAACATTATGTCAAATTTTAAAAACCTTTAATTTAAAATGTTGCCAAGAGTTTTTAAAACCGTAGGTACCCGTAGCAGCATATCCCATTACAGGAATTGATTGACACTTCATTTAGCGAGACCCGGATCAACCGTTTTAGAGAAAATTGCCAAAACTTTTATAACAAACGAAGTCTGTTTCTAGAAAGGATATAAAGTCTCTTCATTCTTATCATTTTTAAATATGACAATCGTTTATTTCAAAGACCCTTGAATACCTTTCACAAAGTTTGCGTATTTTTTGTTTGTCTTAAAAGTTGGTGAAACAAAAAGCCTGTCTACATTGTTTTACTTTGAAATTGCCGTTTGTCTGATTGCTGTTATGGATTAATCGTCTTTTTAATAGAGTTTTAAATCCGGTTTTGTTAAAATTACGAGTTTTTCAACTTGAAAGCCACCTCAAAAGAAACGGAACCGAAGATAATCAATTTTAATAGACAGCGCTAACGGATTATTCTAGGTGTCTGCGTCTAAAACAATTCTTCAACTGTTTGCAGATGCAGCGAAAACTTTAGTCATTTTAAAATCTGAAAGCGATTCAATCATACTTTCCTTCCGGAGCGACTGGCGTCACGTATTCTTGAATAACCTTTAAAGTTATCTTTTACGAGGACTATTTCCCGAAGCCAAAAGATACTCCAATGAGATTAGTTTAATGAAACCGTACGTCGAATGTGGTGCATGCGGCTGGCAGTTGAATTAGTATGCAATTTTCCATATTTTGAGCATATTTAATCCTGTTACCTACAGCTGCAGCTTTTCTGTTTAAATAGGCAGATGATTTGATGCACGGCACATTTTATTTATAAGTAAAATATTGAAAATGAAATATAATATATTGTTTTGATAAATATGGTTAGTAGAACTCGACACTAATGAGAATACTTTTATAAACAATTTATGTATCTATGCATATAACTTTTTGATATCGTGATGTAGAATTGTAGATATATAAGCCACAGTTTCTGAGAGGGTAGGTAATTCCAGTGTTATGTATCTCTAAAAACAGTGTGCGGTAGTATCTCCCTAACAATGACATATCCCACTATTACCGACGACGTCTGTATTTTTATGTTGCAGCGTCCTGATGGCACGGTACTCCATTTTTGTCACCCTCAGCACAGCTGAAGTGGATTTGAAGTGGCGTGCTGCAAACCATCCGTTTTTATGCTGAAAACATTTTTCGACACTTCAGTTTTCGTATTTTTCGAATTTGTTACCGAAAGGTATCATGACCGTTTTAAGTAGGTGCAGCTTTATAATGAACATAGTTGTTTTGTGAGTTAAATTAACATTGCGTCATACTGTCATAGTGTTTATATAATAATGCAGTATTACAATAAAACAGTGGGTACCATCACCAGTTTCACTAAATGAATAACGTCTTTAATTATATAATTACAGTACTCTTACGAGACGACTCCGCCTTTTTTTTAACACAACGCGCCGTCGACCGTCTCCGGTGGCCGAGAATCGGCTGTCGATTCCCGACGCCCAGGGCGTCTCCTGCGGCGACTAGGGCCGTGAGGGCGCAAAGATTACCTCTCCCTCACGCGCTCCGCCTCCTCTTTCGAGAGCATTACTGCTTTGCAGACGACTCCGCCTTGGAGTGTAAATGTGGTGCTGTTCCACAAACGATGCGTATCCTGTCAGCTACACGTTACAGGAACTGAAAGCTGGTGATGGCGCGAAACAAGTAGCCGAATTCTGGGCCGAATGGCATTTAGATTGCTATCGACACGCTAAGAAGAAGTACTCTTCATACATATTGGAGTTAATGAAATAAAAAACGATTACCACCACCACACGAACTCCTCATTGTTTATTTTTTTACCACTTCAAGGTCTTTATAATTTTTATCTAAACTCTTTTGTTCATCATCATCATCATGTCAGCCGAAAGACGTCCACTGCTAGACATAGGCCTCCCCCAAGCACTTCCACTACGACCGGTTTTGTGCTTCTCGCATCCAACGAGTTCCTGCAGCCTTCACAAGGTCGTCAGACTCTTTTTTTAGTCTCTACTAAATTGTATAAAAGAAAACCACCTCACCTTAAAGTTCAAACCTACTACAATATCTATGCCAAATAAAAGAAAGAAAAAAAGAGAATCAAATTATTCTGCCCAAACATTTGGAAGTGGATCACATTATTTTTATAACATTACCAAAGATTTAATCCAAATCGTTCGCACAAAAGAGGCACAAAAACGTGGAAAGAAATTGGAAAGTTTTCTTACGTCTTCCGCACTCATACATAATACATACAATTCTTAAACGTAAAAACTTAGGTAAGTACCGGAGGTAGCAGAAGTACTTTCGAGGCAGTTTATTGTTATATAGAAATACTCAAGAAACCCGTGACTCCGCCTGAGCTAAAAGTTTTGAGTTTTGTGGTTCTGTGAACAGGAAAAAAATATGTATGTTGTGAAACCAAACGTTGGATTGTTCAACGTAGTTCTGAGAAACTCGGAAACTGGCGAATTATAAGCAATTTGTAGGTCAACACTTACAAAAAAAATGAAATGTGCCTCAACGTGACGCGTCCTTGAAATTTCATGGTTTGGCTCCTTTATCATTCGATTATATGAGCATTGCCAATACTTTTCGTCTAGTAAATGAAATCACTAGATAGGAACTATTTGAGTTACACACAATAAAAACTTATAGAATTGTATATATTAAGTATATAGAATTGTATATAATACATAAAATAGTTTAAATTTACCTACTATATATAAAACACAGCTATTCCTTTTCTTTGTGTAATACGTCAACACACAGTGGTATTTCTCGATAAATAGCTGCCGTTCAATTTAATTCAAGGGTCACTAGATCGTCGCTTGACATAGGGTCCACTCAGACTGGCAACTTTATTACAACTACGCAGCCACAAAAACTGTTCAAAGAAATAGTTTCAATAAGATTTTTCAGCAGTACTTTACAGTGATCTATAAATCTTATAAAACAAAGTCGCTTTTCGTGTCTGGTGTGTGACCATGTTTTTTGTCTAAACTGCTCAACAGTTTTTGATGCGGATTTCACCATGATTTAGAGAATTTATGGCGGAAAGTTAAAGTATAATACATTAATACTAAAGTTACATACAACATGCCGCTTTAATGGCGAAATTAATTTAACACACGTCATACGGTTTTGCGTTTTCATTTTATGAACTTTCATATTTTAAAATTGAACATAGCATCTTAGAGCAACCTGTACTTAAAGAACTATAGCGCAGGGGTCATTTGCCGGGGTCACGGATCATAACATCGCATCAATGAAATTAAAATGAATGCCGTGCAAAGAATAAGCGAAATTGAAGGAAAGAGAGAGAGCCTTAGCAAGAGGTGCAGGCGGTAGTTTTTAAATTACGAATTATTTTATCCTAACTAATATTATAAATGCAAAAGTAAGTTTGTTTGTTACCTTTTCACGCCTAAACCACTGAACCTATTTTCAACTTTATTCCTAAAGCATAAAGTTCAATGTTGACTGGGAATATTTGACAGTTTCGGGTAGCTTGATGTGCTGGCGTCTGTACCATAAAATCTACCTCCATTTTACCTGAAAGATGTCGGAAGCAAAGTTGTACCTTCTATTAGCCCAACAACACGTAGTTACCGAAACTGTCTACCTATCACTCACCGCCCACGCTGCGTGTCCGTAATTTGCACAACAAATATGCCTTACTAGTGTAATTATATCTACATTCGGTATTTAGAATACATACGGAACAGAAAATATGTTTATTTTTACTGCCCGTGGAAGAGATCGTTTACATTTTATATTAGTACAAACTTCTTTTAAATTAAAGTATTTTCGTTTACGTTTGAGCTGACGATATCAAAGTAACGAGCGGATGGATGACACTGTTTCTACGACGTAGCAATCGTTTGCTTCGAGACGTAGCAAAACTGCAATTTTACTACATAATCAGCCTATAATGTTCCCACTGCTGGGACACAGGCCTTCTTTCTCAGTGAGAGGGAGTGGGCCGTAATCCACCACGCGGGCCCAGTGCGGGTTGGCAGATGTCACATGTCTTCGAATTTTTGGTTCTAGGACATGCCGGTTTCCTCACGATGTTTTCCTTCACCGTTTTGAGAGCAGTGGTGATGATATAATTTACACAAAGTAAAGCGCCTGTCTGGATTCGAACCTACGACCTACAACTCGTAAGTCGCGGCAGTTACCACTTGGCCACCACTGCTCTTACTGCAATTTTACTAGTTAAAGATCAATGATATCGGTAGTGACTATTTTAAGTTAGGTATAACTTATAATAGTCACTAGTTCACACCAATGGCAATGTAGCTACGACGTAGCAATTGTGATCTGCATCACGACTGCTACGCCGTAGCAGCAGTGTATTATGGCTACGCTGCAACTAAGCTACCCTTTCGGAGTCAATTTTCAGATTAATTTAACTTTTGATTTTTTGAAGTGTCCTTTATCGCATACGCTTAAAATCGCGGCAACAGCTTGATCATTTCAACGACAAAGCGATCGCCAATATATCGCCCGTCTGAACTCGTTTTCCGGGCTATTTTGCACAAATTCCCACAAAAGCGACGGGTCAGCACGCGATTATCGACGCAAGGCGGACAATGCCGTGAATAATTATTCAATTTGTTTCCCTTACAATGACGCCGTCAACCAGCATGTTAGGCTCTCGTTTTACTGGAAACTTTCTTCTTGAAATTAAATTTTATTCGAACAATTTTATGGACACTGCATCCGGTGACAGTGCACAGAGTGGTTGCTTGATACTCGGAGCCTTTCAGTTTTTTCCCTCCTCTACCTTTTTGTTTTCTCTTTTTCTCTTGCAATTGCATTGCTAATGTATCTTTAGCTAGGAGCAAAAATTTCTTTTTCAGCATATAATTTTCCTCACGTCCCAGCCACCGCGGGAGACGCTCCGGGCGTCGGGAGCCGCGTGACAACTCCCGGCCACCGTAGGCGCGGGCCTGCGGACGGAGAGTAATGGGTAGCTCACCGTCCGATCAGGCCCGTGCCGGACGGCGCGTATGTGTTCCACGCGCGCCTCATAGAGATGTCAGCATAAAGGAAGGGGCCCGCTAGGGCCGAAGCCTGCCGGGGTAGCGGGATCGTCCGAAAGGGTTACCGCTGCCCCGGAACATAAAGGGCTAAGGAAGGAACACGGGTGGGTTTTAGTCAGTAAGAGTCTGACACTCCCTTCCGCTCCACCCAGAGCGGGATTTCACATCAAAAAAAAAAAAACATATAATTTTGCCACTGATTTGACACAGACTTCTTGTCATTTATCAAATTTTAATTTCAGTCGACAGCATCCAACGGTTTCTTACTAAACTTCAACTATATCCGACGATCCTGTGTACTTATCTCTTTTGTTGACTGTACTTATCAGTATTTCATATTTATACAGGGTCAGATTAAATTAGCTAGTGAAACTCTGCAGACGTGATGGGTATCGATATCTAAACAAGATAAAATAAAAATATAAAATATTTAATGTTCTTTTTTGAGGGTTAACGACCGCGGGGAGTGTTGTTACTCGAAGTACGAGTTGAAGAAATCTGTTTTCTTTGTTTTACCGTGTTTAGATATCGATACTTCTGTGAAGTTTACCCAAAAAAACTGATATTTCAAATGACTACACTAACTGCGGTCGATGACCCCACAAAAATATCTTCAATATAATTTCTTTTTTGTTTTATCGATACCCATCACGTCTGCAGAGTTTAACTAGCTAATTTATTTTGACCCTGTATAATAACTATAGCTAATGCCCACCATGCGTTGCAATGCCTTTTTCTTCTGTGTTGGGACTTGTGTTTCACACCATAAAATTCGTTTATTTTATTTCATAAAGCCAAAATATCAATATTATCCAAATTGGAAACTGACAATTTTGACAGTAAAATGTATTATATTATTGAATTAATACTAAAAATAACAAAATTAAATCCTAACTTAACTAAAGCTATACAGAAACTAAAATATAGCGTTGAAAAATTCATCCGCATCGCTGTCGACTGGTACCTAATGTACCCAAGAGACTGGCGACATTACCACGTTGTATGGCAATGCTAAGCCTTTGTTCAAGGTAAAAGCCAGCCCTTGGGTCACGGGAAGTGTCAACCAGCCGTTTCGAAATTGACAGTAAAATGTTTCCATGCTAAAAGAAGAAAATAATTCGTGGACAGCTTTCGTCGGCCAAACTCTGCTTATTACGCTATCTTTTACACAAGACACAAAGCACAATAAAACAATGATGACTGGCCTGTCGAGTCGAAGGCGTTTAATTTGTTATTATTCAAATTCCATTAATTAATTCACTACAGACCCGAATGGAATGCTTTTTAATTAGGACGTCCCCTCGCTTAGGAGCAAAACGTGGATCGTTTGACCTCAGGCCAGCGATACACCTGCCAAAAATCACGTCGCGTAATTCGGCGCAGGAATATACGCTTTGACGTATCCAGTGTTCTAAGTACTGTTTATTTTATTTTGTTACCTATAGTACCAATCATTGGTTTCCGTACGTACTTTGCGGGTTACCACAACAAATCAGCGCTGTGGTGTGAGTCCCCCATAGCACAGCATTATGCTGTGTGGAAGCCTTATTGTCGCAGTCATGACGTGCAGCTGTCGACTATTTCTGTTTTGTACTAGTGTTTTTATTTTTTTTATTTAATTATGTAACTACAAATTTACGTTTTCGGATGTTTCCTTTACTTGTGCTACATGGCATTGCTTCTTGCCAAATTTCATGATTCTATGTCAACGGGAAATACCCAATAGGTTTTGATTTCTGAACATAAACGCCCGTATCTTTTGATTGCGTTGACTTAGAAATTTGATTCTGCACTGCTTTAAGGGATTGCAGCCTTGAGTATTTGATATTAATTTCAACTTGATAACTCCACGAGTGCCTGAGAAAAAGCGTCTTGACAGACGGACAGACAGACGGACAATGAAGTAAACTTTAAGGGTTCCGTTTTTCCTTTTGAGGTACGGAACCCTAAAAACGTTACAAACGTAAGCTGAATTTCCGTTGCGTAATTTTGGCCCGTGTATTCACCAGTTTAATTACTCAACAAGTGATTGTTTGCTATCATATACCGGCTGAATGACTTCCATAGAAGTCTATAGCGATTGTCTATATCCCTTGGGGCTGCTTGAAATGCTACAAGATCCAGACAGATACTCCCAAGTCCCAATAGCTTTGGTGTGTAGGTACTACACTAGACCAATTGGAGCGCTATGTTGCCACCGCACCGCTTGATTGATGTTTAATTACTCGCGCGCATATGCAATGCAATCCTACGTGGAATCAGTGATACGCCGATAAACATTAATCAATATCAATTACATTAGCAAATATATCAATAAGTACCTTTTAAACATATAACCGTAAAGCTAAACTTAAATAACTCTAGCATAGGTCGACTTTATAATAGTCAGATAACTTTTTATAACGCTAAACATCACGACTGTATTCACTAACTAAAGGGTTAGACGGAGGTACACCCACATTTCGCCAGTTATGTTTAAGCCCCATGTAATAGGGGGCGAGCCTATTCCATCAAACGAGCATGAATACAGACTCCGGGCTGCTGCAGAGAAATTCCACATGGGAAAACACAATAACAGTTTTCCCGACCCGGGAATAGAACCCAAGAACTCATGCTCAGCAGTGGCGCTTGCGATCAATAGACCAATGAGGCAGTTCCTCTAAATAATTAATAGGTTTGACGTATAGAGTCTATATGGGGTTCCCTCTATCTGGCAGAATCTTGATGCTCCGAAATTTATTTGGCATAACACACTTGGCATAATCTTCTTATATAATTATTGTTTGGCCGAATGTGTATATGTGCGAATTTACAATGGCATACTTTTAAGATGGCAGAATTTTATTTGGCACAATTACCTATGGCAAAGTGAAAATTCCGCATAATTTCGTTTAGCGTAACATTTATTTAGAGCGACGATTATTTGGTACAATTTCACTTGGCATACTATGAAGATGGAAGAATTTCATTTGGAATAATTTTATTAGGCATATTGCCATTTGTATAAAATAGCATTTTGAACCTTAATTAAAATTAAAATATTGTCTTTTTAAATAGTTAATAATGTTGTGCTACAAAAGTTAGTGACAGAAACGAATCGCTGCAAAACCGAGTCCACGTAGTCTTGTCTGCCCTACCCCTAGAGTGTAATTTAAGCGCGCGTAGGCGCGGAGGGGCGAGGCGGCCCGCGAGCTGAGGAGCAGGTGGGTGTAACTCTCGCCGCCGCGGCTGAGGCCGAAGCTGCGATGGTAAGCGTTAAAACCATCAGCGACGATAAGCTCGCGTGGGACCGCCGGAGCCGTGACAGAAACCATGCCTGCTGCATGTTGCATGCATGATATATGCTTGTTTGCATGTTTCCATGCTGCATGCATGGTGTATGCTTGTTTGCATGCTTCGTACAGGGAAATAAAAACCACATATTATGTTCACAATCAAGTGTTTTATTGAGTGATAATTTATGATAGATGAGTCTTTCAATTATTATGGATATGAAATGTATGCCAAAAGATGATTCTAACTGTAAACTTTCTGAGATATGATAATTCTGCCTTTTAATGACTATCAATATGAAATGTATGCCAAAAGACGATTCTGACTGTGAACTTTCTGCGATATGATGGTTCTACTTTTTAATTATTATGGATAATTATGAAACTTATGCCTAAAGATGATTTCTAACTTACAAAATTATGAGTTTTGAATGTATGATAAATGAGTGTTTTCTTATCGATTTTCTGCGAAATGAAGTTTATGCTATCCGCTGTTATGCAAAATAATATTATGACATAATAAGTTCTGCTGTAAAGGGTGGACACAATCTATAGAGGCATGAGGAACAGGGTGTAAAGCTCACTCATACTCTATAGAAATGGGAGGATCCTCCGACCAGACGGGTGTTGTGTCTGGCGGACAACTGCCCGATGATTCATGTCGGGCCGTTGTATCTATGCTAGTTGCGCGGTAAACTCTGCTTGCGAGATGCATGATGACGTGTTGTTCGTATGTGGCGTTGTAGATACCGCTACAAATCTATACAAAAAATTTAATTCACCGTTAAAAGTCAACAGACGATTGAAAAGTTACGGTGACAATTTGACAGGGCCGTCAAAAAGGGTGTATTTAATAGATTGGTCTACTTCGATAATATTACTTTCCTTGTAACTTATTAATTTATACAGCCATTTGCAATTAGATCAGCAATGTCAATTTAAAAATTCCCTGCTACATGGACCGACCTTTAAATGGTGGCTGGGACAGACTGGATGCGGAAGGCAAAGGACGGCGTTGTGACGCAGATTGGGAGAGGCCTATTCCGAGCAGTGGACTGTAATAAGCTGAGTAGATGTATAAATGTAACTGTTTTCGCTATTCATTCCAGTCTCGGATAGAAAGACGATGGTATATTCTTTTCCGGGTGTACATTTAATACAATTTTTCGAACTATTGAGTCGAAACATCTCGTTTTAGAAATGTCCTGAATTGAAAATGAAAAGGACTATGGAAAATATCGCCTTGGAATTCTTCTACCGACTTGGTTCGGAATTTTATTCAAATCGGATTTTTATTGAATTCTGTGGTCTGTTCTCAATACACAATATTAAATAAATGTGTTCTATCAATTACACCGTGTTTCTATGAAATGAAACTTAAGGTGCTTAGAATTTATTTGCTTTATTCATGTTAAGGTGCTTATAATTTATTTGCTTTCTTCTCGAATATATCGCTAAAACTGCCAAAAACATCTCCTCAAGCATGTTATTAATACTCACTTCATTGTCTAAATAATACAGTTCTGCGCAAACAAGGAAAAACTGGAGAATCATGACAAATGCCCGGACAAATTGTAGGAGCCGTTGAAAAAGTGAAGCCACCAAAGATTAATGAGAGCCAATAAGGAAGCCTTTGTGCCTTTGCATTTCATTAGGAGAGGTTCGATCGTCATTGTGGCAATTTGCTGGTTAACCAGTTAATATAATGTACCCCTATGATGCATGCCTGTAACGTGTGCAGTTAAGTGGACTGCAATTAGGACCATATTTTCGGTAGGCATGTATATTCTCGAACCTCTTAAAATTTCCATTTTGCGCTCCTAAAAATAATATTATTGAACACTCTAATAAAATGATAGCGCCTCTTTTTGTGAATCTCCAATAATTACCATGTTGGGTGCCCTAAAAAATATTAAGTGCCGAAGTAACTGCGACTAACTTGGATGTAGCGCGGTTGCTAACCTTTTTTTTAACTTTGCGAAATGCTCATGCATTCTGCACTACCACAGGGAGATAGTGCAGTTAAGTGGGACTCTAACCCACTAAAAGCCCGTCACCGGACCCTCCTCTGGGGATTATTCGCCATCACCGGCGCATCAGAACACATAGCAAGCCATGACCACCCCAGGGACTAAACCAGCAGCCTTGGTCCCCCTGCGACGGGTCAGGTCATTGGCCCCGCCACCTGCCAATTTTCGGCCGCAGAGGATGCAGGAGGACGCAGGAGGAGGAAAAATCCTCATAGATGTCCGCCGCCCTGGGGGCGGGGGGGGGGCGGCGTCGGTTGCTAACCTAACCCATTTGCTCGGGGTACCCTAGCTTAGTTACTGCGATCAACTGTGAGAAATGGCCAGAAAATTAAAAAGAGGCTCAATTATTAAAAAAAGTGAGCATCATTAGAGCGCAAGATTTTTTTAGAGGTTCTTTAATTTAAAAAACGTGTCGATCATTAGATGATCAATATGTATTTTGAGGGTGAGTTAAATATTTCCCTTTTCGGTGTAAGAGACAATACGTTGTGCTGGTTGAATTAATCAGAGTCAAAAGTTATCTCGAAACTTTGTGATTGCGTTGTGATTGTGAGTTCTGGTTCTTGAACTATTTCGATGGCAGCTTTAAGCAAAATATTATACTGAATAAAAGAACATAACACATCAAATAAAGAACGTGGTAAGGTAAAGTACGCGGCCGTTTAAAAGGCATTCGACTTAAAGAAAGTAACGTATATTAGCGACACAGACAGAAGCTCTACAAACCCAAACTTTTTCTAAAACAACGGAACTTTTCTTAAGGGCTGCAGTGTAATCTACATTAATATAAAACCAGCCTATTATTGTCCCACTGCTGGGCAAACGCCTCTTCTCATACAGTGACGGCACGAGCATTGATCACCACGCTTGCTCAAGACTGGTTGGCAATTATACACTCGTATACAGGATGAAATTTTATTCACCGTTTTTCTTGACAATTCAAAAGTGCCTGTAAATGGTTTAATTGAAATAAATGCTTTGAGTTTGAGTTTGAGTTTGAGTTCTCTTAAGGGGTCATTGTACTCATCATTACAAACAACTTTTACTATGGAACCAAACATGAAATCGCGAAAAAAAAATCTGCTGTTCCCTACATTTCGACGAGTTATGCGAACATAAAAACAGCTGATTTTTTTTTCACGATATCAGGTTTGGTCCCATAGTAAAAGTTGTTCATAATGATGAGTACAATGACCCCTTAAGAGGAAAACGGTGATTAAAACTTCACCCTGTATAATTATATAAGTCCAAGTTTCCTCACGATGTTTGCCTTCACCGACATCGATACCAATCTACAAGATTAAGAAAAAAGTTGAATGAACAAAAACAAAAGACACAACTTATAAAAACAAATTCATGTTCCTCTCTTCAACGAAAAGAACACAACCAATTTTGATACCCAAAAGGCATAAACAGTGTGTTATTATAGAACGCTTCCCGCACCTAAGTGGAGACGTTACGCTCTCGTACGATACGATACGGTATCGTGCGAGAGCACGTCAATATTACGTACGGGGGAAACGGAAGTTTAAGTGGTCCCGCGAGATCAGACACTTCATACGTTCAATTGCATATGAATGAGCTTCGATGGCTCGGTAAATAAACCACTTGTTTCTGTCAACAACGTTTGTTTCTTTTTTAAATTGTGTTATGTGTTGTTCGTTTTTATTATTGTTTCATTTTATTTGGGAAAATAAACGGTTACACATTACAGTATTACACAAAATTTGAGCTACAGAATGAGTAAATGACATTTTGCACAAATTATAAAGACAGGTTATAAGACTAATCTTTACATACATAGTATAAAACAAAGTCGCTCCCGCTCCCTGTAAGCTACGAATCTTTTAAACTACGAAACGGGATTCAAGAGGAAGGTTTATATGTAAACTATAAACTAGGTTTGGTTGAAACTAGTTTTAAGTAAAGCTTGAATTTTGAGTAAGGTTCTGTGATACGGTCTTTAGTACCTAGTATCTGTGCTTGAAATGGTAGGGATCAGAATAGAGTAATTTACTATGCGTAAAATGAATCTATATCTTTGGTTTCATGTTTAATTTTATTTGTAAATTCCTGAATGAATAAACATAACAATGTCGGCGCTTGTATTCTGTATTAAAATCAATATTTTTAGTTATAATTCTATACTGGACGGTGTTGGTGAATAGCTGTACCCGATACCTACAATACTAGCTGTATAACTAAATATGTTATGTAGGTACCGCATCTATATTAATTAACATACAGATATTAACTGCGAATTAATTGCCACAAAGCGAATCGCTCTTCTAAAACGTATCCGTATTAGCATTTTGAAACGCTATCCGGATTGCATCAATTGACAATAATTATTCAAACTCAAAGGGAACAATTTGGCTTAACCAAACTATACAGGGTGTGTCGTAATTAATGGATAACCTCTTAAGGGGTCATTGTACTTATTATTACGAACAACTTTTACAACGGCACCAAACATGAAATCGCGAAAAAAAATCTGCTGGTCCATACGTTTATGTTCGATTTTTTTTTTTTTTTTGTTTAGCCTATACTGTCCCACTGCTGGGCAAAGGCCTCCCCCAAGTCCTTCCAGGAACTCCTTTCCCGCGCCACCTCAAACCAGCCCTCGCGGTACGCGTCCAGGTCATCTCGCCACCGCTTTCTGGGCCGACCTCGGCGGCGCCGTCCATCTTCAGGCACCCATTGTGTAGAAATTTTTGCCCAGCGGTCATCCTGCATGCGGCTGATGTGACATGCCCAGTCCCACTTGAGCCTGGCAGCTTTCTTGCCTACGTCTGTTATACCCGTTTTAGAGCGCAGCATGGTGTTCCGAATTTTGTCCTGTCTTTTTACACCCAGGATGCTGCGCTCCATCGCTCTTTGGCAAACGCCAAGGCGGAACTTTTACGACTCGGTGAGCGACCAGGTCTGAGCACCATAGGTTAGGATGGGCAGGATACACATGTCGATAAGTTTGCGCTTCAGGGAGATCGGCAGATCACCCTTCATTAGCGTCTTCATGGACCAGTAGCTTTTCCAGGCGTTTTCAATTCGGCGATCGATTTCCCTTTCCTGCCTGTTTTCGAAAGAAACTAACTGGCCCAGATAGATATACTCATCGACATAATGTATTTCCTGCCCATCTACCTCGACCCTACGCTTGGTGCTGTTAGTCATAAGTTGGGTTTTAGACCGATTCATCGCAAGTCCCACCTTGAAGCTAGCCGTGCTCAGTTCTTGGAGCATGATCTGAAGTTCTTGAGCTGTGGGGGCAAAAAGGACTATGTCGTCGGCCAAACGGAGGTTTGTCAGCCTCTTCTTGCCGACGTCAATGCCCTTGGTCTTCCATGAGGCTGCCAGTGACTTAAATATCCCCTCAAGTGTGCTTGTAAACAATTTGGGAGAGAGTGGGTCACCCTGCTTAACACCTTTTTGTATTTTGAATGAAGGTCCAGCAGTATTGAGTTTAATGTTTGCGGAGCTATTGGTGTAAATGTTTTTTAAGAGATCGATGTATAGCTTTTCGAGTTCCTGGTGTTCTAGGGATGTGAAGATTTCTGAGTGCTTAATACTATCGAAGGCTTTTGTGTAATCTACGAAGGCTAGATACAGTGGTTTATTAAATTCTGTGTATTTTTCAAGAGTCTGGTTTAGTGTTTGAAGGTGGTCGGTTGTAGAAAAACTTGGGCGAAATCCGGCTTGCTCTGGTGGCTGGTGTTTGTCCAGTTTCCCGTCTATGCGATTGTGTATCACCTTAATAAAAGCTTTATATATATGAGATGTTAGACTTATTGGGCGGTAGTTTCCGATATCGCTTTTATCACCTTTTTTATGCAGAAGAACTATATTTGAATGGCACATTGAAATAGGTACTTTTCCTGTTGTCAGTATTGTATTAAAAAGGTTGGTAAGGTGAGGCAACAATGTGGGAGAGCCAATTTTTAACGCTTCGGTAGTGAGTCCATCCTCTCCAGGACTTCTGTTGTAGCGCATAGTAGTAAGTGCTTTGTGCACTTCATAGCCACTTATTAAAGGAATGGAATCTGGGAGACTGTATTCTGTGCTGATCGGGGGTGGTGAGTCATCTGAATATAATGATTCATAGAATTGGGTCGCTATTTCCATGATTTTTTGTCTACTGTGGTGTTTTATTCCGTCATTGTCTTTGAGACTATGTTCGAATAACTCGTCAAAATGTACTGAAATCTTTTGATTATTTTTTTGCGATTTCAGGTTTGGTCCCATAGTAATAGTTGTTCATAATGATAATACAATGACCCCTTAAGAGCTTATCCGTTAATTACGACACACCCTGTATACTACATTATCACCAACGGGATAAGGGAAACTAAACATTGGCATAGCAACACATCTGCCGTGGTAACTCCTACAATGCTTTTTCAAATTATTTACAACACAGCCGAATCACACGTCGATCGATCAGGTTAAGTCATGCAAGTTAAGTGGTGCTTGACGCGGTCGATCTGAGGATGGGTGTCATTCTTTACATACCGAAACCCGTCAAGCCGTTGGTCCCGTCTGTTAATCGTGGATCTAAAAGTCTGACAGCCAACCTTACCAAGGAGTGTCATGTCACCCAGTTACTGGTGGTTGTGGAGGTCAGATAGTCAGTCGCTTCATGTGAAATACTGGTATTCAGCCGCATCCGGTTAAACCTGCGTCGACCCCAACATATGTAGTTGGGAAAATTCTTGACAGATTGATTGTGTCGCTACGCTAAGATGAATTGAAAACAAATCACGTCACTTGTACGAGGAAGCTCTATTATCACAATGATCAATGTTACTGACACATCAATACGCGTGTCGCGATTGATAGATAAGTTATCCCTCTATAATTATGTACGTATGCTATTACTTAACTTAGGATATGGATATTTGTAATCCAGGCACACTGAATATCTAATACAAGACACCTTGAGGCACCTATTTGGCACTTCGATTTTTCAATTTTTTTTTTTATGTCAACATTAAATTCAAGAAATACCTAAAATGTAAGAATTTAAACTTTTAATAAACCTACAAAAAGTCAACAGAAAGTTAGAAATATATAACGACGGACTATCTAAATAGACAAAGGAGGTGATCATTAAACTTTCATTGCCATTTGGCCGCTGTACAATTTCCTAGCAAATAAATCAACCACAAAAGAAAAGTTTTTTTTGTAAGGAAAACTTTTTCTTTGTAACGTTTCAATGGTTCACTTGTTGGATTGTATGTTGAGAGTAGTGAATACTTGTTTCAAACTTATGTTTTGTGTAAAAAAAGGTTGCTGTAGGTACCTAAAGGTTTCATTAAATGCATATGAAAGTATATACGATACTTATAACAAAAATACAATTTTTAAATTTTTTGTCTTTGTTTGTTCCGGCTAATCATCGAAATGGCTGAACTAATTTCGACGAAACTTTCACTGGCAGATAGCCGATGTTATAAGGAGTAACTTAGGCTACTTTTTTTTTTGAAAAAAAAAACGTTTTTATGTCACGCGAACGAAGTCGCGGGCAGAAGTTAGTCAGTAAATAAAAACAACTGTATAATTGTTTTTATTTACTCACTAGCTGCTGCCCGCGACTTCGTTCCGACCGAACCGAGTCGGCTGCAAGCATAATCGTATCTACTCGTAACACACACATTGAGATAGATTTAATTAATAGCAAGCCTGATTACTACAGTTAATTCTTCTATTAGTTGTCTCAACGACTCAACCCGCTAGTTACCAAGCAATTTTCTGTGTTTAATTAAAGCCCTCATACATAATACTTCATTAAGACGACTAGGCTTTAGTAGGTACAATATGTTAAATAGCAGCTACCAAGCAAAGTAAACACAAATGACATGTACAGTCAACAAAAGAGATAAGTATGCAGGATCGTCGGATATAGTTGAAGTTTAGTCCGAAACCGATGTATATTCTCGAATAAAATTTAATTTTATTAATAGAAAACAAACAGCTCTTTTATCAAATTAAATTTCAGTCGACAACATCTATCGGTTTCTTACTACACTTCAACTATATCCGACGATCCTGCATTCTTATCTCTTTTGTTGACTGTACCTACAGACTCAGAACCATTGGGCTTACAAATATTAGAGCTGTCTGAGATAAAGAATCATTGATTGATCACATACTTATTACTAAATAAGGTTATGTGGATGTGATTTATTCCGGTCTGATCCCCTGGTAAGGGGATGTTATGGGGTTTTTCTATTCAGAACTTCTTGGTAACAGCCCGGAACTTGGAAGTTGGCCGTGTGATATAGATACCTCCTTGCCTTGGAAAGCACGTTAAGCCGTTGGTCCTGCGCCTGATCTCTCTCCGGTCGTGTCAGATTACCGTCCCATCGGACAACGCGAGTGAGGGAAGAGAGAGTGCACCTGTGCTTGCGCACACACTTGTGTACTATAATATCTCCCGCGCCGAAGGCTGGTCTCCGCTGAGATTAGTCGCCATTGCCAAAATTCGGTCTGGAGGGCCTTACTACATAATAATAGTATGTACAAGTAGGTATTTAAAAAAGGAGGGGAACAATACATAGGACATCAAAAAATTCGTCCGCATCGCTGTCAACAGGAAAAGTGCCCAAAAGGCTGGCAGCATTGCCACGTTATATAGCAATGCTGGTTCTTTGGTCAAAACATAGACCAACCCTCTGGTCACATGAAGAGTCGACCAACACTTAGTGGTGTCTCGAAAAACTAAGTGGCTACTCGCACACCATGGCCCTAGTTTCAACCCCAAACGGCTCAAAAAAATCAAAGTACACGCACACTGACACCGACTTGCAATAGGCTCTCCCCATATTATGTGGATGTACTAAACACGTTGACTTATGCTTTCGGGGAATATTTTGGACTTGGCTCGTTTTAGGAGCCTTTTTTATGTAGAGCCCTTAAGGTGGAACTACTCGCGAGCTCGAACTCACCGGTGGTCATAGCCAAAAAGCACGCTGTCTCACCTGGCTTCGTGTCCGACAGAGATAGTAGCAGTGATTAACATTTAGACGCTAGTCTACACGTATAACGTCTAGTTCTCATGCACAGAAACACTGTTCAGAACTGAAAGGCGCGTAAAAAAAATCGATAAGTGCTATTGAAAATCGAGTTTTATGAAAAAACCACTGCATAGATGCAAATAAAGTTTACTGAACTCTTCGATATCTGACCTTTGTCTTTACTGATTTTGTTTTGAAAATTTTACAGTTTTTTATTACTTATTTACAACCAAATTAACGTTAAAAATAGCAAGAAATCGAATCACTGTTGGCTCATAACATTTTAATAGCTTTTTATTTTACTATTCTGTTTCCGTACAGGCAAAAATAATAATATGAAAAAACGATATCATGTTTACCTTTGGATGCACAATGTCAAACAGTGGAGTAATAATCTCCCGAAATTTGTATCGAAAAAATATCGCCTAGTGGCACCTTAATTAGGGTAGCCTACAAGTATTACTAAATTAAATAAACGTTCTTTACTTAAAAATCGATGCTTAAACTTAAGTAATGATTCAATTTTCTCTGAACCCTAAATTAATTGACATCTAAGCTTGTCTCAACTTTAAGCGACGTTTATAAGTAAGGGGGTTACTTGCGAAAAAAACTTTAATACTTTCGGTTGCCTAAGAAAGCGTTGAACGGTCAGACAATAACTGCTGTTCAAAATACAAAGTGTTCTTTTGACACTTTAATGTCAAACACTGTGAAAATGACAGATTTTCATGATGGCCGTTATAATATTGCGGAGCCGCTCTACGCCTCCAGGAAATCGTAGCCAAAACAATACATGCTCGCTTTCTCTATTCGCGTTCAAACAACTATCTACTCTACCAGTTGAGGAAAGACTGCCTTCACCCCAAATCTGTCAGTCTGGACACTGACATGACGACTTGATGACGGTCGAGATTCATAGCTTTGCGGCGCAGGAGCATCTTAACTTTGATTGATAATGTTACGCTTCAAAATAGGATTAAGATTAAAGAGATCTTGGATCAGTTGACCAGTACACAAATAACATTTATGTGTGCTCAAAAAATAATTTTGTCATCGTTATTTATGCTTTATGCAGCTAAAAATATCCATAATATTTTCGGTATCTTCTTCAGTTTATTTAGGAAACATTCATAACATACCACTACATCAAGCCTGTTTTTCTCACAGGGTTGGGCAGAGGTGCATCTATGTAATACACTACACCCACATTTTGTCAGTCTGTTGTGATTAGGTTCCATATAATAGGGAACGACCTTATTGCCATCAACCGGGTACAAATCCAGACTCCAGGCTGCGAGAAACGGGTAGCGGGATCGTCCGAAAGGGTTACCGCTGCCCCGGAACATAAAGGGCTAAGGAAGGAACACGGGTGGGTTTTAGTCAGTAAGAGTCTGACACTCCCTTCCGCTCCACACCCAGAGCGGGAGGAGTCATTAGATGATTTCCCATCCAAAAAAAAAAAAAAAGGCTGCGAGAAATTCCTGATGGAAAAGCCCAATGACACTTTGTTCGACCTGGGAATCTAACCTCCCCCTAATCTAACCCTCAGGCTCAGCAGTAGCACTTGCAACCACAGACCGACGAGGCATTCATTCAGTAAACATTCGTTGCCGGAAAATTAACGAGCATTGCGATTTCAATGAAGTTCAACCCCAGCACGGAGAACACACTAATTGAAATGTACGTAATTGGTAAATTACCTGTGCCTCACCCAAACCGCTCCTAAACGATACCGCAGTGATAAAGGAGGGCGTGAACTCATTTTCAAACGTTTTACGGTAGATAAATAAATAAAGGTATTTTTTAACAGGAATGCCGCTACCTACCCTTAATACAGTATGATGATTATTTATTTATCCTCACACTGGAACGCCATACAGCAATTATACCAACGGAGCAAAAAATCACTTCATCTGCTGCTTTCCATCCATGCTGTGCGCGGTGGACATCGAACGAGTGGCAATGGATCACGCACGCTCACGCAGCGTCAAGACATTTCTCCATAACCCCATCACTCCTTCCATTTTGCACACATTTATTGCGATTTTTTTAAACACAATGATTTTTCAAAGTAAATACATTAAAATTGAAAAAACGGAAAATTTTGAGGTGTCATCCTGCCTGACAGATTATGATTCTTAGATGGATACCGTATACCTACGGTAGGTTATATAATAAAAATTCTGTTCGTGGGTAAGCACATCACTTGAGACTGAATGAACCGATTTGGCTACATTTTGTTTTAAAATGTTTGTAATAGTCTGAACTCAGTTATTAGAGGGGAAAAAATCCTAGAAAATTTTCGAATTCGGGAAAAACTGGTCGTCCTTTTTTCTGTGGGATTTTGTATGAATTCTTGTTTGGGCACGTCGGTGCTCCATGGACCAATTGAAATTTGACCAATTGGTCTATGGGGAAAATCACATGTTTCCATCGTCCAATTATTACCAACTGGGCTATGGAGAACACTGGACGTAAACCAAAACTATGTTCCATTATAACATTATAACCCTGAATTCACACCAGTTTCCTATACTTTTGGTTCTCAGAAGCTTTTGTTATCGTCTGTTGAGTCAGCTAGTTTTGAATTTAAAAAAAAAATAAGAAAAATAAATAACGGCAACTGACAAAAACGAAAACTCTGAGACAACTTAACAAAAATAACAAAAACTACTGAAAACGGTTTTACAATTACTGAAACTACTCCCAGGTTTTCAATAGGTACTTACTAAGATAACAAAGTATGCCTTCATCGGATACAAATATGTAAGATGTTATATTACTCGCATGTAACAAAGCTGAGCGGAATAAATGGGAAACAAGTAATCCGTCAGCCGTATGTCAGCAATAGAATCGTGAAAGTAGATCGGTTGAAAGCGGCATGCTGCTTGTAGTATTGTTACAAGCAAGTAATTTGTACTTTGTTTACAAAATAGTATGATATTATCATAATCAGCCTATAATGTTCCCACTGCTGGGACACAGGCCTCCTCTCTGTGAGAGGGAGTAGGCCGTAATCCACCACGCGGGCCCACATGTCTTCGAATATTTGATTCTAGGACATGCCGGTTTACTCACGATGTTTTCCTTCACCGTTTTGAGAGCAGTGGTGGTAAAATAATTTACACAAAGTAAAGTGCCTGCCTGGGTTCGAACCTACGGCCTACAAATCGTAAGTCGTGTCCGTTACCATTGGGCTACCACTGCTCATATCATGATATTATAAACTGACGAATTTTTTCATCTGTATTTTAGTTTTTTACCACCAACTTCCGGAATTAAAGTTATTTCATAATTTTGAGTGAATTGAATTTTGAAGTCGATTTAAATTTTTAAATTACTTTTTATTTCGTAATTTGTAGTTTTAAATAAAAGCTGGCATATTTGTTTGTAATATGTAGTTAATAGTTTTTGAGTAAATATTGCACTATAATTTGACCAAGGTTTTGAGATGTTTTCCCTTTAACACTACACCCGTAGCTCGTATCAATAAGCCAGGCCGTCACACTTACACATAACTTGAAAATAAATTACTTAATCGATTTTGATTAAACTTGCACTGTTCCCTAAGTTGAAGTAAATGTAAGCCAACAAAAAAAATGGTCACGATCGAAAAACAGGTGCCTGAAAAAATCATATTTAACTATAATCGAATAGCTATAATCTAAATAAGCTTTCTAATAAGGTACATCACATTACCGTTTAAAAATCTTCGGAATACTATACCACTTTTGACCTCTCCTTTAAAAAAAACTATCATATTGTATGCTTACTATAACTAGAATATTTAACATAATTATTTGAGCATTGGTTCACAAACTAGGCAGCGCCTGTATCTGGGGACCTGAGTTGTGTTATCTTAAATTTTAATTCGAGAGTTTATAAAATATTAATTCTATTATTAATATTTACTAAGCTACTTTTTATTTTAAAACAATATAATATGAATTAATAAAAATAAAAAAATTAAATCCTAAATTAAATAAAGCTATACAGAAACTAAAATATAGCGTCAAAAAATTCATCCGCATCGCTGTCGACTGGTAATGTACCCAAGAGACTGGCGGCATTACCACGTTGTATGGCAATGCTTGGCCTCTGGCCAAGCTAAAAGCCAGCCCTTGGGTCACGGGAAGTGTCAAACTGCCGTTTCGAAATTTCCTTAAAAAGACCATGAGCACTTGGACCCCACTGCCCGAGGGTTTCAACCCCAAACGGCTCGAAATACAATAGATAGGGTTATATTTTCGCCGCTTGAGGTTTTATTATATTTTGTTATATTCGAGAGTTCGCGATACCCATCATGTCTGTGAAGTTTCACCAATCAGTTTAATTTGACCCTGTAGAGTGTAGATTAATGTAGAATTTGTATTTCAATAAATCTTTACCTGTTTCCAGCTCAAACTAAAATCCACATCATACACGAATTGCGTTGCGAACTCGATTCATCGAGCACTCTCAGTACACCGCAACAACCTCTCGAACGCCGTGCCGCCGGGCATGATGGTACTCAACTTTAACTCAATGTAGGTCGGAATCATTCGGTCTTTCACGACTGTTGCTCTGTTGCCACTTATACACTGAAATGGACGTAAAGTTATGTATTGAGCTGTTGATTTGGATGGCTATAGTCATTAATATTTAGTTCGGTAGAAATTTATATTTGGTCACTTTGAAAACATTACCTTAGTAATCCATACTAATCCATACTTAATATTATAAATTCGAAAGTAACTCTGTCTGTCTGTCTGGCTGTCTGTATGTTACCTTTTCACACCTAAACCACTGAACGGATTTAGATGAAATTTGGCAGAGAGATAGATTATATCCCGGAGAAGGACATAGGATAGTTTTTATCCCAGAAATCATCCATTAAGGGGGTGAAAGGGGGGGTGGAAGTTTGTATGAGGAATCAATAACCGCTGAACCGATTTAGATGGGTATGGAGATAGTTTGAGTTGTGGGGAAGGAAATAGAATAGTTTTTATCCCCGAAATTATCCCTTAAGGGTGTAAAAACGGGGGTGGAGATTTGTAAAAGGAATCAATAAAAAAGGACTTTATGTATACTTTTGTCGCGGGTGAAACCGCGGGGCACAGCTAGTTACCTAATAAATGGACATAAAGTTGTGTTGTGAAAACAGCTAATATGGATGGCTATGATTTTTTAATGATAAATGATTTTATTTCTGTAAGTAGGTTTGCACAAACACTTTTACACGTCAATCATATTTTAAAAACTAGATGAGGTCGGCGTTTCTTATCTGACTACTCTGAGAAGAACGGCCGAAACAAACTCAGAGGTCACAGTCTAATGTTTAGTTCGGTAAAATCTACTAGTATTTGATCACATTATGTTGATAGGCAAAGGAAGAGATGGCGATAACGTGTGTGCGCTTAGAATAAAACAACATAAGTAACGTATAAAAAGGATTATTAAAACCAAAACTACTTTTTTTTTCTTAAGCTTGATAGCTTTTACTCTCTCTAATATACGTAAAAAATTATAGCTTTGCAATTTTTTGTATCGAGAAAATGTGTTTGTGTCGGGTATTCGTTTTTTAGGATGCTCGGCAATATACCTAGTCAAAAAACATACACCAAAATGTTAAATGCCTATTCCATATACTCAAAACGGTACACTATAAATAACAAGCACATTTCTTTTAATGTGTTACCTTATATCATTAAGTAATTACCTAATAAACGGAATCATCATTCTCGATTGCTATGGGGGATCGAGGAGGGGGGGGGAGTGGGGGGGGTTCAGGGGATCAGACAGGAATAACTCGTTGACGTAAAGTTGTGTATTGAGCACTTGATATGGATAGCTATGATCATAAATATTTAGTTCGGTAGAAATTATATTTGATCTCTTTTGAAACATATATGTTGTAGGTATATACTTTTTTTGAATTTGAAACATATATGTTGTAGGTATATACCTTATACCGCCGCCAAGAAACATTTGATTTTCATTTCGAATAGGAACTGTAAGGCAAACAAACAAGAGTTTTGAATAACGTCCAAATAGCGAACACTAAGGTAAACAAGAACAGCATAAAAGGCATAAACACACGAATGTAAATCGTCGCTTCCAGCTTACAAAACCAGAAACGAAAAAAATCAGCTACCCACACGAATGGCCAGCAAAAACTCCTGTGGTTAGTTTTCACGAATAAAAAGAAACGCCCAAATGTCGTCCGGCTTAAACACAGTTTGCCACTCACCGTCAACATTTCAACTAGCCACAGTAGCCACTCCAACATAACATTATGCATCAACATGAACGGGACACAGATGGCTAGTCACTTTTATGTGCACTCCGCCGGAAGCTTGGACTTTTATTGGAGGCACACCGACTTCTCGATGCAATTTATTACCTCTTTAGAAGTGTAGAACGAAATACTATTATAAAAATATCTGATCTAAGTACATTTTACTATTCAGTTTCGCGTAGAAATTGACAATATTTAATCTATAGAGACGTTGTTATGCAGAGTGGCGATTAGGTTATCACATTAAATAATACAGCGGTTATTACAAGCAGTTATCAATAAACAACTTTACTAAAAATAGAAAACCGAATATTTCAAACAATTTTATTGGCACGACATAACATAAACCGGGTAATTGGGCGATTCGCACGAATTTATTCTCCCGAATCGGGCGAATCGTCACTTTTAATAAACTTGTTTACAAAAAAAAACAACCGACTTCAAAAAAAAAACACTGCAAAGTGATAAATAACTATAATTTCGGAAGTCGGTGTCGTTGGTTCCGCATTTTTGTTTTTTGACACTGACTTCCGAAATTAATGGTCACCTAATGTATTCTATACTAAAACCTTCCTGAAAGTATGTAGATCATATTAGTGAAAGAAATTTCAAAATTGGTTCATTAGTTTTTGAGAAAATCGCGGACATACAAACAACATACGGGTCGAATACAGGACCTCCTTTTTTGAAGTCGGTTAATAATATTATTTTTGTATAGGCGACTCGCATGAAGTTATTTGTGGGCGTGTCGACAACTCCAGAAATATGACGATACGCCCGTTCTGGACGAGTAAATTCGTGCGAATCGACTAATAAGCACATAAATCACCCTTGATAATAAGGCCCTAGACGTGTTTGGCGATGCCGATGGTATCAACAATTCAACACTAACTTTATGGTATTATTACCAACTAATCACAGATAGATACTCAAACGTTATGTAGAATACATGGTTTCAATTAATGTGATAACCTAATTGCCACACTTTAGATCAATACTTATCACCTACAGTGATTTTAATTGATATGTAATTGCCTACTTGTAAATTAAAATTCTTCTCCCGGCCTCATACCTCTTCAACTTTATTTCATTACACAAATATGTTACCCAAATTTTCCCATTAAAATTGAAACTCTACTTATTTATGGTCCACATTTACGCTTCAAAAACATCCCTAACTTTTCATTCAAATGTTATAAGTCTGAAAGGGTTGAAGGGTTTTCGAAATTACTTTCAGTGGGTACAGGTCGGAAATTAAGCGATATTTCACTGTGAATCTAGGCTATTCATAATGTACTAGAATACTTACTCAAACTGCGCTGCATGTACATTATTATATACTTAGTTGTTCAGGTAAATAAAATATCACTTGTCTCATTACGGCATAATTGCATTGTCTATAAAGCCTGACTTAAGCCTCCCGCAGGCAGGCGCGACGCGACGACGGTGCGAAACGATTCTCGTGGAACAATTTCCATGAAGTTTTCACAGAAGTTGTTCTATTAGAGTCGTGTCATGCCTGTCTTTAGCCTTTACACAGTGCGATTCAATGATTTCTTTTCGTTGGATCCCACTTTTGAATCCCATTTTTCAGGTATTAACGATGGGTCCCATTATGTAATTGTGCTACTTCGTTATGCTTATAGACTTATAGAGGCAACTGTCGAGCTTGTGGCTAAGTAATAACAACCGCACGGGTCGATCGATCAGGTTAAGCTACGCTTTCTGCGGTTGGTCCGTGGATAGGTGACCATCTTCACATATCAAGACGCCTCCGTGCCTCGGAAATCACGTTGCCTGTGGAATACGATGAGTTGAAGCAACAAAAAAAGTTGCACCGTGCAAGTCATTTGTTGCTTCAACTCATAAATCGTGTAAATTGGGCTTTACTCTGGACATTAGCCCCTTTTATTTATGTAGAAACGTAGCTGAATGTTATGCGACGTTTACAAGTAAAAAAATGTATAGCAAACGTTAATTATTTGTTAACTGTAAGCAACGTTTATAAAGAAAGGGGATTGATAGTCAGGTAGAATTACAGTTTCATTATGACACTAATGACACAATGGGTCCCAAACAGCAGCAAACGGCAACGCGGCAGGCCCAGAATGAGATGGCGGGACGAACTCGACTCTTACCAAAAGGATTGGCGTATAACAGCACAGGATAGAGACAAGTGGAAGGAGGGAAGGGAGGCATTTGCCCTGCAGTGGGACAGAAAAGGCTGATAATAATAATAATGATAGTCGTGACTGCCAATGGGTTAATAGCCAAGAGTCTCGACCAACACCTAAGGAGGCTCTCGTTGGGCAGCTGGATCAAGGGCTTGATTCAGAAAGCGGTACTTCTGGACACGGCCCGCATTGTCCGGAGGTTCCTCTCTCTGGAGCCCTGACCGCCGGTAGCTTGGACCCTGTTCCCGATACCTGTGGGCTACTATTTTTTTATATTTTTAAATGTTTTTCTATATTTTATATGCTAATATTTAAAAATATAATGTATATGTAAATAATGAAATAAAGGAGTAATAAGAATACTTTTTTATATTTTTAAATGTTTTTATATATTTTTTTTATATTCTAATATTTAAAAATATAATTTATATGTATTTAGCCGAATAAAGGATTAAATAATAATAAAAATATGACACTAATCGAAAAATGTTTTGCACGACTGTGCAAATTAATTGTCTTGAAAAGCGGTACGATTTTATGTCCAAAATACTGAATAGCTAGATCGTCGTCTTATATTAGATATTTATAAAAGATAATCATAAAAAATACTATCGTTAAACATAATTTTAAGCCTGTTGTACACGGCACGGTTTCTTTATGCCCGTTGTACACGACACGGTTTCTTTACGGTACGGCGTATTAACCGCGCCGTATAAAAACCGTGTGTATTCGCTTGTAGGTTGCTGCGCTACGGCGACAGCGCCGTGCCGTACTGCCGCCGTGTCTGTCAACAATCTTCCATATTGATCCATACAACACCGATAACCGTGCCTATACACGCGAATCAACCGTAGTTTTTCAAGGCAAAACCGTGGTTTTTCAGATTTATTCCGGTCTGATCCCCTGACATCCTCCCTCGATCCCCTGCTAGTTCGTCTTCACGGCAAGAAAAACGTGTGTGGGCCTAAGCTGTTCCTTCGATAATATCAGTCTGCCAGTCACGAGTACCTATTTGATATAAGCTTTTGTCAAGTGAAGTCAAGTTTTAGCGTGTTCATACACTGCATGTAAACATAGCAAGTACATGGTCTGATACCTACAAGACGCTTTCAAAGTGTTGAGAAGATTAGGAGACATGTATTCACAACTCGGCAGTATATTCTCTTATTCAATTAACAATGGGTTGTGCTATCTCGGTCCGACGTCATAACTTTGGAGACGGTTTGAATCGGCGCAGTATCGTAAAGGCAAGCGTAGGTATATTACAAACGTGTCGGGCCGCACCGCATTGGGGTGGCCCGCCCAAATGTGCGCCAGCCTATAAGCTATCAAAGCGCTATCTACTACGAAATCAATATGAATTTCACACTCACAGTCTGGTGTAGTTTACAAATTTTATTTTACATTTTAATCAGGGCAAAAAAGACGTCATGTTACTGAATACATGATGTTGAAGCGCTAATCAATACTCGCCATTCGGTTCATAACAGTATTTAGTTACTGACAGTCTGAATTTAAATTACAAATATTAATTACTAGCAGCGCCCCGCGGTTTCACCCGCGTAAGTTTCGATGCCGTGGGAATATCGAGATAAAAAGTATCCTATGCATGTGTTAATCCTGGTTATAAACTACCGTGAGAATATCGGGATAAAAAGTATCCCATGTGTTATTCTGATGTATAAGTTATATTACTGTAAGGTTTCATCAAAATCCATTCATCAGTTTTTGCGTGAAAGAGTAACAAACATCTTCACAAACTTTCGTATTTATAATATTATAAGTACTCGTAGGAAGTAGGATAGGATTTATGTATATTTTTTTCTTTTTTTATTTTTATTTCTTGGATTTTCAACAGAAGCTACACAATTACATGCATGTTATAAAAACAGGCACAAACACGAGTGGGGTTCCAATTACAGGAGACCACATCATACATCATCATCATCTTATAATCTATACTCCATTTACTATAGCATTAGACAGAGGTTAAAAAAGGCTCTTTTAGGGGCACACTTTGTAATAAAAGTACAACAAACATTATTACAGTCAAGATTGATGTGGAGTTTAATATAATCAATTTAAATAACAGCAGTCACACTTAATTGTACTTATTTAACCTATCTACCTTCTGAAATTACAAGGCTTTCATTTAATATTATTTAGTTTTTACATAAAATATTGTCGTGTCAATGTTTAAAATCTAAAAGAAGCAGGGGCGGAAAGTACCGGGAACGTTTTTCATGTCACTATAACTCTACCAAATCTAAAATGTTACCTATTCCCTTCATAAGTTGTGGCAGCATGTATTTTTTTATTTTGTCGGTTTATGTGGATACTTATGAATGCTATACCTTTTCTTGTTGTTATTGCTGAATTTTCGTGGTTTAGTTGTTATTTGTTTCATTTCATCCAAGCATCGTGACGAGTAGATAAACAGAATATGCTTTATTGTATGCCATACATTGTTACTTACAAAAAAAGCACATGCATTATTTATTAAAATTGTTTGAACTTTAACTTGAAAATAAAAGGTTTCGTAATCCTGCTTCTGCGAGCCTCTTTTTTCTAATGTTATAATAAATGGAGTATAGGTAGGTATCTACATTTTTTTTTATGGGAAATCATCTAATGACTCCTCCCGCTCTGGGTGGAGCGGAAGGGAGTGTCAGACTCTTACTGACTAAAACCCACCCGTGTTCCTTCCTTAGCCCTTTATGTTCCGGGGCAGCGGTAACCCTTTCGGACGATCCCGCTACAATCATTTAAAAACATTGAAATAAATCAAAATACATTACTTACCTAACGATAATCATACAAAGGGAAACAAAATGACTAACTCCTCAATTTACGTATAGCAATCATAGTGTTTTATTTTTTATATATGTAACTTGGGGCTAATTTTGCAATGGTTAGATATTTTTTATCTGAGGAATTAATAAATGCATTTTGACAGATTTTGTGTTGAAAATATATCATAATTTTATTATTCTTCAAATTAAAGTAAAGGACTTATATCGAGTGGATATACTAAATGTGTAATAATATACCGACACGTTTCAACTAAAACAATATTCTGGGCGTGTGTAAAATATTAAACAATTGAGTACAAATAGTTAGAGTGAACTATTTGATCCAATTTGCGACTACCTTTGCAAGTTTAATACCTACAAACTATCAATATTGGGGCTTAATAATATTAAAGTATTCAAAACCAACTAACCTTTAATAATTTTGTTGCTGTGTATAATTTGCTTGTCTTTGTACATAAATAATTTAGTATTTCGTAAAAGTAAGATAGGGGAGGTATAATTGACCGGATCTCTTGATTGTGTTGACTTAGAAGCTTGACTTTTCACCCGTCCAGGGGACCGTAGACCTTCTTTGATATTCATTTCAACTTGATACCTCTATCAGTTTCTGAGAAAAAGGGTCCTGACAAACGGACGGACAACTAAGTGATCCTATAGGGTTATTCTTTTGGGGTACGGAACCCTAAATCAGTAAATCGTATAAAGAAACCCTTTATTTTTTCGACCTAACGAACAAAGAGACGTTGCGTGTATGTTAGTATGAGCAAACTTAATAAAAAGATCAATGGAAGACGTGGAAACTCCAGATAAATCAGAGGTCAGATTTTTTCAATAGTAGTCGTGTACCATGATGGAAGTAAGGAATAATACAAAAACAATGAGTCGATAAGCCGCTAAGCTGAAGTAAGCCTGGGCTGACCACGACTGCCGTATGCCCAATGAGCTGTGGGCCAAAATAACCACTACATGGAGCCCTGACACAGCCAGAAGGCGTCGCGGCAGACCCCATAGAAGCTGGCGGGACGAGCTGGAGAAAACAAACGACCAGTGGTCCACTTTAGCCCTGGATGGATAGAGGTGGAAGTCATGGGGATGATGCAGGCTAACAATAACAGTATCACATTCGAGAAATCGCACACCCTATGTTTTTTTTCCTCAGCAATGAATAAAAAACAAAAGTAATAAAAACAGAAATAAATAAAGAATCCGCTTGCAAGAACAAAACTAACATTAATAAGCACGCTGTTTGGCTAAAGAACAATCCGCGTAATAATGGGGCGGAAGATAAATAAAAATACTTCGGTGATCCTCAGGTCAAAACAAAGTCAAGGGAAACTGTCAATGCTAAACTGTATAACATTTCTCCACGCCATCCATTGTTTATTTCGTGGCCCTTATCGAATTAGGGGGAAGTTTGCGAGAAATTACATTAACAGCGAAGAGGACGGGCGACGAGCGTTTTAACTTAATGGCCATCCCTTGGACTCCCTTGTCGTCACTTAGCCACGACTCGCCGCCCAATAAAAGAAAATGTGGACCACTCGCCAACTCGCGAGGCTCGCCCAACTCGCACTTGCAAACCGCACACATTATACGTACGTACGAACGTACGAACCTACGCCAGATACACTTTTTTATCGTTTTGGTTCGGAAATCCTTTGAATTATGTATAGTCGAGACAGTATCAATATTTTCCTAAAAGTTTTTGGGAAACAACACTAAAAGTATTTTTTATTCCATGTTTCTGGATAGAAAAGTTGGTTGCATAAGCTGAGATGTGCCTTGGCTGTTATGGTTATGTCTTAAATACGGTCGCACTGAATACGAAAAAGTTTGTAAATGATACACGAAAATAAAAGGTTAGTGTCACTCTGTTACGGAAGAGGAGATTAAAAACGTAAGGATCGAGATACTTTAGAAACGTTTGAATACATTTTTTTATGTTTAACTTGGTGTTGAAATGTACTTCAAAATAATAAAATGAAAAGAGTTCTTATCTCTGTAGTGAGATAGAATCCTTTTACACTTAAAATAATTTATAGAAGATAAAAGAAAATAAGATAGAGAAATAAAAAAATAATATTATTAATATAAATTAATTTTATAATTATTTAAGACTAGCTTTTGCCAGCGGGTTCGCCCGCATGGAGTTCGGAAATTATCACACGCGAACATAATTATTACCGGGATAAAAAGTATCCTGTGTTAATCCAGGCTATATAAAGTATCTGTGTTGCTTTCATCCAAATTCGTTCAGACGTTCCCATGTATAATATTAAGTAGGATTATAAATATTATATATTTAAAATATATTAGGACAAACTTTTACATCGGTTACCTATCATAATATGTTCGAAAAATATTTGACCGAATTTCATTTCACCTAAAACTTTTCAACTATTATCGTTTCGTTTTTTTTTTACTTCATCGAAGTCACGTCTGCCACTGTATCAGTTGACCTATTATCAATTCGATTTTTTTCGTTACTCCGACGTTTCATTTGCTCGAAAAACTTTTTACCGAAGTTACACTTAGCCGAAATAACATTTGTTCCAAGTATAATGTTTCCGAACATTCATTATACTTACCACTGTTTTAATTACCATATTTTCATTTCACCAAACGCCTAGAAAGTTTATGCGCGCTATTTCATCTATAATTTTATTATTATTTGTAGCACAGCATATTGACTTTTTATGACACTATTTTAATTTAATATTGAAAATTCTACCAAATAGCCGGCTATTTATTTGTGACCAAATAATATTCCCTAAAATGTTGTTTCGGTGTGGTGAAAATATGGCAAATGAAAAAAGTTCAAAAGAGGCTTCGGCCAATAGCAAAAAGTTATTTTGTAAATCGGCGAAATATAGTTCTGTAAAATAATACCTATGACACATGATTACATGATACTTCTATGATCTAAAAATATGTCAAATAATGCATATAGCAAAAAAGACGTCGGTCAATAGTTTTCGATAAAATGAAATTCGAACAAAAAAAAATCGGAAAAGTGATCGGTTCCCTTTTGCATCAATAATGTTACAGGGTTATTTTAAATTAGCTAGCTGAAATTCGCAGAGGCGATGATATCGATAAATAAAAAAAATTATGTTTTTTTATGGGAGATAGCGTCTGCTGTTAAGTGTTGTTACTTGAAGAATGAGTTGAGACGAACTGTTTTCTTATGTTGTATCATGTTTAGGCCTTTAGACATCGATACCAAAAACAGTTTTTTTAAACTGATATTTCAGGTCAATAACTGCGGTGGAAGACCCCTACAAACAAAATCATCAAATGAATTTATCTTTCGTTAAAATAACCCTGTGGGTATATAGGGTACCTACCTATTGCCTATATTTCGTCACAGAAGATTTAACTCAAACACGAGAGATTAACACAACACAATACTATTACGTCTCTCAAATGGCTGCTTCGGTAATTAAACAAAACGGTAGCTCAAAGCTAAATGAATAATCAGAAGTGTTCCCACATCAATGGGTTTTAATAACACCTTTATCTCGAGCGGGCAACACGGAACGACGACACAATGAACGGGTGGACGGATTATATTTGATAATCGGGAATGGGTGTCTAAATAGTTTTGCACGATAGGATATTATATATGGTAATGTTTCTTTTATCTAAACTAATCCATACTAATATTATAAATGCGAAAGTGTGTCTGTCTGTTACCTCTTCACGCTTAAACCGCTGAACCGTTTTAGATGAAATTTATTATAGAGATGTCAGTATTTTTTTTATTATTATTTTCAACAACAAAATCTGTAAGAAAACATTTAACGAGGAACGAAAAATTAACAGTCATTAATCTTTTCACAATGATAGGGAAAAATAAGACTTCGCATGATCACTCCTTTTGTCGAATGTTCTAATAACAATGCCCTGTCGATGTTTCAAATTATATCAAAGTAACTTTTGCCCGTGGCTTTGTCTGCGAGGTCGTCAGATGGTAATATCATCCTAGGGGTCCACTACTATCGCAATGAAAAGTAGGTATCCTATGAGCTAAATTAAGCCATGTTCTACCCATGTCCAAAACTTCTAAGTCCATTTAGCCGTTGATGCGTGATTGATGAACTATTTAATTTAGGGGCGATATGTTACAGATTTTCTAAAACCTTATTGACCTTCCAATGATAAACACTTTTTTAAATTAATGAACCTGAAAACCTTTTTGCGCTTGTAATTGTGCACACTCTTTTAAATAACTAAGTCTCTTTTTCACTTTCGGATATTTTCTCACAGTTGGTCGTAGTAACTAAGCTAGGGTACCCCGTGACTAACCACACGCGAGTAATTTTGGTCGCAGTAAATAAGCTAGGACATTCCGACCAATTGGGTTAGGTAAGGTTAAAATTGTGACAAATCCCGCGCGGCGCGGCTCGGCAAGCACTACTGATCGGAGTTAATTAGTATTTTAGGACTTCAAAATAAGAATTATTTGAGTTTAACAAAAAGAGGCGCAATCATTATATTAGAGTGCTGAATAATTATTTAAGGAACGCAAAACGAGAATATTAGAGTTTCGATTAAATAAATGCTTTATATTAAAGTCCTATTATTATTAATAATTCAATTAAATTGATAAACAAGCATCCTAACTCACAAACACCCAAACTCAAAGACATCCAAACATTTATAATATTAAGTATGATTTTCTCTTTGTAACTATTACTAAAGAAATCGAAATCGAAACAACAATCGATGATGCTGATAACAGCAACGGAGAGCTTGCTTAGCAGAACGATCAGAAACACGATTATTGAGAGGCTCCATGAATATTCATTGTCCAGATGTTCGGTTTTGTTCGGCCATGTCCGCCGCTCTAGTTCGGACATGAACTGAAAGGCTGAATATCCTATGAATCAATGTTAGATAAGGCTGTCTTTACAATGCGGACGGGCCGTCAGGTCGAGTAATGTGTGTGTTGGGGTGGTAGGATGGTAGTGACTGCGACATGCAAGCATAAGTTACGTACCTACTAACTATGCATGTGCATCACTATGTGAACAGATGTTTTATTTATGCATCTAGTTTCACAAAATATGTCGGTGTTTGTATATTCTCGCCCCACATTACATGGGACCTAAACATAACTGGCGAAATGTGGATTACCTCTGCCTTACCCTTGGGAGAACACAGGCGTGATGTTATGTTTTAGTCATTCTATTTACAAAGTTATAAATGTTTGTTTTTTTAATTATATATACAGGGTGTCCGGTAATTAATGGATAACCTCTTAAGGGGTCATTGTACTTATCATTATGAACAACTTTTATTATGGGACAAGGCTAAACAAAAAAAAAAAAAAAATTACATATCGCTTTCATGAGAAACTAGCTGACCCCGCAGAACTTCGTACCGCCTCAGATTATGAATTATGTTTTTTTTTCGTGAATTTTTTCCATGTTTTAATGGTTATTCCGCTATTCCAGGGTGAGGAAAATCCAACAAATCAAATATCATAAAAATCGGTACAGCCGTTCTTGAATTATAAATGGTGTAACCAACTGTGTTTTATTAATATAGATAGATATATAAGATCTAATTTGACTAGAGCTATAATTTGCAGGTAAAAGTAATGTCAAAATAACAGCGTTTTACGAAATGCACATGAAAGTACATGTAATACGGTACTTATAACAAAAAAAATGTCTTTCTATCTGCCTGTCTGATTGTTCTGCCTCATGTCCGAAACGGCTGTACCGATTTTGACGGAACTCTCACTGGTGGATAGCTTTTATTTTAGAAGTAGAATTAGGGTTCCGCGCAAAAAAACCCAAGTAAACCAATTTATTTTCCAACATCCGCGAACGAAGTTGCGGGCACAGCTAAAAAAAATCAAGAGAAAACATGTCGGGAAGCCTTAGTACAAAAAAATGTATGCAATTTATAACTACTTTAACCTCAAAACAAAAACAAAAACAACTTAAAACAATTAAAACTGTGTACTACGCTTAATACTCGTAATTACGTTCCTTTCCTTTTAAGCAACTATTAAGAAGATAATCTTCCAAGTAATTATTCCTAAACCCAGCAAAAATAGAAGCATTTAGCTCTAATTTAATTAAAACGACAACGAAAAGCTTTTCTGTTTACCTAGATTTATTCACACAAGAAATTCTAGTGTAGTCGCACCGCGTTTCAAATTAACAAGCTTAAACTAGCTAGTTTCGAGTTCTCAATCGCTCACTTAATAGCTTAGAAGTGCATTTCGTGAGATAGAATACGTGACTCAAAAAGATTTATTACCCCTGACTTAATTCAGGCAGTCTTCGGGCCGCCGGCGAAATTAATGCAGTCTAGATTCTAGATAGAGACCTGTGATTTAATATATTAATTTATGTTAAGCAAGTGAACTATTGCTTGATTGCTTGGCTATTAAGAGCGTTTACGACGTACGGCATTTCACACAAACTTTCAAGCCCTTATTTTTCGAAATGAATGCACCGATTTTAATGAAACTTCGTACGTATAATAAGCTGGATACAAAGGTCTAAAAAGTTAGTTAAGAACATTTTCGAAAAATAGTTTTTTTGTAATTCTGGCGAGCGCTCACCAGTCCGCTGTATGGTTGACTCGTATAATAATACTTTTGAAAATATTGACATCTTTAATTGTCCAATGAGTAGATTCAAAAGCCTCACCAGGTCCACTTTATTAAATAAAACCCAAGTGTGTCTCACTGAAAATCCTCAATCTTACTAAGTTACGATTTTATATAGGTACCATGTCATCTTTAGACTTTAACAGTATTATTGTTCATTATAAAATTTATTAATGCACGTGCTGCTACTAAATTTCCTAGCGATTATACTTTTTCTTTTTCTCTTTTAAACTATTATGTCTACCTGTGGACAGCGTTGTGGGTTATATTATCACTAAAATTGTTTTTGTTAAATTAGTTGTAAGTTTTTATAATGTAACTGTTTGCTGTTCCTTTAAATAAAAATAAAATAAAATAGTGTTACAGCCAAATTAGACCGATTTTAAATTTTCCATAGAAACAGAGATTTCCAGTTATCTTTTTTTAAATAAGACATTTCAAATAAAATATGTTCTTCACAAACTTTTTAGACCTTTGTATCCAGCTTATGCGTACGAAGTTTCATTAAAATCGGATCTTTCATTTCTAAAAACAAGACCTTGACAGTTTGTATGAAATGCCGTACGTCGTATCCTTGACTGTTTTGGTGAATTATATAGGACCAGCTTACATTACTCAATATATTTACGATTGGTAAAAATGGTTTTTTAAATTATTTGTGAGAGAAAAGAGAGAGATAGACAGAGAGGTACAGGGCGGCCAAAGAATAGATGGATAGATTGTGTGAGAAATTATAATGAAAGAGAAGGGTGTGAATGATAGCGTGACGGTTGACAGGGGAGAATGGAAGAAGAAAACGTGTCGCGCCGACCCTAAGTAAGAGCTCGTTCAGACGTCATTCGCCCGCTAATAGCACGCAACGCGCGTCAGCATCCGCGTCTGACTCGCTTTGAAATTTGTTGTATATAATTTGAGTCTTATGACACATCAATAGATCTCAAATTGCATTTATCCAACCGCACACACAACGCGTTCGGGCGTGCTCAGATAACCCGTGCCGACCACGCACAGGACCCGCACACGCGTTGTGCCCGCCTTACGGCCCGCGCTCGCTACGCGCAAAATCAGCGCACGCATCGCGCACGCCTTGCACTCGCTTATACTACAGTATTACTAGTGATTGGACTACTTCGTTCACTGGACCTAGTGGCTTCCAGGTGTCACAACGTGAGATTTGTGACACCTGGGGTGGGTGCAGCGCGTGTGCGGGATGAACGCGGAGTTGGCGCGAGGCGGGCGCGTGGCCTGTGCGGTTGGACTTCGATAAATGCAATTTGAGACCTATTGATGTGTTATAAGACCCAAATTATATACTTACAACAAACAAAGCGAAATAGACGCGGGTGCTGACGCGCGCGGCGCGCGCTTAGCGGGCGCTTGTCGTCTGAACGAGCTCTAACATGGGAAAATGGTAAGAAGGCGATGATGATGTATTTTTTTATTCACATGTTGAGCTGCTATTAAATCACTTATCATAAGATATCATGATATTAAATCGTCACGAGAATTGTAGGTAAACAATTTTTAATACAATTTAAAAAAAATACAGTAGGTTTCATGACTTCTACGACTAATAGAGAGGTATGGAAGAGGAAGACATGTTGCGTCGGCCCCAAATAAATTTGGATGGGCAAATGAATTATTTTTCATTGCTTCTGGATTAGTAATGATTTTAAATCTTTCCTCAGAGTTTAGCTTTTCATTTAATCTACAACAGATTAACAAAATTTCTAATTAAACAATAGGAAAACTCATAACTAAGTTTTATTATTGTAATTACTCTTTGTTGCAAACAACATCCAACAATATTTACTGAGCACAAACAATCGCGAAGCCTACTTCGTACAAAACTGAACTAGAGAATACTCAATGAGTTCCGAATCAAAATTACAGGGATCTAAATGTTTCTATAAACAATACTTATTTCCTTTTTCATGTTGACTGAAAACTAAAAAACACTGAAGTTCTATTTTGTTAGGCAAAATAGAACTTCAGTGTTTTTTAGTTTTAACAACGTTTTATTGAAGTTCCTTTTATTTTTATTTAAAGATTATTTTTGTTTGTGGTGAATGCAAGGAGTTTGGTTGTTATATCACTGTGTTGATAGTAAATTCAAGTTACTGCATTAGCAAACTAGCGGCGCTGAAACACAATGAAAATTTGCAGACCACACTTTAACCATTGTTAGCAAATATTTTCCCTCATAATTTGGGTTCATGTTACAAATTGCGCCTCTTCGCACTAATTGGTAACGCCTAATTGGTAGTCGCTACAGAAAAATTACTTTCATCAACGAGCGAAGAGTTTCATAATTACTGCAATTAGGACCATTGCGGCGTTTTGTTCAGACGAGACGGCGGGATGGCGCGGACGTGTCGCGTGTACTAATTTATCATTTTTGTGGCTATTCACAACCGCTTTGAATTAATTTGAGTCGTTGGTAACGCACGCGCCCCCATCAACACGACCCCCACGCATATTTCGCGTGATCTATTGACACTCGTAAGTGGCGGTGCCCCCACAAGATTTACAATTACCAGCAATTAGGTGATCCCCATAAAGTCAAACAACCCGACGGATTCTGATCACGTAGAACTTTCATTATGCGGGGGAAGTAAAATATACATGAACGATAAAAGCGAAATGCATCCCGTATTAGATGAAAGAGCAATCTTCTAATGCAACCACGGTATCACGGAATGAGATAGGAGCTAGCTGACGCTGTATGAACATTGAAAAAGCTTCAGAGCGCATTCTGTTCATGAATCATTTTGTTTTGACTGTACATTGGAATTCACACTTAGTAAATAACAACAATGGAAAGTTAAACTAGACGAACAAAGGGAAAGTACAAAGAAAAGATAGGTAACAAAGTCTGCTATAAATTCGGAGTTTGTCTGAGCGGTGCGGTGCGCGTAATGAAAAGTTACAACACGGGTGTGTACATCCTCGCATACTGATCTTGTAGGTATAAGTATCATACGATATAAGTTGGCTAACTACACACGACGACATTGTTTTATAAATATGAGGCAACATTAATACTTTATTAAGCTACATACTTAAATAGCATCGCGTGAGTTGCTGTGAGACCGAAAATATATTAACTGAAGATAACACTGATATGAGCTTCTGTAACTTATTAAGTTAAATTGTAAAATAGGCATAAATAACTTTATGTGCACGTCTATTTATAAACATAAAATTTTATCGCTTACCGATAAGTTAAAGCAGTAAAGTGAAACTAAACTAGCGGGGTAATTGCGTAACACACTAACAGTAACTATAATTTTGACAGTTCAACAACATTCATTGCGTTATTTACGTTGTTGAGCAGTTCTTTCGAACATATGAAGCAATGGATTAGCAATATCCTTCAAAATCATTCAGATTGAGATTGAAAGTTACGCAATTAGGGTGCAGTATACGTACTGTAGCACACAATTCAACGAGCAAACACCTCATTATATTCATAATCCTCCATTTCAGTTTCCCAAGTTCCCTGGACTTATTCCAAATGGATTAAATCGAGCCTATTCAAGCCTTAATCTTTTTATTCACACTTCAGTAATAAGAAAAAGTTCTACTTTTACGCCTGATTAAATATTACTACTACCTATATTACTTTACGAAATTGAACAAACTAAACAAAACAACTAACATAATTATTATAAGTTAGAGTGCAGATTATTTTGTAGATTAATTTGAGACTTTGCAACCATTCTGGTGCTGTAAATCTCCGGTTAGTGAACGGAAGGCGATTGGAAACTTCAATAAAATAATACTGATTATCCGGAAATTGCTTGACAGGCCACTGGCCACCTATTTGCAGTTTTTAGATGAAGAAAGGTATAAAAGCACATGCTAGTGCATTTTAAAGTTAGTTCCGTGTAGGATAAAGAGCTATAACTTTATGCCCTTGTCCCAAACAGCATTCTTATTGCGTAACACTCTTTCAATCACATTCTGAATGATTTTGAAGGATGTTGCTAATCCATTGCTTTTTATGTTCGAAAAATATATCTGCTCAACAAACTAATTAACGGAATGAATGTTGATGAACTGTCAAAATTAAAGCTATTGCTACTGTCAGTATGTTACCCAATGCAATGCAATGCAATTACCCCGCCGTTCTGATTTCTTACATATCCATTCCTTCAACACTACCATGTTCTAAGCGCAACTATCTGTCGCGTGTTGTGTGGTCGCCCTTATCTACCTACGGCTCGTATCATTCACTCATTTAAAGTTATAACTGAGAAAGATCATGAAATATGAAGAGGCGTTCTGAATAATAAATGCTTTCTATATTGGATCCCGCCTCTGTCTCCATCTTGGTTTTATCGTAAGTGGATCGCATCGGTGAATAAAACAACCTTTAATAATGGATTTTTTAAATTTTTATTTTGTCCCCTTTTTCTAGATGATCGATTTGATATTAGCGCTTAGGGATATTATGGTGGGAATACGAGAGGTAGAAAGATTATCTTGATTATTTTAAAAGCAAGGTAACAGTTGCTTTTATGTATAATAAATGATTATTCCTACATAATAATAACTATGTATATGTTTTTGAAGCATTTAAAAATCTAAGCCACAACAGTTGTAGGTTTAGTTGTACAGGTTCACCCTGTATGATGCTAGAATGGAAGGCTTGTCATACAGTATAGGGTGGCAGGGGCATCGACGCGTAAACGGTAACCATATGGAATTAAGCACATGATCCTAGACCCCCTAGCTTAGGAACTTTTTCATCAGCTGTTTTATAGTCAAAATGTAAGGACAGCATTTTTTTTTTAATTATGTCGAAATGCTTCGACGCAGGGGTTTCAGAATCCCTGCTGTCCCAGATGTCCCTGCCACGCTGTATAGGTACCCTGCGAAACCTGCGATCCAAATATAAAATCGTCAAATCGGTAATTCTAGAAACATAACGTAAAAGTACGCAGTGCTGCACAGTGCACACCCGTACCCTATTTCAAGTTAAACAAATATAAAGTTTATTTCATTGAACATTAAATTGATTTCAGAGTGGCTAGTATAACTATTGACAAAGTTATAAAAATGTTTGAAGTTGTAGCGTAAACTGAACTTTATTGTGTAGGAATTAAAGTTATTTTTCAATTAATTCATATTTGTTTACATTTTTGGAAAATAAATAGCGAATGCACAGGAGGTAAGTTATTGTTGATAACATAGCTCAATCGTAATAAAATAGGTACCCTTTTAAAATCGAAAACACACAAACCAACGCAAAATGTTAAAACTAAATTCTCAAAGATCGACGCATTTTCAATGTAACAGTTACAAAATCGTAAAAAATAACCCAACCGAAACTTCCTTCAACGTTTTCCTGGCATGAAACATTTTGGTGCATTTTCCATAGAGGGGGAAGAGTGGGGATAAAAGGAAAATGGATTAGCGGCTTTTAACTTGCCCACGAACTGACAGCGCGCTGGGGCCGGAACTCATACGGCGAAATTATTGTACCTAGGAAAACGTGTAGCATGGCTACCGATTTTACTCTGTAATATTCTAATGGGATTGAATTCGGGCTGAAATAAAACTTATGAAAGCAGGTACTTAATGATTTCATGTGTTTTTTATGCTCGGAAAAAAGTAGCCTTTTCAGCCGGAACTGCTCCTTCAACCAATAACTTATGTAATTAATACTGTGACAAATTTTCATTTTTATTTCAGTACCTAAACGAGTTGTTAGGTAGAGTTTAGTGAGTAGTATGAGTGCAACTTAGGCCCCTCGCCCACGGCGACTTTTTGTAGCGATGCAGTAGCCATGCCGTCGCGCGTTCGCATCGATACAGTCGCGATGCGATCGCTAGCTGTTTGCGCTCGCCCACACCACGATTCTCAGTCGCGATGCAAACGCGATACTGTCGCGCTTCTGTCGTGATGCAAAAGCGATTGTGTTGCACTGATGCTCGGTTCTCCACTCACGCGCCACCTTCCCTCCGTTCTCTCCCTGATGTCGTTCGACACGGTCGCGCGTTTGCATCGACACAGTCGCGATGCTGTAGCGCGTTGGTATCGCTTCTGTAGCACGTTGCAAATGCGACTAACGCGCGTTAGTAGCGAGATGCTGTCGCACGTTTACGAATCGCGCGACAGCATCGCTACAAAAAGTCGCCGTGGGCGAGGAGCCTTATGCATACACAGGGGCGCCGACTCGGTGGGTGCTTGGGGGCTCCAGCACCCACGAGAGGTAATTGGTGGGTGTAGAGCACCCATGAGCATAGATATCAAATCTAATCAATCAATCGGCTTTGACCGATAACGATAATTACTTACGTTGGTTACCTTTTAACCCTTCGTCGAACGTAGATCCACGTGAGACACAATGGCTTTTTAATTGTTTCGGTAATTAGCATTCAGCCGGTTAAAGTGGGTGCTAAAAACTACATCTTGGATTTTCTTAATTGCCTTTCTGTTCCTGCTTTAAAATTAATTCTACTAAAGGGATGTGATTAAGAAAAAGGCTTAAGTAAGCCAAGAAAGTAGACTATAAAGGTAGACCCCCCCTCCCTTATGGGCATGCGTATAAGCCCCCACGAGGTTTTCTAAATGTCGGCGCCCCTGTACATACATGGTATAAAATCCAAAGTTCTCCTATCATACCTTTAGAAGTAGCACTGGCAGCAATCAGGGTCTGCACTCCATACTCCTGGTAGACATCCTTGAGCTCATCGTACTTAGAATCGGTTTCCAGAATCTTCTCCACTGACAGGACCTGGTATGCGGTCGGGTCTACTGCGTGGAGGTGGAATAATAAAATCCCCCCAACCGATATTGATCACGATGGCCAATCTCATGCAATAATTTATAACAAAGTTTTCACTATCTTAAATTATAAGCACCTGAATGCTACCAGCTTCTACCACCGACGTAAACCAACGAACAAAAAATAGTTCGCTGCTAAAATCTGCACAACATAGCCGAAGTTTGAAAATGAAAAACAAACAATGTTTTAAGTAACCTTTTACACGAAAATAGCATAAGGAAAACAGCAAAAACCATTGAAAAACTGTTTTGTTTACGTTAAAGGAAACCTGGTAGTGTAAGAGCTCGAAGCACCTACCTACAAAAATTGTATTAGCTTCTGCCCGCGGCTTCGTCCGTGTGAAATTTCTTGTAGCCCCGACCCACCCCGTCCGTCGCGTTGCATCGGTTTACTAATGATAAGCATAAAATATAATTGTCATAATTAACATTGGCATAACGAAATTCAGCATAATGATCACTACGCATAATATTTATTATTAGGCATAAATGATTTGCCATAAATACTGTTGGCATAATAATAATGAAGCATAATTTTAAAATGCATAATATTATAAACGCATAATGATATTTACACATAATGTTCTTTGGAATAAACGTAATAAAATACTCCTAACGGTTGTAGACACTATTTTGCATTATTGATTATTGCTCCAATGTAATGCGTAGGCGCTTTACACAACGGTAGACTAATTATTATTTTATTATGTTCAATTTTTGCGTCAATATCATTTTCTAAACCAGTCAAAAAGTGATCATGACGGTATTGTAAGTTAATATGGTAAGGGTCAGTGGGTCTTCTTAGGGGCGGAGTAAAAACAAGTTGGTTTACAAGCAATAATAATAAGACGTAGTCGACGGAGCCCCGCTTCGCGGGATCCCTGTTTCTGTGTACCTACAGAGTTTAAAGGAACCTAACACGAAGGAGATGACGGGGGCTCCTTCGCTCGCTTTGCTCGCTCACTTGAGCCCCCATCATCCCCTTCGAACCTAACGTGTCCGCGTCGGGGTGCCCCAAGTCCCGAGCTCGCTTCACTCGCTCTTGTATAATAATAAGTCAATATGTAAAACGTTTTCATTTCATTAATACATTTACGCAACTGTATTTCATTACCTAGTGCCTAACAATCAATATTAAATTAAAGGCTGCATACCTACACCCAATTATGACTTTTTATATTTATGGCTCATGATTATTAAACGAATAAATATTATGCCACAAAAATATATACATCTCCAAATTATACCAAAACAAATTAGACAAATGATAGTTATGCTAACCATTGCATTATGCCAAAGTATTATTATGCCATAGTATTATTATGCTAATAATCTGACTTTTTTCTTTTTGCTCTTAAGATGTTAAGCTATAGCCTTCCTCAAGAATTGGGCTATCAAATGCAAAAATAATTATTCAAATCCAACTGGTAGTTCCAGAGATTAGCGCGTTCAAACAAACAAACAAACAAACCCTTCTGCTTTATTATTAGTATAGATAACTTTGCTAATCACAATATACAATATTAACATTGCAGAAGAAACAATAAAAGTGGAATAATACCAGCCAGTCATTTAAAACATCGAAGGTCCCAAAAATGTAGGTACTTATAGAGTAACTTATCCTACTATAATATTATAAATGCGAAAGTTTGTGAGGATGTTTGTTACTCTTTCACGCAAAAACTAATGAACGGATTTTGACGAAACTTTACAGTAATACAGCTTATACATCAGACTAACACATAGGATACTTTTTATCCTGATATTCTCACGGTATCGACATTTACGCGGGTGAAACCGCGAGGCGCAGCTAGTATGTATGTATGTTATAAGTTAAAAACTGAAATAAATCCAAAAATTTTCAGCACCACGCAATTAGCACAGGTCTTTCAAAGCTGCAAACTTGGTTTTACACTATTGGTATCTATCTATCCTAACAACATCCAAAAAAATATCAGTTCCGTGCATCTTTTTGCGACCCAACGCGATTTTTGTGTCGACGGCGACTGACCTACCTACGAGTATATTATGATTCGGTGACATTTGGTAACGTTCTGAGATTTGTATTCCTCTTTTCACATTGATCATACATTCTGACCCTAACACGTACCTGCAAAATCCGTGTCGTATCCAAATAAATCTAACCATATATGCTTATGAATGTTATTATTCAATATATTATTTTGCAAAAATCATTTCATCGCGCACCCCTAGTTATGAGCATTATGAAATATAAGAGGATCACCTAAAATGTAGTTCCCGAACCCTACACGTTTCGGAGTCTGGATTAGTGCCTGATTGATGACAATAGGCTCGCCCCCTAATGCTCCCTAATGCATGGGACTTAAAAACATCAGCATCTGCCTAGCCTTTTCCCAACAATGTTGGGGTCGGCTTCCAGTCTAACCGCATCACCCTAAGGTAGACTGGTAGAAAATGCCCAAGGCATTAAGTCCGCCTTTGTACAGTTTTTACTTGTGCATAAAGTTTTAATAAATAAATAACCGGATGCAGCTGAATACCAGTATTTTACATGGAGCGACTGCCTATCTGACCTCCACAACCCAGTTACTAGGTAATACGATACCCCTTGGTAAGACTGGTTGTCCTTGTCAGACTTTCGGGCTTCTGACTACCCGTAACGACTGTCAAAGATCCACGAATGACAGCCGGGACCAACGGCTTAACGTGCTTTCCGAGGCACGGAGGAGTCGGCTTCCAGTCTAACCGGATGCAGCTGAATTCCAGTATTTTACATGGAGCGACTGCCTATCTGAGACTTAAAAACATAACTGGCGAAATGTGGGTTTACTTAGGTGCACCTGTCTAACTCTTGGGGGGTTAGACAGAGGCGTGAAAATAAAATATATGATGCAAACTCCCAAACTAATAATAAGTAAGTAATAAGTTTATTAATCAAAAAGTAAAATAAAATGTGACGGATTCGGTGAGCCACAAACTAAGCATCGCTTGTATCTTGTGGCTCTAAAAACTAGAAAAAAAAATCGCTGTAGGTACTCGTTAAAAATACTAATGAAATAAAATTAAGGGGGCTACATGACCACGGCCACGGTCACTGTCGGACTGCATAGAAAATAAAGAGAAGCGCGATGACACAACGCTTGTAATTTATTGCAAAATATGAAGTAATTATCTATTTACAATAAAATCTATTGTTTAGACCAAAAAATTAAAACCCTAGTGCTTTAGTATGTTGCTTGTAGAATAATCTGACACAAAATCAGAATGATTGTATGTATATTACTTCTATACCGTATATGACTTTTATTTTAAAAATAAAGTTTTTAGAGGTATCTTCATGATTTTTTTCTATCGTATCAAATTAGTTGTATTATGTTCTCAGTACACTATCTACCTAGCATATATCCTGAAGAATATCATATATATTTCTGATTTTGTTTACTGTAGTTGATCATATACCTACTTTTAGGCATTATAAAACTTGGGTTTTATTCGTTTAGGTCTGTAATCCCTTTAAGTAGCCGTGAGTTCGTTCCCTTAGGCGTATAATATCTTCCCAACTTCGCGAGTAATTTTGAACTTATTTCAATGAAATAAAGCCTATAACATGACTTCATTTTTTCAAAGAAAACGTTAACTTTATATCGGGAGATTTTGTTGATGTTAAAGAAGATTACAAGATTTCTTCCTGCGCCCGCGTTTCCATACGCGAGGAAGGTTAGTTTTTCTTGGTTTTCATTTTCTCCCTGAAAGTTTTCTTAAAATCGCTGCAAAACATTTCATCATTTTTTGTTAGGTAAAATAAATAAGAATTTGGTTTATCCTTGCCAATATTTTTGTAACATTTCATAGATGGAAAAAAGAAACAATATTATGAATTCCATTATATTCTTCTATAGGATAAGATTAATGGCTGTAATCTATGTTTTTGAGCGAATAACAGTGTCTGGTATTTCTTTCGCACAAGCAACCTATAACTACTTTTAACAAAATTAGGCTATGAATATCCAAATTAACCTAAATGTAAGTAAAGTACATACTTGATCCTTTAACCTTTATTTCGTAGAATCTATAGAGACTAAATCCAGACTCCGAGGAGTTTGGGATCAGGTGGCCTACCATGATCTAATTAAAAACGATTCAAAAACAAGACCTTTCAGTTTAGGTTCCTAAACTGCATCGCTTGAGCTGCTCTATGGACGTCATGGTACCAAACAAGCATGAATGAAACCAAAACTTGCGACTCAGTTTGGGACAATCGCTGTCAGCAGATGGCACGGCCTAAACTGAATCGTTAAACTGACGTCATGGTACGAATTAGAAGAACAGTTCAGTTTAGGTCCTAAAATGGATCGCGTTAAGAGCTTGTAGGCCTGCAGTTCCAAACTACTAAGCTTCTCGGAGTCTGGATTTGTGTCCGGTTGATGGCAATAGGCTTGCCCCCTATGAAATGGAACTTAAATATAACTGGCGAAATGTGGGTGCACATCTGCCTAACCCTTCGGGAAATATAAGCGTGATGTTAGCTATGTTATCAAACAAACACGAACTATAACGACTTCTCTATACGTTAAAAATATGTACCGAAAAATACCGATCCTAGTTCGAAGTGGATGCAAATAAATAACTCGTTTCGATCTTCCCTGGAGTTGTTTATCGATGCGCTAAAATGTTCTATTGCTGCAAGTCTGGGGGTGCCATGGAAGTATTGCAAGTCTTGCTATCAATACATTGAGTGTCGAAATAAATTGTACACTTTGACAAGGTGCTATTGTGCTGTAAAGGAAATCTGGGAGCATCACTTGCAAGTTGGTGTTAGGTTAAATTAAACTACATGAGAACTTTTTATAATAAGTGACGATTTCTACCAGTCAACACCTACCGCAAACCGCGATAAGGAACTTCGTTCCAAAAATGTAATAAAGCTGAAACTTTTGTTTTACTAGTCCCTAACCACAACTAACAAATAATCATAAATTAATGACTAACTAAAGCATATGGATACCTACATAACTTGTACTTACTTGTGATTAATTAATGAGTAATCCGACCTTTAACCTAACACGCCATTCTCATGCCCGTTTTCACCATCGTTCCCTCAAACACTCCTTAACTAAGAGTCTCTTAACATAAGAGACTCCTTAAATCAGCCCCTTACCCATATGTTTTAGGACCATAAGTGTCCCTTAGGTGATGGTGAAAACGAAACTAACACTTAAAATTTCTTAAGGTCTCCCTAAATTTAAGGAACGATGGTGAAAACGGGCATTAGAATGCCTACGTAACCGTAAGCACCTGGTCAGTCACTAACACGGTTGGGAAACCACTGAAGTTAGATAAATAATGCGTGATTGTTTGTATTTTATTTACGTTTCTGGAAATAAATATAACTCAGCTGAATAGTTGAATCACTTCCTACTATGACCTACATTGACGAAGTGAGTAGTACCTAAGGTCCGGCGCGCTAAATTTTCGTCTAGTTAGCTCAGAGATTTAGATGAAAATTTTATTAAATTTCGAGCGGCCATTGTTGTTTACATCTTTGGCAAATTTAGCGCGGCCGAACTTTATGTATGACTACACAGTAAAAATACAGGGTTATGTTAAATTGGCTAGCTAAACTCCGCAGACGTGATGGGTATCGATAACAAAACCTGATAAAACTAAAAATATATTAATTACTTTTTTGTGTGGTCAGCGACCTCAGTTGTTGTAGTCACTTGAAATATTAGTTTATTTTTATTTTTTAAACTTCACAGACGTTATGGGTGTTCGACATCTAACTAAACATAATAAAACATAACAAACCAGTTTTTCTAACTCGTACTTCAAGCAACAACACTAACAGCGGTCGTTGACCTCCCAAAAGAACATCAAATCTTTTTATTTTATCGTGTTTAGATATCGATACCCACCGCGTCTATTGGGTTTAGCTAGCCAATTTTAAATAACCCTGTATAATGTAAAGTGACATAAAAAATCACTGTCATTATTAAATAAGTAGTCGAAAACATTACCAAACATTATGCGCACCCTCATAAACAAAGAAGGATTTAGTAAAGTTCACCTTTCAAACGTATCATTGCTCTGAAGTTACCTAACATTAACACTAAAGCAAAACCTCTTTGCGGCGCGAACACATCTCACATCGCATCTACGTTCACACCGTTCCTAACGTGCTTAATCTAAAACAGCACATGAAACACGCGTGCAAACAACACGATTGCGGTTTGGTTACATAAATCCTTAGTACAAACACTGAACACTCGTACGAGTTATTTATTATGTTGGAATGATATACTTTTGAAACAGACTGGAATTAGTTTATTTGAAATTGAGGGAAATGTTTTAAAAACAATGTGGCTGTCAGCCCCACACTCTCTGGCAACAAAGTTGAGAAACTGTTGCGCTACATTTTTTCCCGCGCGTCGTTAAGATATGTAGCAGGCAACAATGTTGCACAACGTTTGTTTACCATGAATACGAAACTGTGGCATGTTGCCAGCAACACTACAACATTCCATGCAGCCAGCAACATGTTTCCCACAAGACAAAAACAAGTTGCGCAACTTTGTAACCCAATGAACATTTGTGGCTTTTTTTTAATTTCTGAACAAGGGCCACGGATTTAATTGCTTGTCTTTCAGTCGAGATACTTACTGTTCTATTAACCTTTAACAATCCACTTCTAAGTGAAGGCCAAAGGCTTCATAAATATTTAATCTCTTTGAATAGTTCGTTTGTGGTTTAGAGTACGTTCAGATGACAAGCGCTCAACGCGCGTTTTGATAACGCGCGTTTACAACTACATACATTTTATTCAGGCTGTACACATGCTAACGCGCGTTTTAATACAGCGCGCGTTGAACGCTGCGCTAGCGCTCGACTGTTGTCAGCGCGCGTCAACGCGTGCCTTGGGATCATTGGTTTTCTATATTTCCGTTCAGTTGAGCGCGCGCTTTCGACGCGGATAGACGGGTTCTTCAGTATCAGTCCGTCCAAAAATCGTCCGAAATGGAAACCGAAGTTTTTAATACGGAATTATTTATAGATGAAATAGAGAAACGTCCTGCGATTTGGGACATGACAAAAAGCGATTATTCAAATAGGAACCTTAAGAGACAGGCTTGGGAAGAACTCGTCCTCATATTTTGTGAAGGAGATGACAATGCAGAAAAGAAGAAATTATTATGTGAGTACATATATTTATTTACATTCACAATCAATTTGTGTTAGAAATTAAATATTGCCATCTAGCCAATCAATTTTTCCTTCGTTGATGAAATAATTTGTTAAATGTACTCGAACATTATCCGCCTGCCGCACAGCACGCCCGGTATAATGTGAGGCTAGATTTTCTAGTGGTGGGGTATACAGTGTATCTTCATAATTGTAGCCATCCCTCATTCTGACATAATTGTGTAGTGTACATATCGCTTTTACTATCTTTTCTGCAAATCCGATGTTGACATCTAACGGCCTATGTAAAATGCGCCATTTATTGCACATTATTCCAAAAGTACATTCAACATACCGGCGTGCTAATGTCAAACGGTTATTAAATATTTTTTTAGCATAACTTAGTGACCTTCCCCCATATGGCCGCATTAAATTCTCCATCATGCCAAAAGCTTCATCAGCCACTATCACATATGGCAACACTGTCGGTCTATTTTGTATTAACATTGCCTTTGGCTCAGGTAGGTCTAATGACCTTTCTGTCAGCTTTTTGTACAATGAAGAATTCTTGAATATACCTGAGTCACTGTTTTTACCGTAGGCACCTATGTCAACCCACACAAAACAATAGTTTGCATCCGCTAGCGCCATTAAAACTAGCGAAAAATAATTTTTGTAGTTATAATACATGGAACCCGAGTGTTCAGGCTGGATTAACCGTATATGTTTCCCGTCCAAGGCTCCCAAACAATGGGGAAACTTTGAGTTCTTTTCAAATATCGTGGATATTTCATACCACTTTTCTTTCGTTGGTTCACTCATAACAATGAGTCTCAATTTTCTCCAAATAGTTTCACATACATGTGGTGTTATGGTAGCCACAGTAGATTTGCCAATTCTATAATCGTAGCTTAATGTCCCAAGTGAACATCCTGTGGCCAAATATCTGAAAAGAACATATACTATTACTAAATACTGTTTTTTTTTTCAGCGTCATCCCTGCAAAAGAAATGGAAGAGTCTAAGAGATAATTATATGAGAGATGTGAAGAAAATGAAGACTGTTAAATCGGGATCAGGAGCTTCCAAAACTTCGTCTTATATTCATTATAATAGACTACGATTTCTACAGGCATCTATAGCCAACAACGATACAGAAAGTAGTTTCGATGCAGAAAATGCATCAGCTTCGTCTGAAGTTGCTGAAATAGGAGTAAGTTCTGCCTTCAAGAGTCCTAAATCTACTCCAAGAAAAAAAACAAAAAATAAGCTCTGCTGACGAAAGATTTGCAAGCATTTTAGAGCAGAGTTTAGCACAGAAAAATGTTTCACATCCAAAAGAAGATGATGATGATATATAAGCTGTTTTGTTTGTCACTAGTTAAAGAGATTAAAAAAATTCCGGAATATAGACGACTTCAGACTAAAATTGCCATTTATAATTTAATCTTGCAAAACCAAAATGTCCTACAAGGACCGCAACATCAGACATTTGAAAATCAATATTATCGTAACCCGGTACCACAACGAAGAAATTATTTGTCACAAGAGCAGCGTAATCAAGCTTCTGTTGAAGACTTTCAACATTATCAATCACAGCAATCTAGTGTGCCAAATAATTTAGCACATTATGGTTATACTACAGCAATGGGAACGCCAGTAACACACACTCCGTCGCCAGCACCAACTGTCAGCAGTGAATCGGAATTAGAGTTATTCTGCGATTAACAAATTTTATTTTTTAATTTCTTTTCTGAACAAGTTGATTTGATTTCATTGATTTATAGATGTTGATTAATAAAAAACTTACCTCAATGTTATTATGAGTTTTTCTTCTGGTGAAATGCAATATCGCACAGCGTTTCTATCTGCTACGAGTTCATCGTTTATGAGAGCCAGTAACTCATCAAATGACTTGATGGACATTCTGAAGAAGTTAAAAAATTTGGGTCCGAATTGCCTTAACTTAGGATACAAAATTATGATACCATGACGGTCGCGGCAACGCGCGTTCGACGCCTGACAAGCGCGTGTCATGTAAACACTATACAAAAATTTTACGCGCGTTGATCGCGCGTTGAGCGCTTGTCATCTGAACGTACTCTTCTGTTCGGGCGCCTCCGGCAATCTTCGGCTGCTGTCGTGAGACAACGGAAGGCGGCGGGCGACGCGAGAGGTGCGGCGCGGGGCGCGCCGTGCGGGCGGTCCGGCCACTTCGCTACCGATCCCGGACGAAGGCACGCGCGCGCTCTCCATACGCTTACCAAGATCGACATAATTATTATTGTACCTATCTAGATTAGATTCTTTTAAAGTATAGTCCACTGCATTTCAGTCCTTAGTTAGGTCCCTAACAGTCTCTATAGATTCTACGAAATACCTTACTTACAGTTAGGTTAGGTTATCTATTCATAGCCTAACTTGTATAAAGCATTTACAGGTTGTTTGTGCTAAAGAAACACCTTTCGCTCAAAAAAATATATTTACAGCCATCCGTCTTATCCTGTATAAGAAATCTAATTTAAAATACTGTACCTAAGTATTCTTTTTTCCATCCATGAAATGTTACAAAAATATTGGCAAGGTTAACCAAATTCTTATTTATTGTACCTAACAATAAATGATAAAATGCTTTGTAGCGGTTCTAAGAAAACTTTCAGGTAGAAAAACAAACTTTTCTCACGTATGGAAACGCGGGCGCAGGAACAAATCTTGTAATCTCCTTTTACATCATCTCCTGGTAGAAAGTTTATGTTTTCTTTGTTAAAATGAAGTTTCGTTAAAATAAGTTCAAAATTACTTGCGAACTTGGTAAGATATTTCACGCCCAAGGGAACGAACTCACGGCTACTTTTCATTATCATCGTGTTATCACGAGCTTATAATACTTACCTACTACATTGCTTTTGGGCTTAAGGGTAAGCGCCGGTTCCACCAAACTCGGTTAGTTATTAAATGTCCCGTTAGACATATTAAATTACTGACTGACTATGGAACATAGTCCGTCAACATTCTTAATGGCATCATGTCTAACAGAGTTTGGTGAAATTGGGTCTGAAATAACGTAATAGATTCAATTGATGCGTCATCTTTTACGTAAATAAAAATAAATAAAGTGATTCATGGTTACAAAGCTAGCAGTGTATTTGCATTCCTAGCCAACCGAGCTTTTACCGAGATAGCCACCTGTTAGAACTGTAAAAACTTATGCGGTATCTTCTCCTTCTTCGGTAAAAGCATGTTTGTGAAAGTAAAAGGCAAGTTTTTGGACCCTTGCGACTATTTGCTGCCAGTCTTCTAGGCAAGTATCCTGATGACAGCGATGCGGACGAGTACTTCGACGCCCAAGTGACCAAAAAACAAAAATGTTTTTGTATTTATTTGTATATTTAGTTACTTAGTCATTTTATTTAGTACTCACCTAGTGTAAATACACACATCAAAAGTGTCTAGGGATCAACATATATTTTTGCAATAACTTTGCTCCTGATTGATATTAATTAAAATTTTCTTTAAGGATTCATCAAATAAAGTGTTTTCGTTTGTCACAGTAACGATAAACCAAGTCACCTTTGCATTAATAAAGAAATTTGCCATTTTCCTAATAAAGGGATTTTTGACATTTGAACCACTAACACAAAAGTTCGAAAAAAAGACTGAAATAACAGTTTTCTTTAAAATTTTATTGGGTAACTTAAACAATTAATAATCCGTGTTTCTACCGCGAACACTAACAACACAAGAACATCGGTTTGGCATACTCAAAATGAGTTCATCCAAATCACGCTGTGGAATGGCAGCCCATGTTCGTTGCAACAACAAAAAAAGGTCTTCTTGCGACTGGATACCCTCCATATTCGGCAGAGCTCTTCTCTGTAGCATATCCCATGCATGCTCAATCGGGTTCAAGTCTGGCGACTGAGCAGGCCAGGGCAGGACATTGATGTTAGCTGCGGCGAGAGTCTGTCTTACAACTCTTGCGGTGTGCGGTCGTGCATTATCATGCATTAACTGAAATAAGGGACCGATTTGCACTTGTAGAGGAACGATGACGTCTGATACAATCGTCTCAGCATAAATTTGAGCGTTGAGGTTGCCTCTGATCCAAATCAACTCAGTTCTTCCGCCGATCCAAATACCCGCCCATACCATGATGGTTCCACCACTATAAGGATGGACTTCCTGGCAGGATTTTAATCGCTGTTGGCGTCCAGGGGTTCTCCAGTGTCGTATACGTCTTGTATCCGGTCTCATACCAAAACGAGACTCATCAGAAAAGCACACGAAACGCCATTGTTCTTCTGCCCAATTTCTGTGTTCAAGAGCCCATTGATATCGAATCCTACGATTGTGCATTGCTATAGGTACCCGTAGCGGTCTTCGGGAATGAAGGTTCACTTCATGCAAGCGGTTTCTGACTGTTTGGTCGCTAATTAAGTTCCCTGAAGAGTGATGAAGCCTCACGGCTAACATCATGGCGGTTATTGTTGGAGCTCTTCGAGTTAAGATTTGAATGTATCGGTCTTGTCTCCGTGTGGTGCAGCGATACCGTCCTCCATGGCGCTCAGCCACGGTACCAGTGCTTCGGTAACGTGTCCAAAGTCGACTGATAACACTCTGACTTGTATTCAGAGCTAAAGCCACAGTACGTTGCCGGGAACCAGCTTCTATCATTCCCACGGCTCTGAGCATTTCTTCCCTGCTTAAATGACGTCGCCGCTCCATAATAACGTTGGTTTTAATCAGTAGTAGGGAAACAGTAGCACTAATAATGTCTTCAATGCGTTGTATGTTTTTATAGGGAAAATATTGACAGCTGATTTCCATCTTTTACTCGAATTTGATTCACAGTTCCTGATTCAAATTATGAAATGCACCAAAAAGGATCCATATAAATTTATAAAATCATAAATTTATTACAAAGCCACATCTCAATCTCAAGAAATCCGCATAAAAATGCTTGATCCCTAGACACTTTTGATGTGTGTAGTTAGTTAAGTATAATAATATTATACGTTACGTATATAATCATTAATGTTTAAAAATTCTAAGAAACTAAAGCAATGACTGAGACTATTTATTCAAAAAAAATGTCTTCTTCAATTGTGTAAAACTTAACTTACCAAGATTCACTTTAATTTTGGCGCCCAGCATGGCTCTCAAATCCGCAACTCGAATGTTTTGTACAACAAATACTTCATCAAGACCGCACAACATATTTTTTATAACTACAATGATATAATAATATGAGATAAACTAGGTTACGATAAAAAACTGAATATTTGCTTCCCTTAATCCCAAAACTATCGCTTGCATACTGAACGTAATAACAGTTTCATACAAATTAATATAAAGTACGAGTAGGTACTCACAACACTTGATTATGGCTATTACAAAAGTTGTACATAATTAAGAGAGATGACTACGGGCAGCATTCAGGGACACTACAGGACTAACTCTAATGGAAACTGGAAACTAACTTTAGTCCAGCGTGGACTTAATATTAAGCTAAATACCTACCCAGTTACATTAAAACTGGAAATTATGTAGATTCTTTCATAGCTTCGTCAGAATTACATACATAATTATAACATATTGCTTTTGATCCTGAATATGGTAAAGTTTGTTGCTTCAAATATCAAAATACATAGGTCGAAGTTTACAACGGTTCCCCTGTGACTAACGGTCACCACGACGACGACATAATCGAATTTTAAAATGGCGGATGTATGATTAACAGCTGCCGGGGGTAATACAATTAAAAAGGAAAATACATTTTAACAGCTGATTTACCGCGTTCTTTTAATTTAATCCATGACCAATTTAATTTGTTTCAATTAACCGGAAATTTAACCGGAAATGAAATAAAAATATTGTTTTACTTGATTTCCGGTTTTGAAGAATATTAAATTAACAATAGAAGAACAATGTAATATAAACCCAAAGTATAGCTAATTGATCTACATAATTATATTCGCTATTTCTTGCTTCATCAAGTGGCACACACTATTTAAAACTTTTGATGTCCTCGATACCAAGTTACACATGCCTGGCGTGGATCCAGTCAGTCGACCGTCCACTGCAACGCAGAATGTGCACGGAGAGGTTTGCCACGGCTCATTTGTTTCCTAGAATTAGATTCGTGCTTAGCGTGACTCGCAGTGAAAAAGTTATCTACATAGGTACATGGTATACATAACAAAGAGTATTCTATTCTATTATCCTTGTGGACGATCACGCCTACATCAACATCTGTATCATATATTTTATTTATTTATTTATTCAGTAGTACACAAACATTTTATACATTTGAGTTGGTGCCAACATAAACTCATTAGAGTTTTACCGTGCACCAAAATCATCGACTACATAATAGATATATTTGACGGCGCGTCGAGAGAATTGGTTCGGCAATGCCAACCTCTTTGATTAATAGGTATTGTTTTTTTAGAAGATAATATGTCAACTGTCTATTTGACGTAACAGCATGTACTGGGGACGCGGCCCGCCATTATCAAATAACAAAAAGAAGTGAGGGATACAATGATATATAAACTAGTCATTGGAGGGATACCTACATTCACATGTATTGTTCTTAAAAGACTACATCGATTGGAGGAACTGTGCTATGATATCCTATAGTGAGTAATATTGATCGCGCTCGCGCTCTACGTTCTCTCTACTTGGTGGAACGTCGTTCACGCATTAACTATAGTTAATTAAGTAATTGGATTAGACATCTTGTGATTGTTCATAAAGACTTTCATTTACTTTCAACTCCTTGCTCTCAAACCCACGCAACATGGCCTCGTCTGATAAAGATGATTTATTGCCTTTATATTACATATGATCTATATATGTACATATTATTAAATAAAGTCGTTTTTCGTATTCGGTGTGACCGCGTTGATCTTCCAAACGGCACAACGGATTTTGATCCGAGTTTCACCATCGTTTAGAAAATTTATTCCCGAAAGTATATGTACATATTAAACTAACATATAATAGAGAAATCTCGATGTTTTGTCATGTCGCAAAAACCGTTCGAAGCACGGCTTGGTAGTTTTTATACACGCTCACGTGCATAGCTTAGCTGTGAGCTGCCGTGGAGTGGTGACTTTACGTCCACATCTATATAGTAGGTAGGAAGGGTATCTATATATAGGTATCCGCTTGCAATGTTAACAGGGCAAGGAAAACTTGCGAGAAACATGTTGCGATCGCCGTACTTCATGTAGCAGTAGATATCTATACCAGCACGTGAACGTTAGTAGTGCAGTCTTGTGCCAGAATTACGTGCCTGTGCATGGTTTATCCATGGTTTCTACAATTTAGTGAATGACTTTACGTAGGTAAGTATATTATTCTTATTATATTAAACTACTAGCGGCGGAGCAGTGGTGACCCATGGTATCGGCCGCGACTTACGAGTTGTACTCGTAGGTCGTAGGTTCGAACCCAGACAGGCGCTTTATTTTGTATTTAATGATTTCATCACCACTGCTCTCAAAACGGTGAAGGAAAACATCGTGAGGAAACCGGCATGTCCTAGAAATAAAAAAAATCGAAGACATGTGACATCTACCAACCCGCACTGGTCCCGCGTGTTGGATTACAGCCTACTCCCTCTCAAAGAGAGGAAGCCAGTGTCCCAGCAGTGGGAACATTATAGGCTGATTATGCTACTAGCGACCTGCCCCAGCTTCGCACGGTTTTTACAACTTAATAAAACATCAGGACCACAACAACAACAGGTCATAAACCTGTGAAAAATGCATCAAAAACTGTTGCGTTGTTTAGAAGGACAACGCGGTCATACAGACAGACACGCAAAGCGACTTTAATTTACAATATATTTATTGATGACAGGTCCGACTAAATAAAAACATAATCTCGTTGTATTCTTATCAACACTAACTTACCATGCAGAGTCAGCCTTTTCGTGTGCCCTGGTTTATTATTAGTCAGTTAAATAGGAAATTAGTTGTTACAGCTCATAGATTTAGATCGGGACACATTGCATGTAATAAGTTTGCGTTTACGATGAAGAAAACTAACTCGCCTAATTGTGTGGAGTTGTGGAAGTCTTACATCACTCATTGATGGAATATGTTCGATATGAGTCTCATAGAAGTGATCTGTTTGGGGTCTTGAAGTTGAACCAAATTGATATGGGCACATTCCATAATATTCTGTCTCAACCAAATGGTGATGATGCGAAGAGTCTGTTCAGGTTCATGGCCCAAATGTGATCCGTAACAGTGTGTGTGTATTTAGGGTACGATGGGACTGCCATACGCAATGCGGTCATAAAAGTCCCTAATTAAATAAAGAATTAAAACAAAAAAAGAACACTAACTTTTTAATTTGCCCAAGTACCATAATATACACCTACCTATAACATCAAATGGCATAATCTGGAGCATTTATTTTTCTAGTTCTGCCCTAGGACAACAAGCAGCAATGAAAACACCTCGGAATTTTGCCTACCATTCACGTTCCCCACGCACTTCACTATTGAAGTGCAGAACGTTAAAAACACACAATTCGTTGATTTTTCAGCGTGGTTTGTTTGCTGTGTACAGTGTACCTACGAGTATGTAGACTCTAGGTAACTCGCGATTGGTTGACTGCAGCTGTACAACACGAAAAATAAATTGTTGTCGAAACATGGGCCTATAACACACAGAAAGATTTTTGTATTCCGCTTTCAAAACTATGCCATCAAAAGTGCCAAATTATTCGTGAGAGTAGGTAGTCGATATAGTAACATTTCTACAATAACCGGTTGATGAAGCAAAATGTGGGTGTATTATAGGTACACCTCTGCTTAACCCTCCTGGAAAACACGGCGTGCTGTTTTGTTATATTGTGAAAGCCGATTCGGCTTACAACTTTGACAATAGGATTAGCAACAAAAGTAATTAGTGGATCCCAAAGTATAACATCGTCACAAAATAGGTACAACAATCAATCCATAGCCTAACCTGCCCTATAATAATGTAGTTATCCTCGATTAACCTCGACCTCGCTAGTGTACGAACTGGAGATTATGTGAGAACGAGCTTAAAACTTTGTCCACCGTCTATTGTGAACGCCTAACACAAACTTAGGAACCTCCCAGGAAAAGTGTAAGCGCGTATTATCGTAGGAAAGCAGCCAATTTCAGAAGATACACAAGAACAACGAGTCGATAATCTGGTGTGGAAAACACGGACCAAAAAAAGTTTTGTTTGTAAAAACAGTTCGTCATCTTCATTATTATTGGAAAAGATAAAATTTCAAGCAGACATATTCGCGACTACTACAAACATAAAGCAACATTCTCAATAGCAGATAGCCAACTAAACATGAAGTTGCTTAACAAGCATGATTTCAACTCCCGGTTGGCATTCACTCAGTTAACATAATGAATTATTGAAGGCTTTGTTTTGTATAGAAACTACTCGACATCGCACCGCGGTTATTCACATCCCCCGCTGTACCTACTATACAGTCTCTGCAATCAGTCTAGAAGCGTGGCATACTCCTACAATTTGCGTGGCGCTGGGTGCATAAAAGCCACTCCTATGGCCCTCCCCCGCCTTTCTGAAGGCGACGTAGACTAGTTTCCACTGTGAACAAGGAGCTAACTAGCCCGGGAATGTTACTGTAGATAATGTACTCAATTCGTCTTGTATTCAAGCGCCGGATTCGGAGGAGAGCGTCGGTTAATGCATTAAATAAACTACGTATATATTACGCTCTTTGTTTATTCACACTTCAATCGTACGTTCTTAGGCACTAAGTTATATATTATTTATTTCCTCGCTACCTTTAGGATTAATCTGCTCGCTGCGTCAGCGACAGACGAGTCAGGGTCTTAATTTTACGCCTCCGTAGACGATCTAGGAACGGAATAGAACTTTCAAACATGGGAAGAACAGAGTTTTTCTTAGTTTTATATACGGTGCTACGGGTGCTACGATCACTACCATTACGGTGACTAAGTGAAGTCGTCGTTTCCAAAGCCAACTGTAGGGAGTCCCCATCCATCGATAGATATTATTTCCTCTTGCACTCGATGTAAAGACCTAGTGGCTACAGAGTACACCGTTCGCCGGAGCAAACTGAATTAGGTAACGTTTTTCTCCATTTTATATCTCTCGCCCTCTAAGGAGCGACGAAGTGTTGAATTATTGGACTTACTTTATTTTATAAAACGATTTCGCCTCCAGGAGATTTCTGTTTACTTTGCCACAAAACGTTTTTTGTATTCCCCGTTTCATATTCTATTGATACAAATTGATAGTAAGTCGGTTTCTCTTTGCTTTATGTACGTGTATAATATTGAAACGAATAAGAGCGTGTTATTGGAAATCAAGTTGACAACACCTTTGATAGACTGACAGGCGTGCGGTCCCGCGATTTATTTGCTGTCGGCACCCATAGAATACAAGAGCAGGCTTGTATGTTTTATTTTTATGAATAAATAATAAGTACTTTATGCTTATGATTTATTTTTCTTCTTCTAGCTTTACACGAAGTTGTCATTGCTTCCTATTTTCTGTATTTAGATGCTCTTCTATCCATGCTTCTTTTGAAATAGATCTGCAATTAAAACTCATGTCATAATCATTTAGTAATTACAGTAAAGAATAAATAAATAAATCCAATAAACGACAAACCAATCCAGTAAAGCCTTAATGCAGCTGTTACAAAATGACCGCTCACGGTAAAACGCACAGTATAACTGGGATTTATTTGAGGCTACTGGCCGTCACTGGCTTTAATCTATTAATGACTGCCGACGCAGCATGTCACTATCGATTAAACCTACCCTTTAACGGGATTAAACCCGTAAAACATTTTATACTAAAAAGATCTCTCTGTCAATAAATATGTCACCCCTCACAAATCGAGTGTAACATCGATAAGTCCATCAGAAGTATCGATGTCGATTTGATCTCTAGTAATGCGATTACTATCGAACTACTTATATCTCGGCCCGCAGTACGATCCCGTCGCTTTTATAACAATGCACTTTTTTATTGTTTCTTTTTTTTCAGTGAGTTTTTTTCTCAACAATATTGTAATTGTTTTGACGTGGATGCAAACTGTAGGGTGGATCATAATACCTAGGTAGAAGAGAAGGTAGGTAAGTATATATTTAATCATATCATATCATCATCACAATCAGCCTATAATGTTCCCACTGCTGGGACACAGGCCTCCTCTCTGTGAGAGGGAGTAGGCCGTAATCCACCACGCGGGCCCAGTGCGGGTTGGTAGATGTCACATGTCTTCGAGTTTTTGGTTCTAGGACATGCCGGTTTCCTCACAATGTTTTCCTTCACCGTTTTGAGAGCAGTGGTGATGAAATAATTTACACAAAGTAAAGTGCCTGTCTGGGTTCGAACCTACAAGCTACAACTTGTAAGTCGCGGCCGATACCACTGGGCCACCACTGTTCCATATACTGCGCTATATTCACTCTCTAACTTGATTAAGGAATTGAAATTAGTTACATCTCTATGTGTAGCTATAAGACACTCAAAGGGCTGTCTGATGGTACTATCCAGTCGATAGAGCGTTAATAGTTTTAATCAAATGCATTGTAATCAGTCGTGTTACTGATTGTAAGTTACCATATTGACAGATGGGTACTTTTAAGTACTTATATCATCATCTCATAGGCGTCCGTAGACATAGCAAATGCAACTGCTAAATATGAGGTTCTGAGGTGTAGATCAAAAGAACTGCTTTTTAGGGTTCCGTACCTAAAGGGTAAAAACGGGACCCTATTACTAAGACTTCGCTGTCTGTCCGTCCGTCTGTCTGTCACCAGGCTGTATCTCAAGAACCGCGATAGCTGATATAATTTTCACAAATTATGTATATCTGTTGCCGCTATAACAACAAATACTAAAAACAAAATAAAATAAATATTTAAGGGGGGCTCTCATACAACAGACGTGATTTTTTTGCCGTTTTTTGCTCGATATTAATAACGGCAACTTGCAGTCTCTTGAAATATTTACATAGAATAGAATAGAATAGAATACTCTTTATAATAATAATAATAAAAATAGGTACTTAGTTATATATTCACTTTAAAAATGAATAATTAAATTAAAATAAAATAAATTAAGGGGGGCCATACAACAAACGGTTTTTTTTTTATATAATATATAGCGTTAAATATTGTACGGTGGTACGGAACCCTTCGTGTGCGAGTCCGATTCGCACTTGGCCGGTTTTTTTTATTTGATGGAATTTACCTATAGAATGCAGACGTTGTCTTGTAGCAGGCCTACGCAAACGAATATCTCTGGTAGGTATATACAACAATGTCCAGTTATGAAAACGATACTACCTCCTGCCTGCATGCGGATGATGCTACGGGCGCGAACCGCAACGTATAGTTGTCACGTTTTAGCATGGCAATAGCGGTAATTGCCCTTTCCCTAATATCTATCCGTAGGTACCCAAACAATATAGGTACTAACCCTCTTAATAATAAACGTTGTATAGCGTCTGTATAATTACACAACGCTTTGTCTTCTTCTTTCGAAAGTCAAATTACTGACGACTGAAAGAGAGAAATCGGTGTGTAACTGTTTATCTGATCCTCATATCATAATCAGCCTATATTGTTCCCACTGCTGGGACACAGGCCTCCTCTCTTCGATAGGGAGTCATTCTGTGGGAGCAGTTCATCTGATATAATACGTTTATTAGTAAGGGGATAAGTATGGTTTTTCGTTATTGAAACATATTGAAGATCACGATAGACATTGATTCAAGACGTTAACGGACTTTATTCCAGTTTATGAAATAAATAAATGCTAGAAAATGTTGGTGGGTCAATGACCGCTAATGCCAACGGAACGCAACAACTTAGAACCTTCTACGATATTAGCAAAGATTGTACCCTAAATTGGCCTTAATAATTTTCCTTAAATTATTCGAATACTTATCTGAAGATATTTAGATACTTAGATATCATATTCGATAAAATGTCAAGTCGAGTAGGTACATACCTACTGTGCCTATAATCACCTAGCAAAATACACTAGGGTTGAAATATAAAGGTATTACGTAAGTACCTACTTCTTCAGTTTCCATAAACAACAACGTAATATTAAACTATTTTTAGATGAACGATGGCACGTGTAAGTATTAGGTAATATAATATATAACTTCGCAGACAGTCAAATTGGTGGAGAAAGGTTAATCAATCTTCAATGAACTGAAAACTAATTTACATGATGATTTAGAGGAATTCCTATATTATTACGACGTTGGATATACGCGGCGCGGCGTCGCGGGTATTTGCTTAACACACTGACAGTAGCAATGGCACTCATTTTGACAGTTCAACAACATGCATTGCGTTATTGACATTGTTGAGCAGACAAATTTTCGAACATATGAAGCAATGGTTTAGCAATATCCTTCGAAATCATTCAGATTGAGATTAAAAGTGTGTTACGCAAAGGGTGCGGGACAATATTATTTAATTTCGCTTATACCGGGTTCACACGGTTCGATTTTAGTTGATCAACTGCTAAGTCGAAAGCGATTTGAACCGTCTGAACAAACTCCCAATCAAATTCATTTTTTGTTGAACAACGAAAGTTGTTCCACTAAAATCGAACCGTGTGAACCCGGTAGTACCGACTTATGGCGTTCAAGGTTTTCTCCAAACGTACGTATGCCTCATACACAGAGTTTATTAAACGCTTTTACCTTTAAGAATAGTTTGTTTACAGGTAAATGTGTATTTAGTATTTTCAGTGGATCTGTTGGGGCATAACCAAAAATTACTAATACTGGCGTTTAAAACAATCTATCTGGCCATAAGAACCAAGGACGTCAGTAAAGATCCTTTATCTGATAAACACGTCAAGCGAGGGATCAAGACGCTGAAACACAAAAACATTAATCCCACTCAGTTCGTCCATTCCTTTTCTTTATTAGACAGTATTGCATAGTTTCTGTTCCGAGCCAGGGTCTAGAATGTTCCTATGTACCGCCAATATGGTGTTTCCTTTTCATTAAGTTTCCACGCACAATATTGCAGGCGGGTCGTAAACTTTCCGAGGTGGTCGGCTAGTCTTTCTTGCTCCTTACGTCCGTCCACCAAAGTAGGTAATGAGACTCAAGAAAAATTATACCTTTAATGAAACAGAACTCGTTTACGCATGTTTCGTGGACGCAGACGCAATTACAGGATGGATACAATATACGAAGTTTAAGGGTGTTGTATTTTAGCGTAGTTAGAGTGTTTCGTCTTTAATTAGTTGCAGATAAAACACATATTTTATTGTGAGAGGATTCTTCGTCTTATTGTTCAGGTCGTTGCTGTTGGAGATATTTATAGTCTCCGCGGAGTCTGATATTGTTGTGACGCGCAAGATTGTTGCTTTAAAATGGAAGGTTTTGTTTTTTCTTTTCTAGAACAAAGAAATAGGTATGCCTCCAGACAGGTGAGTGTTAGAACAGGTGTGGAAACTCTGAATACAGTATAGTCAAGTTACTAATAGAGTAAAACAAAAAATCTTGAACCCAATAACGTGTAAACGTTTTAGTTAGGTATGTATTTCTTATTTAGAATTTCTAATCAAAGGGTGCTTTTGGAAACGAAAATTACCTTTCTATAAGTAGCTTTAGAGGTATTTACCTCGCTTCTAACGTCTGACAAAACTGTAAGTAATTGGATTTTTCTGTAAATACAGGATTGTCAGCCTTGTGGGTCTTAGCGACAAGGTGATTGTCGAATTTTGGGTACCTATTGGGTTCGATACCCAGGTCGGGTACGGTACTTTTTTATTTTTTATTACGCATTTCTCAGTAGCAGACTGGTGTCTGGTTTTATGTCCGTTTACAGCTCATACACACGAGCAACACGCGCCAACGACAGAGGCAACTGCAGCGGCTGCCTCTGTCGTTGGCGCGTGCGTACACGTCGACGGCTGCCGTCGACGCGACGGCTGCAGTCAGATCTTCAACATGCCGCCCGTGTATTTGAACACCGCACTCAAATACACAAAATACACGAGCGGCATGTTACTTACCCCTTCGAGAAATACAGGAATTACGTTCCGTTATACGTACCTACTTACCTGATAAACAGACCAACCAACTACAAACTTTCATGAAAACGCTAGTGTGATGGTTATGTTCATTAAATAAAATTATGTAAACTATATGCCACTTTTCTCCTTCCAATGTATCGTTTGAAGCCATACTGCAATAACAAATTGAATAGAAGAACTGCATTGGCGCATAAATGGCGATAGCTTGGTCGTACGAGAGAGCAATTCTATTTGTCTTACAACTTATACGACATTGTACTCTATGTTCTTGTTGTTCTTATTTTGTTTCAACTGTACGGAGAGATATTGCCATGTCTTCTGCAGAACATGGGCCTTCGCATAAATCGTTAGAATGAGTAACATTGCCAACATCACCATGTTCCACAAAAATGTACCTAATATTGGTAGAAGTTTTATTATAAGAATACAGGCTCAAAAAATCAATACCAAATAAAAAAAACCGGCCAAGTGCGAGTCGGACTCGCTCACGAAGGGTTCCGCACCACCGTACAATATTTAACACTGCATATATAAATACCATTTATTGATATCGAGCAAAAATAGGCATAAAATGGCGTTTTTTGTATGGGAGCCCCCCTTAAATATTTATTTTATTTTAATTTTATTATTTGTTATTAAAGTAAAAATACAACTGAGTATTTTGTGAATATTTCATTTGCCTACCTGTTGCCATTATTGATATCGAGCAAAAAAGGGCAAAAAAGTCGCGTTTGTTGTATGGGAGCCCCCCTTAAATATTTATTTTATTTTGTTTTTAGTATTTGTTGTTATAGCGGCAACAGAAAGACATCATCTGTGAAAATTTCAACTGTCTAGCTATCGCGGTTCTTGAGATACAGCCTGGTGACAGACAGACGGACGGACAGACAGCGAAGTCTTAGTAATAGGGTCCCGTTTTTACCCTTTGGGTACGGAACCCTAAAAAGACTGTGACACGCCGCCGGTTTTGAAGAATTAAAATAACTAGCGAAACTACGCAATCGTGATCCCCTTGGTTGTTTGTTTGAACGCGCTAATCTCTGGTACTCTCGGTCGAAAAAAAAATTCTTCACCTTTATCGTCTTTGAAAGAAAGGAATATTTACTGGAATATTTTGTGACAATCGGATGCCAATTAGATAAATAGTACATTACTACTTAGTAGTTATTTCATATCATGTCACATGCCCGCGCGAATGCGAAGGAAAGGTAGTTTTAAAGCCGGAATCTTAGTCAAACGTGGCATCCTGAATATAATAGGTATCAAGTAGCCTATCACACTGATAAGGAAAAAGATAAAATACGTAAGTAGGTGTAAAGGTTGACTGCAAAAGTCGACCATGTTGTGCAGGCTGGCAGAAAAATAACTCTGGTTGCATTCGAAAAGTCAAGTGAATTTAGAACACGAATTTAGAATAAGCTTTCAAATAATGTGTATTAGGTTTTTTGTTTCGAAAACCAGTGATCACAGAGTACTTTTTGATAGACAGTGATGGTATAGACGTGTTGATGTAAACACGAGACCTACCAAATTCCTTTGCATTCAATGTACCTACCCTAGAAGAGTCGACGATGAGAAATGCAATTACTTAGGTACCTACTGCTTGTCTGCTTACAAGTTACAAGCAGGCGACATAAACAAGTTTTCAAAGAAAACTCAGCACATCCCTTTCAGAAAACCTATTCCTTTCAGCATTACTTCTGTGATAAACAAAGAAATGTCTCGATCAAACTCGTTGTAGGGACCACTCAGCATAACTCCACAATATTGCGCTTTACACTCCATATCTCATTTTTATTCCGCAGTTGAGCGCAATAGCAATGTTTTAACGCATTTTTATACTGAATATAGCAGAAATAACGAACCGCGCGGGCGTCGAGTGAATTAAAACTAATGGAACGGTTAATTTCTCATGAGGATAAAGCTAGCGAACTCCGCCCTACTGATTCTGTTGCTCCCGGGCCACTTCCAGATTCACACTCGACGGTTGTTTTTTATTTACTGTGAAATGTTTATGCAAACGTCATCCGTTATCGGCGTAAATGTGTGATAATATTGTACGTAATAGGAGAAACGTTTTGTTTGTTTTTTAGAAGCTGACACAGAAATGGTTTAGCTGATGTTGGTTGTGAAATTTTCATAGAATCGGCGAGGCGACTAGAATCACAGGATTCTAGGTGATAACTTGATCTTCTTCTTCGACGTAGCAAGCATCAACGTAGCGATTCGTATCACTGTATGAAACACTTGATTCGTCATTCAGTATTCAGTAGTCTTAATGCATTCGTTAAGGTTACACTACTCATGTAGGTAATTCTTCCATACTAACGTCGTATGAAATTTACTCCACTGTTTGACAGTGGACATTAAAAATAAAAAGTACTTATATCTACCTTTTCTCGTCATTCCCTATGTCTGTACGAACACAGAATTAAAAAAAAATTGGTTTGAAAGTTATGTGCGTCGAACGTCCATATTTCAACACTAATTTTAACGCATCTGTGGGTGTAAATATAACTCTTGGAGTATGAAAAAGGCAAAATTGTTACCGTACAGGGGTATCCCTGTACGGTAACAATTTACGGTATCACTTTGTAGTATTTTTTTTAAGTCGGTTGTTTTTTTGTAAAAAAGTTTTTATTTTTCACTTTTTAGTTGTACCTACCCAACAGAAATTCAATTAACACTAGTGCACTAAAGAATTGAAGACACCGACTAGAAGAATCATCAAAATTCGCTTGGAAAGCTGGAGATGCAGTACCTACCTACCTACATTTATGCATATAAATTCTTACATAAGAGTAATTACCTAATGTATTATATCGACGCTTGAAAGGCAAAATTGACTAAGCGACATATGGCTAACTTTACAGGAGAACGGATAAAAGTTTCAGAAAAAAAGAAACATTTAAACTCTTGTAATCATCCCACACAGGCGTAATTATTAGGTAAGTACTATTTTGGAAATATTATTTTTTTATTCTGAAAGTTAAACTTTAAATTGATCGCCTGTAAAGTTAGTCCTATGTCGCTTATTCAATTTTGCTTTTCAAGCGTCGATATACTTACTAAAACCTTCCTGAAAGTATGTATGTAGATCACTTTTGTGAAAGAATTATCAAAACTGGTTCATTAGTTTTTGAGAAAATCGCGGACATACAAACATACATAATTACATACATATCTACATACGGGTCGCAAACAGAACCTCCTTTTTTGAAGTGGGTTAAAAATTGGTGTAATATCTATGATCATAATAATGAGGAATCACACTAATATTATAAAGGCGAAAGTTTGTGTGTGTGTGTGTGTGTTTATTTATGTTTGTTTGTTACTTCTTCACGCTCAAACGGCTGGACGAATTTTGATTAAAAAAATTATGAAGGTAGCTGACACCCTGGATTAACATATAGGCTACTTTTTATCCTGATATTCCCATGGGATCGACCACGGTTATGCGGGTGAAGGTAAAACCGCAAGGCGCTGCCAGTTAATAATACCTAACTGAGAGAACACCCAAAACTCATTAACTGAACGATAAACGTTTGATGAAAGAGTAGGTCCTTAGTATGGTATGATATGTAAGTAGTATAAGGAAAATACGTCACATATATTCTACAATAAGAAAAGTATGTATTTATATGACGTACCTAGATATTAATATCTATTCGCAGATCGACAATAACCGTTCCGTACAATGGAAAATCTCCTAATACATTTGAGGAGTTCAGGAAATCTCATTTACTTAACGTTTTAATATTACTTACACGTATCAAGTTCCTTATTCCATATCGTTTATTATAATAAAAATATCCATATTTATGTATATTGAATATAATACGAGTTTCTTTTGCTTTGGGTGTTTCACTACGTAGCCGTTTCTTAGACTTTTTGCCTAGATTTTGCGTAGACGACGCGTAAATATAGCGTAAACGATGAGTAGACGGCGTATAATTCCATACAATCACTAACAAAATGAATATTATTTAAATACAAAATAAAAGCTTAAATGTATGAGGGAAATGGGATCTCTCATTAGCGTTTGTGGAATTTTCGGTCAACCTACTTACGTACCTACATAAAACTTAAACGCCTAAACTAGACCAAAGCCCAATGCAAAGGAAATCCTACTCACGGGCTGCAAATATACACGTAGGTACTTAATCTGTTGAAAAGCTAAAAAAGGGGAGCATTTAAAACTAACAAAATTTGTTGTTTTGTTATTTAAAAACGACCAAGAAAAAAAGACCTGGTGGCCTACCATGATCTAATTAAAAACGATTAAAAAAAAAGACATTTCAGTTTAGGTTCCTAAACTGCATCGCTTGAGCTGCTCTATGGACGTCATGCTACCAAACAAGTATGAATGAAACCAAAACTTGCGACTCAGTTTGGGACAATCGCTGTTAGCAGAAGGCACGGCCTAAACTGAAACGTTAAACTGACGTCATGGTACGAATTAGAAGAACAGTTCAGTTTAGGACCTAAAATGGATCGCGTTAAGAGCTTGTGGTAGGCCTCCAGTGCGAGATCAAAAAGGCTCCTATCTCAGCATATAGCTGCGATATTTAAAAAAAAAAATACCGCAGCTCTGGTATTCTGATAGCACCCGCTGTGATGACACGGACACACCTATGGACATCTAGAAATCCGACTAGGGGATTAAAAAACAGTGGTAGTTAGTCTCTTGTTTCTCATTAACGATACCTGTCCGTCCAACTTATGTAAGAAACGTTTTTCTTTGAAGCTAATGCTGTTAAAAGCTTTTGAGAAAGAAAATCTATCTAAGAAAAGTTTCCTACTTTAAGCAGAGGCTTTTGTAAATCAGAATTACTTTGTTAATTATAATAAAAGCATCCCAAAATAAACTCATTTTTTCGCGGACACTATACAAATGTTGGATAACACACTGCTAAGCTTTACAAATGATTGTCATCATACTTTTGTCTTCGGGCCGTGGTAATAGAGAAAAATACGCTGAGGGCACGAACGGGACGCCAAGCGTGAGTCAGCAATAAATAACGTGCGTGATGATGAATGGAACTGGCCAACAGATAATAAAAATAATTACGCACATAACACCCTTTACATCCACCCTTTATAGCTTTTCTTGACGTTGGGACGCGCGAAGAAGGCAAAGGTATCACTAAATCAGCCTTAATGTTACCTATCTGCGCTACTATTCCAAGGAAAGATGTAGGAAATATATGAAAGAAACAGTTTTATCTGTTTAGAAGAATGTAGCTAAAAGACAGATATAGGTAGGTATCTACATCTCTTTATCCTTAGGGGTAGATTACCATAAAAATGAAGTGTCCATAGCGCCGCCAATATAGAATACCTTGCATGTAAACGGCGCGCGGCGCATGGACTTCATGTTTTATAAAAGCTAAGCTTATATAGCTTTAGCTCGCGGCTTCGAAGGGCCGTCGCGTGATGTTAATTAACCTATACACTTCCACAGGAATTGGGCTACCAAATGCTAAAATGATTTTTCAATTCCGACTGTACCTACCGGGGAGTAGCGCGTTCAAACAAAAAACAAATTCAGCTTTATTATATTCACCATCCATCCACAACCCGACTTCAGCCACTGCTGGGCATCAGCCTCTCTTTTTTTTGTGCCAATCCTCACGCTCCTGGGCCAGCCTCATCCAGGCTTTGCCCGCGATGGCAAGAATAACGTCTGCCCTTCTCGCCGCCCGATGACCGACATCTCGTCGCTCGTCGTTATTATATTAGTATATAGGCTAACACTGCACTAGTATCTAAAAAGGCTGAAGAAATCCCCAAATTCTACACTGAAGAGAAGAACTGAACATTATAAGTTACCTATGCTAATCATAATTTTCGACAAGATTAGTAAGTATACCTACCTGTGCCTCCCCACCTCAGTGTACCAACATAAACACATGAACACATCCAAACCAAATAGCTAAGACCACATACTGATGTTCTTCGCTCAAAATAAATACACATCGGGCCAACCGCAGTGCACCATCTCCAGGTTACGCGAATTTAAATTCTACGGTTCACTTGACACAAAACAGAAGTTCGCTACACCGCCTAACTTGTTTACCCACTCAAAGGAAGCAAGAGTTGAGAGCTGTTCGAGTTTTCTTAAGCCCGTACACTTTTCTCCCTGAAAAACGTCAGTTAAACGGAATTTGGAACACGATTTCTGAGTAGGTACTCGATTCTTTTTGTATTTTCTGAATAAGCTGCCACTGTAGTCTGTAATACCTAGATGTTAGGTATACAGCTCGTGATGACGACAGATTTTCTTTTGTACTTATATTATTTTATGTACCTACTTATCTAAGTAAACAGAGGCTGCTCGCAGCTCGGAAATTGGTGTCAAAAAAAATTGCAAAAGCATCTGTTGATCGCCACTGCGAGGCTACCTGGATTCATTAGGTACCGTTAGAGAAATTAACTGTTACATTACTTATACTTAGTATTTTTTTCATTTATTTATTTATCCATTTTCGTGTAGGTATAATTACATGTTTTTTTTTTATGATTTGCGTTACATGCCTATCCTAACTTTTTCCATACTAACATTTAAGTACCTATAGAACTAATTATAAAGAATAGGCACTTGGTATTTGCGCTTAACTATAAAATCTTAGCTGTCTCCTAAAATTAATTGAAAGCTGAGACATAGCATAGGACCTAATAACGTTTCATTTAGGTAAGTAGGTAAGTGCTTACATAAGTTTTGGACAGAAAATAGAGACCTACCTTGCACTTACTTACCTAAGTTTTTTTTAAAGGTGTAGGTAGGTAAGTAAGTAGGTACATAATTGTTATCAACATTCTTACAACGTAACCGTTCAAAAGTGAAATAGATACTTATGTAATACCCAACAAGAAGCAATTTCCCTATTTTCTGGTAAAATACCTATCCCAAATACAAAAATACATTGTATATCATGTAAGTTTTCTATTACACGGGAATATCTTCAGCAAGCAGTTATCATAGTTGGGCGGAAGACGTGTGCGGAATATTGCCTTAGTTTCAGGATTATGTTTGCTCGACTGTGGCTTATGAAAACCCCATATTAGGTAATATGTACCGTTTAATTGGTTTTGACGGTTTATTAATACAAAGACCTACTTAAATGCTATGCACTGCCTTTTAATTTGGCAATTAATTTAGTGTTGACGATAGCAAACTTCATTTTATAATTATTGTGGACGTGGCTAGGTACCTACTTATAAAGAGTGGAAGGAACGTGTCAGGAAAGTTGGTAGTTACCAATTATAACACAGACTACTTTTTGATAGACTGAAAAATTATAACCTTCTAGCTGACCCGACAGACGTTGTATAGTTCATACAAAAAGCTCATAGAAAAAAAACCGGCCAAGTCCGTGTTAGACCACGCACAATGAAGGGTTCCGTAGTTGGAATGAATTTATCCCAAGAACAAACTTAACATTGTAGTTGAAAATCATGTTCTCCCATACATTGCAACTGCAAATTTAAGTTTGTCGACTGTTACTCGTAAACTTGTAAAGCCCACTTAAGTGTGATAGTTTATCTTTAAACTGCGTTATATATAGGTACTACTGCCGTGACATTTGAATTTCTAACTACAACCGTTTAGTTGGTAGAGGGGGGGGGACACTTGACTCTAACGAAAATTGGTACTTTAAAGCCTGATAAGTCACGAACGGTTTACTTAATCAAAAAACGATATTCCCAAACCCCTAATATTTTTTAAAGACCTACCCAACGATATCCCACACTATGGAAAGGACGAAAAAAAATTATCATCCCCACTTTACATGTAAGGGAGGTAACCTAAATAATTGTTTTTTTCAAAATTTTATTTTACCACTTTTTCGGCGTCATTAACGTGTATACTCATGCCAAATTACAACTTTCTAGTACCAATAGTTTTTGAGCTAAACCGCGGACAGACAGACGGACATGGCTAAACTATAAGGGTTCTTTGTTGACTACGGAACCCTAAAAAGACGTTACGTTTTCCTCGAATTTGAACATTTTCCGCTTCCTTCCTCCTTTGAAGCGTTTCCCAATTTTTCTTTTCATAAAAACCTCATTCGAACTACAACATCTTAAAAGCGAAAAATAGCCAAATCAATCCAGCCGTTCTCAAGTGATGCGCTTACCAACGAAGAGCATTTCATTTTTATGCATACTTCTAGAAGATTTATAAGTGCTTATTTCAAGCTCTACGCTAGTCACGTAGTGACGTATAAAATTCAAATAGGATGTAATACCTACAGGCCTAGGTAACGTTTAAATCATTTATTTGCAGTGCTTGATCCGTGTGAAGGTAGCTATTAGTAATAATTAGGTACACACGGCTACACATCAAGCTATACATTTCCAGTTTTAGCCGACCTCGCATTGTATAGGTTTTTCTTTCAATCAAGTCAGCTTATACTGGTTATATATAGGTAGCTTGATGTGTAGCCGTGTGTACCTAACCTACACTGTGCTAAATTATTAGTTCTAGGTCACAGGTCTGAAGTCTGCGGCTACTGCATCAGTAGTAGGTAGGTACCTACATATTATTATTATCAACAATATACCTAACATACCAAAGCTAACATACCTAAATAATAGTGTAGGTACCTAACTAATTCCCTTTCACTTTGTTCTTATCTGCAACCAGTTGAACCACAGAACACAATCATAAACTCCTAACGGAGAGTTGAACCTACTAGGCTACTGGATTATTGAACCTGCCAACATGGGCCATTGTGTGTTTAAGTCATTTAAAATCATAGACTAATATTCGCACCAACAACACGCCAGCCAGACGTCTCGATGTTATGACATTTTGCTTTGACATTGACAACTTGGTGCGTTCATAACATATTAATTTGTTTTTAAAGCCGTCTTGATATTCATAGGATTTATATCAAAAGTTATTACGATACAAGCATAACTTCAATTTTAGTCTAATACAATCAATTTCATCGCACAATTGATTAATTTCATTGGTTCTTTACTTAGCATTCAAGATTCACGTAGCGAAAATATGAATACATTTTTTGATCGGTTGATAAGTTCATAACGGCGCAAATGTCATTTGTGTCATTTTTGTGCGTTCCATGTCTCACAGCAGGAAATTATTCATCTCATCATACTGCATCTTTGTTTACCACTTATAAATTGCTATGCTTTATCTCTGGTTCATATTTTTGGATGCAAAAATTCTAGAAAATTAACTGGCAATGCAAAATCAAAGTTGTACTGCGAATCTACGATCAAATTCGTAATGGGATTCTACGTCAAGAAGTGAATAATATTGACCTTGTTTGTTTTGTTCGCGGAACACACGGACTGGTTTGTGTTGTGTTGAAAAAAACAGATTTATAGTTAGTTATTTCTGTTCTATAAACAGACAACCACATTGAGGACTTCCCAACCGAGTTCTTAACACAAGGTACGTTTGACTTATGTGTTTTTTTAATAACTATTACGTTATATACGTCCGTTCTAATTAATTATTTCCTAATAGAATAAATACAGAATTCTAGTTCCTTGATAGCGCTCATCACGGACATAGAAATGTAGCGTTTATTTTACAAAGCGCCAGATGGTGACGCATGTGAACTTGTGCACCTATCTGCTTAATTATTTAACTGAATTTAATAAGTATGACCTTAAAACATTGAAAGCCTTAATATACCAGCTCTCTATAAGACTAAGGCTCTCTAGACGACTTCATTTGTTGTTAATCAGACTTAAAAAATTGGTGTTTTTACTACAACTTGGTTCAAGGTGATTCAATCACATAGAATAGCCAATTATGGATATCCTGCTTGCCTCTTCCTATGATAAAGTATAATTTAAAATTGCACTGAATAGTTAATAAAGTTATCTATACTTAATTAATTATAATAAAATCTTAACGTCTTCAAAATTTTAAAATATGATACCTACATACTTAAATAAAATCTAAAACCTATAGGTACCTACTTCTGTTCAAATTTTATCAAATTGCTCTGCATTTTAAAAGCTTAATCATCATGCTATCTAAAATAACACACATCGCAAATAACAAAAACTGTGGGAATTGTAAACAAAAAGTTTAAATGTAATTTTTTTATCTTGTAATATGTAAAAACCAGCATCCAGTATCATCACACAAAAGTAGTCATAACAATTCTTGTTATCAGCATATTTCCATAGAAAAACTAATATATTATGTATAGCTTTACTATAGCCGTTGGAGTCTAATAGGGAAATCTGTGCATATTCTTGAAGCGCAATTTATTTGAATTGATTCATCCTGTCATTATCTATTAATATTTCTAACAGAAGGGATGTTTATTGTATACTTGAATATGTTAGTTTGTGCCGGCATAGATTTGAGTGGGTAATATCAAGAATTCTAGTCAAAGCAATCTGATAGATCCCAGTTAGCAGGATGATTTAGGAAGATAGATTTCTCTGGAGCAGCATGTTAAGCTATTGGCCCCGGCTGTCAATTGTAAATCTTTGACAGTTGTTATGGGCAGTCAGAAGCCCGAAAGTCTGAAAACCAGCTTGCTAAGGGGTATTGTGTTACCCAGTAACTGGATTGTGGAGGTCAGATATGCAGTCGGTTTATGTAAAACACTGGTAATAAGTTACATCTGGTAAGACTGGAAGTCAACCCCAACATAATTGGGAAAAGGTCAGGCAGATTGATTTTTGAGATTTCTCTGGGACATGTCCACTTCTCAGATCTGCTTTTTTCACTTTTTATAATAGTGTATGTAAAGTAGGCTAAAATCTTTTTAATTTTCCTGAAGAAATGTAACTTTTATTGTTACCTGCTTTTGTTGTTTGCAAACATTGTCTTGACAATTTCATTATAACAAACACCCGTTTTTTCCTTAGGCAATTGTATTTATTGTAGTGTACATTTTACTTAGTCATTTAAAATGGGCTACCGCGTTGTTGGAATTGCTTAAAAGAAATTAATTATGTGAGTAATTTGACAAACTGTGTCATTGCAAAGGTGTTGTTTCCTGTTTGATGGAAATAATACAAAGGTTTGTAATAAAAACAGCATAAAAAAATAGATTGCTTCATTAATTAATAAATCAAACCACAGCTCTCCTGTAGGTTATTGGAATAATATAAATAGTTACCATTAGGATTATACTTATATGACATTAATTAATTAAGGGTAGTAGTAAAAGCTCCAATAAATAATTAAAATATGAGCATACTCAAAATATGAAATTTACTGCTTTATTTAGGTACTAATTTTCCGACAACTTATATGCGAATACAAATAAAGAAAAAACCGAATAAAATACTGAAAATTCCGAAAACTCAATACAGTATTTGCTGACGTAATATTTTTTCACTAGCTTAAATTGCGTTTTACCGAAAATTCCAGTTATTCATTTCAATCGTAACTCACCTATTATAAATTTAGAATTAACCTTACACATTTTATAAACTGTGGCGCTTGTTAAACTATTGTGACATTACAAAAATACTTTTCTAAGTGATTCCATAGATACTCCTAAGAAATATTAAAATGTGCTTGTAATCAATATCATTCATTACTTACACCTACTTACCTGCCACTCTAATCAATTAATATTTACCTAGGTAAAGGTATTTGTATTCTCATTCGCTCGCTCTTGCATCCTACGGGGCTCCTATTTCTGTGTACAAGATTTAAATTAACCTAACCAAACCTCGGGGTGCCCTTCGCTCGCTCTTGCATCCTATGTCGCCTATCGACCGACCGCAACCATGCAAACGATGTCACCCGAAGTACGCACGAAGCGCCCGCGCCGCCCGGCTGGTGTAGGTAGTTATTTTCATTAAAATTGAGAGTTATTCTATAACCAATAGTAGAAATGAAGCTGGTTTCTATATTGCTTAAGAAAACGATTATTTTAGCGGAACAGATGTTTTCGGAAGTTTGGTGTTTTTTTTTGGAAATTTAGTTTACTTTTTTCATAGAATTGTAATTTGAATAAGCTCATGTTTGTTTAATAAACCATTTTTTCGGTTAATTTTGTTTAATTTTTTCGGTAATTCATTTGAACACAGCTTAGTTAGTATTACGTTCGACCACAGATCGTTGGAAATTAATTTGTTTTTCGGAAGCTTTATAATACATTAAGGAGAATTATCCTTAATGTATTATATTTGAATAACACAATATAGTTAACAGTGTGTAGAAACTAACATGAGTAAAATAATTATAATATTTCTGATAAAGCAGGAGTTGACCACAATTTTCCTATTTATTATGGTTATGCCATAAATCCAAAACCAATTTGCTAGTTTTATCACAAAAAACGAAATTAAGGCAATGATTAAAAAAAGTTCAGTTTAATTTAAAAAATTGGCAGCGGTAACGAAATCTGTAATCCAATTAAGTAAGTACAGTATTTGATTAGATCAATTCAAAAATCTTTTACGACATTTTTGAGACATGCTCAAATTAAAAAAAAAATGTTCTTATTAAATTGTAGAAACCAATTATTTCTAGGCCAATTGAACTTGTCGAAGTCTTAAATTCTCTATATTTGTCTATGCTACTGAAGAAGGCCTGACTGACACGAACTCTTCTAGATCCAATTAGGACCTCTCAAATTTATGAGCCCCCTCCCCCTCTACTCTAAGTTCCCAAACTACTGCGAAGTCTTAAAAATCATGCGAAGCAGGGGGTGGGTATCTAGTATTCTTATATTTAAGGAAACAATGAAGTATGAGGGTTCACGTAGTACTATCAGAGCAGTCCTATTGAGGCTGCAGCGTTAAAACGAAAGGGGTATACAATAATCTCAAAATATGTATCACATTATGATATATTGCGGGCCACAAAAACGTCTAGTTTGTGTGAGGGAACACTTCCTCTGTAGTCGACTAGGCCGGGAGCTGCACACGCCCGCCGGTACAATTATGGCGTTATGCCAACGTCAGCTTGCTAATATCAGCGTAGAGTCGAATGGATATAAGTCACGTTTTACCGAAATGTTCAAAATCCAGCGCAATATTCTACAATAGCTGCAAAATGATAGCTGTGGGACAATTGCGGAAGTTTATACTTTATAGCGACAACGTTACTATGTTGCAATAGCTTATCTAATACAATTTTTACTTTGAATCCGTAGTGTTTAGGTTGAGACGAACACTTTGAAACCCAATAAGTGTTGAACATGTAGCGGTATCTACAACGCCACATGCGAACAACGCGTTATACTGACGTCACGCAAATCCTGCATCTCGCAAGCAGAGTTTACCGCGCAACTAGCATAGATACAACGGCCCGACATGAATCATCGGGACAGGTGCCCGCCAGACACAACACCCGTCTGGTCGGAGGATCCTCCCTTTTGTAGGTATAGAGTATGAGTGAACTTTACACTCTGTTCCTAAACATTACATTCGTTCCGCGAACTATGACTATATACTAATAAATTAATAATAAAGCTGAAGAGTTTGTTTGTTTGAACGTTCTGGAACTACCGGCCGGATTTGAAAAAATATTTTTGCATATGATAGCCCACTTCTTGAGGAAGGCTATAGGCTATTTAATATCACAAGCAAGCAAGAACCCTTAGGAGCCGAGCAAAAGTAAAATAAGTCAGAGAGAACGCTAGCGAAAACGAAGTAATAGCGCGGACAGGCGATGCGATGCGACGGGGTGGGTTGGGGGCGCAAGAAATTTCACGCGGACGAAGTCGTAGGCAGAAGCTAGTAAACTATATTATGGATAAACACTGCACAGATTAAACTTGAATATTTCCTATCGATCAATTGTAACTTTTGGAACTGCTACAGGCAGCCTATCACAATCCACAGCTGGGTAGAAAACCTCTCCCTCAATTCCGTCACATTGTTCACCGCACCCGATTTTAGCCTGACGCTATTCGAACATATTCTAGGTTCTAGCTAATTTCATATCGAGCGTTCTGGTTTCAGGGACACTATTGATCTCGCAGCCCACACAATTCATAATTTAAAAGATAGGAAAATCTTTATCAATATGAGAGAATGGCCTTCCCTTTTTTCTCTTATCTTTGTATCCTATGCTAACACGCGCCAATTTATCGAAGTCTTTATTATTACATCACCAGGGTAAGTAACACGCTGTCCTTTGTGTTTAGGAAGATAAGGCCTAGAGGTCAATCAATCAGATTACCGAACAAGTTAATGAAGTAAACTTAATATAAAACGTACTGGGCTGTCCTCATTTCATTGAATGTCAATGGCCATCTGTGTTTATGCCTAGAATAACGTTACATATTTCAACTAAAGTGACCTTCGCACGAACTCTTATCGAGGTTGTTTTTGTGATGTCAGCTCCAAAAATTCGGAATTATAGTTCTCCAGACTGTTAAATGAAGCAAACTTGTAACGATGGTATAGTAGCAAGGATACATCAATTTAGCTATTTTCGTATTTACCGAATCATGTGATCGGAAATGTATGTGTAGTGATTCAAAACGCAATTACCCGTATAAAATTAGTATGTTGACTCCGTGCATTCCTTTATAATGAGATAGTATATGAGTGATTAACACTTTAAAAAATAAACGTGAAACATTTATGATGTTGACTCCAACATGTTAAGTGAGACCAATACAGATTGTAGCAGACAGAAACTAATGGGGCCTAAGTGTAATCGCGCTTTATCACAGTTAGAATGACCCGTCTCAAGGATATTAGCATTATCATACTTCCACAGATTCCACACACAACCGGTTTTTTCTCACGCTAAGGAAAAACTTGATAATTGTTGAAGAAGCGAAATTTATATTCATATACGACACTGATTGAAGGTATTTAAAACCACAAGCAGAAACATAATTACTTTAATTAGACATTCCCTGTTAATCAATCGAAGAAATACAGAAGGCATTATAAAAAAATAGGTAATATTAAAACATCTTTGTATATTCTGCTGATCTGTTTTGGTCTATGCCAGATCAGATCCTGGATTCTGAAAGCAAATGACTGCTAGTGTCATTACGATTGCTGTTGTGTGTGGATTAAGAGAGCAATGAAGTATTTCAGCAGTTTTATGAACGGTGGTGTCCGAATATTCGTCCTCCAAGCTAGTTGTAAAGAGGAGGAAGCCTCGCTCATTTTGTAATTATGCGGTTTAAGGTGCAGTCCTGTCGGCAGTCACAGGAGGTTTACTCCCTAAACATGAAATCCTTGGTTTCGGCCGATGTTACGGGCGTTTCCTATCCATATCACCTTTTTTTTTTTCACCTACGGACATGAGATTAGAAGTGGGCTCGAACTAAGAATGAAGGACGATTTGACAGTTATCCTTACTTCCGATGTGTTCCTATGCGTCCGAAAAAGTGAATTTATCGGGAGTAGGGTTAACTCTGGAGTATCGAATTACTTTCGGATGGGCCCGCGTGTTTGTTGACGATCTTAGGGAGTATATAGGACTCCTGTTCAGTGGTATAAGGTGTTAGATGGGATGTATCCCTCTATGAAGGTACTTACTGCTGTTGTGTCGTTATATTTTGTGACAACATGACCTATCATGATTAAATGCAATAATTATTGTCTACAATTGTAATAAAACGTATTATCTGATAACAAATGGTGCAGACACCCATAAAAATAGAGCGTTTATGGGTGATAAGTGAATTATGCTTGTCCCTCAATATCCCCGATCTACATTTGGCTGTCCTCCAACCAATATAATCTCGCATACACAACTTCATTCGATGGAATTCTAGAAGTTCGCACTTTTCTAAATACGATTGTCTGGGCGCTCTCGCTGTTTTTGATTTATGGTGGAGTAGCTTGTACCAGGCATGGGCAGCGTGGATATGAGAAGTTTTCGTTTTAATTCGACCACAGTCAGACAAATATTCCTTCTTGTTTTCTTTAATATACAAATCTGTTCTACCAATCTGACACTATCCTAATGCTTGATATGGGTCTCGTGAATCCATTATTGTGACCTTCCAAATCTCAAGGTTTTCGGTTTGATAGATTGCTGCTACCCCGTCATCTTATACCAAAACATGAGCCAGCATGTTTAATGAGAAAACAGAGCGAACACGATTTTACATAATTTTCCGTTCGTGTAAAATTTCGATTGATTAGTTATGGCGCAAATGAGTAACAAACGAAAATAGAATTGGATTAACAACGCCCACGTTCTACTGGTTTTAATCATTTCTATAGGACGATCGATAATTCCAAACGGTATAGGTACCTACACACAAGATTCGTTATACATAAGTAAGTAAATGACTGAAGTTTTGGCAGTAATTGCCATAATTTCAAGAATAATCGACACACACTAGACGTTGTGGGCTAGAATTTATTCGTTACAAAAGAGAGAAACATTTGTTCTCTTAATAAGTACGCATTTGTATTAATAATATTCAGTTATTATTGTAATAATTTACTGAAGAAAAGTGCTTGTGATAGATCAGCTTGTACGAGAGCCGCAGAATAAATTATAGTAAGTATTAAGGAAAACAGCATTTAGACAATAAAGATTAGCCTAAACAGACAAAAATAGAATTAGAAGATATTCAGTCATCTAAACATCCTAACTAATATTATAATCCGTTATAAAATAATAAAGGACCTATATTTTCAGTATTATATTCATAGATTTTCGAGTTGTATGCACTACAAAGGGCGACTTTCGGTTTTTGTTTCCTATAAATATACATTTCAGGAAAACCTCTGTTATTCATCCGATGACCTATTCGTATTATTGATAGCACGAATGATCTCATTTACGAATTACCCCGTTTCTTATCAGCTGTTCGACGTATTAAAAGGGTAAACAGTTTTGTTTCTCAGTTCTCACTTGTGGTTTAACTTTTGTTATTACTGGACCGTTTTGTGCGCAATATTTTTATCGACGATCTGACTACTACGTGTGAGTGCTGTGAGTTTTAGATTTTCTATTGTTACCATTAAGTCTCAGGCGCCGACAACACTGAAAGCTTTAAATTCGTACGAGTATAAATCGATGTGTCGTGTATAAGCTTAGGTTGGCGGGAACGAAAATCTGCTCAAACCGCACGTGATACCACCTCGGGAGCATTTTTATCTGGCGTCGCCGTCTCCGCAAGCATGAAGTGTGAACACACCGGAGATTTCCGCCGATATAAATCCCGGTACGCGACACCCTTACTTTACACCCGTCGCATCCTCAGTGCAATCCGTGAATTTGTGGAGTGGAAGCTGCCGGCAGTGCATCGCGTCTGGAATTTGAACGCGCAAAATCTTGCTACCACAACGTCGAACTCTGAGCGCTAACCGTCACGTACTCCTGTCTATGTATTCACAGGTTTGACACCGCCAACGCCGTCACGTTTTCCTTGTTTCTGTCGTGGTGGACTCTGATTCGGTTACTTCCTTTATCTACCAATTTACCATATTTTACCTCGACATATAGATTTTAGATTCGATTATGCGGAACGTCTCTTGCTGCGATGTAATTTCCCGGCCCCTCGGTAATTTTCGGTGGTGTTTGTAACATCTTTATGATCTGTTTGTGACGTGAAGGATTAGAAAGCTATTAAATAGACAATAGTCAGTAAGAGGAACGCTAGTGGACGGCTGAAACGCGGAGGTGACAGGCGGGCCGTTAACATGGCCGTTACAGGCTCAAGTGATATATGAGCTGCGAAGTGGCTTGGTACCGCTGTCACTTCGCGTTCCGCCGCCGCTCCACGCTGGCAAAAAGATAAAAAGGATTCCGAAATACGATTCACAAGTGGGCTGCCGGAAATGGGCAGAAAGTTACCGAGCACGGCTTTATGTCGGGCAATATATCTCTCGTATCGCTATCCAATTTCTGCTCTATGGCATGTAATATCCCTCTAGGGATCCTTTAATTTGAAACTCCTTTTAATCAACACCATTCTAACCTCGGTTTTGTAGGGGCTTTGAAGACCTTAAGGTTTTTCTTTCCTTTATACTTATTACTATGTATTACGGCACTTGGGAAAACCTTCGTTTAGGATAGCTGATGCCATCTAGTACTAGTAGGGTGTTCACGTATAGGTCAGAAATGTGTTTAATACCTACATAATATCTTCAATCGATTTGAATAAAAACGTGTGTAATAATAGCAGTCATAGTTTAACATCAGAGCAGAACTCTAAACAGAATAATATGAGGAAGAGCAAATATTCCCGACCAAACTAAACACCTCAGAAAAGCGGTCCCAAATTGATTTTCCCTACAGTTTATTTAACCTGTACTTTCCGTAGATACACTGAAGTTTAAGTTGCGTGACTAGCCCGACCGCCGACCTCCGACCTTCATTGACCTGCGACATTGAGGCGCACCCTACAGCTCCATCCCTATCACTTCACCCACGGATTTATTTCAACCTCGAATTCTTTAAGTGAACATTTCAGTAGGGGAAATACTCCGATGTTTTAATGTCCTTATACATTACTTTTAACAGGCCACGAAAATGATATTCCGGTTATGAACTTGTAAAGGGAACGAGGCACCACAAACAAAGTTATTTTTTTTTACCAATGGTTACAAACTACAAAATAAAGCGATCGCTGTGGCCTGTATAGGTAGATAGACAGAGTGGGACGGTCAAATCATTTTGATTGCACCGTATTTATACTATCGTTTGACGTTATTGGTCTACCGGGAAAATCATTCTATCGGAAATATCGTCTGGGTCTTTGTGCGTTTGTGTTGCGTGTGGTACGGACGCCTAAAGGGAAAACGAATTGAAATATTTGTAGACCACTTCCGTGGAAAATAACCTTTGTTTTGTCAGCGCTTCAAGTTAAATCATTCACCAGTCTAAATGTGTTCCCCAATGTTTATACACGTGCAAAAAGCAATTCAAATTCAATTTGCAAATCGTACACTATTCGTAAACTATGTTGTCCTGAAAGGAATTAAATATTCTAAGTCGATCTACAGAGTACACAAACGCGGCGCTCCCGCTAACTGGATCCTTCGCTTCTCCTGTTTTCAATAAAGAGAAACAACTTGTGTCATATCCGCAAAACGTTTACTTACATGGTGGAGCGCAGTAGTTGGTAACGAGGTTATACGAAACAGTTTCGGGCGAAATTGCTCGGGGAATGTAGCTAGGTGTCATAAAGTTTCAGCAAAGCTGTCGGACAGACGTGTGCAGCGTTGAAATACACGTGTCGAAGCTATTTCATCTTGCTTACGCTTCAACTTTGTTATAGAGTCCTATTGGTACTAAGTGTTCTACTAATGAAATGGTACGCTCTCGAAGTTCCAATATGTTTTGGAAAGTGGCGTCACGTTTTCACTTATTAGTTCTCCTTGCATTTATGGAACCTATTTGAACCAATGTTTTTGTTACTTGCAGGTCGATCATGGATTGGAGGACGGTGCTATGTACCTTCGCCTTGGTGTACTATGCTGATGGATACTCAAGTAAGGTTTTGTTTTGATGATAAAATCGCACTCTATTTATCACTTGTGTCATTAAAGACATCATTATCCAACTATAAATAAACACTTTACTAACAAAGAAGTCGATACACTAAGGAACCATCATTGTTTACTACTTTTAGGTACTAAACGTATTTATCAAATGCTCAAACACATGCGTTCGATTTTGATAACAGCTAGAACGTGTAGCCTTAATATTAACACGTCTTCCTGTCATTACCTACAAGCGCGCAGTCCATGCGACCTTCACGCCAACGTAGCGACGTGTCACTTGATATTATATCTTATTTAAAACGATCCTCGTCTTCAGTATCTCCTAATATTTGACAGCCGAGCACTTTTTCTGAGAGCACGTACACACAGCCCCCAAATTGCCAAGATATGGCTCGATTCCATTACCTAATGTTGGCGTAAACCACGCGTCAGACTCCAGAGCTACAAAACAATGAGTTATGATCCTACCCGTGATGCCCTTTTTATTTGTTTGTATTGCATGTAAAGCAACCGCATATTTTATTTCAGGGAAAATTACATTTACTCGTTAGGCTGAAATGTTTATGTTAACTATATCCTATTTTTAACGACTTCATTTTTTTTTTGTATTTATGTTACGCAATATCTCTGGCGATTCTTCTTGATATATTCGGAGGATCGATTTCGAAAATTCTTTTTTTAATGGGTATGCCTCAGTGGCGGTCGCATATAAATATTACTAACTTTGCTTGGGTAGTTTATGAGTTAGCTTCAATAAGTATTATTTCCTCTTCGTTTTTGAGTTTTGTTTTGTGGTAAAAGTCCGAAAGGATTACCGCTGCCCCGGAACAGAAAGGGCTAAGGAAGGAACACGGGTGGGTTTTAGTCAGTAAGAGTCTGACACTCCCTTCCGCTCCACCCAGAGCGGGAGGAGTCATTTGATGATATGCCATCCACAAAAAAAAACACACCTACATATTCTGTTATGTAGGTATGTATCGTTTATGTTGTTGAAATCACTACCCTCTAACAACGTCATTAAAACATCTTCTGTAACTTTAGTATTTATTTACTTAACTACACTTAGGCTACGTGCAATTTTGCCAAGAGAAGACGTTGCTAAACTCATAAAAGTATTGTAATAACAATATAGTAGTGAAATATTAAGACGTAAAGTGCAGAGCAGTCGTTTAACAACCAACGTTAAACTTCATCATTATTTCCAAGCCAGACACGGCTTTATTATCTGCACGCGGTTTTCCTTTCACAAGGAATATGATATGGATCTAGAAAGACTAGAACTTCCGCTTTTACAATCCGCTTTAAGACAACTGCAGTTGTCCCGTTTTCAAGTGATTAAAGTCGCGTCTGGAAATTCAGGGAAGTTGCAAGCTAGGATTGAAAAGTTTAAAGTACTTTCTAATAACATGTTAGTCATTCTCAGAAAGTCAGAACGTTTGCAGATAGAGTTAGGTACATGAAAAACGACAATTCAATGTGATCACACTAAAATTTCGCTGCTGGAAAATATACGAATTTGAAAGGACTTTCGCACACTTTTGCATTTCGGATAAACTACCTACCTGTATTACAAAAACGTATTATGATAAAACACATAAAACCTACGTAGTGGAAAACAATTCGATGGCAAAGTTTTTCGGTTCGGTAGGCTTTTATTACGTGTGATATTGACTCTCGAAGACGACGGCGAGTCCAATCTAAGTATATAATCTTGTATATGCAAATGATCCCTATTCCCTTACAACCGAATTCTTTACCCGGTCACGCCTTTTGGGTTATAAAAGGGCGAAATTCTCGTAGGCACAGCGGAATAAAATATATTCATACGATATTATATGGATTTTTTTTTCCATTTTCAAACACGTTTTACCTATCCAAATCCCTTTTATTATTCCAGTAAACGGGCATGAAACGATTGTAACGTTGCGTACTCTGTAGATAATACCACTAAGTAGATATCTGAAAATGATTTATGATCTGGAAAAAATGTCAGTACTTCCGCATCAAGAATTACATTAGGAAGACGTCCATTTTGTTTCGTGTGTTAGGTACTTTTATAAAATTGTAAAGATATATTATATTCGGAAAATTGGGTTCGCTGAGACGAAATTTGATGGAGTGGTAGGTAACCTGTGATGTTGTTTATGTTTTATTTTTTCTGGAAAAATGCCTTTTGGTAATTCTTAAATCGGTTAGGACTAGAAACAAAATAAATTCCAATCACTACAAGAACATGAATTGGTGGACAACTGAGAGAAGACGTTGCCAAAGAAAACATTTAGCTCGTTTCCTATGACATTCTCAGTAGTAATTATATTTTTTGTTCCCTGAAATCTGACTAACCGTGGTCATTAAACTAAAAGCTATGAATCACGTAACCACATAATCTTACGTAGGCTAGTGAGTTACAATTCTGTTTTGACGTTAATTCGCACATTTGAATTAGGAGAAGAGTATATGCATTGCCTTTGAATTAAGCCTGACACTTCCTAAATCCCAAAATAGGGAAACCTAAAATGGATAAACATGTGTCTTATTTGTTTGTTTTATCGAATGTTACAGAGTACGGGCGTACCTGCAAAGACATAGGATGCCTCAGCAGTCAAGTGTGCGTGCTAGCCGAAGACCCGTGCTCTATAGGACACACTTCCAACTGCGGCACATACCCCACCTGCAAGAAGAAGACTGAAGTAGACGGCGGTAATACTAGAATTGCATCTACCTACATACTTTTAAATTCGAATGTTATTTAGAGTTACTACGTGGAGCCCAAAAGATCATTCGTTTGAAGAATCAAACGAATTATCTTTTGGGCTACACGTAGGTACTTGTCATATTTTTTTATTTCTACCGATATTTGAATATGATTTCCAAATTTCCAGGTGTATTTATTTTTACCTTTGCATTTAGTCGAAATTTTAAATAAGTAATTTTATTAATTTTTCAGGATCTCACTCAGAGCCAGCCAGACCATCCGCGCCAAAACCTCAGGCACCTTCCTACGACTCTGTTCCTAACTACAACCCACCAGCCCCTCCCAGTGACTCGTCCAGCGGTGGCAGGTCACCTTACGGAGGCAGTTCGCCCTACGGAGGAAATTCACACACCGGCGGCAACTCGCCCTATGGCGGAGGCTCACCTTATGGAGGAAACTCACCCTATGGTGGCAACTCACCATACGGAGGCAGTTCCCCCTACGGCGGAGGAAGCAATACGGGAGGAGGATCGCCTTACGGCGGAGGAAGTCACACAGGAGGAGGATCACCTTATGGCGGCAACTCACCGTACGGTGGAAACTCGCCTTACGGCGGATCCTCGAATACTGGGGGCAGCAGCCCATATGGAGGTAATTCTCCGTACGGCGGCGGTGGCACACGCACCTCTAGTTCCGGCGGATTCGGAGGCGGTGGCAGCCCCATCGACAGTATTCTGAGCACTATAAACAAATACGCACACGGCGGAGGCGGTAGCGCTGGAGCCGGTGGAAGTGCCGGCGGAAGTGCCGGCTCTGGACTGTCCAATATTTTTGGAAACCTCCTCGGCAATCTATCTAAGAATACCGGAGGTTTGAACAACTTGTTCAACACTAGGCCGATAATGGAAAACCCGAATTACTCCTCGTACAGTTCCAATTCGAGGAGCTCTAATCCCCAATCTTACCCATCAGGATCTCAACCGACGTATCAACAACCGAATCAGAACAAGAATTACGGACAAAGTTATGCGCACCATAGTGGAGCGACCACACGCAAGCCCGTCCACTATGGATGGAATGTTAGGTAAACTACTTTCCAAGTAATCATAGCAAGCTATTGAGTGGCGCCTCTGGTTTTTTTTTTCTTTGCGTTGCACAGGCATTGCTTTCTGGCCCTTTTTCACTTCAAAATTGATTCTCTTTAGCTTTGGTTTACGTATTCCGCGCTGCACTGTAATCGGGATTTGAATCAGTATTTTTAAGCTTTTAATTTTACTGCTGCCTAAATTTTGTTATAAGATACCCAGTTAAAAACTATCATCAAGGAAAAGCTCATCTTGCACAACAATAATGCTTTTATTTTATGTCACAATCAATTTGCATTTGGAAATTCATGACAAATAAACCACTAAAATGTAATTAATATACTTACACTAAAAAACTCGTAAATAGAATATATTATTAGTATGTTAATAAGGTGGAGGCTAATCTCTTCTGATTGACAGGAAAACCAGAGAACCTTCCAGATAACCTGTTTAACTAAACTTTGCATGAATAACTGGATAACTTACGGTGAGGTATGATTGTACCCATCCTTTGGAGGCTTATGTTATGACTTATAGAACGTGCGCACCTTTTTATTGTTTTGCCGTATGATCTGTATTTTTCATAGCTATTTTAAGAATACTCATGTATACTTTGTGGCTAGTTTATATAGAAAGTTATTTAGTAGGTAACTAGAGGAGCCTGAAATACTGTAAGTAGTTTGAAAAACCGTTTATGAAAACAGTCTCACAGGCTACCGTAGTTCTTTAACTTTAAAAAACATTTTTTTTTTTTTTTTGTAAATTGTGACATTTTATTATAGGTAAGTACTAATTAATGATATTTTGTAGGAATTATAAATGTAATCTCACTTTTGATATAACCCGATGTTATAGGCCTCCGTTACTTATCATTTAACTTTCTATACTGAAACTAGCCTTCATTATATACCACAAAACATTAGTGCCATTTTTAATATTGTTATATTGTATTTTCATTTCAGTGTGACAGTGGTCTTGACGTACCTGATACAGCAATATGTCCAGAGTGTAATTCGTAACTAATTATATTTTTATTTAACTTTTAAGTACACTTTTATATTGTATAGTATTGTATTTAAGTATACGGTGCGATAATGTTATTATATTTTATTGTGGTTAAGCTTTAAAGTGAACATAAAATGGTTCCTTTTTGTAACTTTTTAATTTTTACATTTTCACTGCAACAGACGTTGACAAGAATCTCCATTACTTAAATATTATTTATTAAATAAAAGATTATTATTATTCTGTAATTCCGTTCGGCGATACTTGCATTGTGTTGTTAAACCTTAGCATTTAGCACACAAAATAATATGTCACAGTTAGATTTGTGTGATATTTATGTTGATACTTCCTGTAAGCTTCAGCGAAGTTTGGCGTAGATAATGAATCTATAAATGACGTGTACTGTGGCGGCAAACAGCGGTCAACGGGTTAAATATAATAATAATTGAATCGTGATATACTTTATGTAGCACAGTAATAAGTATGTAGAAGAGCAATGAAATAAAAGTAATATTTATAAAATTAAATAATTTATTCAGTCAATCGGGATAATGCAGACTAGACACAAGATTTGGGAAATAATATAGCTGAAATTGCACACTTGTATTAAAATTATATTTCTAATTAAATTAAACCATATTTTCCAAGGTTGTATTTAGGTGTCATGATTAAAAAAAAATAAAAATATGTATATATCTTGTTATTGAAGTATGTATTTACAATCCGCAAGAGTTGACTTGAGACCCGAGCCCCCAGCCGCGCTGTTACCGCTCTCGTCATCGACGTATTCCGAGCGAAGTCTCAAGTTAAATCTTGCGAATTGTAACTACTCGCATTTATCTCTAACCTAAAGTCAACCCATTGCTAAACCCGAGGAATGTCACAACTACACACAAAACCTTAAAATTAAAAATATAACCTACACCCATTGATATATTATTTTCATAGATACGTGACGCGCTAACATCGCGACCACGAAACCTGGGCTAGGCGCACGACTACATGCACCGAAACTTACACATCTGTGATGATAACAGTCGCAAACCTACAGTTCCGATAGACAAGTACAGAGATATTAGCTGACGCTCGCGCTTTTGTGCGAGGAAATCGCGTTAGTCACCAAATGCTTACGATTATGAACTTTGATAGTACGTAACGCGCGATGCGTCGCACGCCCTTACAAACATGGCGAAGCAAAAATTTAATGTTATTATAATTTTCAACAAATTAACATTTTTGGCTGTATTTAAGTAATGCCGTGTCTTATTTTTCTTCCTTGTATTATTATTGTTACAATTATACAAGGAAGAAAATTAAGACACACTTGTTCTGTTTAGCTGCACAAGAAGTCATTTTAACCTTTTAACCGCCTACGTCGGATTAATCCGACAAATATTTTCGTGTCCATTCCGCCAGGGTCGTATATATACGACAAAATAACACAGCTCGTTTAATCTGAATTATTATTACATCATCACAGCTCGTTTCATCGGCGTTTATTTTTCGTTTTTTTTTTTTTTTGTTCGGGCGCTGGGGGCACGACAACTCATATAAAGTCGGGCGGTTAAAAGGTTAATGCGTACTTTTTACAAAAAAAAACTGAAATGATTGAGCTGTGTGATCCTGATCAACGATGTTCCGTGCGCGACTGAGTGCTTAGTGAGTACAGGCGCCGTGACTGAGTAACGTATCTACCTTTATTTAATATATCAATGCCTATACCCATTTTTACAACCAATAAATTTCAATGTAGGTACTTGAAAGTTTGGAACATAGTTTCATAAACAAGTAGGTACCTACAATAAACTAACCATTCCTATTGTTATAGGTACATTATGTTTTCAATCATGTTGTTGAATATACTTCTTATTTTTGCGCTTTGATTTTTAAAAAAATTCACCTTAATAAGTAAATAAAAAATATGTGTAAAAACTGTACTCCACCCTAAGGACAAACGGTAAGGTTTTTGAAACCGTCCGCGCTTTGTGGCCAAAACAACTGCCTTTCATATCGGGCTCTGGAGCCTTGATCCAGGTGATAAGAAAGCGAAAACCGTGTCATGATGTCCATGGAAGCTCTTCTTTAAACGACTATCGAAACAATAGTTACCAGTGTTTACATATTTACGTATTATATAAATGCTACCAGGCACCAAGTGCTATAAAAATCTCAGAGAAATATATTGCCTCATTTTAATCCCACCAAAAATCTCAAAACTGGTGATAGAACACGTAGAATTTTAAAAATGTGTGTAGGTATCCATAATAACCCGATCACATAACAGTGATTTTAAACATGACTGCGTATTTGTGGTCCGTTGCTGTATTGTAAGGCGGATCTCACACTACCACGCACCACGCTCCGATGCGCGGGACGCGCCCCCGCGCGTTTTCTACATACAAACACAATATAAACGCGTTTCTGCGCGGGGCATTTGGCTCTGTATCCCGCGCCCCGCCGCGCGACACGTTTTAGTATGAGATCCGCTTTAGACGTTGGCCGCGGCAATGTATGAAGTCCGCAGTCAACGCGTTCTGTTACACACCTATGATATTATTTAGGGACGAATCACGCCGTACTAGATCGACGTTCATATTTTGGCAAGGCACGACGATCTAGACATAGCCCAGGAACTGGTGTCGGTTGAATAGTGCGGTAACTGATTAGATAAATTTTATCGAAATGATTCTGCTGCAAATGCGGTTTTTATCTTAAATTCGAGATAGTGTTTTATTCCTAACAAATATACTCCTTTTGTACAGACGCCAGCACATCAACCTACACCTAACTGTCAAATTTTCCCAATCAACATTGAACCTTATGCTTTAGCGATAAAGTTGAAAATCTATTACAGAAATCTGACAGATTGTAGTAGGTTGATGTGCTGGCGTCTGTACATTTGCTGTTGATCATAATATTGTTAAAAACTATTCTACACTTACATTCGAATTGAGCTAACCGTGATCTGAGATTACTATATTAAATTAATTGCTTACACTTTTTTGTTTAATTTCAACTTCACTTTTTACTTTACTGGGCCGCTTACTTCTGTGTATTTGGTTTAAAACCATGCCTAGTATGAGGAACCCAAGCCATACTCCGTACCAATAGAAGTATACTGACGAATAGTATATCCAAATACGATCGAATGTGAGGAGGAGGAATGCAGCAGCTTGATAGGACTCTGAATGGGAGCGCAAGAACCACATTATGAAGCCCATGATTTTCTTTTTCTGAAACAGGAAGATTTTTTTTTATAAGAATAATCAATTACCCTCGGGGTAATTGCGTTAACACACTAACAGTAGCATTTTGACAGTTCATCAACATTCATTGCGTTATTTACGTTGATTTGCAGACAAATTTTTCAAACATATTAAATAATGGATTACTCGTAGCATATCCTTCAAAATCATTTAGATTTTGATTGATCGACTGTTACGCAAGTAGGGAGCCTGTCTCTAAAATCAAAGTCATCATAATTAAAATAATATTGATTTATGCTCACCAGTCCTGTGGCGTCCTTATAGTAAAGCTTGATGTAAATGTCTTCGGCCATCAAGTAGAATGGGCAGAAGTAGATACAGAAGAAATAGCCCGCGTGGAAACCGTGCCATATGACTGACACAAATAATGCTGCGTGGATCCTGAAATTACATGGACATTCAGGTTTAGTTTAATTCGTTTTAGTAAATTGGCCATTTTGTAACAGTCAATTGTCATTGAATACCCGTGCTCGGAAAACACCCTCTTTTGTCAATTTCTTATATAAATGTGACAAAGCTTGAAAATAATTAAACATAAGCCTGTGTGACTATAAAAGTTTTCGTGGCGCACAAACCATTCCTGTCAGTCACAACTCCTGTTAATAGTTTCATCACTTTTGTGCTCTCGAAAATGTAGTTATATACGTCGCTTTAATTTACTTATGAATTGTATTTTCATAAAATAAAATTTTATTTCAAGGATAGGTATATTAAAAATATAATTATAACATGGACTACTTGCAGGAGGCTTGACCATTTTTTGATCAAGGACTTGAACTTGTTTCAATTTCGATAAGTAGGAAATATTGCAGAAAAATAATGAAACACCCAGTCAATAATGTATTTTTCCCTATTATTTAGCAAAACTCAAGATTTTTTTTTCTAAATAATAGTAATAAAAAAATCACACAGCTGTGTGATTTTTTAATTTTGCGTAATTTTTAGGAAAAACTTGTTGCGAATGTTAGTGATTTTCCATTAATACTTAAATTATTCGAAAAATCCCTTCAAGCCACCTGCAAAATTAAGAACTCGACTTTTCAAATCACAAACAATTTTGTTTAAATTCTTTTTCCCTTTCTCACAAACAGAACAGTGATCAAAATCAGTAATTTTTCTTAACTGAAAACAAGCTTATATTGAATGAATTTTGGTTCTTATATGATGAAAAAAGAGATGCCTGGCCATGCGAGATTTTAACCGTGTGCATAGTTTGGGATGGTTTCGTTCAGAATAGACTATATATTATAATAACAATATTATTTAAACATGACTTACTTCAAAGTTTTGATAGGGAACCTCTTATAAACAACCATAGCCACCCAGTATTGCACAGCCTTGTTCCATACTTTCATAGAGTCACGTAACGTGACCACAGACTCGCAACCCCACACGTCCATCGACTCCACTGTGTTAAAATCATATTGACAGTTCCTTGCATCCAGCTCTGACCTGATAAGAAACGAAAATTGAGTCATAACATGAAAATAGTTTTGAGGGGCTTGTGATTGTGATTAAGTAATAACATCCGCACGGATCGATCGATCAGGTTGAGCTACGTTTAGTCCGTGGATGGGTGACCATCTTTACATACCAAGACCCCTCCGTGCCTCGGAAAGCACGTTGAGCAACGGCTCACTGTCAAAGATCCAGGAATGACAGCCGGGACTGTTATGGATCGTCAGAAGCCCGAAAGTCTGACAACCAGTCTTACCAAGGGCTTTCGTATTACCAGTAACTGGGTTGTGGAGGTCAGATAGGCAGTCACTCCATGTAAAATACTGGTACTAAGCTGCATCCAGTTAGACTCGAAGCCGACCCCAACATAGTTGGGAAAAGGAAAGTTAAACAAGGTGGGTATGGGGAGAGATTCCTGATATCCACATTTACTTACTAGGCACAATACCATTTGAGGTAAAAGTACACAATAGCCAATAGAAATCCTTAGCTATGCTTGGTAGATCCGACAACCAATCACTACTCCCATTAAATAGCATGGAAAGAATAAACTAAATTAGTCAAAACAAGTCTCTTCATCAGTTCAATATCCTTACATCTGTTTCAACTTCAAATATCCAACAGTGGGTCCATGTCCTGTTCTGTTCCTGCCCTGGACCGGGTATGCTCCGAGCCCAGCAGCTGTGCACACACTCTCAGCCAGTGTCATTCCAGAGTATATCCGCTGCCGGAATTGTGAGAACAAAGCCCATGGGTACAGCATTCGGTAAACAAAGTTCCTGTTGTTGTGGTCTTCTGTTAAAATGTACTGAAAAAATTGAAAAAGTGTTTATGGCTAAGGTAGGCCATGAAATTAAAATTTTCTTAAGTTTTTTGCAATTTGCAGGACAGTGTCAGGTTGTATATTGATTAAAATATTATTCATGACCGTATACGGTCATATATGACTCATTAGAATCAGCAATACAACTCCTTGAATTAGAATTGGCCTCAAATGTCATGATTTCATGAAATAGTCATAAAATAAGATAATATGAACTTAGAAGAGTTGTATTGATGATGTTTATTATTATATAATTCTATTAATAAATATTTGTTACATCCCAAATCATATTTAGATCAAAATACAACTTAATACTGACCTGAAATGCAAAAACCTATGACAATTTGAATTTGCCTTTCGCCTTAAAATCTTTGTGATGCTTAGTAATTAACTTTAGAATTTTTGTTGAAGTTAATAATTTAGTTTAGCCATTTAGCAAATCTGCTAGTTAAAGTGTTATGAAACGAAACATGCTCACCTCTAGGGGCCAAATGTTAGACAAAGCCAAGTACAGTGAAATATAGAGAGGGACCATTCTCATTGTGTTGATGGTAAAACCCAAACAGTCAACATACTTGCTGTAAGGCAGGTGGAAGTAGTCATCAAAAGTGCGGTATCTATAGTAGGGACCTGAAATACAATTTTATTGTGACTTATTTTATTTTTTTCCACTGAATAATCTTAATAAAGGAAAAAAATAAAAATTCTTAATGTGAGGATCATAGCAAGTGGCATTCTGTAGTTTAAACGTTTTGACATTCAAGTGCTTATTGGAAAAAATAAATGATTTGACTTTGACTTTTATGCCTACACCCATGGGAAAAAGGCATATTATGAGTTTATGTATGTAATCTTAATTGAAGCTTTGTTGTCAATCTTCAACACAATAAAAAAAATAACTAAGAAAGTAAGATATAAATCCAAGAACACCACAAGTGATACAAAATTATAAAAAATATAACTGAGGGCTGTTTATTATAAACATGAAATTAACTAATAGCATTACCTGTTAAAAGTCCAATGTAATTAAATGAATAATGGAATAAGTCTTGGAAATCAGGGTTTATTATTTCAAGAAAATCCTCATCTTTCATCTTCACGTCTTTCTGTTCTTTATTTTCATCTTTTTTAGCTTTTCCTACTGCCAGCCATGAGCCATTGATTTCAAATGCAACCCCTACTACTCGTAGAACTATTATCATTTCAATGAGGTTTGTCTGCCCTGAAGATAATGGGAAACCGAACTTATCCGCCAGCCGAAAGAAGAATAGATATCCGAACATTAAAAAGAAAGTCACAATATGGCAGTATCTGAAACAAAGAAATGTATGCATAAAGTTTGTTATATTTTAGTTACTTAATATGATTAATTATTTATGTCATGCCTAATTGGACTTTATACCGACAAAACAAATTAACTGTCCGAGGCATGGGACCGGCAAAATTGTATGCCTGTTTTTTTAGACTTCAATAATAAAGTTACCTGACAGTAGCCACTTTTATAGCAATGATACCCAGAAGTGCTGACAATATGGGATGAATAGCGCTGTATCCCGAAACAATGATAATAAGTACAAGGCCAACTAAGCTGCCGACCCATTTCTTAGCTTGCACTGTCTTGAGAGCCCGGTAACGTGGCCCTATCCCTACGCTGAACAGAAGCAAGGATAAATATATAATATCGTTCCTGCTTTTTGTAAGAAAGGACAACATCTTTCCTGTGTGGTTAAGCCACAAATACACAAAATAAAACACCCTTATAATGGGCTAATCGGAAATCTGTTCTATCAATGGCACTATCGCACAAAAACGCACACAACAACAGAGATTTGAGCGATTCACGATTGACAAATGTCAATCGCTCAAATCCAAATCGCTGTCAGTCAAATGACTGACAGCGATTTGAGCGATTGACATTTGACTGACAGTGACAGTCAGAAAGGAATAAGGATGGACAACTGCTATGATATGTTGACGTTAGTGATGTAAAAATTGATGCCCTTTGTTTGTAAATGTTAAATATTTGTAAATATTTGAATGTGTAAATATTTTAAAATAACTTTAGAGCATAATTATTATTGGATGTAAAAATTCGCTATAAGCTAAAGAGGCGTTCGTTATAACACGCGTCTTACTTTTACTATCGTAACGTAAACGTGGAAACATTATCATTTTTATTTTTATTTACTAGAGTTTATTTCTGAACGAAGTTTTTGTTTTGCCGTGTCAAATTGTCAATCAGCTGTCATTTAAAATATTGATTACTTCGTGTCCAGATTTCTGAAAAATACAAAATTATCAATAGGTAATATCAATGAAATATATGTTTTTAGTGCCATGAAACAGATGTTGTGCTAGTGAAGATGGATGAAGAGGATAAGAAGTCAATAGTACAGACCCTTAACATAAGGATAGGGTCTAACATAAATGATTTGGCGAATGCTTTAGAATTACAAAATGAATTACAGATCAAGCGGGATAAACTTCAAACTAGTGTAAGTCGAACCATATTACAAGAGTCCAACACTTTAAATTCATATTATGTTTTTACTGAGTTTTATTAAGTTCTGAGTTGAGCTGCACGGTTACTGACAAATGCGTGCACTGACTGGACAGGTCCACTCAATCTGTGTGGTTCTTTCCTCAAAAGACCATTTCAGTCACCAATCTACATGGTCCTCAAAGATTATGTCTGGATTTTTATATACACATTGACATTTATTCATTTTATATATACACAATGACATGAATATTTACTTTGTAAAGTATTTTTATTTTATTTAATTATTGTGAATGTGAGGACTATGTGGGTCATTTCTTTTGTCTGTTTTCCTTCTTAGTTAGTTTTAATCATGATCTGGCAGTTTGAGTAATTGACGCGGCCTACCCAAATGTCCTTTCTTTGGTATTGTTCGTCGAATCGTTGAGCTCCTCAAGTTCTGAGTTGAGCTGCACGATTTTTGACAAATGCGTGCACTGACTGGACAGGTCCGCTCAATCTGTGTGGTTCTTTCCTCAAAAGACCATTTCAGACACCAACCTACATGGTCTTCACATGATCTGACCAAGATTTTGTCTGGACTTTAAAAGAGACTGTGACCTCTGAGTTTGTTTCGGCCTTTCTTCTCAGAGTAGTCAGATAGGAAACGCCGACCTCATCTAGCTTTAAAAAAATATGATTGACGTGTAAAAGTGTTTGTACAAACCTACTTATAGAAATAAAATCATTTATCATTTATCATTTCATTTATCATTACTAATATTCTAGCTTTTCAATAAAAAAAAAATAGAATAGAAAAAATAGAACTGATGCATGTATATAGGCTGGAATTCCAGCCTATATACATGCATCAGTTCTATTTTTTCTAGTAGGTAATTTGCTATTTAAATACTTAATTTTTTATTTTAGCTTAATATAGCCAACAATGAAGTGCCAACAAAACTGGCAGCAGCTTTGGAAAAGGCTGAATTGAATTCCGATCAAATAGACAAGTTAAAAACTAGAAGTGAAGAGTTAAAAAAGAAAGTTGAAACATTCCTGAATAAAACAGAACCACTGAGATATGAAGTTGATAGACGGTTTACTGCAATCAACAAGCTGGAAGAAGTATTAGTTTACTTAAGATCCTTTGAGAAAATTGATGAATTGAGGTTTGTATGGACTTTAACCTTTTAACCGCCCGACTTTATATGAGATGTCGTGACCCCAGCGCCTGAAAAAAAAATATAACGTAAAATAAATACTGATGAAACGAGGTGTGATGATGTAATAATAATACAGATTAAACAAGCTGTGTTATTTGGTCGTATATATACAACCCTGGCGGAATGGACACGAAAATATTTGTCGGATTAATCCGACATAAGCGGTTAAAAGGTTAATTAGAGGTTTCTGCTGAATAAAGTAATAGATTATGAATTGTGTTCCCATAAAACTCACTAGCTCTTCACCTGCATAGATTTCTCCTTAAAACTTGAATGCACAGTCCACTCCCTTTAAAGGGATGTTTTGGTAAATTAATTATTACCTGTGATCTTTATTATTCAAGTACCTAAATAAATAAGTGTGCCAAGTTTCTAAACTGAAGGAAAGAGATTTTTTATACAAACTATATTCCCCCTTTTCACCTCAAAAGTAGTTTATCATATTAGAAAATTGTTTTGCATGTTTCCATTATTTGATTCTATGATTATTTGTACCAATTTTCGAGTTATCATGCTGGTTAGGGGTACATATGGAAATCCAAATACACATAATTTTTGTTAAGACCATTAATAGGTTTCAAATTGAACAGGCAAATTATTCCATATAAAGGAGGTTAATGTTAACACCCCTTAAATCCAAATGCCTAACCTTATTACTTATTTATTTATACCAAATTTCGAGTTTATAAGGCAAGTTGTAAGATTTTTCATACAAACGAAATTCCCTTCTTTGGCCCCCATAAGGTTTAAATTTCCAAAAATCCTTTCTTAGTCACAAAAGGAACCTACTGTGCAAATTTCGAATTCCTATCCTAAGCCATCTGAGCTGGGCGATTATATGTCAGTTGGGACACAATCAGTGTGAATGAGATCAATGAGAAAAGGAAGAGTGCCGCTAACATAATTCTAATTTCATTCTTCATTACTTTACTATGGTGTGATTTAGTATCAAATTTTTTGTATTTGGATATTAAAATGATTTGCCCAAAGTCTACCAAATGATGATGAGATGTCATACTGGCAGGTGATAATATTGTGATTTTTTTTTTTTAATATTCTAGTCGGCAAATGAAACAGACCAATGATGATGAGCAATTGGTTCTACTTTATGGTGAGCTCAGAAAGATGTGTGGCTTGTACCAAAAGGGCCACAGGGCCACCTATGTGAAGGAATATACACACTACTGGCATAATGTGCTCAAAGAAAAACTTACCAAGTAAGTGATACTTATTACTATTGGATTTTGTACAATAACTATTATTATTATACCTAAACTCACGCTTTCTTCCCATGGGGGTAGGCAAAAACTACAGAATAAGAAATGTTATAATCCTTACATACTCCTATTGCTTTGTTTACGTTCAAACTTCCCAACTATGTTGGGGTCGGCTTCCAGTCTAACCGGATGCAGCTGAATACCAGTATTTTACATGGCGCGACTGCCTATCTGACCTCCACAACCCAGTTACTGGGTAACACGATACCCCTTGGTAAGACTGGTTGTCAGACTTTCGGGGTTCTGAGTACCTGTAACGACTGACAAAGATCCACGAATGACAGCCGGGACCAATGGCTTAACGTGCTTTCCGAGGCACGTAGGGGTCTCGGTATGTAAAGATGGTCACCCATCTACAGACCAACCGCGGCAAGCGTAGCTTAACTTGATCAATCGACTTGTGCGGCTATTATTATGTAGCCACGGGCCCCTCTCAAACTTCTGGTCATACACGCACACTATTATTATAATATGTACACACAAAGCCGAAAGACGACCACTGCTGGACATAGGCCTCCTTCAAGCACCTCCACTTCGATCGGTTCTGTGCTTCTCGCATCCAACGGGTTCCTGCGGCCTTCACAAGGTCGTCGGTCCACCTTATGGGAGGCCTTCCAACGCTACGTCTTCCGGGTCTTCTATATTTATGTCTGTAATTTATATGGTGTACATAATAAAGAGTATTCTATTCTATTCTACGTGGTCGCCACTCCAGAACCTTTCGGCCCCATCGGCCATCTGTTCTGCGAGCAATGTGCCCTGTCCACTGCCACTTAAGTTTGGCAATTCTTCGGGCTATGTCGGTTACGTTGGTTCTCCTGCGGATCTCCTCATTTCTGATTCGATCACGCAGGGAATCTCCAAGCATTGCCCTCTCCATTGCCCTTTGGGTGACTTTTAGCCTTCTAATAAGGCCCATTCTGAGCGACAATGTTTCAGTGCCATATGTCATCACTGGCAACACGCAAACTGGTCAAAGACTTTCGTCTTGAGACACTGCGGTATGTGGGGCGAGAAGATATTGCGTAGCTTCCCGAAGGCTGCCCAGCCGAGTCGGATTCGACGATTGACCTCTTTGTCTAAGTTGGACCTACCTAACTGGACAGTTTGTCGTAGATAAACATACTCGTCCACGAATTCGAGTGTAGCGTCTCCGATCTTTATGAGAGTGGGTGTTACATGGGCATTTGACATTACCTTCGTTTTGTATGTTCATTTTAAGACCCACTCTTTCGGAGGCTCTATTGAGGACATCGAGCATTTTACTGAGGTCCTCCATAGTCTCAGCCATGACTACGATATCGTCGGTAAACCGAAGGTGAGTTATGTACTCGCCATTGATGTTAATGCCAGCCCCTTTCCAGTCTAGAACCTTGAAGACATCCTCCAGTGCAGTGGTGAACAATTTCGGAGAGATAACGTCTTCCTGTCTCGCACCTTTCTGCAGAAGGATAGGTTTCGAGGTCTGATCCTGGAGTCGGACTGACATAGTGGCGTTGTCGTACAGACACTTTAGCACCTCGATGTACCGATAGTCGATCTGGCACCGATGAAGAGACTGCAGTACAGCCCATGTCTCGACTAAATCAAAGGCTTTCTCGTAGTCCACAAACGCTAAGCAGAGAGGCAGGTTATACTCTTCGGTCTTCTGTATATCTATATAAGTACGTAAGTAAAATATAAGTACGTAAAGGCTTTAGCACCGTAGACCAATGGTCTACGGTGCTAAAGCCTTTACGGAATCCGTCTTGTTCGGGAGGCTGGAAGTCGTCAAACCTGCGCGCGAGACGGTTCGTGATGACTCTCGAGAAGAGCTTGTAGACATGGCTCAGAAGTGAGATGGGCCTGTTATTCTTAAGAAGGGCATTTTCGCCCTTCTTAAAGAAAAGTATCACCACGCCTCTGTTCCATGCCTGTGGTGTTTTACCCTCGAGTATGACGGAACCAAACAGCTTCTAAAGGGCCTTAAGAACGGGTATTCCGCCGGCCTTCAGGAGATCGGTCGTAATTCCGTCATCACCCGGCGCCTTGTTGTTTTTGAGCTGCTTCAAAGACATCCTAATCTCTTCGGTATTGTGTCGGATCAATCTAGCTCTTGGGTCGTTTGCCAGATTCGTAACGGGGTTGCTTGTTGACGTGTATAACTGTCCATAGAACCTCTCGATCCCTCTCAACAGCTCAGGTCAAATTAAATTATTGGTAACTATTTAAAATAACAACTAAATAATCAAGCAAATTCTTTTTTTTGCTTTTGTTAGCCTATTTTGTGTCCCACTGCTGGGAAAAGGCCTCCCCTTTTTTCTTCCAAACCTCCCTGTCTTGTGCGATCTCTGGCCATGTTGGCTCTGCAAATTCAAATTCAAGCAAATTCTTAAACTGCCACAAAAAACAAGACAAGAATAAGTTATAATTGATCCCTGGATTCTAAAAATGAAAGGCCATTGAACATTCTATTTTTTTTTTTCAAAGAAAAGCAATTTAAACAGTTTCTGCACATGTCTCAATACTAATTTCTTTTTCAGACATTATGAAGATGTACTAAAGTTGCTCAAATGGCCGTTCTCGGCTCCAGCAGAAAGCCAGCCAGCACCTAAAGAGGTGATGGTGAAGTTTAGCAGTTTTACTAAATATCTGTTCCTAATTGAAGAACCTGAAGATCTAGTGAACAGTAATGTTACTGATGATGTATGGCAAGGTGAATACCCCTTGTTTAATAAAATATTGGTATACTAAATATTTGCTAAATAAGGCCACCTTATGAACTTTTGATTCAGTACCATTTGATAAAAAACAAATACCTACGTTTGGATTTAGATTTTTGGGAACACAAACTGAATGTCATACATGACAAAGTTCAAATTCTATTGCAACCGAAATTTATTTAGGACCTTATTATTACAAAATATGATCAATCAAAAATCAACTTAGACTACATAATACTAAAGTAGATAGTTAATTAAGTGGTGGTAAATTATTTAAGATAGAAGTAGAGAATTCAAGTTTATGTTCGACTTATTATTTTGACAGAGAAAGGCCCATGTCTTCCAGTAAGAGTGCTACTGCGACCTCTTAAAAAGAGGTTTCAATTCCATTTCACGGGCAGTCGTCAAACGGCGCGTATTGATCGACCAGAGTGGTTCCTTACACAGACACTAACTTGGATTAAACACCATCAAGGTTTTGTTAAGACCCATGTTCAACCAATTGCTGATAAGCTGGAGCTAAAGCACGTTAGGGCAGTGGTATGTATGCAGATGTTTATTCAATGTGTTCTCTGAATATTACCGTAGATTATTCCTGTGAATATCTAAGAATGTATACTAAAATTATTTATAAACAATACCCTCTTCTTGCTAGCTTGGCAGCAATTTGCCTCAAAATGTTGTCATCTATTCGCTTTAGTGCCTGTATAGCGTGTAGTTTTTCTAAACTCCGCAACAGATGCGGTTTTCGCCATAATTTAGAGAATTTATTCCGGAAGCTATACGTTAATATGAAACTTACATATTACTATAAAGAAATCTTGATAGTAGTAGACACTACTAATTAAATTTTTTTAAATAACCTGGTCTGCAAACTGCGATATTCTGGTACTAACAAAAGCCGCACCATAAAACTTTCTAAGTAGGTACTAAAACAATTAACCATTTTCAGGACGAATTCAATGCTGGTCTCATAGCACTGGCCGCTGAGAGATTGCATACAGTGCTAGCATTGTATCACTCGCATGGCTCTAAAGGTGAAATAGTCGACGTTGACGCGGCTTTCGCTCATGCCGTGGACGAAACTCTAGGCTTTCAAAGAGAGCTGGTCGAGGTCACGGGCAAAGATAGCAATAGTGTACTCTCCGTTTTGACCAAAGTGGAGACGTTTTTGAGGTGGCAGACTGTGGAAAAGAAATGTAAGTTCAGTATATTAATTAACTGTTTTTTGAACCGAGACAATTGGGGGCCCAGTGGTAACGGCCGCGACTTAAAGAGTTGTAGGTCGTAGGTTCAAATCGAACTTAATTTGTGTAAATTATTTCATCACCGCTGCTCTCAAAACGGTGAAGGAAAACATTGTGAGGAAGCCGGCATGTCCAAAAATTCGAATTCAAGTGTCATCTACCAACCCGCACTGGGCCCGCGTGCACTTCTTCTCACAGAGAGGAGGCCTGTGTCCCAGCAGCGGGAACATTATAGATATATGTTTGTTGTATAGAATAGTGAGCTAAATTGTGAAAGAAACTGGCAAGTTCTAGTCCTAGAAGACATGCCATCCAAACAGCACTTTGCATTATGGATTACGGCCCAGTCCCTCTTACGGAGAGGAGGTGTGAGCCCCAGCAATGGGAACATTGCTGGCTTGGGGATTATGGCTTTGGCCGTAGGCCCAACATCGACATGTTTGCAACATCGACGACTGATGAGCCAATGTTATTTGGCCTAAAAAAGCGAAAACGGTGAAGTGCAAAAGATATTTATATATTTTACTGAACCTATAAAAATAAAAGTATGATATTTATAACTTAATCGTGAATTTACCAACAGATGCTTTAGCGAAGATGGACGAGAGTCTAGAATGTCCCCAGTGGAGCGAGGGGGTGGGGTCGGGCGCGGGCGCGGCGACGGGCTCGGCGCTGTGGATCCCGCGCGCCGCTGATTGGTTTGTGACGCTGCTGCGAACTATTGAGGATAGATACAAGCTGCTACCACAGCCTGGGCACAGGTCAGTGTTTAAATACAAGGAAAAATTTTTTTTTGTGCGAAATTGGTTCTAATTATGACCTCTTTATGGAGCATTTTTGGATGTATATTTTACCATTTTTAAAATATATAATCCGAATTCCGATGTCAAATGATAGAATATTCTAATTTCCACATTACCTTGCAGACTGAATTTCCTGGAGCTTCAACTAGAACTGGTAGAAGAATGGCGCATCCGCCTCACTCAACTTCTGAGCGCGGCGCTCGACAATCTTCACGTGGACTCCTTCCTGTCTCCCGACGCGGGGTCACATCCCGTGACAGCTGTCATCAACGCTGCTCATCATACGAGAACTGTTTTGCTACAGTGGGCTCATTCTTTGGTAAGGAATGAAGATATATTTTTTCTGATAGTTTTGTTTTAATCTAGCTGTTTTAATATGTGTTATGTGAAGGGATCAACGGGCTACGTTGTTCAGAGAAGAACTCAGTGTATGCATTTTCAAATGGTGCATTTTACTATGGCAATAGCACCTAGCGGTCATTGACCCCCTACATTTATTTACTGATTCTAGGACGTAAACAGATAAAAAGTCCATTCAGTCCATTTCCAGTCATAGCTTATAAGTATGTTAGTACAGCGGCATCAGACCACGGGAAGGTACTTTCTTGTTTCATCCTTTTCAGTACTCGGGTTTTAGTTTTTAAACTTATTGTTTATTAATAACCTACCCATCCAATCCAGCCAACATTAAAATCCACACTTTAAAAGCAACTGAACCTATTCCTTTATATTTCTCCAGCATTACCTCCAACTCCACTTCTACCGGCGTCAGTTCCTGAACTTCACACAGCAGCAGCATCAGGACGAGGAGTTCAGCGAGACCACGTCAGATACTGAATATACTGACTCTGATGAAACACCCGTTAAGAGGCAGAAAGGTAAGAGACACTATTCACTGCAAGAGAAAAAGAGCTGAGTTTTTGAGCAGAGATCAATAAGGCAGCTAAGCTACGCACAGCTAAAGGCAAGCGCATATTACAGCCGCATCGCATCCCAATACAAAAAAGGCTATTGCGGCCTGCTTATAGTTTAGTTGTGATGGTCCGTCTTTTAGCACAGACTAAAAGACACATCAGATAAAAAAAACAAGATCAAATAAAAAGCGTAAAGTCTGATGTAAGTAATTAGCAGGAAAGTAATCGGTTTCATTTTGACAGTTCAACAACATTCATTGCGTTATTTACGTGTTGAGCAGACAATATTTTCGAACTTATGAAGCAATGGATTAGCAATTTGCTTCAAAATGATTCAGATTCCGATTGATAGTATGTTACGCAATTAGGGTGCAGTTCAGCAATAATGCCAGACAACTAGTGCCTGAAGCTGGTTTTCAGTACGCGATTCTGAACACCCCGGTGTTAAAATATTTCGGCGGCTATTCAAAAAAATTGCTGTTCCATACTATTTGACCGAGTAGGTATTGCGCCTGCCACGTCCTAATTTAAGAATTTTCAATGATTTGCCGTATTATGAAATTTTTCCGTTGCGATAAAGGGATGGCGCAAACGCCCTGTATAGGTCCATCTTTCTCTTGAACAAATATAGCTCAAACACCCTTACGCACTATCGTTTTATAAGCTACAAACGACTAATTTTACAGATATAAGTGCGCAAGCTCTGTCTTTGATGGAAGTGGAACTGCAAGCTAAGCACTTGGCGCTAAGTGAGGTGTCTAGGAGGAATTCACTGGTGCCTGACTTGAACCAGTATGATATAGTGAGTATATAAAACATAGTCACATCAGCCGTATGCACGAAGACCGCTGGGCAAAAACACTTCGCACAATGGGTGCCTGAAGATGGACGGCGCCGCCGAGGCCGGCCTAGAAAGAGATGGCGAGATGACCTGGACGCGTACAACGAGGGCTGGTTCGAGGTGGCGCGGGAAAAGAGTTCCTGGAAGGATTTGGGGGAGGTCTGTGCCCAGCAGTGGGACACTATAGGCAAACAAAAAAAAAAACACAAAGTGTGATAGTTGGTTGATTGGTTTGTTGTTATTCTAGTGTTAACTTTTTATTTCATTTGACCTTATACAGTCAACAAAATAGATAAGTATGCAGGATCGTCGGTCATAGTTGAAGTTAAGAAACCGATGGATGTTCTCGAATAAAATTTAATTTTATTAATAGAAAACAACCAGCTCATTTATCAAATTACATTTCAGTCGACAACATCCATCGGTTTTTTACTAAACTTCTACTATATCCGACGATCCTGCATACTTATCTCTTTTGCTGACTGTACATTTGCCCCCAGACGTCTCCAATAGTGAACCTGGCGGTGACAGATCCCCTCACCGGTGAAGACGAGGCTGAAGAGGCGGGCGTGTTCGCTGAGGCGCCGGCTTTACTAGCGAGGCTACGAGATAGCGGCCTTGCGTCGCTCGCGGAACATATCTTACTCGAGTTCAAGGCCGGGTTGAAAGACTATAAGCGACAGAAGTAAGTAATACATACCAAGGATTATAGTGTGCACGATATTTTCAACCCTATTGCAGTTACGATTTAGTTCATTATCAATATTTATCAACAAAAATAATAATAATAATAAAGATTTATCGTTCAGCTAGGACTAGATTACATGGCGAAGTAATATAATATAAAGCACAAGCATAAAGTTTCTTAATCTAGCTACTTAGTGGGTGCCGTACTGTTCTCCTAGATAGATTACTAAATAACCAGTGTTAAGGAGAACAAAAATAACTGGAAACTGGAATAACTGTAACTTTTTGCTGGCTGTATGCGCTGTCCGTTACAGACTTGATCGCGTAAGCAGGACCGCGATATACGCAACTCTACCTCGCAGTTTACTTTTTTTTTTTTTTTTGTTGCGCTGTGGAAATCCTGATGGACTTCCTCCATCGTGGGGGGACACAGGGGCATGCCGGACTCTTACCGGCTAAAACCACCGCGGTGTACCACCTCTACCTGTGGCCGGGGGTGCGGGATTCGCATAAGCATTCACCGCTCCCACCTCGCAGTTTACCTACCAAGCTCTTAACTAATTTCTCAATATTATCACCACCCAGATGGCACGGCCTCCTGATCGTAGAAGAGATGGCGCTGTGTGTATCGTCGTCCCTGTGCTGGCCGCTGTCGGCACTGTGCGCGCGCCTGTCGGTGGCCGCACAGCGGTTAGCGCCCACACTCACCACGCGCCTGCGCGCGCATCTCGCTGACATCGTTGACATGTACATCTTTGAGGTAAAACCCTAAAAATGTGTATTTTCGATGTTTGTTTGTTTGTTACGTTATCACGCTTTAGCGACATTTGAAACACATAGACCTGGATTAACATATAGGATACTTTTTATCCAGTTACAGACGCCAACACATCAAGCTACTATAATTTTTCAAATTTCTTTAATAGATTTTCAACTTTATCGCTAAAGCATATGGTTCAAGATTGATTAGGAAAATTTGACAGTTTCGGGTAGCTTGATGTGCTGGAGTCTGTACATGTAGGTAGGTAGTAGTGTCCCTAGTACGCAATTTCATCACAGAAGGTGATTTCGTAAGTCATCGTGGCAGCAATTTACAACTTGACGAACTTATACGTTATCCGCGCGTGTATGCTTCAGTCTTTCCGCCTTGAAATCAACTATACTTACCTATATTTATATCGAATATTCCCAGGTCGATTCCCAGGTCGGGTAAAGTGTTATTGGGGTTTTCCATTAGGAATTTCTCAGTAGCAGCCCGCCCCCTATTACGTGGGACTTAAACATAACTGGTAAAATGTGGGTGCTAAACACCGTTCGCGTTTTGTTTGCCAAACATGTAAACATCGGGGAATACAAGTGTGATGTTACGAAATATAGAAATATACCTACGAATATGAATATAAGTTGTTCAATGGTACTGTTAATCTACTACAAAATGACACGTGTACTATGTATGAACTGTTTCTCTCTTTTGTAGGAGATAGTGCTTGAGAATTGGTTCAACACCGGCGGCACGATGCAGTTCACGCACGACGTCAAACGTAACCTCGTGCCAGCGTTCGCGCCACCTAACAAAGTAGCGTCGCAAGTCTACCAGTTACCCAGGTAAGTCAAATCAAACTATACAATCGAAAAAATAATAATGACAGAATATTTTTATATGCAACATACATTTAACTACATTACCTTCAGAGGTCTATTTTTGAATGTAATCTCATATTTATCATACCATAGTTTAGATCCAAATTATTATAATCCTATTATAGGCCTAGATTAATTTACACTACACACTACTACACTACTGAACTAAATTCAGTTATCAATCGATTCGACACCCTAATTGCGTAACACACTTTTAATCACAATCTGACTCATTTGAAGGATATGGCTAATCCATTGCTTCATATGTTCGAAAATGTTGTCGGATCAACAACGTAAATAACTAAGGGCCTTGACACACTGGCGATTTGCAAGCGAGTCCAAAGCGAGGCGGGTGCACAGCGAGCTCACACACAGAAAAGGACCTAAATGAATGTTGTTGAACCGTCAAAATGAAAGACATTGCTACCGTTAGCGTGTTACGCAATTCCCCCGCTGATAAGATCTGAGTTTTACGCCTTGTTTAATTAAAACTGTTTAAAACCAGTATAATAATAAACAAGAAAACATGATAAAGTTGAGATTAAAATAATAAAAATACACACACACACACACTTTCATGAATTCCTCTTACAAGTACTTCTGCATGCCAATAAAATATTCTCGTTTGTTTTGAACGCCTATGCAAAAAGTTGACATAATATTTTCGTCCTAAACAGACTCCTCGAATCCTGCAAAATCCTAAATCTGGATTATGACGACGCGCGTCGACTCCGCGCTCTCCTCGCGAAACAACCAGCTGCTATAGACGAAGCTCTCGACAACCTCAACATTCGCTACATACAACCCTCACAAGTCCTTCAAATCCTGAACCAAAGGACCGACCTCAGTGACAGCACCAGTCCGTCATCAGTCATGGAGCTATTCTGAAGTTATGAGGGAGGAGGCATCTAAACAACTTGCTACAGTACGGCCATCGACTTTTGAAAAAGTTCGGATTTGTAGAGCGTCTCTATCAGTCATACCGGTCTGTCTCTTTCTAGCTCGGTGCGTCAAATTAACGCTCGGGCACTGCACATTGGTATGGCATGATCAGAAAGGCCGGCTGTTGATGTTTTCGTGTAACTGATGTTATCGTTCTATTGAATAATGCCAAAAAAGTGATGCAAATAACAAAATTCATTATTTTTAGTTGTAAATAAAACTCACCAAAATTAAATACTTAAAAATGTATTTTTCACTCAATTATAAGTAGTGTTTAGAATTCGTAGGCCAAAATACATTTCAAAGTAAGCTTAAGCGACAAAATGGTAAGATGATCGGTCTGACCTTTTGTCAGGATCTGCGATCTTGCATAATTAAATATTCACTTACAAACGAACGATCGATCTTAACAGTTACACGGCAACTATCATTCAAATTCCTATTTGTATCCATTAATTTGTATAACTTTTAGCGGCCATAAAAACGTGCTTATGTTTTGAATACTCAAGCCTCTTCCGCCAACGTTATAGGAATTAAAATATCGAAATCCTGTGCCCTAGATATATTTGCTAATACATAATATATTTATTTGAACATCACTATTCAGTTAGAATATCAATCGGAACGCGGTTACAACGAAGGTCGCAGGTATTTAGTACTCAAAAGACTTCTAAATATTTCCGCGTCATATGATCCTTAAAATATGCTTCTCACATCATTTGATCATATTTATAGAAGCCACACACGTAATATATATATTTTTAACTAAATGGGGGATTAAGTCCGTGGCTATGTTTCGTGTTGGTAATTTTCAGGCTGAAAGACCTAGTGCCTAGCTACAGTAACTACAATGTTTCTGGTCTAGCTAGACGGTTTTAGTCATGCGATTTCAGAACTTTCCGAGTACTTTCGGACTCGACCAAAGCCTTTATTCATGACATATCCGCATTTGCTCATCTACAGAATACACACATAGTGGCGATGGAACACATAAGAATAGCCAATGGTATAAAAATATATCGACCGATTATCGACTATTTTTTTTATTTTTAATACGGTACGACTAATCACTGGACTGAACATAGCCATTGACTTGATCCTTATTATGAATAGGATTATGATCCATATTCGATAATTTTGTACCAAAAAACATGCTTTTTCAACACTGAACATTAAAATCATTAAAGTAACTTATTGAATCGACGGCATTAGCTAGTGGCAAGTTGATTTAAAGGGAATAGCCTCCTCCTCATAAAGGGTTTGATAAACAGCCGAATACTCAAGCGCAACTCAAGCTTAATCATTCACACACGGATTTTTATTGTTCTTTATATCTATCTCTTTCTGACGCTTAGAGGCGTCATTCGTTAGAGCGAGAAGTCCGCATCTGCACTCAATCGCATCGAGAGTTCTTTAACGTGTGAATGGATTTCTCGCTCTAGTAAACTACACTTCTGTGTGACAGAAAAGGATAGAGATATAAGAAGATGCTGGTCTATGCGTGTAAATACTGTTGAAAGTGGCGTTTGAGTATTCGAAGTATAATTGTAGATTATTGTACATTTATGTATTAACGCTGTCTACATTTAAATGGCTACTATCATCTTAAATATATTATATCGTTTAGGGCTTCTAGAAATAGTTACTACTGTTAGTAGCAACTGCATTTATTAGTCATTATTTTTGTATAGTTATATTCAAGTGTATGTAACAATCTTCTGAATGTCTCTTAAAAAAATTCTATTACGTGTGGCCGAAATCCACTACGCGGGCCCAGTGCGGGTTGGTAGATGTCACATGTCTTCGAATTTTTACTTCTAGGACATGCCGGTTTCCTCACGATGTTTTCCTTCACCGTTTTGAGAGCAGTGGTGATGAAATAATTTACATGAAGTAAAGCGCTTGTCTGGATTCGAACCTACGACCTACAACTCGTAAGTCGCGGCCGATACCACTGGGCCACCACTGCTCTCGTTGGTATCATAATACCAATTAAATCTTCGGTCATTTCCATTTCGATATCGAATGTAGACGTATAAAACATTATTTTAAACTATACAACGATATTTTAAAAATTTACATTTTAATGCAAGTTATTTGATTCTCCATGATGACTATTCTAGTACTTCGCAGTTTTTCTTAATAAGTTGTCGCACCACATACCAAATCTTGAGCGCCACGCAGTCAATTTGACTGCGCGGCGCGCACGGCGCATGTCCGTCACACGCTCGTGGAGTGCTCGGCCGGCGCACGCCTAATGTGGGAGGAGCCTAAGTTTTGAGCAATAATATTAAATTGCAAGCTATCGTAAATCGAAATCGTAAAACTTACGTTGAACATATTCAAATAATCACATTATATTCATATTGGTGTTTGTCAAATCAGTCAGTGTATCAAAATATTAAATTTTCATTGTATTTTATGTATATTTGTGGTAAAGGTAAATGTGTTGAAAACACTAGACTGAGTCTAATAATTATTTTAAGTATGAGTTATATTTTTTTTATTTCATGCCGTAATGCATGTTTTCTATTATGTATCTATTGTAATACCGTATAAATAAATTAATATATTCGTGTTTTTAAATGTTTTATTTTAACAAAATACAAGAATATTGTACAAAATAACTTACGAACTACTATCTCAGATAGTTCAAACAAACAATGGAATCTCCATTCTTATAGTCTCAGTATGACATGTTTACTAAAAGTATTATAACTAATATAAAGCCTGCACACAGATCTCTTCAATGGCACAGAATGCACCCTGAAATCAAATACATAGAGTTTTGCGAGGGTCCATTATGAAAGTATATTTCACAAGTCAAAAGACAATATGGGACAAAGGCGGTCGTAGTCCAAAACCAAATCTTTTCTTTAATATTATATGTAATCAAATCTATCTAAAGTCCTACGTCGCGGCGTCGGTCTATAAGGATACGCGCCATTTTCGATGGTGCCTTAATTGCTTATATTGACATCTATGGTCTAGTGGCAGCGTATCCAACATAATAACGTTAATTTTTGTCGTTATTATGTTGACCACCAAAAAGATAAACAAATTATAACAAAGGCATTCGATGGCAAGGGTTCATAACTCGGGAATATTTGGAACTGCCGGATAATTGCGTAACGCACTAACAGTAGCAATGGCTTTCAATTTCACAGTTATACAACATTCATTGCGTTATTCACGTTATTAAGCAGACAATTTTTTCGAACATAATATATGAAGCAATGGATAGTAATATCCTTGAACTTTATTCAGATTGTGATTGAAAATGTGTTACGGAATTAGTGTGCTGGCTAATCTTATGTGTGGTCTAAGTAAAATTGGTGGAAAATATTACGTTATGGCTGTCGCGTCTTTGACTTACGAACTATAATTTCATGAGTGCACTTTCGCGTCATAGTACATTCCATTGCATTAACACTTATAATTAATAACTTTAAATTAAATCTATTACTAGAACCATAATATAATCAATGTACTATGGAACGAAAGGGTTATCCTCTTTCGTGCTTCCCTAAACACCAAATTTGTTCACAGCCTCTCTTGCAAAATTAGTGAACAAAGTAATTTGTCAGTGCATTTGTCAAATAAATATTCTTCACAAATATTTACAAATAGGCAATCAGGGGCCGTATTACGAAGTATTAATGCCATCATGATTCCTTTGCGGAAAAGGGACGGTTCTATCGGTCATGTACAAAAAGCTTATAGGTAAAAATGGAGACAACACTCTTAATAGGTACCCAAGTGAAACCGACTGTAGGCTGCCGCTCTCTTTCTAAATACATACATATGACAAAGAAAGCACATATCACTGTCTCGTTCTTATGTGTGTATTTAGAAAGAGAGTGTCCGACCACAGTCGTCTTCAGATAGGTATTCAGAGTGTTGCCTCCACTTTTATCTATAAGCTTCTTGGTCATGTATAGCTCCATCTCTCTCTTACATTGGAATAATGATGGCATTAGACCGTCATAATACGGCACCGGTATTCATTCATTAGACAATTATAATACTTCACATATGACTACTTAGTTTCTAAATCTAAAAGTACAGTCATCAACAACATTATAATACTTGTAATAAATATTGAATTAAATTTTAAACTTACAATAACTTTCTCGATATTACAAGATTACTAAATCGTTCAATAATTATAATTTTCCTAATAATAACTAGAACGGATAATTATTATTACTATCACATAACACTGGCGGTGGATTCAGTGAATCGCCTTTTATTATGATTTAAAGAATTTCAGTTAAAACGTCTACAGTTTGTACTATACATTATTTTTACACACATCTAGTCTAATCTTGTTTACTATATTAAATTGTCTTGGAGTCAGCTGCACTGCGCCATAAAACGGATGAACTAAGTACGTTTTTGTTATTGTTTAAAGTAGTGCGATAAAGTAATTCCTTGGGCACTGCGTCTAATTAAATAATAATAGTATTTATTTACATTTTTCTTCCGCAACATTAAAACGACAGGAAAACGGCCTGTGCCTCAATTCGAGTCGAATATTTTCCTCGTTTTCGCGATTTGGACCATTTTTTTTTTTTTGAGTGATGTCTACTTGACCTCGGCATTGACGGAGAGGTTGGTTCCTGCTTCGGCTTCGCGTTGCTTCCGTGGGTCTTGCGTGGTGGTGTTCCACCACTGCTCGTCGCCAGATGCGTATGCGACGAACACCAAGTTCGTCAGTATGAACACGGCCAGCGCTATCCAGAACACCAGCCGCCATTGTACTAACGTGCTCTGAAAAGATAATGTGGATTGTTATTAAACCTTAAACTTTTTAGGGAATAACATAAGTAAATTATTAACTTCATCAAGGTCTTGCTATTTATGGAAAGAGCAAAGAGCCATTATGACCTTTTGTACACCCAAAAATAATTTGGTTGTAGGAAGTATATTAATCCTTCTCCATGAACTATAAAAAAACTGTCATCAATAATGGGCAGAATAGTGGATTATGTTCCTCTATTCTAAAGTACATAACTTTAAGTGGACCAACTGCTATAAAATTACGGAATGCAATAAAAAAAAGCATCAAGAGATTTCCATAACGGTCAAAGCCTTTTTGTTGCCAAAACAAATATCAAGGACTCGCGTTCGATTTGCCGAAGTCACCTTGCATTTCAATACAATACGCAATTTGTTCCGGTACTTACATCAGGAGTCAGCAAGCCCACTAGGTATGGTGCTATGATGCCGGTTATAGCCCCTATGCCGTTCACGATCGCCATTATAGTCCCAGCGTAATTACCGCTCAAGTCAAGCGCGTTCACTTTCATGCCAGGGTAGAAGGCGCCCATCAGACCCATGGATGCAGTGAACAGGATCACGACAGCATCTGTGTTGCAGCCGGAGTATGATGCGAGGATCATGCAGATGCCAGGACCGACGGATGCTGTAGAGAAAATTGTGGGTGAGTTTCTGATTGAATAGGAGTCGCGTTGAAGTTTAAAAACGTCGTTAAAATAAATGTTAAGTTATTTATTTATTTATTCTTAGCCTATGTTTTCACACTGCAGGGCAAAGCCCTCTCTTTCTTCTTTCCACTCCTGTTTGTCTTGAGCTAGTGTCGACCAATGCTGTCTGTAGGCGTCAAGGTCTAAACCACTTTCTTCATGGACTACACATAATTATGTTTAGTTGCTATGTATAAAATAGTTTCTCGTCATAGTCTTTATCTGTAACTCACAATGTTACTGCTGCGATCATAATCATAAAATCCGGTAGTAAAATTGCGAAATCTTTGTCAATTATCATAAAAGTGAGCAAACAATTTTACCTAAGTAATTAAATAAAGTACAATGTTATGGTATTCAATTAGCATGTACATAAGTGTTACATACCGATGGTGGTGAAAGTTTTTCTAGCGTTAGTGACAGTTAGCCAGTTTCTCTTGACAATCTTGTCGCAAATCCAGCCGAACGCGATGGAGCTCAGCCACATGACTGCGTAAGGCAAGGCAGCAAGCGTGCCTGTCCGATGTATGTCGAACTTGAGGACTCCTGTCATGTACTTGGGGAGGTCGGTCACCATCGTAAAGTACCCGTAGTCGTGACCGATCTGTTGAAGAAATGTAGTGTTAGATTCGGACGAAAATGGTATTTGTTTGGGCTAATAATAGCACATGCGATTACAAAATCGGTTGGAGAGAACGAACACTGATGATAAGCATTTGTTTTGGTCGTTTGGTACGATTTTTTTTTTGTAGGTTGCTATGTAGATACGTAACTATTTAAAAACTATACTTTCTGCGCAACAGTCTGAAATCATAGGCTTACCTAAAGACGTATACCTAGCCGAAACAAAATAAAGACGTTCCTAACCAACTGCTTTCGCACCTAACCTACGTATCTTATGTACCTTATGTAGTTAACAATAAGCTTTTAAAAAGCCTAATTTTGGTTTTGTTAGTGTTTAACACACAATAAGCAGTTATGTTAATCTGATGAGCATAATGACTTGATGATCTAGTCATACACTCCTTTTACTATGCCTTATTGGTAGGAATTAGGCAAAACGTAAGTCGTAACGTGTTAGGCTGTATTTACACATGAGAGCACGTGAGCGATGTTATCTTCAATTCCGGGGGGTAAAGTTGCTGAAAATCTGAAATGTTATTTTCAGCTCCGCCCTAAGGCTAATTTATATTGTTAAATCTAACTACGGAATGGGCCTGCTCTTGACCACGGTCTCGCCCTATCGAAAGCGATGGATGGGGACTTCGATAGAACGAGCGAGCTTCAGAAGATGCCTGTCCACTCGCTTTGAAGGCGGACGGTTTATAAGTGGTAGTGGGAAACAAAAATGCTATGCTACCGCATTCTACAAAACTACAAGTAACGCGGAAAATACCTATAAGTAAGGCTGGACATAGTGTTACGCTGACGTGTCGGTCGCGCACTGTCGCGTACCAAGACGCTGACGATAAATTGACGTGTATAGTGTAGCACTGATGGTCAGCGAGCGCGAGTCCATACGAATCGGTACATGACTGACATCAGCGACCGGCGTCGGCGTAACAGTATTTCCAGCCTTAAAGTTAGATATACTTACCTCTTTTAAAATCGTTGTTTCTTTTACTGAATGAATAAGGAATCTTTCCTGTATTAATGTTTTTTTTTTACATCGAACGGTGTGCTACGTAATGACATCATGTGGACGCGCTCTAATGACACGTGCCGGAGTTCTTACGTACGTCGCGCGTCGTTTGACGACGTACTCGTACAATCGTACAATGCACTACGTTCATACAGTGTAAGAAGATTATGTCAAATGCATGCACGTGCAGTTTGTGTACAGCGAACGGCGCGTGCCGCGGCTTTAGTAAGTACTATTCAAAATGAAAATCCGTGTTACTTATTGTGTTCATAACACTCAATTCCTACTCAAAATCAAAATATTTTTATTTCACATAAACCGACATGGGCACTTATGAAACCTTAGAAGCTAGGTGCACGGTTCCAAATTTCCAATTGGTTTTCCTATGGAGAAGAACCGGCAAGAAACTCCACGGTTACTCTTTTAAAAATAATTGGCTTTTACAATGTTTTCAAATTACAGTACCTACTAACTATACTTAGCTCCAAAATACAATACTTATGTGGTATACGTGACTTTCTGAACTCTTTTAACTTTTACTACCTCAGTAGCACTTGAGTTGCTACAAGTAAGTAACTAGGTACCTAATAGGTAGGTAGATAACTTTTTCTATTACGTATAGGTACGTACCTACTTCCTAGTCGCCGTATAGATAGAAATGGACCTTACAATGAGGAAAATATTTTAGTCAGTGTATACAGGGTTATTGGAAAAACACCAACAACCTCTTAAGAGGTTATTGTACTCGTCATTATGAACAACTTTTACTACGGAACCAAACCTGAAATCGCGAAAAAAAATCAGCTGTTCCCTACATTTATGTTCGTCTAACTCGTCAAAATGTAGGGAACAGCTGATTTTTTTTTTCGCGATTTCAGGTTTGGTTCCGTAGTAAAAGTTGAAACCCTGTACCTATACCTACATCCACAAGTCTTTCAAAATATTACTTATTTTTATTTTTTTATAGCTGAATGGGCCGCTCTTGACCTCGATCACGCCTTATGGAAAGCGATGGATGAGGTCTATTATGGAACGAGCGTGCCCAGAAGATGCCAGCACAGAATGCCAGCACTGGCACTGGAACTCCCACGCATCGATGAAACACAGCAGGCTGCTTGACGCCGGACTCCGGTGGGAGGGGTGGTTGCAAACCAGGCGGGCGTTAGCCCTACCACCGCAAGGGAATAATTGGCCAGTCAAACACAGTTTTGGGTGTGCCGTGTGACTGTCCAAGATGCGCCGCGCGCTCGATTCAGTTGAGTAACTGGCGGAAAAAACTGCGCTACACGAGGAGGCTTCTTCATGCATCCCAAGAATATTGTTAACAAATGACGATCGCAATAAAGCAGCGTCGTTAACTGGTTCTTAGTTAGGTACAAGTACTTAGGTATACAGAGAGTTTTAAAATTCATTGTTCTAACTCCATAGACGTTATGGGTAGAAGGCCCTGTAGAATCTTGAAACTGTTTTAGCACCTTATTCATACAAGGGGAAATTGTAATAACTAAAAACTTGAAAAGGGGTCATTGTACACATCATTAGGGACAACTTTTTACTATGGGCCCAACCATAGATATCCGTGTGCCCAACTTATTAATCTGTGGCCCAACTAAGAAATCGAAAAAATTCGGTTTTTCCACACATGTTGCGAACATAAATGCATGGAGTAGCTAATTGGTACCTATTTGCTTTTTCAGAGTTAATAAAAGTTGTTCATAATTATGAGTAGAATCGACACTTTTAAGGTTTTCAGTTATTTCAATTAATTATACCTTGTTTATCGATTATGATGACTGATGTAATTGTTTAGAAAAGCAGTGCAAATTATCGACTTATTGTTAAACATTACATGACCTGTTATACACTTTTTTCACGCATCGAGTTGAATCGTCTTTCAGTGAAGTTTTTCAAAATTATATATTTCATAATTTAGTAGGTCCTTAATTAATACAACTTGTGAAGGCAATGTCATTGGTTCGAATAAAAAATATACAAAGAGACGTCCTGCACTTCGACTCGTTTAACAAATCTACAAAAAAAAAACATTAAGTATTCTATACGGCCATACTTTATTTCATTCCGTGTTATTTTCTTCCGTTCGTTAACTGCTCTGGAATTCATTTTATGCCTAATATTTCACTGCGAGCGACCTCTAACTTTGGTAAGTAGCAACCTCACCGGAATATTGATGGACTGTGACGCGCAAAACTAATACTAATGCACATACAACTTAGTTCCTGAACTTTGAACAAGATTTAGGAAATAACCACCAAGGTGAGAGAGATTAGTACTTAGTAGGTACCTATTTAACGTAACGTTGAATTAGACGGGAATGGATAAACGGATAAGCAAACCCGTTAAGGCAATTTCTGCATTTGGCCAACTATGATGATGTGATAAATCCCTGTATAAAAATATATTGATTTCAGTAATCGATGTCAAAGACAGCTTCTCTCTTCGAAAGGGAGTGGGCTATAATCTACCACGCGGGCCCAGTGCGGGTTGGTAGATGTCACATGTCTTCGAATTTCTGGTTCTAGGACATGCCGGTTTCCTCACGATGTTTTTCTTCACCGTTTTGAGAGCAGTGGTGATGAAATAATTTACACAAAGTAAAGCGCCTGTCTGGGTTCGAACCAACGACCTACAACTCGTAAGTCGCGGCCTTTACCACTGGGCCACCACTGCTCTCCATAGTACCTTGCTGAATTGCATCGATCGATTGTAAATATGGATCAATAACACCTATTGAAATCATCCTCATGAGTACTACATACTTTCATAGCCATACAATAGATTTGTTTTATATTTATTTCAATAATTGAATAATACTGAAGGCATTATAGCATACCTGTGCGCAAACCAGGGCCCATAGCGGGACGGACATGAAGATGGCCTTCCACGGTATGGCTGAAGGAAGGCTGCTACGGTGACCGCCCAGCGCCTCTTCTAAATACTTCTTCTCCTTGTCGGATATGAACGGATGCGATTCGGGGTCGTTGTAACACAGTAGCGCCTAAAACAAATGAAATTAAGTTGAAGTAAAACAAAAAAAAATACAGAGAAAACATTTCAATGATTGCGATACGTAAACGATGATTGATATTTTTGTATAGATACCTACCAGTACAAAATAAAATCAAGAGACATTAATCAAGACTTAGACGGATCTAAAGTTTCGAGGGCAAGGTTGTAAACTCAAGTCATGTGAAACAAAGCCTAAGTGCTCACAGACACGAGCGACACGCGTCGACAAAAAAGGCAACTGTATCCACTCTTGTGTATGCACATTTAGACAAAATTATAATAAACCATATAGGTACCTACTTAAAGTGCAAAATAATAATATCTACGTGCTGTAAATCAATCAATAAGGAACCGCTTTACAAAAGATAAAGGAAAAAATATAGGTACTTAAGTATAGTAAAAAAAAACTCAAGTATAAGTTACACAGACATTATTCTTTGAAGCACTAAATATAGACACGCCAATTTATTTAATTTAATGCAACCTGTCTCCTTCTGGTTAAACTGGCAAGAAAACAATTAACAATAGATATTGTTCTGGATACGCATAGGTACAACTAGATATGTATATATAAGGCATAACAACGGGTCGATAATGGCTTCCGGCACTTGCAAGTTTGGACTTATATTGCGGGGCAAAAACTAGGTACCTATGACAAAAGGGCAGATCGTAAAAAGTAGTACTACGGGTTTTTGGGTCGTTCACATTACCAAGCAAAATGTAAAGACATGAACAAACAGCCCAGATCCTCTAGCGTTTCATTTCTTTACCTATAGGTAACATTGCCATCGATAACTTCAGAAGAATGCTGAACTTACCCAAAGAATAAACCAGAGGATTCCGACAGCGCCAAACAGGTAGAAGACGGACTGCCATTCACCAGTCTCCTTTATCACCAGACCTGACAGGTAAGTGCCAGCTATGTTTCCGATCTGGGCTCCTCCAAAGACCAGGGAACCCATTCTTCCTCTCTCTGATACCGGTGCCCACCGCGCAAGCATTGCGTTTAGTGCGGGAAAGGTGAAGCCCTGAAAACAATGATGATATGACTTATTGATGCTTGTTATCATGCTTACAAAGATGGTGATAGTTCTTAGTTGCACGTGTCCAATGTTTATTCTGGCCCAAATTATAAAGCCAGTCACAAGAAGTGTCCATAATCAAACAAACCATGAATAATTCTGTTATAATAGCGTTGATTTTCAGTTTGATCACTTAGGAACACGGATCCTTTACATAAACGACTACATGTTAAGATAATAGAGAAATCCTCACCTCTCCAAGTCCCTCCAGTACCCTCAAAATGATAAGTCCAGTGGCGCCACCAGCGCTAACAGTCCACGGCGTCAGTAGAGTGAAGACTGCGGTACTCAACACTCCGAACCCGAGGGAATACTTCCCTCCGAACCGTTCGGCAAGCATCCCTCCCGGTAAGTGCGTAACGATGTACCCGTAGTAAAACGCACTTAGGATCATGCCCTGCGTTGCTTCGTCCCAGTCGAAGCGTGTTAGCTCCTGGAAGAAGTGAAAGTATTAGTACATATCAGTGGCGAAGGGTGAATTTATGAAAGAGATAGGACGGACCAAAAAAAAATTTCAATGATGAATTGACTATAGAGTGGTTATGTTCTGAATTTTCGATGGGAAGCCGGTGGGAATCGAGTTGTATGGTACCTTCGCCACTGGTACATATTAGGTTAGCTTCAAGAAGAGGAACAGCCCAGTACAATGCAAGATCCAGAAAGATGATACTACTGGCAGATTCTTGGATTCTTAGCAAATGTTACATGACTGTTTATTCGATTACACTTAATTACATTATAATCCTACTATAGTTTTCTTTGTTTCATTACGGAAACCTTTATCTTAACCTTTGCCACTAAAGTTAAACTCCTACACTTGAAATCTAGTTTGTTTACTAGTCAAATCTCAAATCCAAACATACGATAAATGCATAGGCATTTACCTAATCCGGCAAACCTAACAAATCTGCTATTTTACGGTCTTTAGCTGCCGGCAATGATAATGCGATGAATAAAATTTGTTTTACCGCTGTTGTGTTACTGCGCTTAGGCATTTCACATCGTTTTCACAGATAAGCACACACTATAAAAAAAACATTTCATTTTAGAAATACAAGGTGTTATTGAAATAACTGAAATGTGCGCATCATTAAGAACAACTTTTACTTTGGTACAGACGCCAGCACATCAAGCTACCCGAAACTGTCAAATTTTCCCAATCAACTTTGAACCTTATACTTTAGCGATAAAGTTGAAAATATATTAAAGAAACTTGACAGATTGTAGTAGCTTGATGTGCTGGCGTCTGTACATTTTTTTTATCCCAGTGTTAATTCTTTCGTAGTTAATAGCAAAAGCTCAGGTGGGTTTAAATTTTGGAAATATGGCGTCCCAATACTTCTGAATACAGGGTCAAATTAAATTAACCAGTGAAACTTAGAGTTACAAGTTTCGCATAAGCATAGCATATAAGCATAATCAGCCTATAATGTTCTCAATGCTGAGACACAGGCCTCCGCTCTTCAAGGGGGTGCGCTATAATCCGCCACGCGGGCCCAGTGCGACTTGGTTTCGCAAGATAATTTAAAATCACATTGTATTTATGTCTATTTTTAGTGAAGTATCTATACGTAGTTAAAAAAATAACCCTCCTTCTGGCGCAGTCGGGTAAAAACACTTACAGTAGGATCAACTCCATCCACGCCAGCTTCTTGAACATCGCTAGCAGGGCAGGAGCCATCGTTGCCTGCAGAATGTGGTCGTCGATGAACCATCTGCGTGATGGCTATATTGAGGCAGACCCGCATCGTATACGCGTTGGCCACCGCCAGGAAACCCATGATGGCCATCACCCATCTTTGAGGTATTATGAATACTGGAAACAAAATAAAAATATGCTTTATACTTATTACTTTGAAAATATATATTCGAAGTTAGCAATAAAACTCCGGAATATTGAGGTGATTAAAATATACATAACATACATAATCAGCCTATGATGTTCCTATAATGTTCCCACTGCTGGGACCATAGAAATGTATATCTATGGCTGGGACACAGGCCTCCTCTCTCAGTGAGAGGGAGTGGGCCGTAATTCACCACGCGGGCCCAGTGCGGGTTGGTAGATGTCACATGTCTTCGAATTTTTGGTTCTAGGACATGCCGGTTTCCTCACGATGTTTTCCTTCACCGTTTTGAGAGCAGTGGTGATGAAATAATTTACACAAAGTAAAGCGCCTGTCTGGGTTCGAACCTACGACCTACAACTCGTAAGTCGCGGCCTTTACCACTGGGCCACCACTGCTCTCTGATTAAAATATAGGTATAGGTAAAAGGTGTAATTGAAATTGCGGAAAAGGGGTGACTGTGCTCATCATTATGATCAATTTTCATTATAGGACCAAATCAGAAAACGTGAAAAATAAATAAGCAGATGTTTACTCCTTCAAAGAAGATACGGGCCCGTCCGAAAGTAGTTGACCCGTCAAAACAAGTGTCAAAATTCAATTTTTCAGAAGGCCGAATAGGTACATTTCGGAAGCAAGGAGTCGGGTAATCGTGTTGTCATTCATTCCTAGTTCGGGCCCCAACCTAATCATAAATTAAGTCCATAAGTAATACGGAGTAAGAAATGCCCGTAGCTTCGACTGAACCTACAGATTTCGTGCATACGGAGTAGACCCCTGCTCCGTAGATTTATGTTCGCATAACTCGACAAAATGTAGGAAACAGCTGTTTTCGTGATTTCAATTACTTACACCTTTCAGAAATAGAAGCTGAAACACTTCGTACAGTCACGGCCTTAATATATTTTTACTATAGTTTCAATTCCTCGCTACATATTTACATAACAGTATTTTGTGTAGCTCTCTGTGCGCCTTTATTCAAAATACAAAACATTTCGATCTAAAGTAATAATTAATAACAAGTTAACAACATTCATTAAGCACATGGGCATACAAAAAAACTCGTTACGAATATTTTTATCGCATTTTAAATAATTAATTAACGAATATATTTTTTAAAAGTTAATTACTGTTGTTAAATGTACATACATATTAACACAATTATCTTATTACATGAGGATAAGGTATTTAATGCCTAAGTGTGTCTATTTAATAATTAGCCTTGACTTTGTTGCACAACCTGCGTGGCGGATTAAGAGAATGCACTTTAACGATTGTGTAAAGATCCGACCACATCATCATCTGCCTAGCCTTTTCCCAACTATGTTGGGGTCGGCTTCCAGTCTAACCGGATGCAGCTGAATACCAGTATTTTATATGAATCTACTGCATATCTGACCTCCACAACCCAGTTACTTACTGGGTAAGACTGTTTGTCAGATTTTCGGGCTTCTGACGACCCGTAACGACTGTCAAAGATCCACGAATGACAACTGAGACCAACGGCTAAACGTGCTTTCCGTGGCACGGAGGGGTCTCGGTATGGATGTGGCCAACCGCGGCAAGCGTAGCTTAACCTGATCGATCGGCCCGTGCGGCTGATATAACTTAGCCACAAGCCCCTCAGATCCACAAGCCCTAAACATCCGACCACATAGCGAGTCAGTAATATTCCGATCACTCATTATACTGCTGTTCTGACAAATGCGTGCACTGTCTGGACAGGTTCACTCAAATCTGTGTGGGTCTATCCTCAAAAGACCATTTCAGACATTAAAATCTGCATGGTCCTCATAATATGATCTGACCAAGATTACCTTTGTCTGGACTTTAAAGGAGACTGAGAGAGACCTCTGAATTTGTTTCGATTTTTCTTTTCAGGGAGACATAATTACATTTACAGAAATAAATATAATTTAATTTCATTGCAAAATTAACTGACAAAATGTAGGTCTTTGGCATATTTATTAAAAATAGATTTTACCGGCTGACTAACGACTAGAAAGTTGGCGTCCTTTTACTTGTTTTTTTTTTGTATTATTAACCGTTGCATTGATCGATATGTTATGCAATTCATATTAGGGTTTATGTAATTTTAATGGGTCCGATTTGTAAGCACGATTAGTCATTTGTTTATCCTGTTTAGCAGCACGTTTTGTAATTGTACTTGGAACTAGATACCAGTGATTTCTTTTTATTCTGATTACAGTTTTGGCCAGTCATGATCAGTTTCTTTTCTGAGGGGCAATTCTCGTAATTTTAAGGTAAATAAATTTTAGTTCATTTTGGAACCAAGGACCATTCAGACTATTTAAAAAAAAAGTGAAATGGGGTTACGGATTCCTTTTGGGATGAAGTAGGTATCTTTGATGAGATTAATAAAAAAAAAACGCACATCTCCGACCTCCGCCTAGTAAATAGTTATCTGTGGCGTTATAGCACTAGTGCAGTTACGTAAAGTAAAAAGCACGCATTTTTAATACACTGCATTATGGACCTAAAATCGGTTCATTAAGAGCCACTTTACGAGCAGCAAGTGTGTTGAAAAAGTTATTTATCACTTTGTAGTTTTTATTAAAGACGGCTGTTTTTTTTATGTACTTACTTAAAAATGTTTTTTTCCGATTTCATTGCATTAGCGCATGATGTCTTAACGTAGACAGTTTTCTTTTTACATTCCGTCGAGATTGCAAATAGTATACTATACCTACTTACTTTTGTTTATCCATTGTCAAGTTAACCCACATGTTATACAAAACTGAGTTTTGTTGTTGTTGTCAATGTCGCGGTCGCCGCAGACCGCAATATCATTAGAGAGATGAAATGAACCGCGCGGTTGAATGCAGCCTCAGTGTTTGAACACAATGTTTAGTTGATCTCAGTTTGATTAACAAACCCCACCCGTGAAACCTCGGGTTTATCGACCGTTCACTAAAGGATGCAATACACTATAAATGGAACACAAACTATTAATGGAATTTGTGTAGAATGTTTAATAATAAATCTGCTCACGAATGTTTTGAACTTATTCAGAGCAATCAATAGAATTTTAATAGACTTACGAGTATATACAGTCCAGTTGCGATAAAAATATGTTGGATAGAAGCCATTTTGATATGATTTAATCAATTGCAATTTAAAAGGCCATAAAATCATAGTTAGTAGGTAGGTAAGAACCTAATTTAGATCATCTAATTCGAACTCACTTTGTCTCGAATTTGCCACTGCTTTCAGGTTTTCAGTAGCAATCAGTATTATTAATAGATCACGAAATCAACTATAATTGCATTTTTAACTATATAACAATGAACATTACAGTACCTAGGTACCTGCGCGGAACTTCCTGAATGCAAAGTTCTAAATTATCTATTTTCCGTCGACGACTAAGAAAAAAAAAGTAACAGGAATGGACTTAGCTACGTCTACATGTGCGTCATTCATTTCTAACGGATCATAACAAAAAGGATAATATTATGACAAATGATGAGGAAATGCATCTTGCAGAAACGCATAACTTCAGAATATACTTAACTCAAATTATTACAAATATTTAAAATACCTCAAGTACTTCAATTTTAATAAAAAGATGATACGGGAACAATTTAGGATAAACAACTAAGACCATTAAGTAGATAGGTAAACATCGAGATGTCTTCACATTTGCAAACGAATAATACTTTCCGAATGGCCCTGAAAATGCAGGTAGGTATGTACTTTCGCTTTTAAACTATAATCTACAACATCAGTAACAATTTTCGACCCGGTTCCAGAGGGGCAATTCTCGTAATTTTAATAATATTCAGTCTCAATCTGTTAAAGATGCACCTCTAATTTCCCTACATTTTTGACAAGTTTTTGACATTTGTTTGTCGCCGAGATGAGAATGCGACTAGATTTTGAACTTGTTAAATTACGAGAATTAGCCTTCAGGATTCGGCCTAGTAACAACTAAGCCCTGAATTTTGACAATCCTAAGTTTTTTGAAGTAAATCCTTGATTCTTCAATCCAAGACTTCCACCGCACGTCTCATGCAATAATTATCCTCTGATAAACACGGACAATAGACGACGGATATCAAATGAAGTATAAATTGTTGATAATAACTTGCGATCGGTCTGTTTGTCGTCGCATTGTTGCGCAGTGGCTCGTGACGGAGCTGACGGATCTGGGAGCGCAGGACACGTTGTCAGCCATCCGATGTAAACAGACTGTAACTAGTATAGAACTTTAACTATGTAGTATCTATACAAGGTCACACAACTAGATACACATAACTGGCGAAATGTGGGTGTACTGCAGTAGGTACACCTCTGTACAAGAAACAGGCGTGATGTTATATTATGTTACTTCATATATAAGGTAAAATTAAATTGTTTGGCGAAACTTCAAACACGTGGTGGGCGAAGTGCAATGTGTTCATTAGGACTAAAAAGTTTCGCTAAGTAATTTAATTTGAACTTGCATAATTATCACTTCTTATAGGTATCGATGTGGAAAAATAAAGACGAGAAAAAAGGCATCGCGATTTTTGTGCGATTTCGTGTAAAGGGGCGGCCTCTCCGAACAGATGGTTGACATGTCCCCAGGGTTGGAAAAAAACAGTTTTTTTTTTAATTTTATAAAACAAACAGTTCAAATTATGTTTTAAACAAGTGTTTTTTTTTTTTGTTCTTTTTAGTTTAGGGCATTATTTCAAATTAATTCGACCTATAATGTTTCATTTCTAGACTAGATCTTTTCAAATTCGCCATAGTAAATTAAATATTTACAAAAACCTATCAATGGATAAACATTTATTTTATGTTGCGTATCTCTAATCAATACTGAACGCTTTACATTCACCCTGTATGTTCTAACTAATGTTGATTTTTAAAATGGACGACACGGGGTTTTGTCAATTTCATTGAAAGTATGTATATTTCATTCTATGTAACATGGCGCTGAAGCAAAAAGCCCAGGCTCTCTACAAAAAACTGTAAAATATCGAAGTTACACTTAACATATCCCAAAAGAATGTTGATTGATTTTAAATAGAAATTTTGAATATTCTAATGCATGTTTCAAAAATAGGTGTTATCTTGTCTCATGTAAATCCTGGTACTTAGATCTTTATTTGATTGAAACAAAAATAATGTTTTATTTAATTATAATGAGTTCAAAAATATAACATAGCAATAACATAGACTCAACTGGTTTTATGTCAACCTCCTAAATATAAATTTATTTTCATTTTATATGCATTCATTCGCCATGAAAAGTAGTTTTAAAGCTTGTTTTTTCTTATTGTTTTATACAATGCTTAAAACTTGTTTTAAACATGTGTTTTAAAACAACTTATTTTAATCATGCCAACCCTGCATGTCCCAGATAAGTATAGGTAGCCGTACGTACTCCTTAATTTTTTTAATAATTGAGCTGCACTTTTGTCCATTTTGGTTCACCTTGACACCAGGTTGCCAAGGCAAGATTGATGACATAACGGTTGGGTAATCGATACTGTTCAGTCTGACTTATTTTTCGAAAAAATTAGGTATACCTGTACCACAGGGTGACTCGCCTTAAGTGGAGTTAGACGAGGAGATGGCCGATGGAGTAAATCTAGTGGTCAAGGTTAGGCATAAGAAACCAGGGCCGTCCAAAAGCATGTTCGGTTGATGATATCGTCAAAGTCACGGGAACAACTATATGAGGGACGCGCGGAACCGGGAGCTATGGCAGAAAAAAGGGGAGACCTATACAGCAATGGGCGATTCCGGGCTGTAATTATGATGAATGATAAATTAGTCATATCTAGTGTTATCAAGAATTTGGAGGTTTCTGGCCAAGAATAATCGACTTAAATTGATTTTAAAGTAATCAGAATTATGAAAGAATTTAGGACAAAGAAAAATCATCATCATCATTTCAGCCGAAAGACGTCCACTGCTGGACATAGGCCTCCGCCAAGCACCTCCACTTCGACCGGTTCTGTGCTTCTCGCATCCAACGGGTTCCTGCGGCCTTCACAAGGTCGTCGGTCCACCCTGTGGGAGGCCTTCCAACGCTATGTCTTCCGGTAAGCGGTCGTCACTCCAGAACCTTTCGGCCCCATCGGCCATCTGTTCTGCGAGCAATGTGCCCTGTCCCCTGCCACTTAAGTTTGGCAATACTTCGGGCCTCTAAAAAAATACCTTCAAGGAACTAGGAGCCTATAAATCGATCGCCTGATGCACTAAATTCATTTTTACTAAAACAAACGTTCGAGATAAGTTTCCGCTTCGTCTAATGGGCAACTAAAATGCTAGTAATTATCCGTTTGCGTTAACCAAGTGCTTCCATTGACACACTAATTGTTAACGAGCGGAGGCACTGGCAACTGGCGGCTAAACTAGGCGTTAACTCGTGCCTGTCTAGAATAAACTAACACGTTAGGTACTGACGTGCACTTTCCACGTGAATGCTAATTTGCCCATTGTCTTCTTAGAAGTACTGTGATCTGATCAGATACTTATAAGTATGTGTACTCCGAAAGGGAAAACAGAGGCTTAGGCTCTTGCACTCTCACAACCCAGGAGGTCACCAGTGATTTGCTAAATTGATCTGAAGGCTAATTCTCGTAATTAAAATCGTTCAAAATCCAGTCGCAATCTCATCTCAGCGACAATCAATGTCAAAAATGTAGGGATTTTAGAGGTATTTTTGACAGATTGAGACTGAGATCAGACTGTGAACGTTCTTAAAATTACAATTATAATGCAATAGGTATTGCATCTCGTCTCTACAAACAGTTATATTTCAATAAAGAGATAAATAATGCGAAGGTTAGTTTCAAGTTCAGTTGATAGGAATTTTCAAGTTCATTGGATTTATGAAGTCTCACATAAAGTACTGTTTTTTTTAGAAAGTCCACAATTATTAGGTATAGGTACTTATATGAATACCCTATGACAATAGGGCCGTCTGTCATGTCCTTTAGATCTGCAGCTGCATTGTGATACTACACAAAGGTTGACTACTTCACAACATCACCCACCTTTATGTCAGATGTCATGCAGTACAGGCTTCCATAAAACACATCCCAGAACAATAGGAATTTTCAATTAGAGTCTGAACGTCACTCAGTCTGCGCGCGTCGGCCATAGAAATGTAATATATCTATGGCACAGATAATATAATACTCTAGTATCTATGGCGTCGGCAAACTAAAACGGTTTTATAATTTCCGTTCTCCGCCGCTCATAGAATACAGATCAAAGCGCGGCCGTTAAAATTCCCGTTGACGGCCTAACACCGAATTGCAGTGACGTATGCAACACTGTCCACAAGACGCATCATTAAACCATTCCGATATGGAGCTGAAACCCACGTTCCCGTCAAGTCAGACAGATACCTAATTTGGCGTTGGTATCGAGAAACTCGTTAGAAGTGGTAGTTTTTACATCGATCCGCGAAAAAGTTTCTATCAAAGTGGACGAGCGGAGTATTCCGTCGTACGATCCCGCCGGCCAATGGCTGCTCCGAACAGGTCTGCCTTGCCAGACAGGCCGGCGGTGGTTTCGCGGCTTGGGACACATTGTAATTTAAACGCATTAATGCGCAGCTTTCCAAGAAGCCGTAACTTGAGCCACGTTTTATTGGATACTCTGCATTACTGCCAATTACAAGTTTTCCTTAAATGTTGGTAGACTGATTGGGTATTGACGCGTTTGATTTCCATCTTGTTAGTAAAATTCCAGAATGTTTTTAAGTTGTTTTTCCTCATTCATCCAAAACAGTAGGCACAGCTATACAGTTGAGCTAGTCAAACTACGCAATGCAGTACTTATTAACCATTAAAACCAGTATATAATACACACATCATATACATTTATGATTCTCAGTTAGTAAAATCAGTTGTTTTCCACGTGCTGTGTTTTGCAAACTTTTACGACCACTTAGTTCTAGCACTTTCACCTTCTCTGGGATTAAAACAATAGAAACTATTCTGCGATTTAAAACCTTAATCGTGCGGAAACTTTACAGGAACTAAGGGTACTTAGGTAGGTATATGTAATTGGTACTTATTAACGACAAGAGAGTCGTTCGGCCAGTCAGGTCCCTTTCACCTTGATGCTGTAAATCAAACGACATGGCAAGAGCCGAGCTACCGAGTGGGCGGTATAACAGATTTTCCAAAAGCCGTCCCACGTTAGGCGACCGTAGAAATCGAAGATTAATTAGTTTTCAGTCATTTGAGACCTAATCTTTCTGTTGAAGTAACTAACCTAACAAGGCACTTTGATATTCTAATCAAAACAGATGCAGTAAAACTTAAAGACGATAAAAAAAAACAACAGACTTAAAAAAAAAACTACAAAGTGATAAATAACTTTAATTTCGGAAGTCGGTGTCTTTGGTTCCGCATTTTCGTTTTTTGACACCGACTTCCGAAATTAAAGTTACTTATTTATCACTTTGTAGTTTTTTTTTTTAAGTCGGTAATTTTTTTTTTGTTAAAAAAGTTTTTATTTTTCACTTTTTAACCGACTTCAAAAAAGGAGGTTCTGTATTTAGTTTTACCTACTCCACACAAATTCAAATAACACTAGTGTATTGAAGAATTGATGACACCGACTAGAAGAATCATCAAAATTCGCATAGAAATGCCGAAGATGCAGTACATTTATGCATATTATTACATCGTACATAAGAATAATTACATAATGTATTATATACTAAAACCTTCCTGAAAGTATGTAGATCACATTAGTGATCAAAATTGGTTCATTCGTTTTTGAGAAAATCGCGGACATACAAACATACATACATACATACGGGTCGAATACAGAACCTCCTTTTTTGAAGTAGGTTAAAAAATGAATAAAAATAGTTTTTTTTATATTTTTCTGCATTATGTAGGTAGAGATGCTTTATTGTGTTTAGTTTGTTTACAAAGACTTAGTGGATATCTTACTAAGAATCACATGGCTAAGCCGAGCGTTGACCTGCAATTAACTACCGATGATAAAGCGTAAAGTTAATTATATAGCAGTATAAATTTACACAAAGTAATTAGGTAAGTATCTTATTCTCACCAACAGAAATCAGACGATCTTTCTTAAAAGACTGATGACAATGCTGAATTCAAACTCGATCGCATCACAAACTAATTTTACGGCTAGCGAAAATGTTCCTTACAAAATACAGTGTTTTTTTTATTATATGAAAAATACAATAAAGTTGGTTTTGCACAATTTCGTACGCGCGAATCGAATCGCGAGTTAAACTAAACAAGTAGTACAATTCTTGTGGGCATTTTTTGCTCTATTATATGGAAATGTTTACAGTTTTCGTAAAGTTAACGCAATGTCTAATGTACAGACGCCAGCATATCAAGCTACTACAATCTGTCAACTTTCTTTAATCGATTTTCAACTTTATCGCTAAAGCATAAGGTTCAAAGTTGATTGGGAAAATTTTACAGTTTCGGGTAGCTTGATGTGCTGGCGTCTGTACCAAGCACAAAAGGTATCAATTTATAACTTAATTTTCACGATTATTATTAAAATTATTTCAAATAGCAGCCAATTTCAAACGTGTCGCAAAATAGAAATTGAAAATGAGGGTTTTTCATAAGATACCTAAAGTTTTTATTGCTATAGATAATGACTACAACAGTTATAATCGCAAGGCTTGGAATGTAGATTTGTGATTAACATTATTTTGTTACCAACATAATAAAAAGATGCTGCTGCCTTACTTCAATAACTATAGGTACCGTCAAACAGGGTGAACACGGATGCAGGGGTGAATCGGGACGAAACTTTAACAGGGATTTTAACTTTTAAATAAAAACTTTTTTTACAAAAAAAACAACCGACTTCGAAAAAAAAGCTACAAAGTGATAAATAACTTTAATTTCGGAAGTCGGTGTCGTTGGTTCCACATTTTCGTTTTTTGACACTTATGTAATAAAAACAAACAAAAAATTATAAATAAAATATAAAATAAATAAATATAATCCTACAAATATTATAAACGCGAAAGTTTTTGAGGATGGATGGATGTTTGTTACTCTTTCACGCAAAAACTACGGAACGGATTTTGATGAAACTTTACAGTAATATACATAGCTTATACATTAGACTAACACATAGAATACTTTTAATCCCAATATTCCCTCGGGATCGACACTTATGCGGGTGAAACCGCGGGGCGCTGCTAGTAATAAAAGAGAAACAACCGGAACGCAAAGCTATTCTATTTGACATTGCACTAAATTCAATACAAGACTTTGTTTCCACTATAATAATACAAAATAGTTCAAAACAATAAAATATGTTGTGTTCTCATGCTTTTAAAGGAATTTCATTGTCAAGTTTTATTAATTTACATTTGTATACAAAGATAAATAATGTTACATTTATATGTAAAACTATTACATATTTCTACATGGAAAACTTGAGAAGGTAAAGATTCTATTATAATCAGACACGTTTTCATATAAATTAATTATTTAGATGGAATGTAAATTAATGCACTTGTATTATTTACGACCTGGTGGCCTACCATGATCTAATTAAAAACGATTCAAAAACAAGACATTTCAGTTTAGGTTCCTAAACTGCATCGCTTGAGCTGCTCTATGGAAGTCATGGTACCAAACAGATATGAACGAAACCAAAACTTGCGACTCAGTTTTGGACAATCGCTGTCAGCAGATGGCACGGCCTAAACTGAATCGTTAAACTGACGTCATGGTACGAATTAGAAGAACAGTTCAGTTTAGGTCCTAAAATGGATCGCGTTAAGAGCGGTAGGCCTCCAGACTGAGGAATCCGAGAATAAAATTAATGATAACACTTTACGAAGTTTTCTTTCAAGAATTTATCGTTTTCATAAAAATCAGTAAAATTATTTGTGTTACAACTAATCGAAGGATTTTTATTAAGGTTGCTTTCTGGGTTCTCGAGTTCTGAATAAAGTTAAAGCCCACTGAAGAAATTTCTGCCTTACCCCATGGGAAGAAAGTGTAAGTTTATGTATGGAGAAATGTCAACTTGATTAATTTTGAATCCATCCATTGCTAAACTTCCTGCTACATAGCTATAACAAAAAAATCAGCTGCGCAGTCCACCACTCCAGCATAGGTTTACAATAAAACATGCAGTCACGTGCAGCTACACTCAAGCGACTGAAACGTGATACAAATTAGCGCCAAGCGTTATGAGATAATTGTATATTAAGTGACAATTTGCAATGTATATACGCCATTGATATGCCGTGAATGCCACGTCGATATCGCCATACATTTGAACCATAGTTAAGTATGTAGGTTGGCTTCTCATGGAAAGATACGGTATTAGGACTTAGGTAGGACTTACATAGGTCATCCTCTGCCTAGCCTTTTCCCAACTATGTTGGGGTCGGCTTCCAGTCTAACCAGATGCAGCTGAGTACCAGTATTTTACATTGAGCGACTGCCTATCTGACCTCCACAACCCAATCACTGGGTAATACGATACCCCTTGGTGACTGGTTGTCAGAATTTCGGGCTTCTCTTACGACCAATAACCGTAACGACTGTCAAAGATCCACGAATGACATCCGGGATCAAAGGCTTTTTTTTTTTTTTGGATGGGAAATCATCTAATGACTCCTCCCGCTCTGGGTGGAGCGGAAGGGAGTGTCAGACTCTTACTGACTAAAACCCACCCGTGTTCCTTCCTTAGCCCTTTATGTTCCGGGGCAGCGGTAACCCTTTCGGACGATCCCGCTAGGGACCAAAGGCTTAACGTGCTTTACGAGGCACGGAGGGGTCTTGGTATGTAAAGATGGTCACGCATTCACGGACCAACCGCGGCAAGCGTAGCTTAACCTGATCTATCGACCCGTGCAGCTGATATTACTTAGCCACAAGCCCCTCTCCTTCCGTAGAACTTACATAGGTATTAGGATGAATTACAAGGAAAGCAAGGACGTACAATAAGGAGAAATAATATTTATGAGTGGAAAAGTCTTACGTATAATTGGGACCACATTGAGAGAACGCGTACAAGGCAATTGAGACCTACACCGCTTTTACATATTATTGGAGCTCACGCTGCTGCTGCATTGTTAATGATACCGCTTACCGCTTCATCGACTTAAATAATTGCCGCGTAGCGAAGTAAGTGCGAGTAACAGAAATACCAGAATTTTTGGATAAAGCCAGTGCAGAGACACCAACCAACACTGGGCCCAGGTAGTGGATTACGGCCCTGCACTCTCTCTCAAAGAGAACAGGCCTGTGCCCCAGCAGTGGGAACATACTAAGTAGGTTGATTATGCTTTGCAGAGATTGCACTATGAAGGATTTTGGTTTGTGATGATGAGAAAAATCGGTCTGAAACTATCGATAGCTGATCTTGCATAAACTATGGATCGCTGGCTGTTTTATCTTACTAAAAATAGTTTTTGGTAAAAGAATTTAAGTCGACGAGTTATGCAAATGAATGGAAAAAATGAATGGAACTGGCATTCAAGAAATATAAGAAACAATAAACTTAACTGCTTCGAATGCTTTTACGACTTTATCAAGAGCACGGAAAATATTATAAATACATAACTGAATATTCATAAGGATTTAATTGTTTCAATATGACTTCAATTTAATATGTTATCATAGAGCAGAGACGCTCTAAATGGCAACTAAATCCAATGCCCAATAATGAGTTGAGAAAATTGGTGAAGTAAGTACCTACCCGAAAATCAAGAAAAAAAAAAGCATTTTTTGGACTAAACACATCATGCTAAACTGCATGACGGTTTGTCGGCAGGATTAGCGCTCGTCGTGGAAGACCAACTAAACCAACAACAAGCTCGATATCAAAACTTTCCTCATCACTCAAGAATGCACTCATACCTACTTAGTTAAGGGGGAAGTGCCAGGGTAGCCCGCGAAATTCAAATTTTCTTACGTTTTTCGCAATTTTCAGATCAGTGTCAGGTTGTATTTTGATCAAAATTTGATTCGCGACTATAACAGGTACGTATTTACAGAATTATAATCATTAGAATCATTAATACATCTTTCTAAGTTAGATTTGTACCACGACAACAAATCTCTTATGGAAAACTGCTTAGTGGTACAAATCTAACTTAGAAAGATGTATTAATAATTCTAATGATTATAATTCTATAAATACGTACCTGTTATTGTCGCGAATCAAATTTTGATCAAGATACAACCTGACACTGGCCTGCAAATTGCAAAAAAACGTAAGAAAATTTGAATTTCGCGGTCTACCACTGGGCATTCACCATAAATAATATATATTAACTAAATATCCGGCAGCCCAAAATGGCGTTGCTATTATGATTCTTAAGTAGTCTTTGTGTGCGAACAGCTGTGTACATTCAAAACATCATTACATATCATACAGCGACAATAGCTGTTTGGTCTCCAACTTCTATTAGTACATATAGTTTCGTACTTAGTTACAATTTGGATCCGTTTTTGACAACGCTATGTGCGAGCAGCGCGGGACCGACCGGTGGTGCGGTCATTGTGGCGATCCTTGGAGGAGGCTTGTCGTATTTTGGGTGAGATTATGAACAATTTTGTATGCCCATTTTATTAGGCAAAGGTGCAGGTACAAACACAGTAGCGAAGCAGCTGTAGACGTTATTTTAGTACCTAAATGTGTAATATGTAGAATGACATTAGGTAGGTACTTATAACTCCTAGAAATACCAAACTCCAGATTTCCGCCTAGGGCTACAAGGCTCTGGCTTAGGGGCCCACCCAGACCCAGCTACCTCGACCAGGGAAGTTGCCTCCCTGACGTCAAGCGGAGAGGGCGGACAGGGCAGTTGCAAAGTAACTCCTATTACTGTAATGAATAGTCAAAAGAAACCTAATCCGAGGTGCTACATTTTGCTTCGGCATGCATGCTCAAATAATCAATTTCAAGTGCCAAGGCGCTAGCTGGGTCTCTAAATCCGGGCCTGGAAATACCCATTTCCTTTTTGCACGGGTTATCAATAAAATATTATGACGTTAACTAGTTCGAATGTTATAACAATAGTGGTATTCCTAGGCTAATGTTTCTTCGATGAGACATAACTTCATTACATGATGACCAAATCACCACCACAGAGAGATATGATTCTTATAAAGATAAACTGTTATGATTCTGAAATAATACAGCTTACTCGACGATCAAGAATTTTTACTACTTATAATAAAGTAAGGAAACATAGTAGTGAACGTAAGGTACAGACGCCAGCACATCAAGCTACTACAATCTGTCAAATTTCTTTAATAGATTTTCAACTTTATCGCTATTACATAAGGTTCAAAGTTGATTGGGATAATTTGTCAGTTTCGGGTAGCTTGATGTGCTTGCGTCTGTACATGCGCTATGGTGCCGATCAAGTGTCAAAGCTTCGAATAGAGATCAAGATGAATAAGTGAAATCAAGAATCCCTGCACCCTAATTGCACAACAAATTATCAATCTTAATCTAAATCATTTTAAAAGATATTCCTTCATATGTTCAAAAAATTTGTCTGCTCAACAACGTAAATAACGCAATGAATGTTGTTGAACTGTCTAAATGAAAGCCATTGCTACTGATAGGGTGTTACGCAATTACCCCGCTGTTTTAAATAGGATAGTTTTCCTGAATATAGGTTGAATTTGATGGTGGCGAATATCTCATATATTTTAAAGTTCTCTCTCATATATATATTTATGTTACTGAGAGGGAAGGTGCATAATGCAGTTATTTTAGGGCTGGTGAGTCTGTGTGTTCCGGACAGGTACGTGTGGCGACAACGGTAGCCGCCATTGCTAGCACTCCGCACGTGCAACCTCATAGCGAGCGGGACGGACTTATTCTGTTGTTCTCTGAGTGAATTCACAAGGAATGCATCCATACTAATATTATAAATTCGAAAGTAACTCTGTCTGTCTGTCTGTATGTTACCTTTTCACGCCTAAACCACTGAACGGATTGCGATAAAATTTGGCAGAGAGATAGATTGCATCCCGGGGAAGGAGATAGGATAGTTTTTATCCCGATATTCCCACGGGATCGACACTTATGCGGGTGAAACCGCGGGGCGCAGCTAGTTATTTATAGGTGTTAGTATAATTTAAGTTAGGATAAGCGCATTTACCGCATTGGGTTATATCCTGTAATGGTACATGCAAGTAGATAAATAAAATAAATAAAATCTATGACGATCTTCAGTGGAAATCTTTTCTTTTTTCAGGTTCAATTGTCTATCTGTGAGGAATTTCTAAGTCTTATTGTGTCCGTAGAGCAGTGGTGGCCCAGTGGTAACGGCCGCGACTTCTAACCTTGACTCGGGAGTTAGAACCCAAGCAGGCTTTACTTTGTGTAAATTATTTCATCACCACTGCTCTTAAAACGGTGAAAGAAAAGATAGTGAGGAAACCGGCATGACCAAGAACCAACATATCGAAGACATGTGACATCCACCAACCCGCACCGGGCCCGCGTGGTGGATTACGGCCCCCTCCCTCTCACAGAGAGGAGGCCTGTGCTGTGTCCCAGCAGTGGGAACATCATTGGCTGATTATATTGTGTCCCCGTTTGACTTTTCTTTGCATTACTTGAACAAAACCTTCATATGCACATAACACATTAAAATATTAACTACTTAAACATTTTTATTAAAGTTTATTTCGAATACAGGAAGAGATGTGATCGTAAACTGAAAGGAAGGCCGCGTTACGAAAGTTACCGACTTAGGTGATGAACTGACGCCGATAATTACCTACGTGTTGCTTGCTTCCTCGATTAGTATCGATGTAACTTTGATACAGACTGTTGCTGCACTAGTTGAATACCTAACTTTTAGAGCAATATACAGGGTTATTGTAAATTGTCTAGCTAAACTCCGCAGACGCGATGGGTATCGGCATCTAAATACGGTAAAATAAAAATTAAAAGGATTTGATGTTTTTTTTTGGGGGAGTTAATGACCGCTGTTTTTTTTTTAATGTTTCATCGCGTGAAATGTCATTAACACAAAACAAAAAACAGAATTTTTAAACTGATATTTCGAGTGACTGCAAGAACAACTGCGGTCGATGACCCCTCAAAAAATCATCAAATTAACTTTATTTTTGTTTTATCAAGTTTAGATATCGATACCCATCGCGTCTGCGGAGTTTAGCTAGTTAATTTAAAATAACCCTGTATATTATATGTATCTAGACTTGGGTAAGACATGATTATGCAGGTAGGTATGTACGGTACATACCTGGTGGGAACATGTTAATTTTTTCATGAGAAAAAATTGTTCTTTTATGATTTAGTGAACTGAATTAATCATAATTCATCATCATCTGCTTAGCCTTTTGGTTATGCCATCAGCTATTGAATTAATCATTAATTTTGACAGTTATTGAAATATAAAAAACGTAAACATCTTAAAAAAGATTGTTTACATTAAAATCATGATGCAATTGACTTATCTTTCATATCAATATTTTTTATAGAAAGCGGTTGTTTATTTGCAGAATTTAAGGTTCTTGCCCGCTCGGCCTTCAGAATTGAACACAAAATATTTACCGTGAAGCCTGATTTACACAGTGCAATTGCCTCTGCAGGCATGGATCTAGGTTTTTGCTCAAGGGGTCTCTCTGCTCCGGGGTAGCGGGATCGTCCGAAAGGGTTACCGCTGCCCCGGAACATAAAGGGCTAAGGAAGGAACACGGGTGGGTTTTAGTCAGTAAGAGTCTGACACTCCCTTCCGCTCCGCCCAGAGCGGGAGGAGTCATTAGATGATTTCCCATCCAAAAAAAAAAAAAAAGGGGTCTCTCTGACGGAGGGCGGGGGATTACTCAAGCCGTGAAAGCCTTTTAAAAAGCTATGGCCTTTGGCAAATTTCCGTAAACTCAACTGTGCTCTTATACAGGTTGTAAAACCATGATTATGTCTGAAACTCTGGCCGGGGGGGCAACTGCACCCGTTGCCCCCCTCCCCCCCCCCCCCCGGCATGACACACTATAAGTTGAAGCAACAATAAGAGTAAGTGAGTGAGTGTCTAAACAGTGTTTAAACGATCCAAGCCATTTGTTGCTTAAATTTTATTGTATAACAGACAACAATGTGCATTCACGGTTTTTTATCATTGTCTTGCTAAATCCCTATCTTTCATAATGTTAGGCACCTTTCCGCCATAGAAATGAAAGGACAAAAGAAAAAGCCTCCACTTTAATTACTTATTTGAAAGGGAGGGAAAGCCTTTTAAAAATGAAAGCGTAAATATTTCAATGTAGGTACTTAGTGAAAAGACAAAAGAGGTATTTTTTCTTTTATTCAGTTTAGGCAGTTCGTTTTCCATAGATCACTTTCACATTAGAATGTGACAATGTGTTGTTTGAAATCTACTAACGGTTTCACTGAGACGCACCGTCAGCAAAATGCGAGCTTTAATCCCATACACATTATACAGGGTCAAATTAAATGAGGTAGCGAAACTCTGCAGACGTTTTTTTTTGTCAAAACTTGTTTATTTTTAAAAAACATTTGACAAAAAAAAATGGGGTCCACGGCCACTGGTAGTGTTGTCACTTGAAGTATGAGTTAAGAATATCTGCTTTTTTTTTGTTTTATGGGGTTTAGATTTCGATCGAATCCTAACGTCTGTAAAGTTAAAAAAACTCTTTCGTTAAACTGATATTTAAGTGACGTGAAAAACAAATTATTATCAAATTAGTTTATTTTTTGCTTTATCATGTCTAGCTAGATATCTGTACCCATCACATTCACGGAGTTTCGCTAATTAAAATTGACCCTGTAGAATCTAAGTTACATAATATATATATGAAAGGATTTAAAGAGGAATCATTTGCGGAATCGAATGTAACATCAACCTTGCCTGCCAGACTATAGGTTATAATAATTAATAACAACGCAGCGCCACGTTAATAATACAATTTAACATTATTTTCTGCTTTTTAATCCTTTAACCAATGTATATGGAGTAAAGTAATTTATACTTTACTTAATAATAAAATTATTTGCGGTAATGTTTTTATATTGTTTATATTCTAATATTTAAAAGTATAATTTATATGTAAGTATTTAGTTAAATAAAGTACATAATAAATTATTTGCACCTCAGATTATTTCCTGCATAGATACTGCATAGACAAGGCATACCCTTTGGTATGACGTAAGAAGGTTTATTATTATTTATAATAATATCGAGTCTTTACGTCATAGAGGTATGAGGAACAGGGGAAAAGTTCACTCATCCTCCATAGAAAAGGGGGGATCCTCCGACCAGACGTGTGTTGTGTTTGATGGGCAATTGCCCAACGATGGATGTCGGGATTGTCGGGACGTTGTGTCTGGGGTAGTTGCGCGGTAAACTCTGCTTGCGCGATTGCGGATTTTGCGTGACGTCAGTGTAATCAAATAATATGCCTAATGCGTATGACGTATTGAAGTTACGTTTAACGTGGAAAGATAAGCTAATGATAAATATAAATTATCATACATATAATTATGTTTTTTGTATATCTTATGTCTTTGCAATAAAAACATCTCAATATCTCATTTCCATTTGCTTTGATTGTAACCTGACCCCCACTGATGATGTGTGACGTGTTAGTTAGTTTCCATAATGAAAATGATTATGGTGTGTCGCAGTCGCAATTCTTAACTAATAAAAAGATACCTAGTCATAACTTAGATTTCCGATTAATGAAACAATTTTGAACAGCACCCTAATTGCGTAACCTGAATCGGAATCTGAATCATTTTGAAGCAAATTGCTAATCCATTGCTTTATAAGTTCGAAAAATTTGTCTGCTCTACATGTAAATAACGCGATGAATGTTGCTGAACTGTCAAAATGAAACCGATTCCGATTGATAATGTGTTACGCAATTGCCCCGCTGGTCATTTTTCATAAATCCTACGCCTGATCTGCAGGTTGTATTGTATTATGTTGCATAACGGGCAGCTGTGGAGTTTATTGCGCCACTTCTTCTTCCCAACTAAAGCACTAGGAAGTGGTGAAGGGCGGGCGTTTTGGGGGACAATCTTATGTAATTTTGACGCTTCGTAAGTGCTGATTCTCAGCCTAGTTTGACTACTTAAATGTCTTTTGTTTGTAGTGTCCGCAACTCTACGTTCAAGTGCCTATTTTGCGTACAGAAATGTTGTGTCTATCTAGAGACCTATTGTTTTTTTATAATGTAACCTATCTACTTTTATTCCGCGTTTATCGTTTTATAAAGTACCTAACTAAGTCCACCATACACCTAATAGTTTTCTAGTTGGTTCCTCGTCACCAACAGATCTGTCACAGTCGACTTCTAGCGATCCAAATTACAGGCTAGGTCGTAGTCTCACTGTCGGCCCACTGAGTGACCTCAGGGAAGGCGGCGCACAGTGGTCATGTGCTGCCTTGCACACTTGCACAGCTAGGTTCCGGGGAGACCCTTTTACAGTCTCCCCAAAGATGTGCCCTAACAGGCGTTGCACAGAGGGGGCTCCGGATTGGTCTTTTGAGAGGTAACGGTGCCCCTTCCATAGTGCAGATGGTGACCGCCGGGGTGGTTTTAGTGTGAGGTAAAAATCCCACACTCCCTGGTTTTATCCCCAAAGACCAGGCGCCTTTTGAAGGTTTCCCCCCGAAAACAAAAAAAAAAAGGTCGTAGTCTCAATCCAAGTACTTACTGTAAGCTCACTGAGTGCATCGCTATATGCAAAATTCTATTGGAATCAAATGACACTCAATATCAATCACAATAACCTACGAGGTATGTACTTAATTAACTACAAACAGACTGACAGACAGTTATCTACAATACTTAAATAGCCATCAATTACAAATACTTATTCTTTATTTATTTATATACCTAAGATGATTTTAATAGACACTAATGCTCATGTTAATGTAGAAACATGTAAATCAAATGTAAGTACTTACTAAAAGCCATGAATATGCAGATCAGGTACTTATTTACGACATTTTACATTGAATTAATTTCCATACTAAATCCTGTACATACAATACCTAAAACATAAATAATTTTTTGCAACATGCGAAGTTCGATCTAATCCAATAAATCATCATTCATAATTCCATAAGATTTTAGGAAATAATACGACGACACCCGAATAAATTATCTCTATTTGGTATTTCATAGATAATTTAGGTGTCAGATTACCTACGAGTAATCTTACCCGTCCTCTCTATTAAGTCAGATTACTTACGGGTAATCTTACCCGTCCTCTCTACTAAGTCAGATTATCTACGGGTAATCTTACCCGCCATATACTATGTCAGATTACCTACAGGTAATCTTACCCGTGCTCTCTACTAAGTTTGATTATCTACGGGTAATCTTACCCGTCCTCTCTACTAGGTCAGATTACTTACGGGTATTCTTACCCGTCCTCTCTACTAAGTCAGATTATCTACGGGTAATCTTACCCGCCCTCTCTACTAAGTCAGATTACCTACGGGTAATCTTACCCGTCCTCCCTACTAAGTCAGATTATCTACGGGTAATCTTAACCGTCCCATAATGAGACTTTTATTTATTTATTTATTTGGTTCACCAACAATTGATTACACTTAACTCTTGATAAAAATAACATCTTTAAAAACTTTGAACAGCGTAACAATTACTTAAAGGTAAACACCACATGAATTAAAATTATGTTAATTTGTAAGCCTAGGTACATGTACAGTTTACAAGCCAACTTATACTTCGTTAAAACATAACAATTCAAGTCATGACAAACTACCATTCAAGTTTTGACCAAACTATCAACAAATAAAATATCTATCTAGCCTAAATTCTAATTTCGGTTTCGAAATTTGGTTCACATTTTATACTAGTTACTAGGAAACCTGACTGAATAACAGCAATTAACTAAATATTGATTGACAGTTAGTTACCTAATAGGTATAACAGTTATTCTCATTTTATTGCTTTTTATTCCACATGGGACACGTAATAATTATGTGAACTACAAGCACTGTGCGGATTGTTTTTGAATAACTCAATTACCTAATCGTTTAACAGCTGTAAATGCCTATACACAGAATACAATTAATAATAAAAGCCGTATGTTCTTCATTTCACGTAGGTATCAATATGATAGTTCATGCTGAAAATAAATCGCATAATATAAAAATTTAAAGCCTTTCTTTGTTTTTTTTTTTTATAATTATCGCGGCTTTATGCTGAGATACGAGAATTGTTGACCTCTTTTTTTCTTTTTAATGTTACTTTGTTAGTTTTAAATGCTCCTTTTTTAATATTTGTATTTCCTGTGTGTCCCAAAAAAATATTTTTTCTTTCTTTCTGAAATTAATCGACCCCATTTAGATATCCTTTGGAGAGAAGGTACACTTGGATATGTAATACACATGATTGTCGTGACTTTAGCTTTGAGATAAAAATGCAATTATTTTCTGAGTTAAATAAATGACAATGACACGATTGGTTAGTTAATAATATAATATAATATGTAAGTAAATAATAAATTATACTTATTAATAGTACTTAACAGATATCGGTAAGTACCTAATCCAAGCAATGTTAGCAATAAGAATAAGGAGACTTAAAAATAAGGATTCATTTGGCATATTGGTAGGTATGTACACACGGCTACACATCAAGCTATACATTTCCAGTTTTAGCTGAGCTCGCATTGTATAGGTTTTACTTACAATCAGAAGTCAGCTTATACTGGTTATGTATAGCTTGATGTGTAACCGTGTGTACATTGCCTAAGCACATCCTGATATTTTAAATTGTGACCGAAATCCATGAAAATTCATTTTACGTGGAAATGGAAATAATTAGTAGGAAAAAATGTGTAGGTATAATGAAAGGACAGAAGTTCTAAATGGAGTAACTATATAGTTATATAAGTACTTACATTATATCTAATGAGGTACTACTGAATCGTGTATGAAGTCATTACAGTCATTTCGCTAAACGTTTTTACTAAGTACTCTACAATGTATTACCATTTCTAAGAACACACTACCTGTTTGAAAATTCACTGTATTTACTTCATCAATCGTTATTTATTTTTTTCTCATTATTTTCATACATATAAAAAAAAAATATTTGGCTTCGTGTTTAGGTATCAATATCAGCTTGAAAACGTCTACCAACTACTAAACATAACATAATCAGCCTAATAATGAAACAACTAATAACTTCCGTGAAACAGGCCTCCTCACTCCTCTCTTCGAGAGGGAGTGGGCTATGCTATACCTAATCTACCAAGCGGGCCCAGTGCGGGTCGGTTGCGACTAAACATTTAACCACTACTTA